>JAHLMJ010000015.1:0-600000 GCA_019915105.1 Strobilurus luchuensis | reverse complement strand
GAGTGGTGATGATTGTGATGCGGCGCGCCATGGTACCCAGCATGAGGATGATACTGCGTGTGGGGCGCTTGCGCACCAGGATGTCCAGCCCCATAATATGGCGGGTGACTACTTCCTGCCGACGCCTGACCGCCTCCGAAAGACGTCTGTCCACCATATCCCGCCATCGGGGCTCCCGATGCTGCGTGCATCGAGTTCAAGAGATTCTGTGCCGCCTGCTGCTGCTGCTGCTGAATGGTAGCCAACGCATCCTGCGTCTGCTGCTGCTGTATATGTGACAGACCCGCCGTAGCGTTGTTCTGTTTGTATATCGCCTCGATCATCTCCATGTTCTTCCTCAAGTTCTCTTCGTACGAAGCCTGGTATTTGGCCATGAAGTCCTCCTGCGAGTTCGGTGCTGGCGCATTCGGCGGCTGAGAAGGACCCTGATGGTGATAGCTAGACGCGGGGGGATGCTGGTAGCTGGGCGTCGAATGCTGGTTTGCCCCATACGGCGAAGGATGTTGGTAGGCACTCCCGCCACCAGAGGACGGCTGCTGGTAACCCGACTCTGGACTCGCTGCTGACGAAGACGAAGACGACGAGGACGCAAGCTTCTGGAGTTTGACGACCTCCTCGAGAATCTTCTGGTAGTCTATACCAGACAATTGTTGTTGCTGCTGTTGCTGTTGCGGATAGTCCATACCATACGGTTGCTGTTGCTGTTGCGGGTAGTCAAAACCGTACGACTGCTGCTGGTAGTCCAGACCAAACGATTGCTGCTGCTGTGTAATCGTGTCGATTATACTCTGATAGTCTGCCCCAGGCTGGCCCTGTGCCACCGCCTGCAGCTGCGAGAGGTCGAACCCGCTGAAGACGCCCTGCAAGAGGCTAGAGCCAGTGTCGCTACCAATTCCTATGCCAGAGAACATGGTCGAAAGCCCATCGATCGAGTCAGACGACAGAAGACCACCCGTCAATGCGCCGAGGACGGCCCCACCCATAACCTTCCCTGCCGACTTCAAAGCCACCGAACCCACCGCCTTGCCAACGTCTGACATCAAACCTCTGTCAGTTGATTGCGAAGGCTGAGTCTGATATGGGGTAGGAAGGGGACGCTGTGTTGGTGGAGGTGGAGCAGAATTGTAACGCATCTGTGGCGGGGGCGGAGCGGGAGGAGACTGTTGCATAAACTGTGGCCGCTGAGAAGGAGGAAATTGCATGGACTGTGGACGCTGTGCGAGTGGAGGAGGCGGGGGAACGTGCATGGATTGTGGTCTTTGCATTTGCGGTGACGCAGACGGAGACTGTTGTGGTGGTGGTGGTGGTTGCAGTGGTGGTTGTGGTGATGGGGGTAATTGTGTATTTGAGGAAGGCGGTGGCGCGACCGGTACACTCGAATATCGACGGGTATTGCGATTCTGATATGGAGGTAATGTGGAAGAGGGATGTCTAGGAGGGGGTGAACTGTTCATTGCGCTATTCGCCGAGGGAGGTGACGTGGGGGAGGTAGTCCTTTCGAGTGTACTTGACGATTCTTGAGGATCTGGAGAGGCCGGCCCGGATGGCGCACGGCGCGCCACGAGTGTTATCGTAGGAGTCGACGCAGGACCGGAGCTCTCATTCCCTCGGCCAGAAAAGGTAGACGCACGATGGTGTTGACGCTGATGGTCGAGGACAGGCGGAGGAACTACAGACGGAGGCTGATAGGATTGCGATCTGTGGGGATGTGAATGCTGGGAGGTGTCGGCAGGGGTGCCCTTGTTTGACGGCGGAAGCGAGCTAGCATAGAGTCTCTGCGCAAAAGTCAACTGAGGAGCAGGTGCTGGGGTAGTGGTAGATGCGGCCACATCGGAGACAGGAGCAGATGGCGTCGGCGACCTAGAATTTGAGGGTTCTGCTGGTTCGGATTCCTCTTGAATGTCATACCTTGGGGAGGTCCGGTCAGATTCGATGGCAAAGACCAAACGTTCAGTCATACCAGACATTTCCCCTTGACGGAAAAAAGTCCAAGAGTCAGTCAAGCACAGAAGACATACAAGCAACAAGGACGACTCACTCCGCATCGTATCGTTCAATCCAACCGGGAGGCAGCGTCGTGCCAGGCTCCGTGAAGCGCATCAGGACGAGGAGTCAGTGGATGGCAGGTAGACGTCCAGGATCTTTTATGGGGCTTTGAAGCTCAGGGTGTCTCTGATACAGATCGGTAAGCGCGCGGGGCTGCCTGTCAATCCGACCCAGATGACAGCTGGAGTGGTGACTGCCATTTATTAATAACCGCAAGTGTGCCTCCCCACGACTTCCGTTTGACTTCCGAACGAACCACCGACAGGACTGGAAATGTAGGTCGGCCTGAATGCGTATGCCGTACTCGCTACTTGAGATGGTGGTCGAAAAGAAGTTTAAAGAACAAGATGATCGCCGTCGCGTCAATCAGACTAAATGGAGCCCACGGGCCTAGAGTTGTATCAGTTGCCTCAAGTCAGAAGATCCGTCGGGCAAGAATCACTCGTCAATCACACTGCTGCAGCTGTCAAGAGTGTTTTGTCAAGAGTGTTTTGGCTATGCACATACAACCTGAGATATGCTCACGGCATAGCATCGTGTCCAGCCACTATCCAGCCGCGTCATTTGCAGTGCTCCCGACCCAGTGGTATGCGTTGATCAATTCGATATTATAGTCAGGCACGTACACAAACAGTATGTAGGCTACTATAGGTCCAGTCGTGACAAAGATAGCATGTATATTGAGGCGAGAATAGGATGCGGTATGTATAGGATGACTACAGCGGAACATACTTGACTGAAGGTCAGAGCAAGGGCGGTTCCTCCTCTGCGATAGAGACCAAACATTCCTCGCCTTGAGCACTCGTTTCCGGAGCAACGCGCTGCGCTTTGAACACCTCAGTGATGAGGCTAGCCACGGAAGGATTCTCTGTAGTCTTGTACAGCCACGTCAATGCTCGAAGGTCGATATCATCCGCCTGCTCAGTGATGTTCTTGCGCTCGGGGGTATCGATGACAGACTTCGGGATCGGTGTTTCTTCCTTACGACGGTAGAGACCTCGGAGAAAAGTGAGAGCGTCGGAAGTATAGCAGGCAACCGTCGTCTTGTAAGGGCAGCTGGAGTAGACGAGCGGGAGCATAGTGGTGGTAACATAGAACATGAGCATCGCAACCGACATACTCGCAAAGCTAGCAGCCATCGGCGTACTGAATTCGTACAGGAAAATGACCAGCCCCACATAGAACAACGCCAGCGTGAAGTGCATGAGGATTGGAAGAGCTCCAATGATCTGGGGAACACGCCACTTCTCCAGCGCCATCGAGCGGAACTGGCGAGTCCTCGCACAGTCGCGGGCGTCACCGGAAGTGTAAGACGTGTACTCGCGGAGCCACTGCTTAGCGAGCATGGCGACGATGGCGATGAGGAGGCTGAGCGCGAAGCTGGTGAACCAGAGGCCGTTGACCCAGAGGTCGGCCTGGCGCGCGGTGAAGTCTGTCACGCTGTGTGCGATGTCATCGACGGATTGTCCGTCGGCGATGGCGCGGTTGAGCTCGAGGAGCTCGCCGAGGAGGATGGTCATGACCTCGCGGTAGTTGATGCGGAGGGACTGGAAGGTCCGCGAGACGAAGACTGCAACAATCCAGGTGAAGATGGAAGACTAGGGAGGAGTTGAGTAAGGGACGCCACATAAAGTGATCACCTACCATGACTAGTACGACGTCGAGGATGTCGCGCCATTCTTCGACGCGTTCTTCGTCGATTCGCTTGCTTTCTTCGAGGTAGACTTTCCAGACACGGGCACTGGGACCCATTTCCTTGTACTCTTCGTCGGGAGCATACTTCTCCTCGTAGTCGTACGTGCGTTCGGCTGTGCGTTCGTCAGCATGGAAGAGGAGGCGTGATGAACTCGAAATCTTACCCTTCTCACTGTGCTCGACAGAGGCAGAACCGAAGCCAAGAAGCCTCCTCTTGCCTCGACGGCGGGTAGTATCAAAGGGCTCGTCAACCCAATCGCAATCTGGTGTGGAAGTAGAGGGAGCAGCCATCGTGGATGAAGGAGAATAATGATTTGTGGCCCGGTCTGTGCACGGATCTTATAAGTGTATAGACCCGTGGTAACGTTGATCCCTATTGTCGAGAAAAGAGAATAAGGTCTCCATGACAGGGAATGCTATTGTTCTGCAAATGTCAACTTTCCTGATTGGAGACAATTGAACGCAGGCACCCACCCAGCGGCCATTGCATTGTGAATCTGATCCAGAGACGGGGAAGTAGGAAGTAGACACATTCATTCGTTTACTCAACACGCCATGAGGGGACAACACGTTTGAGGCGCGCTGTTTATGGAAGCTCTCACGAATCATGGACGTTTGAGAACAAGGACCTGGACCTGATCAGCCCAATTCAATTCAAAGCGGCACAGAGTGACTTACCGCGTCGATCTATAGTGGCAAGTGGAGATCCGAAGAATTGAAGAAGACATCAGTGATACAAATTCCACAAGTGTAAGTACAGACAGACATATGTATGAGAGTGAGAGCGAGAATGAGAATGAGACATGGACAGGCAGCCGTTGTATGAGAAGAAATGAAAAATCAAAAATCACCGCTATCGCCATAATCGCCGTCAGCACCATCCTGGAATCCTGAAAAGCACATTAGAGACAGCCAGTCAGCGAGTGCAATAATAGCTCACCGTCTTGGTAGGCATCTTGCTCACGGTCATCAATCACGTCCTCGAGTAGCATGCCTCCGAGGAGAGCCCCGCCACCAAGAGCGAGTGCACCTCCCATCCCAAGCCCGCCAGACTTCTTCGGCTGCTGTTGTTGATACACGACCTGCGGCTGCTGCGGATACCCACCACCACCGCCATATCCGCCGCCATATCCACCACCACCGTACCCACCGCCACCACCACTGTTGCTGTTCTTTCCCAGCAAACCTCCGAGCATTCCTCCGAGACCTACAATTTGTAATTCCAGATCAGAACACACGGCGAATCACGAGGACATGGGATTGCATGCGCACCCTTCCCACTGCCGCCCTGCTGCTGCTGCTGAGGGTACCCGCCACCGCCGTATTGCTGGGGAGGAGGCTGGTTGTAGCCGTAGCCACCCTGTGGCGGAGGTGGGCCCTGGTTGTATCCGGGATTGTAGCCTCCGCCACCGTAGCCGCCCTGGCTGGGGGGAGGCGGACTGCTATTGTACCCGCCGCCGCCATAGCCACCCTGGCCGCCCTGGCCGCCGTAGCCACGGTTCTCAGGCGGAGGCGGGCCAGACGGCGGTGCGAATCCGGAGGGCGGAGGCGGGCCCAGCGGATGTGTCCACTGCGGCGTTGGCGGGTTCGCTAGCGTATTGACGTAAAACCTAGTTTACGTTGGGTGGTTGGATCGAGGATGGCTTGGTACAAACGCAGTCTTACCATGTCTTGTAACTGATTGACGTTTGGTTATTTGATCGATAAGGCAGGGATTGAAGCGTACTTTGAATCATACTGTGTGACCCATCCAGGCGGGAGTGGCCTGGAGTCCGGGTTCACTGGTGGCTGCGCGCCGTATGCGGGAGGCTGGTTCATGAAAGAGAGAGGAAAGATGATTCAATGCTGTCAGTGTAGGCCGTACAGAGACAACTTATAAAGCGTGCGTGGCCGGCACGGAGCCGATAATCAATTGCTGTGCAGCACCGACTGACACCGAACATGGCGTCAAGACCATCCGGCGTTGCGTAAAACTTCGTAGATTTAAATCCGTCGCATATCCGTTAGGAAGGGCTGTGAGCTCGTCATGATGATACTAAGGCGAACAGCATTAGCATACTATCAAAGGCTATACAGACATCAAGATTAGAAAATCATACAAATAGGGAATACGAGTGTCCTAGAAATAATAGCACAAAGAATTGAGCAAGTGTGGATCGACATTCTATTTCTTCTTCTTGGGCTGCGCCTTCGGAGCTGCCTTGGACTTTTTGGGTGGAGGTGCGGTCTCTTCTTCATCCGTTTCACTGGACTCGGCGTCTGAAGAGTCAGAGGTCTGCTCAATCTCGTCCTTTGCAGCCTGCGCAGTCTCCGACGACGATGCAGCATCCTCGTCTTCGTCGTCTTCAGACTCGGACACGATCTCCTTGGACTTCTCGACCTTCTTGGGCTTGGCTACCTCCTTCTCCTTGACGGCCACCTTCTTTGCGGGTTTCTCCTGGAAACAGGAGATGATTATGAGCAAGGACGCGTCGAACGCCACAATGCGAGACATACCGAAGGTGGGGATGCGACTTCACCGTTAGGGTCTTCCAAGGTGGCTTTGTAGCTAGCCAGGTTCTCCTTGTATGTCACATCTGCTGCAGCGTGCCTCTCGACATACGGCTATGAGGTGCAGAGTGAGATAAGCATATTGCAGGACGTCAGACATACCTTCTTCTCCGCCTCTGACATTTTGTTCCATGTCTCACTGATGAGCTTGGTCAGTTCAACGTGTCCGAGCGCAGGATAGTCGCGCTTCAGTTCCTGGCGCTTTTCGATCTGGTAGATGAGGAAGCTGGACGCGGGGCGCTTGGGCTGATTGGGATCCTTGACTTTGACGACGCGCTTGCGCTTGCCAGTGACCTCGTCGACGCCGGCCTTGCCCCTGCCGGACTTGGCTCCGTTCACGTTGGCAAAGTCGTCGGAGTTTGTCGCGTAATTTTTGAAGGCGACGACAAACGCATCGAGAGCGTCGAACATCTGCGACAAGACGCGGTCGGCGGGGCGGGCAAAGCGTGTCGGAGAGCGGGACGTACCTCGGCGCGAGCCGTGTGAGCGTCGGTGGGCGCCATGAGTGGTAAAGGTGGGAAAAGTGGGCGGACGACAGGCGAAGCGGCTGTTGATGGGACCAAAGGAAAGGACCTTGCAACAAGACTTTTGAAAGGCAGGCAAAGCAAAGCAGTCAACAGTTTTTCTTACTGCCACCAAACAAGCATAAGCAAGCGGCTGCTCGGCGCAGGGTCCTTACGTAAGCGTGGGAGTTTCGAGCGGGGCCTCAAAGGTGAGCTTTCCCAAGGCGTGCAACGCCGACGACCAACAGCCTCAAAGGAATTGCACAGACGCGCTGGACGGCGAGAAAGGCCCTGTCTTCGTCGTTGTCGACAGCGAGCAGCGTGGTTTCCACCTCTTTTCTCTGCCTAAGCCGTCGTAGTCCGCCCTCCCATAAGACGTGGTATAGAAAGTTGTCTACAGAAAAAAGTCTGCCCATGGACTCGTACAATTACCAATGGCCCGCGCCGGCGTCGCAGACATCGATAATGACCGATATGTCGCAACCAGGCAGGCCCGACGCACGTCCGTCGTCCTCGCTGGAGCACTGGGCCGCCAAGGAGACCGGTCGCACAGGCTCTGCTGGCCCCGGGGCGCCCTCGCCGCCGACAGCCGAGGCAATATCGAACATGACGCTGGAGCAGCTGCTGGGCGATCTGGAAGGTGCGTGGCTGCACAACGGGGACCACATCGTCCTCGGACTTATCACACTTGCTCACGCTCATCGCACAGCCACCACGCCCACACCGACGCCGACGCCAGCCACAAACGGACCACAGTCGCCCTCGCAGTTCTATGCGCAGTACGCCCAGTATCTGACGAACAGCAGCTCGGGGCCGTACAATACGATTCCATACGGCGCAGCGTGGAACACACCCAACCACGTTCCTCTGTCCTCCTACTCGAGCCTGAATGGGGCGACCAGCACCGGTCCCTCATCGTCCGCCGGCCCCGCACAGTCTGCGCAGCAGCAGCAGCGCATCACACAGCATTCACCACCGCCCCAGCACCACTCACCGCCAATCATCGAGTACGTGATCAGTGTAGATCACCATCTTCTTGCAGTCTGACCGTCGTCCTTTTACATTGCAGCCCCGCACTGACACTCAATGGATCAGGCTCTAACGGAATACAACACTACTCTCCTCCACCCTCCACACCCTCATACGGCTCTGCCCCGCAACAACAGCAACAGCCGCCGCAACCCTCCGCTCAATCACGTCTCTTTTCTCTCCAGCAGCAACAACAGCATTTGCCTCTCAGCAACAATCCATATTTATATGCACATTCATTACCGCAACAATTCGCAGCACAGTCATCATTAGCACATGCATCCCAAGGAACACTCTCTCCTCAGTCACTACACGCGCCGTCGCCCGGACCGATGATGGGCGTCGTTCCATCACACTTTTACGGCAAACCCCTGCCGCAACAACAATCACAGCAGCCACCTCCACCGCCCCAACCTCAAGGCCCCAGCCCCGAGGAGCGCAAGCGAGCCCTGTTGACTCAGCTCAAGCCTTTACTCCACGCCTCCGCGTTTACGGGAGCCGGCGCTGTGAGCACCTTGGTCTCAATAATAGACGACTATGGATCCCAGGACGTGGACGCTGCCACGCGTCTCGAGATTCTCACCAAGATCCGTGACACTGCTGCGAACCACTACTTTCGCGCATGGTCAGAGAACCCAACTGCCATGGACATAACTCGGGAATGGGTCAAAGCTCCGCTGACGAGCGACGACGACGGCCTCGCTGACACGATCATGCCTCTGCTTCATGTCAGTATGGGCTCCTGTTGGAAACTCTGCATCCTGACTTGACATGTAGATCATGGATCGGTTCCCGTTAACTATCGAAACCCTCAAAGCCTCGAAACTCGGTAAACTGGTAGTTAAGCTCTCCAAGAACCCTCCATCGCCTGGTGAGTCGCGTTTCTTGACATGCGCGCGTTCGTGCGCCTGGAGATCGAACAATAAGCCTTTTGGGGCCATACTAGTAGTAGCAAATGGGGTCGCGCACTATCTGACCCATGAGTTTAATATACACAATTCTAACTTCTCGTTGTTTTTTCGCACTCTTGCAGCGATCAAGGATATGGCTTTCAATCTCGAACGAAAATGGCGGGCTCTGCTCGAATCCTCGAATGGAAAGGAGGAGGGTGAGTCACGTCAGTTGGATGTCTTGGATGGGCAGCTGAATGTAACATTTGTCATGTTCTGCAGAGCCCAAGTCGAAGAAGCGGAAAATGGAGGCAGCGCCATCCACGAAACCTGCCTCGAGTTCTTCATCCGCGAAGAAGGCGGCTCCTCCTGCGAAGGTGCCCACGGTGACGACGAAGAAGGTGGTAGTGCCGGCAAAGGATGCCAAATCCGATTCGTCCTTCTTCTCGGAGAAGAAACCGAAGAAGTTACCCAAGTTCACAAAGGCGCCTGTGGTGAAGAAGGAGGACATGAATGTCGCGCTTCCTTCGTCGATTGATCCCTTCCAAGAGGCGCTCAAGTCCATGGGGAAGCTGAAGGAGACCACAGTTACGCCGCCTGCTGCTTCGACCACCCCCGTTGACAATGGTCGACCGAGGAAGAAGCGGAAGACGGTGCAATGGGCGCCCGATGCGACGCTCGAGGCTGTTCGGTTCATCGAGAAGGCTGTCTACGATGATGACCAAGTAGAAGTCAGCTGCTTTGCCTCACTCTGCGTATTGTACTGTACATTAATATCCCAACCTTTTGTTTTCCCAGGGCATGCATTCGACGCGGGGTGCTCGGGCTCTAGAGAAAGGCGAGGGCGCCGCGCTACATCGGGTCATGGACTTTGACGAGGTCATCGATTTCACCGAAGCGATACGTACGTGCATTCGCTATGTCTCTTCGTTTCACTTCGCTGATGGGAACGTATGATAGCCATCGAGATACCCATTGACATTGAAGACTTCGAGCGGGGACGCGATAGTCAAGAAAGAGCGACTCAGGAGCAACGAGAAGAGTCGGCACTCGGTGCATTGTATCTTTCCTTGAACCAAACTCCAACTTCGCCTGCTGAACCTTCGCACATCATACCGGACAGTGAAGTCGATGCCCAGGTACAGACCATGACCGTCGGACCTGAACTCGAGCCATTCTTCTGGAACCCTCCGATGCCGCCGCCAGATGTTGCTGCGAGTCTCGTCGGGGCACTGATGAGTGGGGCTGTCGCGGGTGATAATAATGTACCGGTACCTCCGTTGGATCCGAATGCAGCAGCAGCCTTGTCTGCGATTCCGCCAGAGCAGCTCCAGTCCCTCTTGCAACAGTTGAATCCGGTGTTGAATCCCAATTCGGGCATGATGAGCAACGGCTACGGGTCCGTCCCGGACCCTAGTTGGGGCAATCCCGGCGCTGAATATGGATATCCCGGTTCCGGTCCGGAAGAATCGTACAGAGGGGGCGGCCGGGGCAGGGGCCGTGGCCGAGGACGAGGCGGATATGATGGCGGCGGGCATAGAACTAGTAAAAGAAAACCTTGCAGTTTCTTTCAAGCAGGAAGGCGAGCATTGAATCAACATTATTGTGCGAAATGGCCGTGACTGATTGTTTGCCGTAAACAGATGCAAGTTTGGCGATCAATGTGACTTTGCACACGAGTATGCATCATGACACACCAAACCACATCACACCTACTGCGATGGAAGGGATATATGGAGGGATACACTACTGTTCGTCTATTCGTGTGTATATAGTTTTGCGGAAGCGAGAAGCATAATTTCCGAGTGTTCTGATTTCGTGCTCAAGAGTCAAGACGTGAAGACGTGATACCTGCCTATACTGTACTGTTTAGCTGATAAATTCGTAGACTTCTCCTGGATGTCCTCCTGTGTGACAGTTGCCGTCAAAGGACCCGGACTTCGCTTCAGATGTCAATGAGATCCAAGGTACCATGGTACTCTACTGGCAGTGTCCGAGTTCCGTGTGGTAACTCTGTCTGAGCCCGCCCCCCAATTCTGTCAAAGATTGTGTTCGTGGTGGTTACGAGAGCATTTACCGCACAAGCTATAGAGTACACATCTTACAATCTCTCCCGAGATACGTCCTTTGAATGGAACAGTACTGATGAGAACAAAATCACGGGGTTAATCGTTGACTAGCGACATCGCGTGAGAACTTTCGCGGCTCTTTTCCTTTCTTTCATGTCGATCGCGTTACGTTTTTGTTGTTTCGCCCCAATCACGGCCTCAGTAGTCGAGCCCCTTTTGGTAGATCAGTGCCTTGCCTTATTTTGGAATGAGAATATGTCCGTTTTTGTTGTTTCGCCCCAATCACGGCCTCAGTAGTCGAGCCCCTTTTGGTAGATCAGTGCCTTGCCTTATTTTGGAATGAGAATATGTCATTGCCAGTAGAGCCTATTTGCAGCCGGTTGAACCGTGACAGGTAACACTGAGACGGAATCGAGACGCATCTCGTGATCCGAGATCTCAGACAGCCGTCATCCCGATGTCATCCCGCCCCATGCGCCTTCCCTCTCCTGATCCAAGCTCCCCTGGTCCCGCTACCTCTCGATTTGCCACCGAGGCCCGCCCCTCTGATCCCCATGGCCCCCAACCTCATCCCGCTCCCGGTTTCATATCCAATAGTGGTTCCCGCCCTACCTCATTGACAAGGGCGGGACTCGCACTCAGTCATCAGCATCGGGGATGACGGGCGGGCGGCGGGATGCATGCGGCGGACGACGGAAGTGGACACGAAAAGATGGCGGGGAGGGAGGGATGTAGCAGTAGCATGGGCGGGATGGAGGACTCATGTCGGGTCGGCGGCGGGTCCGAGGTCCGGGAGAAGTCGGAGTGCGTGACATCCTCACGTGCCTAAACTCATGATTTCGAGACGAAATCGAGACAGAAGCGGCTGCAAATAGGCTCTAGTGTGAGAGGGCGGCGCGTCGGCTGTCGGCATGAGTGGCGGTCACGTTTACTGTCGCGTTGATTGTGATGGCCATATTTGGCGAGATAGTCGGGATAGTAGCCTTTCGCGTTGTGCTCCCGCTGACCATCCACCCCGCAAACCGCCCATCAAATCACACACACGCGCCAACTGCAGTTGCTATATCTGGCATTACCGACCTTCGAGAAAAAGTATGACTTTGACGCGTGCTTGAATGTCGCATCACTGATTATCACGTACTTAGTGAGCCCGGGTGCCGAGAATTCTGCACACGCACGGGGCAGCTTAGAATGGGACCAGAGTCACGGATACACGCTCGAATGGGACAGTATGACGGCTTTCCGGGCATGGAAAAGCCGGGAAGCAGAGGAGAGCATCACTGAATGGGTGGCGCATGAGCATCCCAAGTCAGTGACACCACACTGGTCAACCAAGACCATTTTTCGGTGTGGCCGGGGACTTAGTGGAGGAGCAAGTCACTATCAAAAAACAGGTTCACGGCCAAACAAGAAACTCGACTCCAAGAAATCCGGGTGCCAGTCTGCACTTACCATCAAAACATACCCAGACACGCCTCGAGTCCTGGGATACTACAACAAGCATGCACATAATCACAACATTGGGAAGGACAACATCCCGCATATGCGAATCCCATCTCACATCAAAGATCACATCCGTCGTTTACTTGAAGAGGGCATCGATCCGGAGACCGTGGTATGGCTGCTTCTTAATCAAGCATCAAACACTGATGCATGTATAGCTTGAAAAAGTCCAAGGCGGTGATATCTTCACTGAAGAAAACTGGCAGAACTTACGCGAGGAGGACAACCTCAATTTGCGCCACTTTGTGCAACGGCAGCACGTGTACGTGATTCAGAAGGAAATCGAGGCTGAGACTATTCGGCTTGGGAAGTCGGATGCGTCTTCATTGCAGATCTGGGCCGAGAAGTTACACGAGCGCGACTTCCATGTCTCCTTGAAGCGCGCTGTTGATGCAGCTCCGGCTAACTCCGGCATCGCGTCTGATGCATTTGTGATGGTCATCCAATCACGGTATCAGCGCCATTGCTGGGAGAAGTATGCCCAAAATGGCTTTGTTGGGATGGACGCGACTCATAATGTTACACATTATGAGAACGTCAAGCTTTTCTCGGTGCTTGCCCGGGACGAATGGGGTCATGGGATGCCTTGCGCATTTATGATTGCCTCAAATTCGGAAGAGGCTACAGTTCGCTTCTTTCTCCAGGAGGTTCTCAGACTCTCCCCACACGTCATCCCGCAATACTTCATGTCGGACAAGGACCGAGCCCAGATGAACGCGATTAGATGTGTCTACCCGCATGCACAGCTACTCTTGTGCTGGTGGCACGTTCTTCACGCGTGGCAGCAGCACTTCTCCATTACCGAGTATGCAGATGTGTGGAAGGAGTGCAAAAGATGGATCCGCATCACCGATCCTGCCGAGTTCACGCGATGCTGGGAGCTCATCCGGCTAACTGCGCCACACAGCTTCTCCCAGTACCTGGAGCAGTATTGGCTCAACGAAACAGAGCTGTGGTCAGCTGTCTACCGCACCGATCGTGATGTATACACCAACTGCGACACGAACATGCTAGTAGAGGCGTGGCATCACCTTCTAAAAAGTATCTTTCTCAAAGGAAAACGGAATCGACGGGTGGATCATCTCATTCACACACTCGTCGACACCGCTATTCCTTACTTCATCAAGCGGCATCACCTGCAGTGGGGCGGAGTACACGGGCGCAGTCTTGAGCTCGAAGCTCGTCGCGAGATCGAGCTCAAGGCAGCTGCTATTCCAGATTCTGCTGTGGCACAGCTTGATATGATCACCGGAACGATCTGCTACGTGCAATCACAGTCACAGCAGACAGTCTCGTGGCTTGTGGATCTCGAGCTTGTGGTCTGCGAGTGCCCAAAGTTTCCGAAGGTCCGGTATTGCCAGCATATAGCTGTGGCGCAGCGGGTTCATGCAAGCGCGGTCACACGGCTGGATTCGAGTTCAATTTCGGTCACCGCTATGTATGACAGTGGTGCGGAGTCTGAACCTTCACTGTCTGAAGTGAGCTCGCCTCCGTCCGAGAGCTTCTTGTCTTTGGACAACGATCAGCAGGATACAGCCCGCAATCAGCTTATCGACACAGTCAACTCCCTTCTATGCCTACTTCAAGCTGCCCGGGATGTTCCCAATTCGTCTGAGACCCGTCTGTTCCAACAGTCGGTCGATGGATTCACGTCGTATCTCAACACTGCCGATCTATTACCAGTACTCCCTGCAAAGAAGACTGTGGCGCCCAATCAACATAGTTGGACACAAACGGCGGAGGTGATGGGGGTGAAGGTGAAGTCTCGCGCTAAACGAAAGCATCTTGATGGGTATAGTGGCGGGAATGAGTCGGGATCTAGAGCGAAACCTGATGCAAAGTGTGTGGTCTCATCATTCATTCACACCGTCATTCTGATATGGTTTCAAGACGCAGGAAGACAGCGAGTGACTCGCACATACACCCAGGCGAGTCCGAGTATGCCGAGTTTGATCCCAGGACATTTGACACCATATGGAAATCCGATCCACGCAAGTTGTATGGCCTCAAAGTTCCCCAACTCTCAGCCCTTTTGAAGCTGAATGGACAGCCATACAGCGGTAACAAGGACACTCTTATAATGCGACTTCATGCGCTACCACGGCCACCGGATCCGTCTCTCGCAGTAACCACATCCCATGAGCCGAGTTGCGCCACACTAGGCAATACCCGTGATCTGCAGCTGCCGGACCTCTGTCAGACTTCATTCCGGTCGTTGTCAGCTTCCTCCTACAATCCTACTCACCCTTTTTCTTCCCATGATATCTTCTCATCATATCACTCTCACACCTTTCACACAAGTACACCAGCTCACATAGATTACTATACTAGCACGGCCCAGCACCTCCAGTCCCATTACTACCCATCATTTGTTGCATAGATACACTTTGCTCTACATCCAGTCATACATCTCCCGCCCCCAGTCTGACCACTGCCCTCCTTGTCCGCCGCGCTGCCTCTGCGCCGCCACTTGCGGGACTTAGAGTATTTCGCCCGTGATTGTATTTGATTTGCTGACCTCATACGTTCTGGACCACGGACTAATTTGATTTCCGGCCGTATCAAGGGTAGCTATTGAGGCCGTGATTGGGGCGAAATAAGGGCAACAATCGCGTTACGGTTCATCAAACACTTCATTCGCGCCTGGTGCGCGCCAATACGCGCTTTCTCCCCACAACAATGCTTCAGACAGTACCTGAAAGTGATAGGTCGCCCAATCAGGAAATCGATACTCGTCTGGACCCACACATGGCCGCAACGACTGCCGGTACTGATATGGTCCACTATTACTGCAGTCCGCACATCTTTTCCATGTACCAAGCATTCTAAAAACTGTATAACGGTACATCCGATGCGCTTTACCTCGGTAGTCTGCCACTTTCACTCCTCTCGGACTTACTCTGGTCTCATGGCGTTTCACAGTGAGGAGGCGGACGACGAGCTCGTAGCTTACCATCGAGACGTACTGATGCGATTGTTTGACTGCCCGACGAGACTATGTCTTTGGGTACGTAGCGCTATGCTGTGTGATACATATTTCCGACTTAACAAGCGTTCCAGAGTTCGTCCGACCAAATCCTGGGCACGTGTTCATCCGAGGGATATGCGACCACGGATACGTCGGTGTTGAATCAATGCCGTTCGCTTATGGTATGCGAGGCTATGAGCACCTCCAATGTCCACGGAGAAGGTGAGTCTAGCACTCGATTTGGCTCTTCCTCGACGGTTCTGATGGAGATCTTAGACCGAGTGTTCAGGGCGTTTGAAGTAGTGAACGCTCACTCGGATCAGTCCAACGCCCAAGAATCCCTCCCGCGGAAGCAGGGTGAGACGTGTGGTGATCTCTCGATTGCGTTCGGTTAGGTCTTACACGGGCGTGATCTCCACGGAGGCGGACATCTGGGTATCCGTCCAGACGATGTCCGTGGACAGTGTACTGGTTTACTGGGTTGTCGAGTGCCGGCTCTCCACTCATTGCATACTCTTTTCTCACAGGACTCGAGAGGGCGCGGTCCAGGTTAGTCCCTCTGATCCTCGTTAAATAGCCTCGAGCAACTCTAACAATCTCATTCCACATCCTCACCTCAAAACTATGCCAGTGCTATGCCTATGCCTAGATTGACCCCGACGATGAAAAAGAAGGTTGACTTCCTGGTCTAGCCAACCGAAGGAGATACAGTACCGCGGCTAGGTTTGGTCCGGGTTTGGTTTTGCTTGAATGGGTAAGCCGTCTGCTGCGAGCGCGACGACCGCGAATTTGAAACACTGCCAGCAGACACCAATGTCTCTGAAGGCATATCACAAGAGGACTCAAGAACCAACGGTGCTTCCAAGGATTCTCTTGTTCCTTCGACACAAGCAATGATAAACTTGCAAGTGACTGTCAACTTCTGTCAACTAGTTTATTCACCGATCCACTTCCCGATCTGTAGGTTGCCTCGCTGCACCAATCTGACCCTGATGATGTCTCGGGGGGTTGACAATATGATAACGACCTCCCTGCATCGACGTCGGACTTGAGACATTCATTCGCTCCGCGTGAATGTCTACTATAAAGGTACTCGAGGCAACATCGTCCAACTTCAGCACCTCCAACTCAACCCTTCTTCCTGCGATGGCAAGCCAGCTATCTCTCCAACTCTTCTCCAAGACTGCCGTGTCTTCTCTTACCTCTCTGTCATTGGCATCACCACGCTCATGGTTTGCTGCCTTCGCACGCCAATCGATACTATCTTGTATTGGTGGCGCAATTTCCGTTGGTCAGTTAACTCTCGAGGACAGCGAGGGCTCCCATGTCTACGGGACGCCCACGATTGGCGGAAATCACGTTCGCGTCACGATCAAGAACGATAACTTTTGGTTGCGACTTTTACTGTGAGTATCTCACGCTCTTGCTGGTTTCCTTCCTCTGATCGGTTCTTGTACTGCTCAGATCTGGCGATCTAGGCTGTATGTCGCGTAACTGTCGATCCAGTGATGTCTTACTGACCCTACGCAGTTAGCGAAGCTTACATGATTGGGGATATTGAAGTACCTGATCTTCGCGCAGCTATGAACGTGAGTTCGCCTCAGCCAGCTCATTCTAGCAGAACTCTTACAGAGAACACGTGTAGCTTTGGCTTGATAACCAGGCCGGCATGGAAGACACATTGTCATCCACATTTACGCGCGTCACATCAACTGTCTCAGGCTTCTATAACTCGTATCTCGGTCAAACGAAAGTCAACGCCCGTTTGAACGTGATTGCTTCGTACGATCAATCCAACGAGCTTTTCAAAGCCTTTCTATCAAAGGAGATGATGTACTCTTGTGGACTGTGGGCTGATGCTGAAGGTGGCGTCCGTGGTGACCTTGAGATGGGACCCACTCCTGGCGACCTAGAGGCCGCTCAACGACGCAAAATACACCACGTTCTACGGCAAGCGCGCGTGAAGCCCGGTGACCGCATTCTGGAATTTGGTTCTGGATGGGGTGGCCTCGCGATTGAGGTAATGTTATTCATAGGTTCAATATAATGTCTACTGATATCGACAAAACAGGCTGCTGGAACCTTTGGATGCACTGTTGACACTCTGACGTTATCGATTGAACAGAAGACGCTGGCAGATGAGCGTATCGCTGACGCTGGCCTCTCTGACAAGATCACAGTTCATCTTATGGACTATCGCGACATCCCATATTGTTGGAAGAACGCTTTCGATGCGTTCATATCGGTAGAGATGCTCGAACACGTTGGCGCCCAACATTATGCGCGATATTTCGAGCTGGTATCCTTCGCGTTGAAGCCCCTTCGTGCTACTGCCGTGGTGTCCGCGTCGACATTTCCTGAATCTCGGTTTTCTTCCTATCAGGCGGAAGACTTCATGCGCAAGTACATGTGGCCGAATTCTTGCCTGCCTTCAGCCGCTTCCTTGATCCAGGCCGCTTCTACCTATTTCAACCTCGAAGGCGTCGAGAATCATGGGGCACATTATCCGCGAACGCTCAGGGAGTGGGGGAGACGGTTAGAGAAGAACTTGACACAAGAGATGGTGGCGAAGGACTACCCCGGTCTGAATGATCTTCAGTTATATGCCGCATTCAAGAAAAAGTGGCAGTATCTCTTTGCGTACGCTGGCGCTGGGTTCGCAAAGGGCTATATCACCAGCCACATGCTGACTTTCATACGCGAGGTGAGTTGCTAGAGCACGTTCATTTGCATCAGAGCTGATTTTCCGTCCTCCTCAGAATGACGCCCCGGAACCTTGCGACTGAAAGCCATCAAAGTCATTAACGTATCCCCCTAGTTTTCTGGCGGAGCATCCATCAAGCAACCCGCAGTTTACAGATTCACCCAGGGACGCTATACACATGAATATCAGACTCTGACATTTCATTTCACGTTTGTAAAACAGTCACTCATCACATCGCACGCAACAACCTTCTATATCTTATATTCTATGTACTTGTGACTTTACTAGACATTCCACGTATCTTCCTTTAGTCACTCGTAAAATAGCAGCTACCTAAGTTATACTACGTGATATCTCTATTCAATACAAGATGTATAATTCAATTCACCCCCCTTTGACATCGCACATTGCTTGATAAACGGTAAAGGCCCGAGAGCTCGAGCCCTCGTCTCTCGGAGGATCTACTTGGTTGAATACTGATGATACTCGTCCCTCCCATCGTGATTCGCTGAAAGGGAAGCATAGTATGATGATCTCAGGAAGAGCTCCTGGGTCCAGACTTCAACGTGTTTGAGAAATGTGTTTTCGTAGGTCTCGTCATGTCAGGGGAAGACGAACCTATTGGACGGGGAGGAAATTTTCATTCTTTGCGGGAAAAGTGCTGGCTCGTCACTGGTAGTACATCAGTAAATCACTGGCATAAGTCGTTTGTCAGATCGATACATAGTTGGTCGCGTATGGCAGGCGCGTCCCGCAAGTAAGAACCTAAAGTCAGTCGAACGGAACCGCGTTAAGAGGAACTCAAATGATAGTGACTCGTACTGGAGCTACGGTCCACTAACTCATAACCAGAAGGCGGTAGTGGCGCGACACCTCGGGTCTCCATGCGTCACAGACTACAGTCAACCATAACGGGCAAGCGGGAACAGCGCCCGGTGTCTAAAAGGAATGCTTGTGATCCCGAGAGGCTGTCCTATCACGGAACACGTCGAGCGCATCACCAGGAAGAGTTGATACTGATCCACCGACACCCGAGCCAAATTGGGACTGTAAGGCGGTGGTGGGGCGGCACTCTGTGTCACCATGCGTTGCATTGGCCTATAACAGGACAATCAACAGCATTGATGTGAATCACTATCCAGAAAGAGCGAACAATGGGCGACTGCAAGTGACTCCATATGTGGAAAACGCCATCACGTGTGGTACATACATAAAGGCAGATTGTTCGCTGCCACTGATTTCCTTTGTCTCCCACCATCCACCATGACTACGCTCTCGAGACCCCTCGTTCGCGAGAGAGCGTTCTACGGTGTCCTCCCATATGGGACGTGCCATAATCTACCCCCTGCGACGAGGCCGGAGACTCAGACTCAGCCACTCAAACACGAAGAAACACATCACACGCTCTTCAACTACGGCCCACCGATGGTTCCTCCTCGTTCAGGCCTGAGGCGAGAGCAGGCGATCTATGCCATACTTCCAGCTAATCATGATCATCCACCGAATGTACCGCCGCCACACAAGCGAGGAGGGTCTAGACAGCAGTCACGGAGAGATGACACCGTCAAACAGGGCGAAAAGAAGAGGGTCAGATTTGGGACGTTCAAGGTCCAGGAGAAACGCCGGACCAGTGGCCGACACCGCGATAGAAAAGTCATCACGGTGCGGTCTATATTGAAGTAAGTGAATCCTACCGGTCATGGTCGCAGCTCTAAACTTGTTACAGACCGCCACATACGCCGAGGAAAGAAACCCGGCGTTCTTTGCAGCCAGGGGCGAGTCCAAGGACGGTTCCAGTGCAGTACGCGGGACTTGCACCGGGGGTGATAGGCAAGCCGAGACAGACGAGCTCGTGGATGCTGGCGGACAGGTGGATTGAGCAGAGCACGATCAGGGGATGTTCCTTGACGTGCAAAGGGTGTCGGACTCGTATAAAGATGTCCTCCGAGCAAACGAGCTTGGTGCGGCTGCAAAGGTGGAAGAGACACAAGGCGGGGTGTGAGAGGATTCGAGAGTGGGCGATGCAAGAGCAGAAGGCGATGTCTTTGCGATCTTGAACCGAGGTTTGATCAATATTTGTAGGCCCAAAGCTCATCATGAACGATTATAATGTATACTGTTTGTATTGGCTTGACGCAAGGAAACGAAGGGAATGCTGCGAATGGTCCCACTAACTCGGAGCTGCACCATTGTTAGATAGCCTTGCTGAGGGACTCATGCTACCGACCATGTTGCAAAGAACCAACTTCGTTTTGAGCAGTGCAAGCACACATACAATGCGTCAAATTCCAGTAGCGAGAGAAACAGTGATGAAGATGACAAGTGTCGTCAAAGAGCTGCATATGTGTGAAAGATTACACAGTGGGATGTGGGATCCACGAGGATCCAAGAGTCCAAAACGGAAGAGATGTCTGGGTGCCACAATCAGTATGTACTCTGTCAAACCGAAGATGACGGACAGCTTACTGCACAGTGTCATCGAATGACGGGCTCAAGCAGAAAGGATTGGATTCATTGAAACAAAAGTCTACTCAAAAATTGCTTCGTGAACACGAAAATAACAAGAATATAACATACAGCCTGGAAGGTCAAGGTCCATATTACTCGTACAGAAGACCGCCGGCGACCGACTTGAGCTGCACTTCGCAACCCTCGGTCGCACCGTAGTGTTCCACGAACTCCCTCGCTACTGTCCCTCCAGCACGGATCCACTCCCGTGGCAGCCACTGAGAGACAGACCGGGGCCTAACCTGCTGTCCATGCATCCCTGCCCGTAGTACTCCGGGATACTGATAAGTATCTGACGAATGGCGTTTGCGGCGCGCTCTCGAGCCGCTGAGACATCCGTGCCGCGAAGGCAAAGGCGCTGCCGGTCGTGCCATTTCCATAAGCGGAGAATGAGAAAAGGAAAGAAGGGCATGATGGGTACCCCTCTCCACATATTACTACGCCACCAGACCCCGACGTAGGGAATTTTTGGAATGCGATAGTCCTTTCCGGCTATGAGAACGTCGATATTGATTTCCTTGGTCTTGTCGTCCTTGCGGTAGTCGTAGTACAGCGCTTGGTGACCTTCTGGGGACACCTCTGTGTGAAAGACGTCTGTACGGGATTCCACAACAAGTGCCCGGACTACATCGGCGGTAGGAACGCAAGTCCAATACCAATAGGATGGATTGAACGAGACAGGCACTGCACCCGCATTGAGCTCGGTCACCACTTCTGGAAAGCTGCCTATGACAACGACGTCGATGTCCTGCATTCAGTCGATCAACAGGTGTCTGTATTACACTGCAATGTCAAGAGAAATACCTTTGGTTTTTTGCGCTGCCCATAGGCGTTGCCAGCAAAGCTCCCGATGATGCAGAATGTGATCTTGGCGTTCAGCAGCACAGTCGCGAGTGTGGTCGCGGCTTGCATGACAGGATCGTCGTCCAAAATCTCATGCGATTCAGAGGACGTGGGTGTCATTGTTGCAGGCATCGGTTGACAGTGTCAGTGGGTGGGCAAAGACTCGTGAGAAGGGCGGCGCAAAAACTTGCAATATTTGTGAGATGATCAGACTTCGGACTTCCAAAGAGGCGAAGCTAAAGAGTGCGGTCAAGCATGATTGAGAGTTGCATATGGCGAGAAATACGTACAAGAGATTCAGAGGACCACTTGTCGAGCGGTGGGATCGGGCGTATCTGTTTCGTAGTGGGCAATATATGAAAAAAAAGCGGCGAAGAAGGGTCATTGCAATTTGGCAATGTGCGATTTACTTACTCTACGTAAGTTCTGAGCTTGCCTGTAAGTGCTGACCTTGAAATAAGCTTGTTGAGAGCGCAGATTCACAGGGGCCATGAGTTTGAATAGGTCGAGATTCGAGACTAGCGAACGGGATTGGACAGCACCTTGAGGGAATGTTCAGTTACTCAATAATGATTGAAAGCTCGGGCGAGGCTTGAGGGCCTAGCGAGACCGGTCTCGCTATCTACGAGAAGATTCTTCGTCAATGTGCGTGAATTCTTGAATGAGATGGTGTCTTGATTTCGGACGTCGAGTAGCCCTTGCAGAGGGCAATCGCACCATTGACCTTGTCGGAATTTCAGGTAAGTATACAATGCGTCAGATTCGAGTAGCCAGAGAAGTAGCAAAAGATATGATGTACAAGATGATGAGCGTCGTCCAAGAAATCAGTCCTGTTCTGTTACAGCAAGGTCGCGAGGCCGGTAAGTGATGCCCTGGTCCTTCAGTTCGGTTTCCACCTCGTCTGGTAGACGCCCTTTGACGCGTACAGCATAGATCCCGCGCGCAAACTCTCCTATGGTCTGTGTCAGAGTAAAAATATGCGCCACAACAAATCAACGCACTGGTTCTTTGCCATTTTGCCACCCAAGAGTCTGCTGGGTCTATTAATGCAATCATCCCGTCAAAGTACTGCGATGTGCAGCTGACAACGCGGTCTTGGTTCCCTTGTAACTGCATAACACATAAGAGGCGTCAGCGGTAAGACAGGCAAGAAGACGAACGTTGAGGATGCTCTCGCAGTTCGGGCAGCCGTGATTGCGAAAGTCTTGGCCAGACTGGATGATTGAGCAGAGTAGGCAGGCCCGGTTATTCCTGCTCTTTGGCATTGGGATGATTTCGGGTGCCATGACCGCAGAAGATAGAGTTGTGCTGGTCACTACATAACTGTCACGCCGTGGCTTGCAGTGGCTTGCCCATTGACGGCCATGATCGCCAAGCGCATCCCCGACGCCGCTCCCGAAGTCAAACGGCGCGCGCTGGCCTACGTTCTTTCCTTTTTCTTCGCCTTTTTCATTTTCACGATGACTGTCGCTCTCTACCGTGTCCACCGCAAGAAGAAATCCGAGCAGTTCGAAACGCGTATCTATTTCCAAGTAAGCCGTCTCTCACCTCTTCTCTTGCTCGCTGACGACAATGTAGGCGGAACCTTTCGTATCTCCCGTCAAGACTCGGACAGCCCCAAGCACGCCAGTCAAGTCTAGATCTGCCGTCAACCGATCTTCCATCTACGATTCCCTGAAGCCCTCTCGCTTTTCTGCCATTCTTTCCTCGCCTTCAAAGACTCCGACACGCCCGCCTAGAGCTCAGACTCTTGACAAGACGCCCAGCGCATGCCCTCAACAATGCTTAGGCTGTCTCGCTCAAGATGTCGACACACTGTCATTCTCTGACTCGCCACACTATCTCCAGGACGGACGCAGGACCCCTACGCCTCTTACGCCTACCTTCAATCGACGCTCCTCCTCCTACTTTGCTTAAACTTAGCTGTTCTCTGTACGGATCCTAGCAACGAATGTCATTTTCATGGTCCGAATCTGCCATGTATATTATCACGGCTCTATAAGTGTATCGTCGATCTTTTCTCTCTCTCAGATCTACTTTATCCTTTGCGATAACCACGTTACGAAGAGCTCAAACGCTGACACTGGGCGCTCAGTTTTGACAATGATCGACTCAATTCGAGTGCGCTGTTCCCGCCCGTCATTTGCCTGACCAGACGCATGGCGGCTTGGAGGGATCACAGAGCGCAATGTAGGAAGACGTAGTACAGAAGGTTACGATTATCGAATCCCGGTCAATCTAATGATTGTGTACGATTCGGATCCCAGATGCTTGTACAGTCTCCGTCCGTCCCTTTGTGCCCATTTACCCTCATCCCGATAATTCCGTACCAGATCTTCGGCGTTGGATGAACTCACCGGAGGGCATCCACATGTCCTGCATCGTGCCACTACTGTCAGAAAATTTCAGGAAGGAATATCACAGGCAGCTGCAGATGTCTTAGTATCCCAAGAGCCAAGGCGTTCTCTCAGCTGCGCCCTATAGGTGGCGTTATTCCGCCGAAGATATTGAACTTTACGAAAAGGTACCGAATTACTGTCTGTCATTGGTCTGTCATGAGCGAGACGGCGAATAACCCCACCCGCATGCTGGAGAGCGAATGGCGAGTGAGAGAAAACCTTTCTCATAAAGCCGGATAGACCGATTGGGTGTGCATCATCACCATGGTCGCCAGCAGGCAGAGTGATAATCACAAGCTGATTCGGAGTCAAGACGCTGCGTCGGCGAACACACCATATGGCAAATGTGGCGTGTTCAAGTTCCGCGAGAGTGATACCCGCAACCGTTGCAGGGGTTGTGCTCACGAGTCCCAAGCGACGAAATGCCATTTCCTTGGATCTACCGGAAGGGGATTCTAGTCTCATGAACCGCTGTACACATTTCGGAGTTACAAGTAAGTTACGCAGAGCTCGATGATAATAAGAAGGAAGAATAAGTAATTGGGATATCGACGGTGGTGATACGTATAAGCGTCGTGGCATGAGAATTATATTGTACATGATACACTAGTGACTCGTCGGCGAGCAATGATCATAACAGGTCATGCAGCACATTATCGTATTTATGAGGGAAGTGAGAACTGCGAAAGAAATTAGGTGAGAAAATGAATCATCAGAAAAGAGAGTCAACTGTACCTCAACATGTCTTTGGCAAAAACGAGCTGCGAGAAGGCTTTCTCGATGTCCAGAACTTCGAACAATCGCAGTCGGTCGGGTCCAGATGTCGTCGTGTCTTCAGACCGATGTACAGGGCACAGATCGGAGTCGCGGAGCGCCCACCAAACCCTTCCAGGGACGTACAACTTAGTTGACTGGCGCATACTAGCCTCAAGGGTCTTTCGCATAGCAATGAACTGCCACACAAAGAGTCAGCTGTACTTCCTTGAGAAATGGGAAACAAAAAACACCTACCCAGTTCTCATCGTCCGGCGAGCCAAACCCAGACTTCCATTTCCCAGCGCGTTCGAGTACAGCAGAGTGCCCACACCGCTTGTCGCCGTTCTCCGAGGCTTCAGCCATGCACAAAGTCAACGCCGCATTTCGCAGGTCCATCACGGTCCCAATCGATAAGCGCGACACGAGATCATGCGAGTAGATGAATGAAACCACAAGATTTTCGGCTAGCTTCGCTAGTGGAACATCAGTGGTACACCTAGGACGCGCGGCGGTGTCAGTAAGTGTCATGTGTACAAAAATGCGGGGAAAAACGTACGGTGGGGCAAAGCTGTACACTGAAACGCGACGGCCGACTGGAAGACCACTTGACTTGACGGTACGACAGCTCTTCGGATCTGCCCATATCTGAGGGGTACAATGAGGAACGGAGACCAGAAACACGCGCTATCGACAACTCACGAGACCCAAGAGCGCTGCAACACCTGCTCCGAGACTGTGCCCGCAAATGACAAGGTCTGCACAAGAATGAGCGTGATTGAGGTGAATGACAGAGGACCAGAAGACATACCATAATCGGGATTCTCGTGTAAAGCCTTCTGGACAGTGACCTGAACCGGTCTCCCGATGTCTCCCATTGCCTTGGCCATCCGATACATACCATCATGTACCTGATACGTTGGTGTCTCGTCGTTCGGAGTTTCATCGACTGTCGGGAACGCGAATTGGCCAGGTAAAGGCGTCTCCTCTGGAGGGCCCGCTTGAGCAGGCTTGAAATCCACGGGAATACACGTCAGGTCGACGGCTATCTCGTTCAAGGACATTGTCCCACGAATGACAAGAACAACCTGGGAACGACTGTGATCCGTCAGAACCCAATAGCGCGGCATGAGATGTTCTTGTCCAATGATCACGTCCGTGCCTCTCAGGGCCTTATCTGTGGAGAATGCAGCAAAGATCTCGTGGTCGTGTTTGCCGAGAAGGACGTCCCACCACGAGTACGCCTCTGGTAGATCGGGCATCTCTCGCTCAGACAGATCTCCGCTCGCTTCCAGCTCAGAGGCGTTGATTGCGTTGGCCAGCTGAGCTTCCTCGGACCTTGCTTGGGGTGAGCCCGCAGCCGGCGTCCCTGCCGTCAGCGGTACGCCAAAGAAGAGCAGACTCGCTCCCCCATACCCATATAGCACCATCTTGGACAAGCGGCGTAGAGTGGCTTTGAGGTTGTTATTCGACATGCGCCTAGGCTCAAGGAACTGCACAGGGATGAGCTTTGTGCGAGGGGTTTTGGGGTGGAAGAACATGGATTTAGCGCGAGGAGGTGCTTCTCCGATATCGGCTGCGATGATTTGGGCGCGGTCGTCGCCAGGGAGAATGATGTCGGATGTCACTCGGACACGAGAGCCTCTCCGAGCGCGGAGCGATTCAATGCTGCGGGGCGGTTCCCGTACATGTATCTCCTTCATGTATTTGAGGAGGCGCCTTTCCTCCCATTCCTGTGTTACGCCCTGTAAGGAAACCCATGCGATGACGCCTTTGACCATCTGTGCAACGCCGAACTGGGAGGAAAGAGGCTGCTCGCCTCTTGCCTCCTCATGATTCCATTCATTTCGCAGGAGGGCGATGCAGGCGACAATGGAAAAAGAAGCCTCATCGCTACCAGGGAAGAAGATAGCGAGAGCGTTTATGGAGCTTTGGACGACAGATAAAGAGGTGCCGACGACGTATTCGCCGAGAAAGATGGGGGCGAGGGTGATCTGCTCCGCGAGCGAAATGACCGAGGCCACAGCTTGAGTGATAACTGGCGCAGCGACTTGATTGCCACCAAATAGAGTATGGTCGACGACAGAAGAGGTGACTTTGGTTGCAGTAGACGCAATACCGCGCGTTACTGAAAACTGCGGAGGCGGAGATCAGGTCATACGGCGCATCCATGGGCGCGACGGTACTCACCCCAAGCCGTGTGCCCGCCTTTGCCGCCGTGAAACCGAGGGCGACGGCGCTGGAGGCCATGTCGAGGCCCTGCCTGGTATAAGAGTCCCAATTATCAATAATCGCCATCGCAGATGACAGTCAGAAGCAAGTTGAACAGAAGGAGGCAATGCAGACAAAGTGAGGCATCTCTTCAACAACGCGACAGATAAATGGTGTCATTACATGTGATTCTTTCTTGGGGTCCTGGCCCGTGCGTTTTCCCCATCTGCGACGGTACTAACACTGCTGCGTTTGAATGGTACGGGAAGGACTGGAATTGAGCCCGATTCTTGCTCAACTTTACATATGGATGTTCCCTGAGTCTGTTCTAGCTAGTGATACTGGGTCGTCCGCGAATCGGCGCATGAGAATTCGAAGTCTAGGTATTGGGACACAGTCGATGTACACTGAACGGTAACCGTGACTTGTCGTCGACGTGTCGGGCTAAGACCAGCCAGAACGTGACACTTAGCAAGACGTTCAGGAGACTAACTCTTCAGTACCCAGTAGAGAGCTCACGAAGTAGCCGAGTACGAGCATATAAGCAATGACCATCGATGCGTCATTCTGTGCCGTAGCCTGCTAGGACAGATTGATAGAAGATGACAGTGTTGGAGAGGATGACACGGCGAGAGAGAATGACACAATAGATGAGGTCCATTCTGTGATTTCCTTACGAAATAGTACAATGCTGGTATTGAAAGGCCCGTCATTTCTCGTCCTACGTTCAGTGTTCTTGCGCTCGGAAGATACGCTGGAGCTTGTGCGCTGTCTGAGTGCCGTTTCCTTGACTGTGTTGTCCTCCGGACCTCCGATATATTGGGCTTCAAAGGTTATATATATATATCATACTCGAGTATGTCGCGGACTCGATCGAAATAAACCGTGTTTGAGTGAAAGTAATGCACAACGTCAAGTTGAAAGTTGAAACACGCTATGTACTGATATCATGTCAAGCAGGTAACGGCACTGCATCTCTTTCGCCAAATGGTGTTCCACATAACCACTTCTTGAAGGGGAACTGTTCTTCAAGGTCTCATACTCGAGTCGTTCGTCGGGCATTGCGGAATCCGGGACTGGGGAATACGGCCGGTTGTATGTAGTGTACCATCAAGTCTTCGGGTAAGTTTCATCGTAGCCGTACCGGACACAGATCTTGTCTCATCTTGAAGTGGCCGGAGACTGACAAAAGGTTCCTTTTAAAATAGCTGGCGTGTTTTGCAAGGTTACGGCGGGCACCCCCATACGCAGCCTTATCACATTGGACGGTCTTCAGCGAATGCGGCGGATAAGTACGGCCTTGGCCAGGACGAACCTCGGACGACGACATGACTGTCGATCATCTTCAAGTGTCAATCATCTTCCTCTGATAGGCTCTTGCCGTCCTTCCACAGATAGTCCCCTCTCAGGCTCATAAATCATCTGGTGGATCCATGTGCATCCGTGTCAGATGATGTACACAGGCTCTTTGAGGTGGTGACATTGACGCTCGCCTACCAGCGTGTTGCCGAACCCATCTATGGCGTGTCCTCGAGTCATCAGAACCGGTGTCGTATGTTTTAGAACCGTTTTTTTACTGGGCATTGGCAGCTGACGATACTTCTAGAAAGCGGACATGACTGGAAAGCATACCTGCGACATTTCGCCTACCGATACTCGGACAGAACGACGTTTACAAATTTCGAGGAACTGGTTCTCGAATTTCGAGGAGGTGCACCGCCTACCCGCGTCTGCCATCAGTTGCTGAATTTCGCATGATTACTTTGCAGATCGCCGCCACGTCATTTTGAAATTACCCCGCATTTCGATCGCGTTGAGTCTGGGGACGCGACGAGGGACGCAACTCTATACGACTACTTCGGACAAACCTCCCGCTCACCATTGACCGCCCTTCAGCCGTAGACTTTGACACTGCCTCCTGGCTCTGTACTATCGTCACAAACTTCACTTTGTCGCTCTGCTTCTCCTTTCTCTCGAGGCATAGTGCCGTTTGTTTCTACTGTGCAACAAATCGCATTGTGATATTACTCTAAGTAGTGAGTATTTTTACTGTGGTAATACAAGCTTCGTGGCGTTGGTAAACATTATATTCTATATGATACACTTGTAGATTGTCGGCAAGCAGCGATCATAAGAGGTCGTGTAGCGCATTATCGTATCTGTTCACTAAATGCGAGCTACAAAGCAGGTCAGTTAAGGGGGAGAATACAAGAGCATTCCATACCTCAACATGTCCTTCGCAAAAGAGATATGAGAAAATGTTTTCTCAATGTCCAGGACTTCAAACAGTCGCAGTCGATCGGGCCCGGAGGTCGCGTCTTCGGCGCGATGTGCAGGACAAAGGTCGGAGTCACGGAGCGCCCACCAAACTCGTCCAGGAACATACAATTTGTGCGGATGGGTCATACAGGCCTCCAGAGTCTTCCGCATTGCAATAAACTACCAGAGAGGATGAGATGAAGATCACCAGAGTATCAACGAAGAAATGCATACCCAGGTTTCATCATCTGGAGAGCCAAACCCAGATTTCCATTTGCCAGCGCGTTCTATGACCGCGGAGTGTCCACACCGCTGGTCGCTGTTTTCAGAGGCTTCGGCGATGCACAACGTCAAGGCTACATTTCGCAAGTCCATCACGGTCCCCACCGATAAGCGCGGGACGGTATCATGTGAGTAGATGAATGAAACGATGAGGTTTTCGGCTAGCTTCGCTAGTGCCGCATCGGTGGTGCACCTACAAGCGGTGTCTGCTCAGTGTCATGTGTACAGGAGCAAGGGGAGACATACGGTGGTGCGAAGCTGTATACGGCAACACGACGGTCCACAGGGAGACCACTTGACTTGACGGTACGACAGGTCCTCGGATCTGCCCACATCTGCGACGCAATCAGATTGGGAGATGATAAACACGAGCGAATGACGACTCACGAGACCCAAGAAAGACGCAACAGCTGCTCCCAGACTGTGCCCGCAGATGACAAGTTCTACGCGCAATTGAGCGTGATTGTTTGTAGAAGACGACCAGACATACCGTATCCTGGATTCTCGTGTAACGCCTTATGGACGGCGACCTGTACCGGTCTTCCAACATCGCCCATAGCCTTGGCCATCCGATACATGCCATCATGAACCCGATATGATGGCGTGTCGTTATTGTCTGACGACTCCTCAGCAGGGTGGAATGCGATGTGGTCAGGCACTGCCATCTCTTCAGGGCTTGCCTTCGCAGGCCTGAATTCCACGGGCATGGGGGTAAAGTCGACAGCAATTTCGTTGAAAGACATCGTCCCACGGATGACAAGAACGATCTGGGAACGGCTGTGATCCGTTATAACCCAAAATCGCGGCATGAGGTGATCCTGCCCAATGATGACGTCCGTAGACTTGTGGTCTGTGGAGAATGCAGCGAAGATCTCGTGGTCGTGTTTGCCGAGAAAAACGTCCCACCAGGAATACTCGTCCGGTGGATCGGGGACCTCTCGCTCAGAGAGATCTCCGCTCGCTTCCAACTCCGAGGCATTGATTGCGCTGGCCAGCTGAGCCTCCTCTGATTTCGTCTGAGCAGTGCCTCCAGGTGGCGCACCTGCCGTCAATGGGACGCCGAAGAATAGCAGACTCGCTCCGCCGTACCCGTATAGCACCATCTTGGAAAATCGCCGTAAGGTGGCTTTGAGCGCCGTGTTTGACATTCTCCTGGGCTCTGGGAACTGCTTCGTCATGACCTTTGCGGGAGCAGCTCCGGAGCGAAGAAACATGGATTTAGAGCGGGAAGGCGCTTCGCCTATATCGGCTGCGATGATTTGTGCACAGTCGTCGCCGGGAAATATGACGTCGGATGTAACTCGGATGCGAGAGCCTGTCCGAGGGAGCTGGGCCTCCATGCTACGAGGCGGTTCCCGTACATGTATCTCCTTCATGTATCTGAGGAAGCGTATCTCCTCCCATTCCTGTGTAACGCCCAGGAGCGAGACCCATGCAATGAGCCCTTTGACCATTTGAGATATGCCGAAGTGAGAGGAGGGAGGATGCTCTCCCCTTTCTCCTGCGTAGTTCCATTCCTCACGCAGAAGAGCAAGAAAAGTGATTATGGAGAAGGAAGCCTCGTGGCTCCCAGGAAAGAAGATGGCGAGTGCATTGATAGAGCTGAGCACAACGGAAAGAGAAGTGCCGACAAGATATTCGCCGAGGAATATTGGCGCAAGGGTGACCTGCTCTGCGAGCTTGAAGGCCGAAGACACCGCCTGAGTGATGACTGGCGTAGATACTTTGTTCCCGCCAAATAGTGTATGGTCGACGACAGAGGAGGTGACTTGGGTTGCAGTGGAAGCAATGCCACGCGTCACTGAGAACTGGGAAGACGAAGGTCAGTCAAGGCGGCCCGAAATCGAACGATTCAACTGCAGCCACTGTCTGCAGTCGTCACTGGAAGTGCCAGCACGAGTCTACAGGAGGACAGACTCACCCCGAACCGCGTGCCCGCCTTCACCGCCGTAAATCCAACAGAGGCGGCGTTGGAGGCCATGTCAAGGCCCTGCCTAGTATACGAATCCCAATTATCGATGATTGCCATCTCAGATGACGGGAAGTTGAAACAAGGTGAGCCGAAGAAAGCAATGCAGACAAAGTGAGGCGGATCTCCATCCTCGTCGACGCGACATAAAAGGTCGACGACACATGTGAATTGAACCCGTGTCAAGTAGAAGCTCCGCACGTTCTTTCCCCATCAAGGAGACACTGTTGCCCCGTTTGGAGGACGCGGAAATTTACCAGAGGCTTACGCAGGTCTATCGTGGTTGACAGATCAGTTCCAGTGTAACCGTGACTATTCTTCTCTACCTATTGTCCAACGCACTCCAACGCACTTTTTCCGAGCGCGGTACGGTCATCTAACAGTTCTCATCCACGCCACATCATTACCTGATACTCAAACCGCCTCTTCTAGGTACGTCGGCTGCTTTGCTCCGACACCTTCGGCACGTCCTTCCCAATGCACCTGAAGCGCGATGACGTTCAAGTAAACGATTGACGCGAGGGCTAAGGCTTCGCTTCAACTTCGTCTTCAGTAAAGGTCGGTCACCTTGAGTCCTTCTTACGCGTAGACCCAAGTCAGACTTGAAGCTCAGTCAGCACCGAACAATCCTTTCACTGTCACTCACTCTTCCCTGCCAGTACAATCTGTGGGCAGGTCGTCGGATTGCTGAGTCTATACTTCACGGAATCATCCTCGGCGGACGGTCATGATGCCGACTCGTTCCCGTCCAATACACAATGACTCACCGATCTATGCACTCGAATCCCCAACGTCTCTCGTGGCATGGCACTCCCCAGATCATCAGTATCGTAATAACGCGAGCCCCGGCCACGATAGGCAAGGATATGCCGCAATCTCTCATGTATTGAAGGGGCGTCCGACTTGAGCACGACGTTGTGTCAAGCAAATCCTATTCAATCTGATTCCAGAAACAGCGCGGTAAGACTTACGATGCCATGTACAAAACTCAGTCCGTTTATTTATATTGTGATGCTTAGTACGCCTCAGCAAGTGCTACCTGAAGACTCTTCAATGCAACACCGCAGTCTCCGCCCAGCGCTTCACCCGAATAGCTTTGCAGCGTAATTTATGTGCTTTCCATTTCTTCAACCGTCTTTGCGTTGATCTTTCCGTAACGTCTACGGTCCCATCACATCCGTTGCACTTGACCAGAAACCCTGCGCTCCTGGACCAGTCTATCCACCGATCTGTGGTGATCCAATGTTCGAGCCCGTGTACGGGTGGGAAGTGACGAAACTTGCTTCCACTCGGTCTTGAAGTTGCTTCCGAGTCATCATATTCGATTTCGGGAAGCCTACGCGTGCCTTCGAGCACGCGATTTCTGCAAGCACGATCAGCGTACACTCTCACGGACAGGATGTGACGCACTTAAGTATTGGTTTGGGCACGCCCAGAAGTCTACATCTCTCCAATCGGACCGATTTGTAGGAGCCGAACGTGACTCTCTTGCGACTGTTTTCCCAGATTGCTCTCGCCTCTGCCGCCATCCGCCGACCTGGGGCGGCAGTCGGGAGACCAAGACTTGGCGCCCTATTGAGCTCGTCGGACATAGACCTTGGCGTTTGTATATGTGTGAGTCGCGCCATGTATGAACCCGATCTCCTGAGACGAGTGGACCGCGCCACTGGCACGGGAAGATACATGGCGTGCTGCCGTTGAAGAGGCGGTGGCCTGATAGTAGGAATTTGAGACGCAACGTGATTCGTCTGCGGGATCTGCTGGATGAAGGGAGAATGGACGGGCTGGTTCGGAAAAATCGTGGCGTTCTCGCGCCTGAGCGGCTGACGCGCTGAACCATGTCCGTTCATGTTCATGTTCATGTTCATGTTCATGTTCATGTTTCCGTGTCCCGTTGAGGTTGAAACGGCGGCAGGGTGGGTCAGATAGTGTTGGTGCCACTGAGCCCGGCTGTTGAAGTGGTGGTAAATGGCTGAGTGCCATTGTTCATTGTGTTGGACTTTTGTCGTCGATTGCACGTGATGTGTTAGCGCCAACGTTGTGCTCTCTGTCTAGCTTGTTTGCTCTTTCTGGCTAAACGGTACAATATCCAGACCCACAGAGTTGTGGCCTTGTCGCCCCGCACCATGTCAAGAGCTCTCAATGTTGAGACAGGATGATAACGCCACACTCCAAACTCAATAGTCTTAGATCACGATCGGATCCAAAGCGCATTCACGTGAGCCCAAAGCTTTCTTGATCTCGTTTGTTGTGAGGTTCCGAAGCTATGCATGTATCATCGCATGACGGGGGTCAACGGACAGACATTGATGAGCACTGTATTACTAGGTGTCAAGCGTCTATTGAGAAAGCTCTGGGCAATTACATCTGATAAGATATGTCAATGATTCTGTGTGGGCGTACGACCATGCACCGTATGTCTATCTCCGGGCCCAGTACTCAGACCTAGATACTGACATGTGATTGGCCTTGGGGACCATCGACTGCTTGTGGCCACTAGCCGCGCTGCTTGGACGGTACTTAGTCGTCATCCTCTGACCGCTCCACCTTCATGGCCATCAATGGCCTTCTTATTGCGCTGCATTCGATCTACCAGTCATTTGCAAGCTACAGTCTTACGACTGTTCCTCCGCACTGTAAAGACAGCATGGAAAGGTCTGGAATGAATAGCCGCTCTGTGCCGTATTGATGTCTGTTTCTCTCTTCAGCTACCCTCGGACGTTATGTGTTCATCAAGAAATCCAGGTTCCCAGACGTCGAGGTCGCAACGATGACATTCATCCGTCAGAACACACCCATACCCGTACCGAAGGTCTACATGGTTCTACCATACCGTCGAAGCCGGTATATATTCATGTCGCGGTTAGCGGGTAAAGAGATCGGCCATGTCGCAGTGTGGGAATCGTACTCTGAGGAGAGAAGGGACGCAATCCTCTCCCAACTGCACTTCTACCTCCGCGAGCTTCGTGCAATTTCGTCACCCAAGGGACCGCCGTTGATCTGCAACGTCAATAGGGGACCAGTCATGGATTATAGACTATGCACCGATGCTCCTTCAGGCCCGTATGCCGATGAGGACCATATGAATCTTCAGATTCGTCTAGGTCTGTCTGTGGAGGGTATCACCCAGCTCATCAGGAAAAACTCAAATGCTACGTAGATCGGCCCGGATCACATAGATCTAATTAGATTTCCGAGATTCTACTGGACTCTACTTCGCCCTATCTAGTCTGTCCGCATGCTACTTTGCATATGTAAATTCCCGGCATATATTTTGTAGTTTGTAGTATTCGCCCTACGGCTACTTACACTGTTATATGTGGTTGATCACCTTGCGGCAAAGTTGTTCATGATCGCAACTAAGTGGCCGTACAAGGCCAGCGTATAAATTACTGGTGGCTGCCAGGCTGAATGGTCAACTAATGTACTGCGTTATGCTTTGCAAGCAAAGAGGACTAGCGAGCATCGAGCTCGAGGACAAGTCCGCATTGATGCAGTGAATCGGTCCGCCCGCGATTGCGCAATCGATCACGTGCAGGTTGAGTTGTGCAGATTTTTTTTCGGGGCTCTTTCAATTTGCCCTCTTACCTCCACTCAACGTTCTCTGGACGTTCTCACTCCTCGGTTGCCTCCCTACAGGCGTCGACTTTCGGCTACATGTCTACTGCTCTCCACTCGCCGCGACGAAAGGACGACCATCCGCCCAATAACAATTGACGACGGACGACGGACGATGCACGACGGACGACGGACAATGCACGACAGACAACGCACGACAGACGACGGTCTGCCTGAGGATACGGTCTACCGAAAGATGACGGAATCCCACACCAACGAGGGAGCGACAACGGCACGACGACCTTCTTTCCACACCCGAGGACGATCAGCCAGCAAACCCAACGGCTAGCGATTACGAGTCAGGATGATACGCACACGGACAGATGACCTGGTAGAGCAGGTCACAAACGACGAACAATGAGGGCCTGGATGACTATCACAGCGACGACAGACGAGGACGACATCGACGGCGGGAATGGCGACAACGGCGAGGACAACGAGCGATGGCATGAGGACGGTCGACTGCAGGGACGGCGGCTATGACGTGCAACGACACAAGGACAGCGACCACCACTCGAACACGACCTTCGCTGCGACCATGACCGAGTACAGTCTACATCGATGTCGGGCCAGCCTTTGCTTTTGGGTGGCGAGCGGTCGAGTGCGCGCCTCTTGTAGCAGTAGTGCAGCGTACATCTTTATGACTAGACTCAATATTATCTTTTTTTTTGCCATCCTCCGTGTGCGTGATGCCTGCACGCTATAATAACAATATTAATGTGGCTGGCGACAGCTAGCCTAGCCTATTCTAAATAGATGCTAAATAGAATCTATATCGGTTTCCCATCTTCTAAATAGAGCCAAAGTAGAGTCTATGTAGCGATGGGCATAGTCTATATAGCGCTATATAATCGGGACCTGTTGAATTGGTCTACTTGGTCTACTTAGACCTACCTACCTCTACATACATTTGGGATTTTTTCCTGATGCTCCGGGGTATCCCTTCGAGATTCATCGAACCAATACGAGTCGCGCATGCCATTCGTCATCCCATCGTGTTTACACATAACGATATCGCGTTGAGGAATATCATGGTCGACGGGGATCGTGTTACGGGGCTCATTGACTGGGAGTGCTCGGGGTGGTTTCCGTCACATTGGGAGTATGTAAAGACCTGCTGGGGAGATTACTTCCCAGATCGCCAATTTGCCAAGGACATCAGACGTTTCGTACCACCTCATGACTTTGAGAATCGCGTTGACAACATCATAGGGTGGGGACGTGAGACATGGGACCCGAGGCTTGAGCTCGAGTTCGAGACTCTATAGGGACTTTAGCTTGTCGACTTTGACTTGCCAATGTTATTTGTCTAGACATGGCCGCAAGCTCTATTGTGCCGTGAATCAGGCCCGCACACGATTGAGCTTCGGTTCGCGGTGCGAGTCACAAATATTTATTGAGCGCATCATGCATGTACAACTCTCCGTTGCTGCACGGTAGATCAGGACCGAGGATAAGAGAGGTTCGGCTCGGGGTGCGAGTCGTAATTCATCAATGTCACACCTATTGACACCAGCAGACTAACAAGAGGCCTACACCAAGAGTATATCAATGACCACTGCCAAGGATTCAGCCTCAGACACGTACTTTGAGCTATGAAGGGTCCCGCCTGGTCCTCCGTGATTGAAATTGACCACCTGAAGTTCGGTGCACAGTGCCTCATCTTTCGCGTCCTGCATGTCTGCCCCGTGGTTGAGAACACGGGTGTACATCTTCTCCACGGGAACATCACATCTCCATACATCGGCATCCTGCAACGTGACCAGAATCTGGAGGATCCAAGTCGACGCAGTACAGAGCTTTCGCAGTCTGTTTGACGGAACTGGTCCGGTGGTTCAAGAATTACTGTCCTCAACTCCTCAAAGGGTCAGCGAGAAGGTTTGCGTTGGCAAGAATCCGTCAGGAAGAAGGGAGAAGAACATCGCCGTAGGAGACGAAGGTGCGGCATATCCTGTCCGGCCAGCGATTTTTTCTTCGCCCGGCCCTTCGCTGGTCGGCGCCACGTACGCGAGTGGTCGACGAAAGCTTTTGAGCTTCCCAATGGTCAAAGAGCATTGCAGTGGCGGCAAAGATCATTCATGGGCCCCAGATCGTGTCATTGAGGAGGTTCCAGGTATGGACAACGGCCGATTGTTGATTTTCGGGTGACGGTGACGGTCGTCGTTGATCTATACAAGGTAGCGGCGGAGGCATGGATTGAGTGGAGGTGGAGACCTTCATGATGTTCGGAAAAAGGTTCTGTTGGGGTGGATAGACACGTACAGTACTTCCTTCAGGCTGAGGGTGGCGAGCTCGAGGGCGATTGAGTTGTCGTCGAGGTGGCAATTTGACATCGGCGCTAATGTCAGGGGCCTCTGTGTCTTGTGTCGACGAAGTCGGGACGGGTTTAAGAGTCAAACACGCGAGCGTCATCTTTGATGCAGAAGTCAGCCAAGGAGGCAAAACCAAACCAGAGCACACATGCCCACCTTCAACCCAAGACAAGACGTGCATCCATGGGGTTTCCGTCGAACGATGGCTGGGGGAGGTCTAGCGCTGGTCTCCAGTCCCGAGACCATCCAATTATCTCAGCAGCGCAGTTCTCCTGATCGAAACGAGGTACAAACTTGTGAACTTCCTCCGCAAAATCCCAACAGAAATGCTGACACCAGCGGGCCTTCACATACTCCCAATGCGCAGGGAACCAGCCCGCGCACTCCCAATCAAGCAAACCCGTGACACGGTCACCATCGACCATGATGTTACGAAGGGCAAGATCTCCGTGGGTGAAAACAATGGGGTGTCGAAGAGCGTGAGCCTCTCTGATCTCACCTGCAAAGTGAGATGGAAGGCCTTGGAATCGAAGAATCTCCTCTGGGGTCCTTCCCAGACGGAGTTGAAGATTCATCTGTTCTTCGTCGCGATAAGGGCCGTACGGTTCATCAACACATAAGCGGTAATCGCAAACGGGACCGCCAAGAACACTGCAGATGAATGGTGGAGACTGAGGAGGGGGGCCGATGGCACGAATCTGGGATATGAAGTCGCGCAATTGATTGAGAATGCACTCCCGCCTGACTTCTGGAAGAGATTTCCAGGCCTTAGCCGTGGGCACGACGTTTCCGGAAATGCGTTCCATAAAAATATAATTCCTTCGACGATATGGCACGACTGCGTAGACTCTGGGAACCGGGATTGTGGTATGTTGGCGAACAAAACGCATAGTGGCGGCCTCGACTTTGCCGAATCGACTTCTTTTTATGTAGACATAGCGTCCGAGGGTCACTGAAGGAGTACACATGGTCATTGAGGAGTAATGGAAGCTTGAGGCTGAGCACCTTCGAATATTGCCCACAGAAAGGCCTCAACGCGATTCAACGTCTTGTTGAGCAAGACATTGACGCGGACTTTGAGTGCCTCCGAAGTCATCCTCTGTGGTAAGAAACAGTGAGGCAGGGCTCTAATGTTCCGAAGGTGTGAAAGGCCAACAAACAGTGAGCGCTAGTGTGCAGTCATGTAAATTTGGAGCAACCTTGCTTCGGGCCGATCATCAGGCGTATTTGCGTTTATGGACGCATCATCAGCTCGGCAAGTGCGCCGCGGCGGGATGGTTCGAACCGCTCCTTTGACTGGTCCCCTCAAGCGATATCTTTGATCTGCACGATGACTGAGCTGCTCAGACTAGCACGACTGCTGAGCTTGCCCATACATGAGAAGGCTAGAACTGGCAAAGGAGAGTTCAGACGAACCCTTATCGCTTACGGACTCGCGTTTCCAAAAAGTCTTCCACCACACGATGCTCGACATTGGTATTCTCGCTTTGCTTTCCCTACCGTCAACGACGAATCACTCGAAACAATTACGGCCCGCATTGTAGCTGGCAACGCGCAAATCGCCTGCTGAGTCAACCCCGACCAACATCACAATTACTGTTTTGGACACTGTTAATATGATGTATCTCTGAGTGCTCTCTGCGCTGGTTCACAGACTAAAAACATTTTTGGCGGCCCATGGCCCGGACAAGTTTCGCCTCGGCTACTATTTGTCCAAGCGATGCATTCTCGTCACCTCACTCAGGTGTGCCCGACAGAGCAACGGATTACGACGGGATACAAGCTAAGCTTACAATGCAAGCCTCGCGCCCTAAAGCTTGTGTATTTGCTGTTGCCTGAATACCCCCCAGAGAGCATGCCCATACACCACAAAAGTCGTTCCGGGTCTGGAAAGGCTCGAGTCATTCAGATTTATTAGTGGAAAATGAACAATGTAAATCTGACCTTTGCTCTACCCACGAGAAACCTTTTCGTACTAGACCAATGAGAGACGTGTGACAATATGAACGACCGGGGTCCGATCAAAGCCTTCCTTGATCTCCGACGACAATGACTGTCAGACCTTTTTGCACATGCTTGCTCGATGTCTTTGCTCGGTCAATGCTACCAGCTGGACAAAATCCTAGGCTGCTGGTATTCTCAGGTATATATATGAGGTACTTATGTGTCAGATTTCCAGCACCTCAATCGATCATGTCCGACAAGCAACTCACCTTGGTAAGATCTTTCTTCTCGATGAATTCACGGAGAAAGCACTCATGGCTCGAACTCAGAACATCAACATCACTTCGAATGGAATTCAGCTTGACGAAAGCACTCTGCAAGCCGTCCTTGCGTTTGTAACGGCACTCAGCAATTCAGCCACTTCGTCCTCTCCGACACCCAGGGCCAGTGCTCTGTCACCCCGCGCGTCACCGCCTCCTCCTGGTCCATGCACCCCGAATGGCGGTCCAGATGTCGGACTCTATCATCCGGACGCAACTTGGCCGGATTCTGACGCGCCCAACTTCCACGGTCCCGCGTACCACGGCAATATGGGTGAACGACGTGAACTGGATCGTGTCGACGCTGCCGAATATTATGAGACGCATCCTGATTCGGTCCCCAACTCTCCCATCACACAGCTGTCCCAGACCGCTGAGGAGACCAGGAGGAACATTCGTGCCGCGTATCGCTCGCCTTCTCCGGGCCCAGCTCCAACATCACCGTTAAATCCTCCTCGCTTCGAACGTCCCAGTGATAACGATGAACGGTCCCGTGTCACCAAGCGTCCCCGCCGCAACTAGATTCGACGACGTTTACGTGACAAACTATGAAGTGTACCATTACTTGTATCAATGGCATGGCCTGCTTCTTCCTCTTCAGTATCTTCCGACTCAAGCTCGGCCTCGCTTTCCGACTCTGGTATGATTGCTTCCACTGTTTTAGCTGTCTTTTCCTTTCCCTTCTTTGTTCTCGCCTTACGCTTCTCTGCATTAACGGCGCGTTTATTGGAGTTCCTGACTCGTAGTGCAGCCGCGCACTCATCGTGATATTGTTTCTGTTGGGGGAATAGAAGATGTGGTTGAACGAGGTGGCGCGGAAGTGCTTCCCGGAGGATGGCTGCATTGTGCAAGCCATAGAGATTGACAAGGTAATGGTCATCGTCCGTATGTCTGATGAGTGATTCCATGCGGTTTGTATCCTCGCGTTCTTGTTTTTGGGGGCGATGAGCTGTAGCTTGACATCCCTCAAGTCTGCAGTCGTGTTGTGCTGAGAAACGGAACAGAATATCTCCTGAGCGGACTGTCCGACTGCGGCGTGCATTATCGGAGGAGGCAAATCGAGTCAGAATCGGTAAGTCGAAATCGGGATGGCGAGTTTCTCCAAGATGAAAGAGATCGAGAGTGACAAGGCCGTTGGTTGAGAGTGACGCTGCCTTTCCCTGTACGAGAATTTCTGAGATCCTTCCAATGATTGGAGCGCTGTCCTTCCCATCGCATTGCACAAAAACCCAGGAGCCCTTGCCACAGACATCATTGGACTGTGAAGTAACAGCAACACCATGTTTCCATCCAGTGTTGGCACCGACGGCCACACCGCGCGCCTTGATTTCCACATCAGTATTGGTAGCACCAGCGGCCAGTGTGTCCTCCCATGGCAAGATGACTGTCTTTGCCTTGGATACGGCACGGACTGATCCACTCTCGATCAACTGAGCTGGAACCCAGCCCAGATGGCGCTGGACTACACGCTGTTTCTTCAATAGCTCTCGCACAAAGAGTGAAGCCTGAGTGGGTATCCCGTTCTCCAGCCAGTATCCGCCACTGAGTACGTGTTTGACACGTTTAATGGACGAAAACTTGTATGCGATGTCGCGACTTGGTGCCTGGTGATTACTGAGGACGGAACATAAACGAAAAATGGCGTTGTAACATTCGTAGATTTCGGTCGAGTTCCGAATGGCAGGACCAAACCGGCGAATGTCCTCGAGAAGGTGGGGAAGGAGATGTAGTTTGATCTTTGTAACAATCTTGGATGGATCAATGGCTCCAAAGGCATCAAGAACATTGTTGATGAGTATCTGTAGATCGGCAAGGTACTCATCCATGTCGTTTATCTTGTGTACCCAAAGAACAGCACCCAGCTCTCCCACAGCCTTGACGAGTGAGAACTGAGCATCATTCGTGATTGTGTGCGCATGGAAAGGCATTGTCTGCATGAGAGTCTTGAAGTGCTTCCCGATCAAAGACTTTCGATACTGCATCATGTATGCGGCACGGATGGGAGGAATAGAGAGACCGTCAATATCAGTCGATTGGAGGCGCACAGCAAAGAGAGCCTGGTCGGCATCACTCCATGAGGTGTGCAGCATGTGCCAGACGTACTTGATAATGCCAAGAAGGATGGTATGCAGAATCTCGACCGGCGTATCCTGCGTGGGGTCGAGACCAGCTAAGTCAAGTAGTGGGTTCATCTTATCGCCTGGCTGCTTATCTAGCCAGTCGAGAAGCTCCTTTGACACCTCCTCCATGGTTTTCTTCGGGAACTCCCTTCGAGTTTCAGTGCACTTCTGGAGCAAAATCTCAATCCAATGCTGGGCAACTTTGTCTTTCACGCCAGACTCCGTTTGACGATCAGTCACAGCTTTTTTGACACCATGTGTGGCACAACGCAACTGTTCTCTGATCTCGTCCCGCGTCTCTTGGGCTGTGCGAAGAACACCAGAACAGTGGAGGGAATGATATCCCTCGTCGGATTCCGTGAATGTGTAATTGCCTCCAGCGTGGCACTTTCGACACTTTTGGTTTCCATTTCCGCCAATGTGTGACGACTCCTCGGATTGCTGAGGATTGTCGGCAGGAAGAGAGGGAATAAAAATGCGGATGCGACACATTCTTCGGGTAGCTGCATTGTAGCAACGAAGAGGATTTGTATGGGTGGACTTGACTTGATCGCGAATGACAGAGAATTGTTCGGCAGTCGAGGCATGTGGAGATGTCGAAATGAAATCGACACAGAACTCCTGCTGTAGAAGCTTTCCTGGGAGATTTGCGCAGCTGCCGTAAAAGTTCATATGTTTGTTGTATTGCTTGCTACGATTGCCAGACACATCATCGGACTGGCAGATAGGTTGATAGACTGTGTAGAGGTCGTCATCGCCAGCCAGTTCGCGAAGAGTACTGATCTCCGGAGGAGTGTGCATCGGATCTGAGAGGAGCAGGTCGGTGCGTCAGATACGAAAGATGTAAGTCACACGAAAGCATACCGCAACACCAGGGATGTTCGCGAAGATGATCCTTTAGCTCGGGTGCTGACAGAGCAAAGTCAGAGGCGGACACAATTTCTGTCGCCTCAGAAATACTCCATCCTTTCATTGTGAGGTCCACGACAGAGCACTGCGCGGTCAATTGACCCTTCCGGATCACCCAGTCTCGTGCAATGACAAGACGCTCATCTTTCAGGCGTGAAACCTCATCAATGAAGAAGCGCCGCAATCCCGTGGAATACATAGGTGTGCGCTCGGAAGGTTTGAATTCCTTCCATCGTTCTGCTTCCCACACCTCGGAGACAGAGCCATCTTCGGTTTCCACAGGATAGAACTGCAGCAGCGAGGCAAGTTCAGGATTCGATATTGTTTGTGCAACGGTGTCGCGAATGTCGTTAACATAGAATTTATTGCCCAGAGTAGAAGTATGGCCAGTGGTCGAAACACTGCATTTGGCATTGAGATCAGACTGCATCCCACGAAAAGCATCATAAGAAGGCGTGTTTGACACGCCGAGGGCTTTCAAGACATAGAGAAGAAACCGGATCTGTGCACTGGACATGCGAAGACGAGGCAGATTGTCGAGAACATCCAGAAACATCGAGGTCTTGTTAGGATATGGAAAGTACATGGGATCCGGCGGAGTGGCGCCTGAAACGACCGGCTCGGGCTCTACTTCTGTAAATCCTGGTATCTTCGTCAATATCAGTCAAACAGATGGAAAAAGAATTACTATACCTATAGTCCGCAATTGATCAGTTACAGTACTGAGAGTGATATCGTCGTCGTCCTCAACTCCGTCACCAAAGAGTGCTCGATGCTCAGCCTGTTCGTTTAGGATAGCGAACTGTTCCAGGACAGCTCGTTGAATATCAGAAGGATCATTCTCATTCTCATAGAAACCCATGTCGACATCGTCATCGACAGTGTAGCACTCGGGAATTGGTGCATCTTTCCCGACCGAGTCCTTCAAAAACATCGACGGGCGTGTTGTCGGATCAGATGTTGCCGCGGCTGCAGCTGGAATGGTACTCTGCTGATAGATGGCCTGTACTCTCTGCTTTCGTATCTCTTCCTGCCGGGCATTTTCTGCAGCCTGGGCGACAACAGACCGGTGAAAACCAGATGTGATGTGATCGGCAGACGAGCTCTTCAGTATCCAGTTACTTGCTTTGGCGTTGGGATCATGAACGTGGCAGAGTCGACAGCGGCCTCTTTTCTTATCGTCGTGAACCTCGAATTCTATAGACACAGTGTTCAGTGCATACTATCGGAAAGAAGCGGAGTAGACTCACCTTCAGGCCAGGGCTTGGGAGCAGGCATTGCGTGGGGATACGTGTATGTGGTGAAGAGCTCTTATAGACGCTATGAGCATCGATATGACCAGGCATGGAACAATAATATTGGTCTTTTCGAATACAATAACCGAGAACAAGAGCGCCGCGAAGGAAGGAAAGCAAAGTAGGTGACGTAATCGGACACGGATCGGATTTCGCAAGTCCCGAAGTGTCACATGAATGTTTCTGTCTTGGCCTTTGACCACGATCAACACTTTGTCCAACAAATTCTTCGTCCCACCGGCCCACTCAGACATTGTTGGTGACAATCGGCTACGCATTATCGACAATGTGGTTTGAGAATTGTTTAAAAGTATCGGTGCGCTCCAAGTCCTCCAAACTTCTCTCTCACCATGGCTATCAACCCTCTCACCGACTTCATATCCTCTCTGACGCCTTCCGCCAATAGCTCAACCTCTTCTACCGCTGCAGAAGAAGAACTTCCGCCTCCTAACGAAATCAGTACCCAAGTCATACCGCCACAAGAATTTGTTCCGACTGTGCTGGCGCCAGTCGCCGTCAAGGGGCTGGCTGCCTATGTTCGAGGATTAAAGGCTGCCACCTGGACCGATGAGCAGACCCGAGACTGGGACATTTTCATGAATGTGCGTCATCAAAGTTTGACTGACTTTGTGTTTGACTGACAATATCCAGGCGGGCTGCCTTGAGGAACGTGTCTGTCTCCTCTTTGCTAACCTCCTCGACATGAAAGGCGACCTTGCACAAGTCAAGGGTTATCAGCGCTCGGCTTCAGCAAGCTCACCGGAATTGATCAGCGTCGTCAAGCACGCAGCACTTGTACATCTCCTTTGCTCTACTTTGACCGCATTCTGTGGCATCGACAACAAGCAGAAAGTCATCGTAAGCCCTTACCCATGCATCTCTTATGTATACTGACACGATCAAGGCCTCCCTGCGTGACATGGGCACCCCAGGTCTACCAGACAACTCCGCCGTTGAACCCATGAAGAAGATCAAGACTGCAATCGGCGACCAGCTCACGACTTCCCGATCGGAGCTGAAGAAGCTTGTATGTGTGCTCCATCTCTCCTGCAGCCCTCGCCGTAAACTATCTGTTCAGATCAAGCGCTCGCTCACGGAGGATGAAACTCCTTGGAACTTAACCCGACTCGTCGAAGCTGTACTCAGCCACACACCAGAAATCCGGCCAACGCTCAAGATTCATGCTCGCATTGCTTTCTTGGTATGTGTCTAGATCTGTGCTCTTTACCTAACTCACCACTCACTGGCCTTCGCAGCGATGGAACGTCAACAACCTCGAAGATCTTCCCGACACAAAGTGGTGGCCTGATGGTCCCGATGCTGCCTTGACGACTCTGAGAGCATCCGGTGAAGTGACCGTGAATCTGTACGTCTTCTTGCGCTTCTTTCCCAATGTTTACTCATGCCTTTCATACCCAGTGCCTTCAACAAGTTTTACAATGAGGATATCAGAGATTACGGAGCACTCACGAAGACACCCGCCGAACCGCAAGATGAGGCACCGTACCTCAAGGCCATCGAAAGGCACGCATCCTCCGTTACGCCGAAGGAATCCAGCAAGGCCAAGAAGGCAGCGCCGAAGAACAAGAAGCGCAAGGTTGCAGCTATGGTTGAGGCGGAGCAGGAGGACGAGGATGAGGACGAGCCCTGAGGTGCAGCAATGAGACCAAGAAATTGTACACCCTATGAACAAAATAAATGTCCAATGCCTGTATCCTTTGAAGATTCCGGACTGCTCTTGACTGCAACTGATCAAGGTCTACGGTGCGTAACGATCATGTAAGTGATGTGTATACCGACACATGGAATTCACACAGATATGACATCTCGTAGTTGTGACCGAACACCTGGCTTCCGTGAAGGTGAGAGCGAAGCGAGAGGTCGCAAATGGCATGTGCGACAGGTACGTGGACATGTCGCAATCAGGTGTCAAAGGGCTGGTTTCGCCATCGGTGGCCAAAGGTCCAAAAAAGACATTGACCTAAGAAATAGGCCTGTTCCAGTTCAGGCGACATGTAGCACAGTCATTTGGACAACAGTATTTGGATCACATTTGATTAGATCTAATTACAACAACTCGAACAGGTAGCCACTACCCTATTCGACTTTGGTGGTGTAGTCCTCCTCAAAGCATCATATGCACTTTGATCATGCATTGACTCTTGAGAATTTCCGTCTGTTCACTGGTTATAACATGCACCGAAATTGGTGAAAGGGTCTACGTTCTCAAGGAACTGTCCTCGCAGGTCGGGGTATCAGTCATGGGCCTGTATCTCCTCCGTCCCCCTTTCGATCGTGGTGATTCGTTCTTCCCCAAGACCTCAGCTGCTTAAGGTTGTAGATCCCGTACCTGAAGAGCTCTTATATCCTCCTCTCGGTAAGAAAGAGACCAGCTCGTTGGCGGAGTTTCAGGATGCAGCCAGCCAGGGGGAGGAAAGAGACATTGAGAGACATGGAAACTGATTCAATCTCAAAAAAGCGACATGGAAGAGGTGTGTTGATACAAAGCACACCCGGCACCAAACCTAGAGATCAACGAGCATCTGCACGGGTCGAGTTACAAATGGTTTGCTGAAGTTCGCTCCGAGTTTGCCACGGGGCGCCGCGCGCGGAGCGCGAAATTGAATTCATCATTGTCCAAGATAACTCAGAGGGTTGCTACATCAGCCAAAGCCATTTAACCGCAATGTGGACATTCAAGCTATATTCAAGGCTGAGCTGGGCCCTGGCTGCCTTCCTTAATATTGTTGATGAGGCAGAACGGGATGGGATCACGCGAAGACCAGAAACATTTAGGGCCGTCATGTCAGCTATGCATTCATGTGAATGAAGGGGGCAAGATTCAGATCTCCCAATCCTCTTGAGATCCAGAGGTGCAAGATCCTGGATCCCAGAAAGTGTGAGCCGGAACATGAATCATGATTACCTTTTCCACTTAAAGATTCCCACCTTACCTTGCTCTCTCTGCAATCCCCACCACATCCAGCAAAAACGCCCCCTCCAGCTCTCTCCCTCTCCCTGTCGCCTCATTTTCATGACCAGCGACTGCATCCAATACGTCTTCGTCCGCTGCCGCCGCCTCGAACCCATAAGATGATGCAGCGACACGCTGCTGCTTGGAATGACCTTTTCGGAGCCTTTTGCCCACGGACAACAGGGATCGTTTTCCAATTGGCTGTACAACCAGAGTCGGTCTCCGCGGCCTTCATGTCCATTCTCTGAGGGCACCTTGCGTCGTTGTGGCCTTCGTCGGATTGCCGCCTCCATTTTCTCCCTCGCCATGGACTCTTTTCCCGCCAGATTTCCACTTCAGTAGGCAAGGTGCGTGATCTATCGACTGTTCTTGACAACTTGTCCTGACGTGTTATTCTTTGCAGAGGATTATGAGATGGAGTATACATGTCGAGTTGTCACTATCTTCTTCGGGCAGTGCGTCTTCCGTTCTCAAAACAAACGTCTGTCCCTGCACAATCGCAGATCTGCTCGTCACCGCCTATAAAGTCTTACACCTCCCGTTCTCACGTTGTTCCCTGCTTGCTTTCCTACCACCACGATCCAAGGACCCGGAAGGTCTGCGAACCATCAATCTGCTCTCGCAGGAATCAAGACACACCCTAGCACCCTTCGCAGTGCTTCATTCACATACCAGCCCTCTCGAGCACCCAATCGCAGCAACAGCCGCGACGCCACTCGAAACCTTCCTCGAAGCATCATCCAGTGACTTTCCTGTCCTCGTACAATGTCCACCCCCTCCCAAACCGAACTCTCCATCAATCACAAGGCGTGGCGAGCTCCCGTCAATGCCAAGGCCTTTGCGCCACCACCGATGGGGCGGACACCGACTTCGGTGACAATGTCACCCTGTATGTTCTGGCATCTGCCAGTCTGATCCTCTGGCTTATGCCGTCCCAGCTTCCGCGAAAGCGGGAGACGCGGGCGGCAAGGCGCCTTTGGCTGCCCCGCTCCCACGTTAGTATCGAGATCTTCTTCTCGTGCTTTACGTGGCCAACGTTTCCATCTCCTGTGTTGCAGAAGTAGCTTTCTGTCCCGCGAAGGAACCGGACTTCCATCCACGGCCACAAGCCGCAAACTCTCCTTGTCCTAGCAGCGATGCCTATGGTCTGGACGTCCATGACCGTCCTTACTTTAGGTCTCAGCCCACTGCGGCATATCATCCCACGGACACACGTCCTATTCCCATTCCGTCGTTCGCTCGGCCCCATCCTAACACCCCTCCCGTCAATCATCGCTTCGCCGCGCCGCTCCCAAGCGCAAGTCAAAAGACTAGCGAAATGGTGGATGCCTCCCTCCCAGCAAATGCGGCTGCGCATGCGCCCTCGACGAGACCCTTTCAGGATCTCGGTGAGAATACTGACCACCCCACGGACCTCTGCGGTCCTTATGTAGCTTTTCAGACCACAAATACTCGGGCCATTACTGAGGCTCTGAGTGCGTCATATACGCAATGTAAAGTAAGTCTTCGTCGTCTGTTCACTTGTCCGATGTCGTGCTGACAGCGACACGTAGAATATTTTCGGCGATGGACTAGGACTTGGACGCATGATTTCATTGTAACTTTTGTATAAAAATGCCCGGTAGCTTTCCTCCAAGGAGGTTTTGACGCACCCGCGGCCAGTAGATAGTACTCGCCGCACACAATACCTGCAAAAGATGCAGTAGAACCACCCTCACATGTACTTACAATGTAGCATAGTCATATTTCACAACCACACATATGTAAACACAACACCATCGAGAGCCTGGTTTGAAGATAACGGTCTCTCTGAATGTGGAGACGCAGTGCAATCCTTGACATGCGACTGGTAGCTGGCGCATAGTTGCCAGATCAGACTTGGTCGATGTGTGAAGATGGTTCTCCACACCTGTAGCTGGCGCAACGCGAAGTTATCGCGATCGGTCGCTCTTCCCAATTCGGCCTCAAGTCTTTTGCTTTCGTCTGTCATCGCTGCTTCGCACATCATCCACCGGCTGGTCCAGGACGATACTAGCCTGACTATAGCTTAGACAAGACCTCTCTCGACGTCCGACCAACTATGCCTGGTACGTTAAATCTTCTCCAGTTTAACTTTGCGGCTCAAGCATGCTCTTTCACGGGGTTTAGGCCCCAGCACTGAGTGGTTTCCGTGCCCAACTGCGTCGAGTTGCACCTGCCCCAATCACGCCATCCCCTCCGTGGTCTCTGCGAACACACCGTCTCTGGGCGATAATCCTGCCTTCTATCATCTTACCAAGACTAACAGCGTACCCACTGCTGCCGAGGAGGACACAATTCACGCTCTCATTATTGAGCTGGAGTCTCAGTTCACTGCCACAGATGACTCAATCAAACAACTCAAGAATCTGCGGTCGGCTCTCGAGGAACAGACGGAGCGCATCGACGACACTCTGAAAGACCTAGACACTGAGTCTCAAAGGCTGTCCGGCGCGATCAATGACTACAAGCGTCTGTTCTGCCCCGTCCGCCGTCTCCCCACCGAACTTCTCTTCCATATCTTCTCTTATGCCATTGAGTACCCTATCAGGCGCCAGTCGAAGGGTGTTGCACCAGACGTCGATCTTTTCTGTCCGGTTGAAAATGTCCTATGGTCATTCGAGTTGGTGTGCAAGGGATGGCGCCGCGTTGTCCTCGACTGCACCAAGCTCTGGTCCTTCGTCACTATCGTCATCAACGACCAGAATTTCAACCTCGACGATCCTCGCTACCTTCTCCGCTTGGGCGCTCAGATGGGTCGTGTCGGACAGGCAGATCTATCCGTTTGTATTTGTCGCAATGGTACATACACCCCAAACTGTCTCCCCGTGGAAATCACCGCCATCCTTCTACCATTTGCTGGCCGCATCACCGAGCTCACTCTCTACCTTCCATTGACATATGTCTCCAAACTCCTGCCACTGCGCAATCGTCTCACGAGACTAGAGAGCCTCTGTGTTCTCAACTTGCATGATTACGGTCTTGAGGACGATGACCTCGGATACCCCAGTGTTTTCGACCAATGCAGAAATCTACAAACAGTCACTACCATCGGAGTCTTCAACCCTACAGAAGAGTTTCATCTCCCTTGGGACAGTGTCATCAGATATGAGTCCGAACATACCCATCTCCCAGATAGTTCCTATTGGCCCGGTCCCGGTCCTTTCCAAGTACTACGACTTCTGGAAGCAGGAGAAGCACTTCGTGACTGTCGCGTCCAGATGGAAGGTGAATATGTGCCTCTGCTTGCGGCAGTTGATGGCAGCACCAATATATGTTGTCGAAAGCTATCTACATTGGAGGTCGAGATTTGGCCACACGACAACGAAGACGAACCCCTTCCGGTGTTACTGGACCACCTCACGACACCTTTGTTGTCGAATCTGTTTGTCAAAATCCATACCATTGGAGACCAGCGCGAACAGAAGTCTGCCTTCCGATCGCTTATGCTTCTGGTTGAACGCTCCAGCTCCCCTTTGACCGTGCTTCACTTCGAGAACGCCTCGCTCGACCCAGACCATGTCATCCGAATATTCCACCTGCTGCCCTGTCTCGGTGACCTACGTCTCATCGATTGTGACGGCCTGACAAATGAGGTCATTCAGGTCCTAACCATGCGGACAGAGACCGCCTCCGCATCCATCGTGGCGCCAAACCTGAAGACGCTGCACCTGACGGGGTCGTTAGAGTTTGAGGGAGATTTCTTTGCTGAGATGGTCGAGTCGCGGTGGCAGGTGGCACCGATGGAGGCAATAGAGCTGTGCTGGTTCGTTGCGGACGACGAGAGTGGCGGGAGCAGGGCAAAAGAGGAGTTGGAAAGGGAGGTAATTACGAAGCATCTGGCACCATATTGTAAGCAAGGTTTGACGCTTGTTGCGACCATCAGATAGACGAATACATTCCAAGTACAGTCCGCCAACTTTCTTGTGTGATGTCTGAATACTGCTCAATGTGCTCGTTACATAGGTTGAGCTCGCTATGAGTATTGTGATCGTCGAGTGAAGGGACATGTTGCAAGTATCGAACATCTTACAGATGCTACTAAAGTCGCCATGCCTCACTTTCTTGACAGCTAACACACTATTGCTATGAGCTGTTTTCGTGGAATACCCCGTAGACGGAGACCGCAGCTTGGCTGCCACGGTCCAAGCCGTCTTTGACAACGACAACGGCTGCCAGCATGGGAAGAGACTCGGTTTACAGCACCAGAAAGCTATCAACCAGACGATGAGAAGAATGATAATGCTTCAGCAATGACGAATTATGAGTATCGAGTGTCTGTATGTTTACGGGTGTGCTCACCGCCTACAACACCTCTGGCGGCAACAGCAGCGGTGTGCCCTTTGCGTTTGTGGCACTCCTTACCGCTGCCGAAGTACTCAGCAATCAGCATTGGCTATGAAGTGAACTTGCACGGTACGACAATCACAGTAGCTTTGAGACTGCTCCTGAATTTGGTGGCGGTGAAGGGTGTTCCGATAACGGTGGTTGTACAGGTCTGGTATGGGCATCAGCTGTGCTGCTGTAGGGGATGTAAACATGACATGGGCAGAAGCAGTGCCAGTCGACGTCGAGCTCGTTGTTCCAGCAACAGCACGGGTCGTCACCGTCAGCTTTGCATTATTAGCATCGTCACTTGTACGTTGCGGTAGTATGTACGTTGAACCTGAGCGACAGCAAGGGCCATAATGAAGAACCTGAGGTCTGACATCCACGGAAGTCCAGTTCTTGTAGTATGTCTTCGTCTGTGGCTGTAGGAACGTATCATGATGTGCAGTGATGCATGCACAACTGTGTGAACCTCATTGTGGTTTGATTACAGGTCCGTTTGCCTGTAATGAGAACAACAACACCGTGCGTCGTGATGGCATATATAGAGCAGGAAAGAGCTCTGTGGGCCGTGACATCTTGAGTCGAAGTATAATGTCTGCGAGGCGAGAATCTGCACTTCACCACCCTTCGGATTCTCCAAATTACCAGAGAATTGTGATGCTCCAGTTGCGGGTCTCACTAGACATGTTCGTGAAAAGCCTCTTCCGGCTCCAAGTAAGCTTCGAATATTGTTGCCAAGCTACTCCTCGGGCTCAGCATCTCATCGCCACAATGCACCCCACGGCCTCCCTCGAGTCATCCAAGGGCCACTGGTGGTGATTGCACTCATTCAAATCATTGAAGATGCCAGAAAAAAAATGAGTGTTGATAGACAAAGACGAACGCAGCGTGTCTTCTATATGACTTCACCAGCAGCATAAAGCCCGCCATATATGCAACACCAAGCAAGTCTACTGCACCATACCATGTGCCTTGAGGCAACCCAAATTGAACATGACATGAGAAATACCACTCGAGTTTGTTGTGTTTTGAGTCTCGACGGCATTTGGGGTCGATGAGGCGCTAACCAGTATCCTCGCGGGTGGACTCCGCGGAAGTATATCACCCTGATTGATCTCGACGTCGAACAGGGTCGTGCGCGTTCCGATCACATCACAACAAGTCATAGTCGTCGAGCTGCAGTGAACGGTGAGGTGAATAACGAATACGGAGAAGAGATGGCGGACCTCGTCGTTGTAGGACATGATGGTGCGCTTGAGCTTGGAGGTGTCGACCCAGGTGACAAAGTCCTCCATGCGGCGCGTGACGAGGAAAGCTGGATCTGTGATTGTGTCTGGGCCGACACGCACATGGCCTTGCTCTATGAATTGTGCGGCCGCGCTGACGGACTCGGCCATCTTAGACATGCACATGAACACGGCAAGGCGACGGCGGCAAAAGGCGGCGACGGCGAGCTTGTCGACGTCGCTGAGCTTGGCAGTCGAGTTGATAACGCCCATGTCGTAGAGCTTGGACAGCAGCTGGGCTTCCATTCGCGGCCGGTAAGGGTCCTGGGCTGGGAGCAGGGCTATCCGGTGCGCAAATGATCGGAGTGATCCACAAAGCTTGTTATACCTGGCAGAGCGTTACAACGAGGCTTCAATTGTGGTAGCAAATGAATAACTAACTTGTGATAGTCCTCTCTATCCTGTATATGATACCGGCGCATCACTTTGACTTCGCGAAGATCAGCATCTTGTTTCCACTGCAACAAAACGTCATTGAAACAGTCAAAAAAAGCGGAAGCGAGCATTTACATTCAAAAAATCGACTTTTTTGAGGAGCTTTTGTTCGTGATGCTTTAGTTTGCGAACCATTGCGTGCTGAGTGTAGACAGAGGCAGGAAAAGCACAGAAAAGTCCGGGAAGATGACCGTTTCGGAAAAGGCCTGTGGTCACGAAGCACGTGGGAATTCCTGGTTGTTCAACGGCGCTGGCCACCTCGTTTCCCGCATCTTACCTCCATCCCCGACGCCCTAGACGCTCCGCACGAGGAGATACTGGTCGTTGTCGCCGCCGTCGCCGCCGAACTCGTCCGGCAGCCCCGCTCGCTGGCTCTTGCCTTCCGATCACAAGAGATTCGACTTTTTTGACATCTGTCTCGGAGTCTCCCTTGCTTTACTGCTAGCAGGCCCGCCACTGCCCAGACCGCCTTTGGAGCCGTATATGCGCGTCGCTACCGTCGCAGGGCCAGTCCGCAGAGCGCCAGACAGCGTATACAGAGCCGAGCCTTTGCCCCGGTGCCTCTTTTTCCGTTCATGAACGTCAATTTGCGACCAGATATGCTACGCCAACCAGGCATGGCCCAGCCCCCTCCGATGATGAGCCTAAACAGCGGGCCGTTCATGCAGTCGGCGCCTCAGCCGGGACCTCCACAGCAACAGATGGGTCTCCCGCCCAACAACGTCCCGCCCATGGGTATGCTTCCGGGTCCGCCCAATACCAACCACGCCCTGGCCAACCAGCAGCGCTACCAGATGCAGCTCAGCCAGCAGCAACACCCGCAGGCAGGCCAACAACGCCCGATGATGATGCGGCCAGGTCAGCCTATGAATCCCGCGGCGAATGGATCGCATATGGTACGTCGTGCCGCCGCCGCCTCCCTGCCCGTCTCTCACACTGTTCCGCGCTCGCAGGGCATGGGCTTTCCGCCGAACCACATCATGCACCAGCCAGGCACCAATTTGGCCGCACGGCGGGGCGTATCACAAGGGCATCTCAATCCAGGCGCGCCGCATCTTCCAGGCGGACCCATGCAGCTGCAGATGAATCAGCAGCCCAACATGCCCTCGCAGATGCGCCAGCCGCCGCCTCAGGCGCTGCCCGGCCCGCCGATGCGCTCCGTCTCCCAGGGCCAGATGTCACCCGAAATGTCCATGGCCATGGCCCGTCAAGGCGGCAACCCAGGACTCCCGCAAAACATCAACCGAGCAGGATCTGCGCCGATGCAAATGATGAACGGCATTAGCCCTCCTTCTCTGGCGCAGCCCCCGCCCATGCAAGGCGGCATGCCATCATCACATCAGCCAAACTTTCAGAATCCTGTGCCGCTTGCCATGCAGCACCAGAACCAGCAGATGTCCTCCTCGCCCCGCCCGCCATCCCATCCGTCATCCCAGCCGCCAAACATGAATATGGGACCTGGTCCTTCGAACCCTGCACTCAATCGCGTCTCAATGCCGCCTGCTGACGCTCCGATGGGCTTCATGGACTTTCCCCAGGAGCCCTTCCCGTCGCAGGGAACTTCCAATGGAAACAGCCAATATCCCTTCGTTCCGTCTTCGTCGACACCGCCGACTCAAATGGGCCCTATGTCCCGATCCATGCCGCCGAACATGGGCAACACTCCACCCAACCGCGGCCAGTTCCAGTTGACACCGGCCCAACAATTTGAACAGATGCAGCAAAGCACAGACAACTACGCCAATTTTAACATGCCGCCCCCGCGTCCTCCGTCGCACAATCCCCACAGCACGCCACTGCAGCAGCCCCAGCAGCCTCCACACTCTCATTCTCCACACATCAACCCCGAATCCATGAATAGTTATCCTCCACAGCCGCAGTCGCGTCCACAATCGACGACTGGACGACCACCCTCTTCCCACGAACCTCGAGCACCGCAACAATTACCGCCGAACCCTGCGCTTGGTCCACCAACGGGGCGGTTACAGCCGCAACATAGCGGTCCTCAACCTCCTCCACAGTCTGGTATACCACCACCACCACCTTCGTCCGCTGCACAGTCCAACGCTCCCCGTCCACCAAACCAGGCGACAAATGTCTTCGGACATGTGGGCTCTCCAGCATCATCGTCGACCATGTCATCCTCCGATCAACAGGCCTCGACTTCTGGGCCCCGCGGCATTGGTCTGGCGTGAGTTCTCCGACCTATTGTCGCGTACCCGTTCTAACTTTTGTTCCTAATTCAGGCCCCCGGTCGGACAACAGCCTGTTGGGAGCGGTCAAGGGCTCATGCGATTATTACAGTTTAGCGGCAATCTGTCGAGCGAAACCAAAACAGTCAGTGTGTTTGACGTACGTCATGTCAATTGAGAACTAATGCGCTTCTCGCAGAAATTGCAGCTATCATGGTGGACAGAGCTCATCAAGGAGTATTTTACGCCGAAAGCTATCATGAAGATCACCCTGTGGAAGGACAACCAAAAAACCGAGGCAAAGCCGTTTGGTGGGACTTCTATTTCGTCTCCTCCAGACTCATCTTCTCATCTTGCTCGACGTGTCGCAGAAATTGGGGTTCCTATACTACCCCGGTTTTTCCTGGTCACGACGCAGTCTGGCGTCAAGTCGATGACGTTGACGCTCGACGGCGCGCGCGAGCGGATATACTCCCATGGGCACTCGGTGGTCGAGTGCGTAACCGCGGTGTGGACGTACAAGTATCAAAATGGCTATACTGTTACACTGCGGGGGCCCTTGACCGCGCATGTAGTGATCACATCGCCCCATGCAGCGGGCTCATCGGCAGCGTCGTCGCATCAGGGCTATGTACTCAAGTTCGAGGACTTCCAGTTCGACGCCAACTACCATGATAAATACATCTCTATGGACGCGATCACGATGGGGCCGAAGACGGGGATGTCGGAGTCGCCAAAGACGCCGCGGTCGCGGAACACGCCTGCGCCAGGTGCTTCGAACGGTATTCAAGGTCAGAGCGCGGAGGATGAGGACAAGAAGTTTGAGGAGCCGCGGATTATCATCGAGCGCGGATCCATACCGGGAGAACCGGTAAACGCGTTTGGTATACCTCAGGCTACCATGCGCTGTTTGGAGGTAAGATTTGTCGCTTGATCCTGCTAGCTTGCTGATCGCGTTTGCTTCTAGTTGGCAGAAAGTGTCGCACAGATGACGGATCTCATAGGGTTCGCGAACGATGCTAACTTGGGTCCAATTGGTGCGTTGCATTCTTTCCTGGGACGCATGGAATCTTATGTACGCCAATTCCAGAGGCATTAAGTCAGTTTGCCAGCAAGCTTCGAGACACTCATGGACTTCAGTCTGGACAACATCTGATGAATGGCATTGGGCACATGCCCCAGAACGGCATGCTGTCATATCCGTATGCGCCGTTCCAAGGCGCGAGTATGGGCTCGGCGACGACTTTATACTCTAGCGCACCGCCGTCGGTGACAAATCCCGGTGGTCCTCCACATCAACATTCCCTCCTCCAGTCGCACACCCCTTCCGCCTCAATGAGCTCTCCACAAAATCCACCACCGTCTGCACATAATTCCCCGCAGAAGGCACACAAGACCATCCCGCAGCACCCTTCACAAAACGCGCCCTCGACGGCGTCCTCGTCCACGCCCACGTCGACCGTGAACACGCCCGCACTGTCAAATTCGTCTCTAAAGCGCAAGCAACCTCTGGATACCACTTCGCCGACAACGACAGAAGCGGCGCCGCCGTCGAAGCGCGCGACACGAAAACGGCGGACTACAGGTACTGGTGGCGGGTAGCATCTTCCTGCTCGATGTGTGTCGTATCTCCCCATATCTTTTGGTCGCTTTATTTTTTGCTCTCCGATTTGCATCTTCAGTTAATCTTTTCTGTGCAGCATAGATTGTAACTTAGTACACTACATGGATATCTTACTTCTACCAGGAGACATTTTTGTTTTGCTTTTTATATGTTTGTGTTATTTATCTTTTTTCCGACGTTGTAATTGTTTTGTACTCATAGCAGCAGCAGCATCGTTTTTCGGTGTCGAATCAGGAGCATTTGGTGTCGAATTGTTGTGTGGAAGCGAACAGTGGCGCTGAGTGCTTGGATTGGCTTGGCTTGGCATCGGACAGGTGTGTAGACGTCCTAAATGGCCCTCTGGGGAATTATTGTTGAGCTGATAGCGATGCATGTGGTCTGTCATTGGTCAATCAACGACGCTATACTTAGTTGAGTGTCGAGAACAAAGACTTGGCATTGACAAGGTCTATTCTTCGCTCGATTTCCCCGGTCAGAAGGGTCACATTCCACTCACATTCCTCGACAACGTCACAGGGTCTTCTACACAATGTCGAAATCGCATTTGAGAAGCTGATCTCTGATCGTGCCCGGGGAGAACGGGGGATGCAGGGAAACATTTCGGACTTGGACACCCACCACCATGTGCGTATGTTGGATCGTCGTATGCCAGTGATTGCCGACATCGATTTCAACCTATGGATCAAGAGATGGCTCTACGCGTTTACGACACGCATCGTTGTTGTTCTCATTCTGAGTCGAATGGATCTGCACTGAAGACACGTTAGGTGGACACAGCAACACACGCATCGCCGCACATCTTACAGGTTATTGTTCTCGTCGTGTTGTCTGGATTGTGCACTTCGTTCCTGGAGCCACAGACAGAGACGTACAAGAACTTGAGATTCGTTGATCCAGAACTCAGCTCTTCCATCATGCACGCCGTTGCTCCTGCTGCCACTCATAAGACCACTGCTGCTGGTCATACTACTGCCGCGCACGGTGCTACCGCTGCAAAGCCGACGGTGACGACGCATGTTGTCGCTGGAACAATGAGCTCGACGTTGGCTGGTACTGCCTTGGCCCATACGACTTTCACTTCCCCCACAGCTCTGACCCAGACAACATTTACGTCCACTGGTTTCATGGACACTGCTTCGGCTGGCGAGATCTGGACGACCGTCATTAACGGTACACCGTTCGCCGTCACAAGAACCAGGAGCAGTCCCACAGCTACTGTGATTGTCGTACCGTGCAGGTAAGAAAGATATTCAAGCTCGTAGTCAGCGCTCATTGCTGACTACTTCGGCAGCGCTAGGAGGTGCCACAAACGCAAGAGCCATACTGCTGCTATTGCTGGAAGTGTTGTAGGCGGTGAGCTTACATACGTCAATCACTGGGATGGAACGCTCATCATCAAGGATCCAGGCATCATCATTCTTCTCATCGTCGGCTTGATTGTCCTTTGGTGTCGTAAACCAAGTCTTTTCCCTTGCAGCTCAAAGAGCCGTCATCGTCGTGCCCGTACCCTGGAAGACGGCCGCTCGAACCACACCCCAATTGTGGCTGCTGTGTCGCGGCCATCATCCACGGAAGCTAATGATTCGCTGGCTGTCAAGGAATTCGGTGCTGGTGGCTCGCCCATTGCCAATGCCTCGGGAAAGAACGTGCAAGATGACGCATCCGGAATATCCTCCACAGAACTTGAGACTAAGGCTGACTTGAAGGAAACCAAAGGCCAGGAGGTTGCGCTCAAGCCTGCTTGAGATGACCGCCCGTCAGGTCAAGTAGCCGCTGAAGGAGAGGCGTTGTGACACCTGGACGAGCTCGAGTCTTACATGCGGGCCGAATTGATAACGATATTGAACGATGATGCAAAGAAATACGATCGCGATATGTTTTTCCCAATACATTCATCTCTTCTGGGATCATACGCAAGAATCATACAATGCGATGGTCAACAACTCGCCTGTGAAGCGGTTTGGTATCTCTGCAAGCCTCGCAGGGTTGCTTCAATTACAACTTGACAACGAAATTGCAAGCTCGGCTCTTGGGGTTGCCGCGTGGCTGTGCAATTTCCCATCACGACGTTCCTGATAAGTAAAAGGCCCGGGCGGCTAAGCTTCACTGCAGCCTGCAGTCTACTTCTCTTCATCCTTTCATCACCCCACAGCTCAGTGATCCCGCACTACATCGCTGCTATAGCAAGCGCCGGTCTTTGTTGACTATGTCTGGTGCGTTCATCTTCTCAACTGTATATCATCACTGAAGTAGTCTCCGTTAGGTCCGGGATTCTTCGCAGATTGGATACCATGCCAAAATGCAACAGGCTGCACATGCCCTAATCACACCATTCCTTCTGTGACGATTGGGGCCACATCGCCATTGGACAATGATCCTGCCTTTGTCCATCTCACCAAGACCAACAGTGTACCCACTGCTGCCGAGGAGGACACGATTACTGCTCTCATAACCGACCTGGAGTCTCGTTTCACTGCCGCAGATGAGTCCGCAAAACGACTCAAACTCTTGCGGTCGGTTCTAGAGGAACAGACGGAACGAATTGACAAGGCTTTGAAAGACCTAGACATCGAGTCTCAACGTATATGTGGTGCGATCAAAGACCATAGGCGTCTGCTCTGCCCCGTCCGCCGTCTCCCAAATGAAATACTGGACCAAATCTTCTTCTATGCCATCGAGTATCCTGTCAGGGGTCAAGCGAACGATGTTGAGCCGTTTGCCAAACCTTTGTGGAACTTCTTCCCGGTCGAGAATGTCCTGTGGACAATCGAGCTGGTGTGCAAGAGATGGCACCGTGTCGTTCTCGACAGCCCAAAGCTCTGGTCTCTTGTCACCATTGTTATCAACGACCACAATTTCAATCCCGACGATCCGCGCTACCTTCTCCGCTTAGGCACTCATCTGAGTCGTGTTGGTCTAGGAGATCTGTCCATCTGCATCTGTAGCAGCGGGACCTATACCCGCGAATGTTTTCCAGCGGAGATCACTGCCATTCTTCTTCCGTTTGCTTTTCGCATTCTCGAGCTCGAGCTCTATATCCCCTATCCATATGTCAAGGAGCTCTCGCCACTGCGCAACCGCCTTCCTCGACTAGAGAGGCTCCGTCTCCTGAATCTCTATGATTTGTTCCGGTCCAGCGATGAGCTGCAGGAGGGTGTGTTCGACCGGTGCACAAATCTGCGAACAGTCGCGATGATTGATCATGTCCTCCCTGCGCTAGTTCCCCTCTATTGGCCAAACGTCACTCGCTTCGAATCAGCACACATTTATAATGATGCCTTATATGCTGGTCCGGGTCCTGTCCAATTACTGCAAGTCCTCGAACTGGCAGAAGCTCTATGTGAATGTCACACCCAGATGGAGGGCGAAATCACAGATGACGACCGTGTCGCACTTGGTGGCATGAATGTGCATTGTAGGCAGCTTTCCTCATTGGAGGTCGAAGTTTGTCCGCATGCTCTCTTAGAAGAACCCCTCTGCGCGCTATTGGACCACATCACAACACCTGCACTGTCGAGCATGGTTGTCAAAACCAATACGACCGAAAATCATCGAGATTCAGTTCCCGCCTTCGAATCGTTCGTGCTCCTTATCGAACGCTCCAACCCCCCACTGGCCAAGCTACACTTCGAGAATGTCTCGATTGAGCCAGATCATATCATCTGCGTCTTAGCCCTCCTTCCCCTCCTTACCGATCTGCATCTCATCAATTGCGATGGGCTCACGAATGAGGTACTAGAGGCGCTGACAGTACAGACGGAGACTGCCTCCGTTGTGGCGCCCAAACTGAAGATTTTCCACCTGACAGGTCCGTTGGAGTTCGAGGGAGATGTCTTCGCGAAGATGGTCGAGTCGCGGTGGCAGGTGGCGCCGATGCAGGTGGTGGAGCTGTGCTGGTTTGTTGAGGACGAGGAGAATGTCGGGAACAGGGCGAAGGAGGAATTGGAGATGGAGTTGATCAAGCAGCATTTAGCGCCCTATTGTAGAGATGGGTTGACGCTTGTGACTTCAGTCGAGTAGTAGACAGACATGTCTCGTTATTCATTGATTTGATGTTCATCCATACGTACTGTGCTTACAATCTCGCTGCTGGCATTCTTCATTCCGGCGGTCGTTGCAAATGCTGAGAACCGCTGCTTGCCTTTTTGGGCAATCGCGCTGCTTTCTCCTCGTGCTCCCAGTCTCCCGCCAGTGCTTTCTTGTATCCGAAGGTGAATGCATTATTGTCGTCACCAATAGGCAAGGCTCACTCAGTACTACAGTCATGGCCCCGGACTCGATCCCACAGGCGGAACTGTCGTCGAGCGAAACCAACGTCACATCTACGAACATCTACAAGGCAATACTATCTACATACTTTCTGGCACAGGCTCCCGCTCCAGAATTCAATAGGCGATTCGATGCCTCTTCCTATAATCATTTCCTGGAGCACTTATCGCGAAGACAAAGGTTTCAGCTTGGGGCAAACAACACGAGACGAATCATGGGCGACGACGAATACAACACATTACTATCCACAAGTCCTATCGACATCAACTCCACGCTTCTAGGCTCTCCTGCACTACGCGGATATCACTTCTCAGTACATCCAACCTCGCCTAGCACACTACTCTATCAAAGCCACAAGCGATTCATCGTTTCACGTCTAGGCGATATCTACACGATAATCTTGTCTTTCCTCCACATCTTTCCCCATATCTCTGACGCCGAACGCCTTCACACCAAGATATCAGAATTGTACGCGTTCATCCCACTCGAGGCGGTCCGCGAACTGCTTCGGAGGGAAAGCACACCGCCCTCGCCGGTTCAGGATCGGACTCGATGCTCTGAGGCTGAAAGCTCTTTAGTACTGGGAGAAGTTGAAAGTCAAGGCCGGTTCTCTCTACAGACGATGTCGGCATCCGCGTCGATGTCGTGCATATCGCCAGCTCGTTTCATTCGTTCTTCTGCTCCCTCGCCGTCCCCTCTCCGTCTGAGGACGCGTTTGGCTATTGATGGTTCACCGAGTGCCTCTCCTGTGAGGAAGTCCAAATCCTCCGACATTGCTTTGCAATTGCTTGCGCTTCGCGACTCAGATTGCGGAACTCTGACGACGGTGGACAGCTACCACTCGAATGAACCGGTGCAGTTCGACAGTACTAGGAAGAGATGTCACATGCAAGAAGGAACAGACGAAGAGACTACGGCTGTGGCGAAGAAACCCCGACACACTTATCTTGTGTCGATGACAAACGTCCCGCTAGAGAACACACAGGTCAAGAAAACGGACAGGCGACCACGACAGTCGTTGCCACCCAGCCATCGCATCAATACTTTCAAGCTAATGGATACCGTGGCGGAAAGGCCTGATCTAGATTCGGAGGATGAAGAGGCGGTGGACATGCTGAATATGTTCACAAGAGGGAGACGCTTATGCATAGGATTATCGGTCAGCAAACAATCATCAGTGTATACGTAACTATTCCAGCTACGATTTCGAGTAAGTTTCTCAATAGCAGTATTTGACCTTCTTGTCCCGGGCCGCTTGGATATTGACCGCACGCTTCAACAGTCCACTGACACCTGAGAGATCCTCGCTGTCGATTTGCCGTTTGATACCCCCAGTCAAAACTTTGATCAAGAGTTCACAAGACAGCTCCCCTTGACCGGTACAAGTGACGGTGTCGACAATGTCCTACGAGAGTGTCAGAAGCCTCGCAAGTGATGTTCGGAATGCGACGTACCCTGGTCGCACGGCGGCCGACAGCTCGACCCAAGAAATTGCGCTTCGGTTTCGTCAGGTTGTCGTCTAGTCCATTCAAAAAGGCGGTCGCGTTCGGGTCTACCCCGATTTGAACAAACTGGATACCGATCTGAGTTGTATGAGGTGTGAGTCTCTTCGTATCAGTGCATTTTGATGTTCAATCGACACACCTGCCCGCTAGGGTAAGGTCCTGCATCGAGCTCCTTCGTGATTCGAATGATTGTATTCGTCACTAGCTCTCGATCATCTACAGCATGTCAGCGCCTAGCGAAAAGAGGACGCTTGAATGATCAAGCCTACCTGCTTCGCCGTCGGTTATGACGAGGATGTTTATAGGCAAGCAGTCTGCCCCGCTTTTCAGCTTGCGCAGGTAGGTAAACAATATTTCTTCGAGTCTTGCACCCAACGGCGTCCCGCCATTCGGCTTGAGATTGTGCATGAAGTTTCGAACCTCTGATTGATTCTGCATAATATTAGAGAAACAAAATTGGGCCGGGCGCGAACTGACTTTCAGCCTTTCGCCTTTGACAGAATTGTTGAGAAGATAAATATCTATCCCGTCTGGATCGTGCCTCCCTGCGATTTCCGCAAGTTGCGACAACGCCGTCGTGGCCTATTGGAATGTGAGTGGCGTTCCATGAGGAAGGACTCTGCAATTCACATTGTCCCATAATGTATGGCCTCTTAGATCCTTGACGTTCACAGAATTCTCCATGGAGTCCGAGTCGTCGAGGATGAACACAGTGTCATATCTCTTCAGGATGCCGAAAGCGTCCTCTGTTTCTTCTTGTGTGAGAGTGCCAATGAGAACTGGAATGTGAAGGAGCTCAGCTCGCAGTAAAGGTTCAAGAGTCGATGCTATTACCCCGTTCATGTTTAGGATCACTGTAGGCTGGCGGCTTATCGTCGGGAAAGTCTTCGTCTGTGGCGAGCATGAGTAACGCCACCAAAGCACAAGTCACTACTCACGGTCTTCCTTGCGGAAGGTTTCCTTGTGGCTGCCCATGGGTTCGATCGAAGAATTGCAGTTCGAGATATATAGCAGTTCAGAGGAAAGATGGGCGATCCAATGGACGACACTGGATGGGCTCTGGAATATATAGCAGGAAAACGCGTTTTGCCCAAGTACGGAACGTCGACTTTGCGATGCTCTTCTGCTGAGCGCGATGGAAGGATAGATGGACGATGGCAGTGCTGGACGTCTTGTACAGCTGATTGAAGAGGGGATGAGCTAGACTGGTGGTGGCGCGTGCTCGTAGACAATTACAGGACAGAGTCGCTCTCACGATCGTACAGCACTTAAATGCGAGATGATGGCATCAAGAGTTGGTGGGTCCACCACGGTCACGGCCAGCTGTGGATTCATGAGCGGACAGTCAAATACTAGAGAGTGTTAAGCGCGCACTGGCAGGCCAAGATATAGCAGCATGTTCATCAGACTGTCGTGACAAGTCTGTCAGAAGGGCAAGCGAGCCCAATGCCCATTGGAGTCCGCGAGTTTGGAATAATGCAAGATGAACACATTGGTTCCCCAGAGCCTCCGGTTCAATGGGCCACAGTTTATGCATATGTCGACGCGATGCAATCTGTGATAGAGTTGCAGCTGCGTTGGCCGAGTGATGTGCGGGACATAGCGCGCAATCATTGTAGCTAAAAAAGCTGTGAACATAGCTTTGTGGCGCTTGGCAGTAGCCTTCGGCTTGATCCGGCTTGGCGATCGAGTTCGGGGAAGGTTTCCGAGTCGACTGAGCCTGGACTGAGCGACTCTTGAGTCGACCAAGTAACCATCGTCCCGAACAATTCCCTTCATTATCCTACCAGCCACCTCTTGTCGTTTGCCGTCATGCTATTGTGGCTCTCTGGTACTGGATGATAAGTACTGGACTATGCGGCGCTGTCCAGGTGCAACGTCCATACATAGGCCTCTGAATCCGGATCGCGCTCTGAATCTCTGATACTTAATAGCCTGAGCTCAGATCTAACCCCGCATCAGTCTGGGCTCGACAGGCCGAAATCACTGCTTCGCTCGGCTTGCAGACCTGCGCCAAATATTCTGACAGGCTGAAGCACATCCGCCTTGCTGCATTATCCCCACCTCAAGGAGCCTAGTACTATACCATACCAGTGGTCACATGTAGGTACTAACCAACTGATTTGAAGGCATCGCATTCTCGAACCCTCCCCTGAGCTTTCTTATGCGGCCAGCATATTCCTATCTATCATCCGGTTCGCGTTTGAAGGCGTTGTGTCTACGGCCAAGGGGGCCCGACCTCTGGTAAACATCGTTCTAAAGATAGCGCAACACATGAATGGATGACCGCCCTGAGAAGGTCTTGCTAATAAATCATAGAATCCCTCTCGCGCACTGTCAGAGGCTGTCTTCTTTCTTTTCTCCCCCCACCTCTAGTCATTCTTTGCTTTGCTTGCCAGGGAGATGAAGTATTCCTCGGTCCTCCTTCCACTCTCTTCACTCGCGGGAAGCGCGTTGGCACAGTATAGCGCGACATATCTTCCGTCTAATGCCCCGGATACGACGGAGGAAGGTCAGGCGGGTACCAACAGGTGTGGGACGACGGCTAGTCAGGATTCCTTGTGTCAGAATGCTTACAGTACGTTCTTGTCCCCGATGTTCCGCTTATCTTCAACTGACTGATCTTCCGTGAAGTCAACGCGGTCGATGATTTGTGCGCAAATCCTCCATCGCCTTCACAGTTTGCTGATAACGGTGCTGATTAGCTGCCTTTGGGCGCCACCTGAAGCAGGGTCTCAATCGACCATTGGCGACACTGAGGTTCTTACTTCGTCTCGAACTGATCCACCGTTTCTGACAGTTTCATGATCAGCGTATCGAAGTTGCTTGGTGTATGAAGGTGTGCACACGTACATGTGCTTGGCGCTTCTTCGCGACGCTAAGAAATGATAGGATGGCTATGGCACTCGTCTGATTCCGGACGGTACCATCAAGGGTGTACACTTCGTCAAGACACCTGATTTCGTCCAAGTGACAGGTATGTATATAGTCGATACTTTCACCAGAGAGTGGTTGACTCAATTAAAACGCTCAGGTGTTGGTGACCTGACCAAGCTCAACATTCCAGCCGGCGACTCAGGCGGTGAACTGGATCCTCACGGAGCAGATGGCAATGGTAAGAGACACTTCGGATTGTCCGCCTTTCCGAAATAAACGATTGTCGTCTGTCATAGGCAACCCCGTTGGAGGTCTAGTTTTCTCTACAGCCTTCGGTCAACTTGAACAGGTCCACGAATGGACCGTACGTTGTTTTGCTCTCTATCTGAATCTCGGTACTGACTGGCCGCTATTCGTTCAACAGAACTTCATGGCTGCCGACGAATTCTGCTTCCGCGCTTGTGATCCTGCCGGAAGCAACCCAGCTGGATTCTGTACGCTCACTTCTTCTGCTCCCCTCTCGGCCGCTCAACTTGCCTCACAGGTCAGCATATCTACGATGTCATGGGATGCTTTTGGAACATGCCCGGTAACTACGACGCAGGAACATTCGAGTCCTGTGACGCTGATAGTGGAGAGGTGAGGACCTAATTTCCTCATGAATTCATGTCTCGATTGCTGATTCGTCTCGGCAGCCCATGGGTGTCTATGGCACATCGACATTCTTCCAAGGAGGACCATCAACCCCTAAAGCCCACCCCGCTCCTGCATCTTCCAATTGTGACAAGGTTGCGACCGTCAGCAATGGCCAGGCGACTCTAAGCGTACCTGCAACCACGACCAAGACGGTGAGCGCACTTACGGAGTGAAGCTATGCTTTGACTTATCCTTGGCTGCAGTCTGCTTCATCGACTGCTGCTGCTTCCACCAGTCAGAGCTCTAGTGCCTCGTCCGTACCCACATCATCTGTGGCGAGCTCGACCGCATCGTCGAGCTCTGACAGTGCCAGCACCGGTACACCGTCTGCGACCGCCACTACCTCGACGCATGCTACTGCTACTCACATCTCGTCTGTGACTGCGGCATCGAGCTCTGCTTCGGGTTCCGCTTCGAGTTCAACCACTGCGAACGGTGCTATCTCGTATGGCATTAATGGACCGATTTACGCCTTTATTTCTCTCTTAATCACTTTCTGGGTATATGCTTGATATACGGACTATTTTTAATGCTGTAGTAGCCTCTTGTGTGTTGTAACTAGTACTGTACAGACTTGGTGCAGTAATCAACACGGTTGAGTTACCATATACCCCTATGATTAGTTTCTGGCCAAATGCGGCTACGCGCTCGTCGGGAAGTTGAGTTCCGCTTTGGGATCGAGCGCCTATCACCTTCCTACCTCCAACCTCCCCGACTGCCCTTACACTCTCGGTCTTCTCCAGTCACGCCTATACTACTTGTGCATCAGTTTAGACTCTCTCTTCCGCTTGAAGCGATTCTCACAGGTGAGTGACGCGCCATAGTCCTAACATCATCTGTCCCTAACATGAACCATAGAGACGTCAACCTAAACGCCTAGAACTACCACACAGAGACATCAACTTCTAGAATGTACGACAATATTTTAGCAACGCGCGTAACGCAACAACGACACCATCACCTATCCCGGATGCTCAAGAGGCCAAGAACAGTACGCAGACAGGAAACGAACCAAAACGACGCGCAGGACACGATAGCGAACGATGTGCAAGACTCTGACTCATCCGTAACCGAGGAAACCTCTTCGCTCAACACAACTATGTCTCAGTCTCCTTCGCCGACGTCTACCAGCGCAGACACAAAATCGACCTCCAGCCAAATAGATTCTGACAGTGCCGCTACCATCAGCAGCAGTTCTCTCTCCCCCGTATCGACAATAGATCAGGATACACAGATCCTTCAAGTTGTCTCTTACACGGACTCAATCACCGACACGACCACCAAGAGCACTTTCCAAACAGCCATGTACAATGCTCTTGCGGAGACGACATCGATGGACTCTAGCAGCTCGGAGGCTTTTGTATATGTCGCTACAACCTCGCCCATCTCTTCGTTCACCACGACTACTAGCACTATCGCCGACCAATCCCCTGTCACCTCAGAAGAGCAGCAAGACCTGCCTACAACCACATCTACGACATCCGAAATAACCACTTCAAAGCCGCCTATATTCCTGCCGTCGACTTCGGTCTTGTTCGTAACGCCGACGACCATTCACTCGCGCCCGCCGACCACCAGCTATTCGCCTCCGACCACCATCATGCATACGACGTCCACTTTCTCTCCGTTAGCCTCTCCTGTCCCAGTAACTCCCGATCATTCTCCAGAGCCCAGTCATGAACCCGCGCCTGTAGGGAAACTTCTCATCATTGGCATGATCTTTCTCGCCTTCATGCTGCTCACGCTGTCGATGTATGTCCTTGCTAATTGGAAGCGACTTGTCACTTGGATTCGTGGGAACAAGGAGCCACAGGAAGAGGACTGGGATTTCTCCGCCAAGTATGGTACCTGGAAGGAGCTGAAGGACGATACGCCTACGCATGCGCCCAAGTTACCCAGCGAGGCTCAGAAAGACTTGAGAAGCCGATTTTCTGATGCGACGAACCCTTCTGTGTACTCTTCTGTCACAAGCGCGCGAAGCTCCACGATGTCCGATTATTGGATTGATCCAAGCTACGCTGGACCTGAATTACTCAATCCAGCTATGCCGCCAGTTCTAATCGAGGTTGGTGTCGTTGATCACCGTGCACCAATCGTTGCCGGACCTGCGATTCCGCACGCTGCCCAGGCGGTTGTCATCCAGTCCCCGGCAGCCACTCCTCGTTCCATGGCCCATGCTCCGCCTGTGCCACCACGCCCCAAGGAGTCTCCCCTCCTTCCTCCGGATGAATTCTTCTCCCTTCCTTCTTCGAGCTCCCTACAGAGCGAGATCGTGAAACACGAGCGAACGGGAAGTGCGCCGGTGTTTGGAAATGTCGTCACGGGTGCGGGCGAGTTGAGAGAGAGGAGGGAGGCGGGTATGAGTCGCGCTAGCCGCGCTATGAGTCGTGCACTGGCAAAGGATGGTATCAGTGGGATTGGTACCAAAGCGAGCGGGCTTGATGGAAGCGCAATAGGCTCGAGGCGGTCGAACTCTGTATCTGTCTTGATGGATATGTATTTATCAACAGAGGCCAGGTGGTTATAGAACTGTTGCACAAACTGTACTGTCAGTATTTCCTACCTTTTGTATAGATATTCTACTAGAACTATCTGCAAATCTGCAGTATCTCTCTCTCTCTCTCTCATCTTCGAACGAGAGCGGTTTCTCAAGTCTAGTTCACACGATCGATACTATTGATGCCGGCCCGACGTGTTGCCTCCTCCCATCATACATCATGTCCCGCCGTCTGGCGAACTGCCATCGCATGGAGGATTTGAAACGTCTGCGACTAGCAGCTATGCTTCTCGTACTTGCCATTGACCGCAAACCGGTCTTTTGAAGTTCACAATATGATTTCGGCAACGAAGGGAAAAGTTCGTACAGTATGCATGCATTACAGTACAAGGCTCCGAGTCGTCGGCTGGACAGTGGCAGCGAAGGATGCAGTCACAGTGACTTGCACGTGTGGCTCACAGTGGCTAGGGAGCCTTCGGGCAAATACGCAGAGGTGCGCCTTCCAACTTCCATCAACATGCTTGCCCAGGTTTATGGATGTGTTGTACAGATACGTTTATACCCATTACATCCTCCGATATTCAGGTATATGTATTTGGCACATCAATTGTTCTATCCCACGAACCCTCTACCGATGGCGAAGACCGCTAGTTATTGTGGCGCACGCTGCGGGACGCGATATGTACTCGCCGCTGTCCTCCAGACAAATCCGGGTCTCTGCGCTCTTGTTGAACGATACTCGAAAGCGGACTCCGCCTCTTGGTGTGACAGCTTCATAGCGAACCTCGATGACTCAGATGACTCTCTTGGCCGCGACGAAGCGTGCCTGTCACCCACGATCAGCGAGATGGACCACAGCCCGCGTCGAGGCTGTGTCAGGATCCATCTTTGACCGAATTCCGCTGATGGATCTACGTGCTGGACAACAGCATTCCTCGGATCGCCTCATTCGGAAACAAAAGGCTGGTCTGCTTTATAAGGCCTCAGTTCCACGATGTCCAACGTCAATCAACAAAACATCTCGCTCTACCACAGCAAACTACAGTCCCACCCCAGTTCATTCTCAACGAGCCACAGCACAAAATGGCTAATTTTGAGACCAAGCCCTGTAAGCGACAGCTTGTCACGAGCCTGTGTGGTACACTGACTTTTCCGACAGCTCGCCATGAGCCACCGGCCTACACAGAACAAGACTTCACGCGCACGCACGAGCGAGGTAGCTGAGTTTTATCTCGGCATTCACGCAGTAGATTTACTCCAGGTCTTTCCAGTCAACCTCTCAGACACTGAGGACTCTCTCTTGAAAGAGCAGCTTTCCACGACTCTCGGGAAATATGACATTGTGGTCGTATTAGATGACTCTGGCTCTATGACATCGAAGGACATGGAAGGCGGCCCCAATCGTTGGGAAAGAGTGAGACTGGTGCTAATATCCCCAGCGCGACGAGCTAAGTGTTTGCGATATCACAGGCAAAAGAAGCTCTCGCAGCCTTGGCAGAAGATGTCGTGAAGTACGATGCCGATGGCATCGATATTCACTTTCTGCATCACACTCCTCGAGTTCCTTCGGAAGGCAAAGGCATTACTGTGGGTAGCGCGTTCATGAGACCGAAGTTCACTGACCATCAGCCACCAGGATGCGGAGCAAGTACGGAAGCTCATCAGTGGAGTACAGCCACGGGGAAATACACCTATTGGTGCCAAGATCGACGAGATCCTGTCAGACTACTTGCGCAGGCTTATGAAGAAAGAAACCACCAAGTACCTCGACATACTTGTCATAACAGACGGCGAAGCCTGTGAGTCGATCGCTGTATCTCTTATACAGAGACTCAAGTAATGATAGCGGATCGAGAACATCTGTTGCAAGCCATTGCTCGTTACACTCGACATCTTGACGACGGGCTCTACCCAGGTCAACAGGTCAGCCGTTGCGCGCCACTGCAAAGCCCTATGACTCAAATTCAAGCAGGTCGGTATTCAGTTCATCCAGATAGGAACATCATCAAAGGCCACAGCATTTCTCAACATGCTGGATAACGACCTAATGACCCACAAGGACCTTTGCTGTCGTGCCACAAGAGTGTGTGACATGCCGGCCTCCATGATTTTGTGTCTGATTTTCACTAGGATATCGTTGACACGGTCATCTGCTCCGGCAGTCAGAAACAATTGAACGGTCCACTTTTAACCAAAATCTTGACGGGAGCTATCGATCGTCAGGTAGACAAACAGACTGCACAGGAGATAGTTGAATCAAGGAAGGCTGATCTGGACGGCAGTCAAGAGTCAGAGAGATATCAGGTTTCCAAGGTCAAATATTGCTACTAAGTACCAATCCTGTCGTGTCACCCCATTGCCATTGTCATTAGTCTGACATATTGCCACTACTCGTACAAACTTCACGTTGTTTCTTCTACTGTTCTTTCTTGCCTTCTTACACAGGAGCAACGTCGCGAGTGTGCTTGCCTCTCTACTTCTGAGCACGATTGTGGACGTTACAACAAGCCAAGTTGGCACCTACTCCCTAGCTCACTTTGCACCAGGATGGTGAGGTGCCGGTCGGCGTCTTCAACGCGATGAAGATGCAATATGGCAATTGCTGGATTCGGCTCGATTCCAGCGATTCATTCGCAAAGACCACACAATGACTAGAAACGTCAAGCCACGTGCATTCGGGATAGCGCCCACCGTGCACCTCTTCCCACCCTTCAGATGCCTCACTGCAATCGACAGTGATGTAGGTAGCGGTGAGGTCGGTTAGAGGTTTGGGTTTGCTTGCGGTGTGCGCGCGTAGCGCGCCTGAACTTAGGGCAAAGGTACGAGCCCTGTGTTCAGTTAGAGTTAGTTGGTCGGTGGCAGAGGTTCGCGGTAGGGGGCGGGAATATGATCGTGCTGTAGGAAAATCACGGCGTCGCCAGCTTTTGCATATTTCAAGCTTTGAGACCGATTGTAGCGCTTCGGTCAATTTCAGCGATTGCATCAAATCACTGAATGCTACTATAGCTGTATATACTCACAACAAAGTCGGTGCAGGTAGCGTCAAAACCTTGCGGGAGTGCATACAAGACAATGCACCAGGAGTATCCTCTCCCGGACTTGAGGATGAATTGGAATTGGGGGATAGCCAGGGCAGGCTCAAGCATGGGTGAGGTAAACACTCATCCAGCTCAAGTCGCTGCAGGAGTGGTGCTGTGAACGCTTGAACGAGTCTTGTATGCGAGCCAATTCATGATGCTTCTTGCAAGATAGAATGATGTCAATGAGGCATAGAGTTATAATTGCGATCGGTGGTTGATTTTACGGTCATTTCCTCTGGTATCACACATGGAAAGCACTTTCGAGCGGCTCTCAAGCGCGCTATCGGTCAGTACAATAATAATACTAATAATAATACGCGGCATGGTCCCACTTGGAACGGCCGGGAGCAAGGCGATCACAAGTTGCTTACAAGAAGGGTCTGGGCAGGGTCGAGTGGGGTCTTGCCGCGTGGCTGTGCAGCATCCATCAATTGCCATTTCGCGTTTCGCTTGCCGGTGCCCTTCTTTCATCCCTTCATCACCCCATAGCGGTGGTGGTCCGAAGATACGCTACGATTGCGCGGAATTGTCTTGCTCTCATCTGTGCTGACTATGTCTGGTGCGTATACCGTTTTGACTCGATATCATTACTGATGTATTCTCTTTCATCAGGTCTTGGACTTATCGCGGATTGGATACCGTGTCAAACTACAGCAAGTTGCACATGCCCTAATCACAGCATTCCATCCTTGAATGTCGAACTTACGCTGCCTCTTGGCGAGAACCCCGCCTTCCGTCACCTCACTACTACTAACAGTGTACCCACTGCCGCTGAGGACGACACAATTCAGGCTTTGATTGGCGAGCTGGAATCCCGTCTCACTGTAGCCGGTGACTCGTCCAAGCGTCTTAAAGAGCTGCTATGTGTGCTAGAGGACCAGACGAAACACATCAACAAGGTTCTGAAAGACCTGAACACCGAGTCTCAACGGTTGTCTGGTGCAATCAAAGACCATAAGCGTCTGCTCTGCCCTGTCCGCCGTCTTCCCGCCGAAATTCTCTACCAGATCTTCTCTTGTGCCATCGAGTACCCCGTCAAGCGTCAAGCAAAGGATGTCCAGCCAGACGTTCATCTCTGGTGGGAGTTCTTTCCGGTTGAGAACGTCCTTTGGACGCTCGAGCTCGTGTGCAAGGGGTGGCGTCGTGTTGTTCTTGACAGCCCCAAACTTTGGTCTTTGATCACCATTGTCGTCAATGACGAGACTTTCAACCCAGACGATTCTCGCTATCTTCTTCGCCTAGGCGCTCATCTGAGTCGCGTCGCGCGCGCGGATTCCCGTCTTTCCATTTGTATCTGTCGCAATGGAACATTCACCCCGCAGCGTCTTCCGCCAGAGATCTCCACTCTTCTCCTTCCATTCGCCTGTCGTATCCACGAGCTCATGATATATGCCCCATATCCATACCTCCAAAACCTCTCACCGCTACGCAATCGTCTCACTGCACTGGAGAGCCTTCTGTTGCTGAACCTTCATGATTATCCTGGCGGGATGGATGAGGAAAGCCCCGAGGTCCACGATATCTTCGATCGTTGCACCAACTTGCAAACAGTCACAACCGTTGACATGCATAATTCTGCAGGCCTACTTCGCTTCCCTTGGGACCAGCTCATGCGTTTCGAATCTGAACACGTATTGCTACCTAATCATCCTTACTGGATTGGCCCCCGGCCCCGCCAAATACTGCAGCTTCTTGAAAAAGTGGAAGGGGCCCGGGATTGCCGATTTCAGGTGGAAGCAGGGATTGATGGAGATGATCTAGATGAGATGCAGGGCATGAACGTGCAGTGCAAGCAACTTTCGTCTCTAGACATCGAAGTTCTACCATTTCAGGAGGACGCCCGGGCGATATCCAATGTATTAGACCACATCACGACGCCTGCGCTGTCGACCTTGGTGGTCAAAGCAGAGACTCTCGAAGGTGTTCGCGACAACCAGACTGCTTTCGAATCGTTTATGCACCTGGTTGAACGATCTCATGCACCATTGACCGTGCTCCACTTTGAGAACGCCTCACTCGACCCGGAGCATGCCATACGTCTACTCCAAATCGTACCTCTCCTCACCAACCTACGTCTCATCAATTGCGACGGCCTCACAAACGAGGTTTTGCAAGCGCTGACTGTCCAGCCGGGAACCGCGTGCGTTGTGGTGCCCAATCTGACGGCATTGCACCTGTCGGGTCCGCTGGAGTTCGAGGGAGATGTATTTGCGGAGATGGTCGCATCCCGGTGGCAGGTGGCACCCATGAAGACAGTGGAGCTTTGCTGGTTCGTCGAAGATGTGGAAAATGCTGCGAATAAGGAGAAGGAGGAGCTGGAGATGTCGGTGATAAAGAAGCATTTAGCACCGTACTGTGAGCAAGGCCTGACGCTCGTTACGTCGGTTGAATGAGACCCCACGCATACTGTACTTACATCTAGTCATCTCATATCTGTGTATTTAAATCCCACTTGGTACATATACATCCGTAGCTCGCGTCTAATTCCTCGATTAGTACTACCCTACGGGCTGTCTCATCATAGCAACTCCTGGACTCATTTCACGAAAATTTGGTGGGACGGTTCATAGCTTCAGTGGGCAACTCAGAGAGGGCTTGATTGGCCTGATAAGCCTCAAGATATAGCGGCTACTTACACTACGCATCCCAATCTTCCAGCGTGAACGCTAGAACCCCGAAAGTGGCAGCAGCCTCACTCGTCCCACCAGCCAGACTCTCCATACCCCGCCGCACAAACTTCACTAGCGCATCAAGCTCCGACGAGATCTTATCCAACCTATCCACCTCCGTCGACATCTCCATCGACTGCGCCACACTAAACGACGTCTGCGGCTCCTCCATCCTTTCCTCATCAGGATCAGACTCAGATTCAGAGCTCGACAGATCAGCAGCCGCTGAGAACCCAATAACGTTCCGCCGCATACGCCGTTGCGTCTTCGTCCGCCGCCGCTTCGTGAGGATAGAAGCCCTCGAGATGTCATGCGTGGTTGTGTCTCTGGCTATGGTGACGAACATGTCGCTGAAGAGCAGAGCCATGTCCAATATTGAGACGATTGAGCGATGCAAGGCGGCGGTCTATCAATCGAGATGTCTAAGCCGAAAATAACACGAATAGAAGACCTTTCAATGCGTACATTGGATTGGAGCAGACAGCGTTCTTGTATTCTCTCGAGGCTATTACTAGACGTCAACAACTCGATCCAAGACTATCGACAACAGGACGTACTGTTCCTCGTGTATCCGAATCAGCTCATCCAACGAAGTGATTTTCTTCAGTGCTGCTTGGAACTTGATCACTTGAATATGAATGACCTTCGATGGTGGTACGCATTAGCACACTTCAAGTTCCCGGCTGAAGAAACACCAACATACATAAGTAGTCAAAAAGTCCAGCAAAGCACTAAACAATCCAGTCCTCAGTCCTCGCATTCGACACGTAAAATGACATTCAGATACGCACTTGATGAACCAGCTGAGCCGACTTCGGATCGCATAGAACGTCTTCATCTCACTTCCGACCTTCTTGCTGTCTCCTCTGATCAGGATTCGCTCCAAAGCAACCTTTGCTCTCTTGATCTGGAGTAGGAATACAAATAGCTCCCCGTAGATCGCCATGGTCTTCGGGGTGAAAACGTATACCAGTGGGAACGGGACAGCGTATTCCACCAAAAGACCGTCCAGCGCTTTGACTGTGCGCCCACCGGCTGTCTTGTCTTTGCTACGGCGATACGAGAGGCGAACGAGTGGGAGCTGGACCCATTCCTTGACACCAACGTTGTGACTCGCCTCAACGACGTCGTTGAATGTGCTATTGAGGAAATGGAAATCGCTCCAATGCTGTTGGCTGTCTATCTGCATGATTCATCAACCGGTCAGTTGCTGCCAAAATTGAGGATACTCTAATCACCTTCGCAAACAAAACATCGCAAAAATGACTCATCGTATCTCCCTTCCGCATCAGATACAGATCCTCGATCGTATTCAGATGTCTCTCAAACTCGCACTCCTCCACGACAGTCTTGGAAAGCGCCAGACCCATGCTGCGGCAATACGGCGCGAGCTCATCATGAATGAGTCCAGACAAAGTGTCGATCGAGACCGAGAACAAACCGCTGGCCTCATCCTCCTCAGACCCAGAGCCTTGCGCGACCAGTTCGGCCAGGGATCGCCAGCTCCACTCAACAACAACATCAGTCGGCGGCAAATCCAAAGCCTTCAGCAAGCCCACAGCCTTCCCCGACGCCAGCACCATCTCAGCCACAGGCTTGAAAAACATCGGCAACCCCTTCCTTCGTCCGTCCCCCTCGTCTTCGTACCGCAGCGTGTACCCCTCCGCCCAATAATCTGGATCCAACAGCCCCACACCGAATGCGCCCAGCCCTAATCCGTTGCTCTCGATGAAAAACTCGTCATCGAGATCGTTCACATCTCCTACGCCCATGCCGTCCTTGAGCCACCGTCCAAGCATACCCCAAAGCGGCTCTGAGCTTCGAACGAACACTCGCATAACGACGCCGGCCGTAACACGCTCGCCTCTCTCCAGGTTCTCCTGTATCACGGCGAAGAGCCGATTGAGGAGAGCCGCGGTGGTAGTGGAAGGCGACGCACGAGGAGAATGGTCCTCCCCAAACACATCCCGGACAATACTCAACAGAGCAGCGAACGAGCCTTCGAAAGCATCGCGGACCTGAATTTCCAGGAATAGCAAGCTCACGACCAGGCCTTCCTCTGACAGTACGCCATTGGTGGCCAGGACAATCTTCTCCTCCATGTCCGCGCACCAGGTATCGAGGAGGCGTATCTCCGCGTCGACAGCATCGGCGAATGCTTCCAATGTACGCGTCTTTGACTTGGAGCTGCCGGGAGTGCTGAAGACTCGGCCAACGAAGTTGCGCAGATGTCTGACGCAGGAGCACTGTTCAGAGAGGGAAGAGAGAATAGAAGTTTGTGACGCCAAGGACAAATGTAACAACCTGGGAGTTGTCCTTGAAGTCCGGTAGGCTTCATGTCGCCATTCTAGCATAATGTTGTTACGGCCTTGAAGCGCAATCAAAACCTCCCGAACTGCGTCATGCTCGTAGATGTACTTCTGCAAACTAATTAGCTACAGTAACTATTTCGTAACAGCTCAAAATGCCCAACTTACTTCGCTAGAGTGAACAAGTTCGGTGGAAAAGCTATGATTTCGGCCCGTGATGTTCTGCAGAGTAGGTCCTACACTGGCCATTCAGAGTCCGTTAGAAAGGTAACCACACGAGCTCGCTTACCCAGTGTACTGGCATCGCCGATATCGAATCTCGTACGCGCTCCTTTGATCGGCATGCGCCAGTCGCTACGCCAATACTGCTTCGACTGGAGGTCCTCCACCTCCTTCCTGTGCAATAGAGAGAGCCTGACATCTGGGAGCGATGGCGCGTATGCAAGGATCGGAGTGGGCGAAGGGGAGCGCGGGGGTGTTGGCGCAGATTCGGACGACGCGTCCAGGTCCCTAGCCTCCGAGTCCAAAGACCAGAGAGACGACGCATCGCTATCTGAGGAATCTCCGTCTCTTTGGTTCTTAATACTCCCTGGTGGCATGCCATAGACGCCCTCCCAATGTTCACCTTCGAAGGGGTCGTCCTCAAGGATCTTCTTCCAGGTCAGGACTTCGGGTTCAGGAGGAGGGATGGTGAGATCGTGCAGGTACGAAGAGGCATACGCCAATGTGCTCGACGTTGGAGGGTTTGCTAGAGAAAGCTAGAAGTTGTCAGAGAGTGTGTATCCCCCATGATAACAAGCATACTCACAAGGAGCTGTAGATGCAGAGGTAGATGGTCGGTCTGTCAGATCGTCAGTACTGATTAGGCTCATGAAGGTTTGTCGATGACCTTGATTTCCTGGTCGAAATCCCGACTCTCTTCGCTGTTTTCCTGCAGGTGATTGTAGGACTTTTCCAATGCCTCTGCTAGTTCGTCACGAGAGTGTATGCGCGCCTTTTGCGCGTGTCTGATAGAGATATGAATATTTCAGCCCCGTCAAAGGCATAGACATTGCCCACCCACGCATCATCTTGTCCGCCGTCTTCTGGTCGAGCCCAATGCCAGCCTTGCTGAGCGTCGTACCTTCGACACTGAGAGCCTTCATCACATAGTCGACGTTGGCCCGAAATTCTCCTTCGTCCTCGTCGCTCTTCATGTTGCGGACGAGCTGTTCGCACAGTGAGACGAGCTTTAGGTGATTGGCTCGCAGTTGACGCGACTGGGGGCGGTTCGTGAGACGCGATATTGGACGCATGGATGCGCTGGATTGCGAGCGTAAGCCTTGGCTCGATGATGGCCTTACGCCTTGACTGGAAGATGGTCGCATTCCTTGGCTGGTGGATGGTCGTACTGCCTGACTAGTGGACGGACGTATGCCCTGGCTCGATGATGGGCGTGTTGCTTGACTCGAAGGTGGTCGGGGAGTTGTGCCTGATAGCGGGCGCCTAGAAACGACAGAGGCGGGGCGCGATTGTTCGGCGCTGCTGGGGCGCATGATGGAGGGCAATGGTAGTGGTCACGGCGAGAGATGATCTCTTTCGTCATCGACCACGACCACGACCACAGGCAAGAGCTCTCGCGTCCCTCTCTCATTCGTCTATCGTCTCAACCATGTCTTGCAAGCTAGCCGCTAGCTTTGATGCCTCTCGATGGCCTCATCATCCTTGACGCTGCTCAGCGCCCGATCCTGCAATCCACCAACGCCGTCCTCTACGACCAAGTGAGCGTTCCCTGCAACGACATCCACCTTGTATGCGCGCTGTCCCCGCCGACGGATCCGATGCTGGGCATCGCCTTCCTCAACGCCTTTATCGACGTCCTCAAGGCTTATTTTGGTGACAGCGTCAACGCCGTCGCGCTTCAGGACAACTTTGACACCGTTTATCAGCTCATCGCCGAGAGCCTTGACGCCGGACACGCCTTGACCACCACTCCGAACGCCCTGCGCGACATCGTCACTCCCCCCTCGCTGCTCAACTCCCTCCTCGGCAGTGCGCTGGCCCAGTCGAATGCGCCAAAGCCGTTCTCCAGCCCGATACCATGGCGTAGGGCAGGCGTGAGGCATACAAACAACGAGATCTACTTCGACGTCGTTGAAATATACAAGGCGCTGGTGTCGCGTGCGGGCACGACCTTGTCCTCTTCTGTCCACGGCCGATTGGACGTAGATTCTCGGCTATCGGGCACCCCAGACTGTCTGTTGACACTCTCGAATCCCTCTGTCATCGCGCGCCCCGCCTTCCACCCGTGCATTCGCCTCGCCCGGTGGTCGAGTCAGAAAAGCATGTCTTTCGTGCCTCCCGACGGCAAGTTCGTTCTCGCAGAGTACTCGCTCGCCCAGGCGCCGCCCGTCCCTATTGCCCTCAAAGTAATCTCGACGCCGGGAAAGCTCGAAGTGGCGGTGACGTCGCGCATGACAACCCATGCGATGGAGCGGGTGCAGCTGGAAATTCCATTTGGGCCTGGTGGGCCTGTCGGAGGGCTGCGAGGAATCGGGTCCTCATGGACATGGGATGCGCGTTCGCATGTCTTGAAATTTGACATACCGCAGCTCCCGCCGAGTGGACGGTGTTCTCTCAAGGCGGAGTGGAATCCCGAAGCCAAGTAGGCCGCACTCGTCCTCATACTCTCATAGTTGCTCATCGTTGTTTAGCCCCTCGATTGCGCGTGTCATCCTTGTTCGATTTTCAGTACCATCGCATACATTCTCCGCTTTGCGCGTAGCGAAATTTACGGTCAGTGAAGAGTACACCCCGTTCAAAGGAGTACGAGGGAGAAGCGAGGGGTTGGTTGAATGGAGATGGTGACTGTACGGCGTCCTGAATTCACTTACATGACTGGTGTATAGCTGATTGCCAATGATAGGCTTGGCTTGGCCTCAAGTGGCGCAGCCGACACCAAGTCGCATTCGTGAGAGTTACTACCCTCTTTCCCGTCAACTGCAATGGTCAGCAACCCTTCACCTGGTGACCTGCAAAGACATTCACCTTCGGAGCCGTCGTCAAAAATACACCTTCACTGTATTATTGCACTAGTACAACAACGGGTTCGAAGCATCGAAGCTGTGGCGTCACGGACCGGCTGACGGTCGATGAAAACAGACCGGTCCGTTCAGCACTCGTTCATACTGCGCAACTAGTAAAAGTCTAGTAAACTCCTCCACTATCGATACGCGAACAGACGCGAACCTCCTCTCCACTTCCTCTATCGACCCTGCCCCAGCCTTCCCCGCACCAGTCCGCACCTCGCGCCCCTTATTCTTCTTGGGAGCCGGTTATTTGACGCGTAGCTATTTCAATTTCGGACGTTGCGCGACGTTGGTCAGGACCTCGTCCTCATCTGACCTACCATGATCCCCGAAGTTTCTCCTCTTCATATATGCTCCGTAGGGGCTCAGTATTGTTCGACAGTTCGTCGTCGTAATGCTCCCGCTACTTCTTCTGGCGACGCTTGGAGGAGCGAGCGCCATTTCCTCCTTGTCCTGCGTCACCACCTCTTCAAATTCCAGTTTTCCCATCGTCACCAACGGAGTCGCCACACCCATCGTCGTTTCGTCCGATGACTGGGAAGGTGTGCGCATCGCGGTCGACAATTTCGCGTCAGATATCGAGAGCGTGACGGGTGTGCGGCCGGAGATCCTACAGGCATTGAATGACTCGTCCGTGACCAGCGCTATCGTCGTTGGGACATGGAACAAGTCGTCCACGTTGTCGACCATATCGGAGTTCAACGCGTCTTCTTTGGAAGGCCAATGGGAGGCCTTCTCCGCGCAAGTCATTGACAACCCGTCCAATGGTCTCGAACGTGTCTATGTCATCTCGGGCTCTGACAAGCGGGGTACGATTTTCGCGCTTTATGAGCATTCGGAGCAGTTTGGTGTATCGCCTTGGTACTGGTGAGTGTCTGGTTTCTCAGCGTGCGATAGGCGTTGAAACGATGTCAGGTGGGCCGACGTTCCCGTGAAGCAAAGCGCCGAACTATTCGTTCCAACCTCGGGATGCGCACACGGACCCCCAACCGTACAGTTCCGTGGTATTTTCCTTAACGACGAGCAGCCCGCCCTGCAGAATTGGGCTGCCGAGAAATTCACGAATGGAACGGGCGCACCGCTGACGGGATCACCATTCAATCATTACTTCTATGTCAAAGTGTAAGTAATTTTCTCAGTTCGTCCGAGTACCTTCCAGTAACCTGAGCAAAAGGTTTGAATTGATCCTCCGCCTGAGGGGAAATTTCCTTTGGCCAGGTATGCCCGAAGTCCTATAGCTTCGAGCGACTGGCTCACATATTTTCTAGCGATATGGAGCAGGTAATGCGAGATTTCACGCGTTCTGTAGCTGCTAATGGCGTCTCAATCCTTCAGTGCCTTCTGTATCGATGACCCAGACAACCAGCGACTAGCAGACACGTATGGCATTGCAATGGGAACGAGGTTGGTTGATCAACTTGCAGTTTTTTGGCATAACTCCATCTCTGATATGTGATAAACAGCCATCAAGAACCTATGGCGCGCTCTACACCCGTCGAATGGAATCTCTTTGGAAGCGGACCTTGGAACTTCACGACAAACTCTGCAAACATTACCGCATACTGGGAGGTTGGCGTACAACGCGCGAAAGATTATGAAACAGTGTATACCCTGGGGATGCGTGGTGCTGGAGACAGTAAGGGTCTTGTTTTTGAGTGGTAGTATTGGTGTTGACTCCGCATCGCAGTCCCTTTGGACGTGACCACAGACATCAGCCTCTTGGAGGAAATCATATCTGACCAACGGACTATGCTGACGAATGCTTTTAACAATACCAATATTTCCACCGTTCCACAAGTCTGGTGTCTTTGTGCGTTGTTCATTTTGTTTCCTGTTGCGAGAGTTCTGATGACGACCTCTCCTTCCCCACAGACAAGGAAGTCGAAGGTTACTACGACGACGGACTGCGTGTGCCGGAGGATGTGACCCTACTGTGGACAGACGATAAGTGTGTATAGATACACTCCATCCGTGATCCAATCTGACTTCGATGTAAGCTGGGGCAACGTTCGTCGCTACCCCGTTGAGGATGAGCGCGCTCGTAGCGGAGGAGCTGGTATCTATTATCATGTACGCCATCTTCCTGGTATGGTTGCGATTGATCACTGACATCAACTTAGTTTGACTACGTATGTTGTCATATCGCCTCAACATTCCAGTTTCTCAGTGATACGTCTAGGTTGGCAGCCCGAGAGACTACAAGTGGATAACTGTAAGTATTCGTCATACAAGCAACTCGAAGCTTGCTCATCCCTGCTTCTTCAGACGACACAAATCTCAAAGGTAATAGCATCCTTGCTCTTGATTTCCTGGTTCCTCATTGCCGACGACCAGGTCTACGAGCAAATGTCGATAGCAGTCGAGCGCAACGCCACCCGTCTCTGGATTGTGAACGTCGGCGATCTCAAGCCCTACGAACGCGAGACGGAGTTCTTCTTGAACTACGGCTGGGACGCCTCTGTATGGAATCCGGACAACCTGGACGACTTCGTGACGCGTTGGGCCCAACGCGAGTTCGCCTTGAGTCAGGACGATGCTCTCACGGTCACCGAAATCGTCGCAAACCTTACGCGATTCAACGCCCGAAGGAAGCCAGAGTTGTTGACTTCCACCACTTACAGTCTGGACCAGTATCGAGAGTACGCGACTCTTCTTGCTGTGAGCACTGTGTGAAGGTGCTGACGCTTGTGGCAGGGCAGAAACTATCGCGAGCTCCTGGGACGACCTGCTGACAGCAGCTGAAGGCATCAACGATAAAATCTCAGACGACTACAAGCCTGCTTTCTTCCAGCTGGTGCTATACCCGGTGGCCGCCAGCGCCAACCTTGGGAAGATGCTCATTAGTGCAGGACTGAACAATCTTAGAGCGTCTCAGGCGCGCCTCAGCACCAACGATTTAGCTGATCAAGTTCAAGACCTCTTTGACACTGACTATGATCTGGAGGTCCAGTATCACACTCTTCTTGACGGTGAGCTCTCGCCGCCCATATGGAAAGGCTAGCTTCGTCTAACACTAATTCCAGGTAAATGGGACCAGTGAGTCTTTACTACATAGATGGTATGCGCTCATTACATGCTTACGTGACTATCAGTATGATGGATCAGACACGTACGAGAGTTTTTTTTGCAGCAACACACTCCAATTGATGTTTCTCAGGTCTTGGGTACTACTATTGGCAGCAGCCCATGATGGACTCGTCAGTTGCCGCCTTTGAAGCCACCATTGGCATGTCTGACTTGTTCATTTCGTAGGATGCCTCTCGTGAACAGAGTCCAAGGCAGAAAGCAAGCCCTAGCAGGAGCGATGAGAATTGTGCCAGAAGGCACAGCTGGTGCTTGGTAAAGACTTCCATCACATCATATCCTGCGCATCACCGACCATCTCTTCAAAGGCCTGGGGACAATCCCAACCAGTGTGCTCAGGGATACAGCTGCCCCCCTCCCACCGTTACTCTCGACTCATTCGACGTCTTTGGCTCACGATACATCGATGTCGGATCCGGCGGCCCCACATCATTCACCTTCAACGCGTCTTCCAATGCCTCTTGGTTGACAATTTCCCCATCGGAAGGATCGATTTCGACAGACAGCCCAGAACTGCGTGTGTTCGTGTCTGTATCGGATTGGGACGCCCTTCCCGCTGGCGATTCATATGCGGTGATCACCTTCGTTGCAGAACCGGAAAACCAAACGGCGCTGTCCGTTACAGTCGACTTCGTCGCCGTTAATACCAAGGCTGCGCTGGAGTCAAACTTCACTGGTCTGTCCCACACATGGAGGCTTCGAGTCTGAGGCTGACTTTTGAGATGTCTTCTAACACTAGGCTTCGTGGAATACATGGGCGTCGTCTCGATGGAAGCTGCACACGCATCTAGCAACATCACAGTCGACGATATCGCCTGGAAAGAGCTTCCCGGTATCGGTAAGACCTTGTCCGGTGTGACACCTTGGCCACGTCAAGATGGCAACTTCACTGCTGGTTCTGGACCGTACTTGTACGTCGTCTCTCACACCGACGCCCTACTGTTCTTCCTGACGCTGTGTGTTACAGGGAATATGACTTCTTCACCTTCACCGAAACCGCAAACACGACTGGATGGTTGTATGTCTCCCCCGCGTTCAATGCGCATGGCGACGACAGGCCGTTAGGCGTCGCAGTCCAGCTCGATTCAGGACCTGTTCAATCCTCGTACTTCATCCCTGAAAACGCTCCCGGAGCCGTTCCCTCGACTTGGACAGAGTATGTCAGCGACGCCATCATACCCGTCAATTTCTCGATGGCCGGACTGGACCCTGGGGCGCATAGCCTGAAGTTGTACATGATCGAACCTGCTGTCGTCGTGCAAAAAATCGTGATCGGTATGTGGACTTCGTTCGCTACACCAATCCTCTGCTCACTGTCCCCCCTACGCAGATCTGGGCGGATTGGAGGCAAGTTACCTTGGACCGCCAGAGAGTATGCAGGTGTAAAAATAGTATTAAAACAATGGGAACACGGACGGCTACTGTTGATACATGTATGGATCGTGTAATTGGTCAAAAAATGTCCTTGAATTACAGCCTCGTATCGGAGGGCATCTTCTTCATGGCTTGTCGTACACCTAAATCAGCAAGTATATCTTCTGTTCCGCCGAGAACTGAAGAGTGTGTCAGTTATCTCAAGGATAACAATGTTGGATAGTAGTACGTACTTGCGTCGTAACCTGACGTGCGATGGTACTGAAGAATGAATAAGTACGAATGTTAGAACTGATGGACGGCAGTGCACATACGTTTTCAATGTATTTGCCCATTCCTGACGTAGTAAGAGCACGTCCACCGAAGACCATCGTTGCATCTTCGGCAGTTTCGCGACCACACTTCGACACGAACCTAACCTGGAGTTGAGTATTGTCGCTACTGCAGAGAAATCAATACTTACTGTTTCATCAGTCCAATAGGCCCAGCCAGCTTCGAAGCCATATCATCATAATTCATCTGCAAGGCTGTGAGCACGAGAGTATACGTAGTGAACTTCCATACGTTGTTCATTTGATGAGTGATATTCTCCACCCAGTTCTGGCATGCCTCTATCCGCGAGATCATATGTCCCAACTTATGCCTGATCACGGCCTGCGAGTCCAAAGGCTTTCCAAAGACCTTCCTTTGGTGCGCCCATTTCAGACACTCCTCGACAACCATTCTCTGAGAGGCCAAGCTCGATCCAGTGATCATCCAGCGTTCGTGGTTGAAATTGGTGAGGATGACCGACATGCCGGCGCCGACTTTTCCGAGCGTGTTGCTTATCGGTACGCGCACCTTGTCGAACGTGACATAGGCGGTACCAGCGGTTGAGGAGTAGGCCGTCTTGATCGCTTTGGTTTCGACGCCTTCTCCTCGCTCGATGAGAATGACGGTAAAGCCAGTGTCGGTCTTGCAACCAGTGGTAAAATAGTCTGCGAATGTGCCGTTGGTGATCCACTTCTTGGTGCCGGATATGACCCAATGATCGCCATCCTGGACAGCGGTTGTCTGAAGACCGCCGACGTCGCTACCAGCGAATGCTTCTGTGATAGCAAGCGCAATGTGTTTTTTGCCATCGAGAATCTGGAAGTGTAATCAGAGTGATTCATAACTCAAGACTGAGTGGCTAACATCAGGAACGATCTTGGCTTGCAGTTCTGGAGAGCCGTAATTGAGAACAGGTGGTAGACCTATCACGCCGCCGTTCAGAAGGCCATCCACGAATGCCCGCGTTCCGAAACGAGCGATCTCTCCGTTGACGATGAGCTTAGTCGGGTGAGTTTCAGCTTTGTGGCCTCGATGGGACTAGGTACCTCATGGAAATAGTCAAACTCTTCAGGCTTGACGATCCCTCCCATCAACTTCCTGCCAGCCAGATGCTTTCCGGGACCCAGTCTCATCGCCAAGAAATTGATTTCGCTGAGCTTGACGAGTATATCCTGCGACAGACGCTTGCCATTCTCCTCACACCGTACAGCCTCTGGTTGGACGACCTCCTGCATGAATGTCCTGAAAGCCTTGTGGAATTTACGGTGATTGTCTGTATAGTATGGACTCCGGAATCCGTCGCTCAACCATGTCGGTTCGCCGTAGGGCACCTTGGAGAGCGCGCCTGGTACAGGTGCCTTGATGACCTCTTCCTCGCCGGCGATGACGCCAATCTGTAGCCGAGCGTATTGAGGGCGCAGGAGGACCTCGTGTCGGTGAAGTCCAAAGAAAGTGTCTGTCGTATCTTTTCCGGCAATTCCGGATGCATAGAATACGTTGGCGCCTCCAGGGTGCATGTCGGCGAACTTGGAAACATTGTAGACCTTGGAATCGATGACGATCCACTGTTTCCGCAGGCTTCATTGGTGTGCGGTATTCTAGTGGCAGGATGCTCACCAAGTCGCCTTCTTTGTTGTGCTGCTCTTCATTAGTCCTCTGCGTGTTGCGAATGACTGGACTCGCGCACCTGTTCGACCTCGCTCCAGGTGTATTGTTTGCTTTTCGAGGACGCCATTTTCTCTCTGCTGTCGATGTGGGGTAGGAAAGGCAAAATTCGCCACCGCTGCTCAACTATAAAAGCCTTCCGAGGACCGAGACGGACCCCATGGGGTATAGCCAATGCAAACACCGACAGCCGATTGGCTCGCCTATTTCACATGCAACGCCGCCTCCAATTCACATTCGGCCAGTACTTATACGGTCCCTGGTGAATTTCGTCCTGTCACCGCTGGTTAGTCTTTGGGTACAGCAAAACAAACTTACGCACAACAGCTTTTGGAACTTGTATGACGGACGTCGAAAAGCAAGCTGTCTGGATCAGTGCCATCATTTCGAACCCCCGTCTTGAAAGAAAAATTATAATAGAATCCTAATTGTAGACTGGAAATCATCCGGCAACTGTAGACTGTCATCCTGGAATCACAGCCCGCATGTAACGGCACCGTCTCCACTGACCATGACGCGCTTAATTCAAAGCCTTCACAAAGGTAAGACAGTACTGAGTAGATGCTATGATAATGGGTGAACAAAATTATATCTATTCAATTTCTCGAATGTCTGCCCAATTTGATACAACGACGCTCATACAGAACACTATGACACTAATCCAAACTTGACCTTCTCCTCGGCCGTCCAGGAAAATATGGGGAAAGGATGGCCCTCCGTGTTGAACACCCACTTGTCCAAGGGTATCGCACTGTCGTTTGTGAACATGAGATACAAATATTTGAGTCTGCGTCGAATTGTTCAGAACAGCATGCTGTGGATAAGGAGTCATTGAGCTCACGTTTCTGCTAGGAAGTAGCTGGGCATATCATTGTCCTTCGGCGGGGGCACGTATTCCACCGTGCGTAGACTAGCAAACCCATACGCAGTCTTGGTATGTTTCTCGATGCTCTCGAAAATGGCCCACCCACGGGCCCGCCACTTGACGTCGCCGGTGATGCGCCACATCAGATAAAGCGACTCCAGTGTCTAGAGACAAGAAGGGCTAAAGGAGGACAGACTCAAGTTTGGGCAGATACTCACCTCCGGCCGTAGTAGGTACGGATACTTCTTGATTGCATAATCCCTCCCCTTGACTTCGCCTCGCAACCGCTGCTCCTCTGAGAAGACCATCGGTTTCTTGTCCCCAACACCAGGTGGTGGGCCCCGCGCCCCCGAGACCTTCCAGCTCTCCAGTGCATCTAGCCACGCGACCCCTGGACCCGTCCTCGAATTGGCTTTCCCCATCATTACGATCTCATCGGGTGCCAGCCCCGTAGGCTGGTCCGCGTACATCAGCCAGCACGTCTCCGTGAGCCCCTCCGCAGCCCACATGTGTACGTCCTTCAGGTTCCACTTGCTCAAACGGCGGTATCCGTCGCCGGCGTAGCCAAAGTTGCCCATCGATGCCATGTCCTCGAGGTCGATCCCAAGGGAGGCGAGATCATCAAGAGGGAGAGTGTGTACTCCAAGGACGAGGAGGCCGGGAAGGAAGCATGAGAGGTGTTCGAAGACGTGAGAGGGCTTGGCGCGGCTGTTGTGAGTCGATTTAGAGGTATCCGTTGCGTAGAGCATATGTCTAGTAGGCGATATATATAGTAGATTGGTTATAATATGCGTAGTTGCTCGTATATCTGCAGGAAGAGTCCCGGTCAGATGTCAGGCGCGTGAGGATGAGACGAGGACGCACACATTTTCAGACTTTCCTTGTCCGTTTTCGCAGTCAGAAGGTATTGTTTGAGAAGATACTCATGAGCGCTGTCTGCCTGTGCACCGACAGACAAACGGTCTACCAGTGTTCAGTCATGAAGTTGAGAAATATAGGGACGACTGACAGTCATCCGGCTCAGCCGTCTTGATGTCCCATCCTATCGGGAACATGCCTCCAGTCTGTCGCAAATCGGCCGCCTCTAACGCCTTGTTGATCTTGTGTGCTCTGTCGAAATGGTTCTTATTGCCAGATGCCTTGGCAAGATAGAGATACTCCATTTGTAAGCTAGCGATCTCAGCGAGAATACCAATGTGTGGTCCAATGGTCTCGCCACTGTTGTCTCTTCGTCAACTATTACCTGCATAGGGAAGAAGGGATGACTTACTTGGATGGATTGACGCCATAGAGTGGAAAGCCGCTCTCGGTATTGAAGACGGGATCCAATCTTTGGGCAAGATCCTCGGCACGATTCAACAACAACTTGTCACCAGTAAGGGCGTAAGCAGATAACATTCCACCCATATATCGGATGACCGTCTCAAAGAAGGGTGCGAACTCATGCTTCAGGGCATCAGAGGGATGCTGTTTTCAACCGAGAAATCATCTGCGTACCACTGGTAATTCGAATTTGACCCGTTCGACTACGCCTCGAGCTCTCTCGTATTCGGAATCGAATCCAAGAAGGAGAAGAGTGTCCAGAGAATCGAACATCGTCACACCCCATCCATTGAAGCTGAACTTGATGAGTCCTAGGTTTACAAGTCGACTGGATGCACGTACTTGTCCTTGAACCCAGCAGACATAGGGAGTATTTCATCGTGCGGCGCCGCGTACTTCTCGTATGAATGATAACCATGCCGAAACGCATCCCTTACCCGTTCTGCTCTCTCAGACCAAATTTGAGGAGAAACATGCAGATCCACATGAGTTGAAGGCGAACCGTGGTCGGGCGAATGGTACCATAACCAGAGCAAGAGAATGATTACTGCGCCGCAGAGAACGTTTCTCGGCTGTAGCCGGTTCCTCAGAGCTAGCAGAGGAGATTGACGATATACGGGCATATCACCCAGCTGCAGCTGCTCGAGTTGCATGGGGACAATGGTCAAGGTCAAAGCCGATTGCAAGGCCCATGTTGTTGGGTTAACTGCGGGACTGCCAAAAATAGACAATTGTTCGGATGTGCGCGACCTCCCGTGCGAGTTCGAATAGCGCTAGAAGCTGTGGTCAAGTGAATACAATTCAGAGTTCAAAAGAGTGATCCATCAACTGCTATCCAGTATGGTTGGACGATGAGACTAAGACTAAAGTCGTTGAAAATCGTCGAAGAGAAGAGAGAGGTAGTCGCTCGGTCCGAGACTCCGGCGTACGATGCTGCACTCAGGGCTGCATCCTCCTTCGACCACGACGACCTCCAGACACTGAGTCAGACGGACGATCTACCGGAGCGAGTTTACAGGTTTTCATAGATCGGGACGTCCTACATGCTGCAGGAAAGCACACTGTGCAACATGTCAATGAGCAGCGTCAGTGCTTCTTCAATGACACTTCTGCATGCTGTTCCTTTCGCGACGTTTCAAGCCCGAATGATATGCACTTATCTACGCGGAACTTACTCGGCCTGGAAATGTGCCCTTTATACGCATGCTCAATGCATATCCTATATTCCAGCTGCCCGAACTTCCCATCACTTCTCTACTCTTCGACTCGCCGTTTCTTTTCGATGGCTCCCACCTCTAAGATACTTGCCTCTACAATCGGGCCCGACGTGTCGAAAGCTTTGACCAGCATTATCTCTTGCACCATAACGCTTGTTGCCATAGCCTATGCTGCTGCAATCTATCTCATGTCTCGAAAGAGGTCGCGTCCCGTAAACAAGGTCTCTGGGGTGTATGTAGAGCAATATGCCCCAGGTGAGTTCTGAGTCATACCGTTGACGCACTCTCACCATTTGCCTCGCAGTGGTCTATGCCTTCTTCTTTGCGGCCGCGTTGATTGAGGTAAGTTCAGAGCAAGAAATTACATGTTCAGCTTGAACTTTCGTGTTAGATCGCATTGTCAACTTGGCTGTTGTTGCAATACCATAATCATCACAACTATCCTAACAAAGGAACGCGCACAGCAGCATGTGTTATCTTGTGCGGCCTATCTCATTCATCAAGCTCGATGGTATCGTTAATGAATCTGCACCGTCAGGATCGCTGCATGCTGGACAGCGATGACTGCAGGACTATATTCCATGTTTTTCTTCCACCCCGTCTATGCTGTGCATCCGCTCTCCTCTGTTGGGGCCCAGTCCATATGGATCCTTGTATCCTGGGTGTTTTGGGTCTCTGCGTCGTCTGTGGCACTCAAGTTTGGTGCTCCGACATTTCTACGGAACGAGTGCATGGACATTGCGTATTGTAGCCAGCTTCGAACTCTTTACGGTAAGATACGCATCTATCTTGAACTCAAGGCTCCTTTCTGACATTTCGTTAGCATTCTCTGTTCTCGAAATGTGGGCTTTGACCTAAGTTAGTACTGCTCACCTATGTTTCTGACCTTCTCGCACAGAGTAGCGTTTACGGGGGCCTTGTTGGTCGTCTTGTATATATGTATAGCCTCTGCTCAAAGTACACATCGTATCTCCCTTCGTCCGCTCTCACTAACAGTACGAGGAACCGTCTGAACTGTTGTCAATATCAGGTGGATATAAGTGTGTATCTGTTGTTTCCTGGAGATATAATGACACAATGATACATAAAATAAACAGCCGTCATAAGTAGAAGTATATGTGTGGTACTAATAGATACGAAAGCGTCGAGTCATTGGAACAGCGAGAGCGTGTGGAAGACTTATACAGCATCATAAACGACCATATAAGAGGGACGAATCGCCTCGCCTTTGTACACGACCACTTCATCGTGGTTGAGCGAACCGCCCTTCTCACCAAGAACCTATCAGTTGACCAGATCAAGAAAATGACAAAAAACAGGAAGAAAGAGCACGAACCGAGTCGAAATTCGCAGGAGCAGCCTGGAGGTTGGTGTTGTCATGCGTGAGCTTCTTGCCTCGCCCAATCACAACGTTGTTCAGAAGAATCGCATTGTAATCCGAAGTCGCGTTATTCCTGATGTAGTCGTTGGCTCTAGTAAGACAATGTATCAGTATGAAGCGTTTCAAGATCCTTAGCCAGGCTCACTTGGACGAAGTGGCAGACGTGTATATCCCCTTGCCGAATCTGCATTGCCTTATTGGTTACTCCAGGTTCATTAATAGCGTGGACATACCTTCCCCAGCCCGTGTTCTTGCCCCACTGATCGAGATTGAAGGAGTCCTGGATGATTTTGCATAGACTGCATGTTGTACTCGAACAGAAGGTCGTTCCCTGATAATGCCCAGGATCGCCGAGGTGACAATCCTTCCTGGTGCCATGCCAGCGTCGACGTTCGTTGCCTTCTGTCATTTTGCGCTGAGAGTCCTCTGAGAATTTACCACGAGCTTCGACGTCGGCTCTACGCGCGGTAAGCCTCACGGCGGGGACGCAAAAGGTTTTTCCTTACTTGTACGCGTCGTAGCGCTTCAGAGAGTCGCATTCCAAAATGATCTTGTATATCTTTCGGACACGAGGGCAGTGACTTCCGTGCTTCCATGACGTTTGGAATTGTTTTTCGACTGGAGAATGCATCAGACGATGTAAAAACTACACTATGAGTACGACAGACCACTCGTGAACGATGGGTGGTTGAAGGGTACTTCGATGATGCAGGGCGCGCTTTGGCTGAGTATCTGCTCGCATTGAGGTGATCCGCAGAAGGCTGATTTCGGCATCTTCGGTACTGAGCGACAGAGGAGACAGGGTGCATCTTGGAGAGCCCTGCGCGCGATGTCGAGATCAAAACAAATCACAACGAGATCAATGGGGTCCTTACTGCTGATAGTGCGGCGTGCAATACTTGGCGCCTCCGGTCACGGATGTCGAGCATCCTGCGTGCTCACAGACACCTGTCAAGCGAATAAGATGATGGGGTCTACGACTGTCAACGAATCCCACCAGTTGTTGATGTATTCTTGTTCGTCAAGGGCGGTCTGACAGCAGATGCAACACTGGAAGGTGCCGGAGGATGTGTTTTCGCTTTATCGGCGCATGTCTTTCCACAATAATCGTGTTTCCTCGTGCCTTCCCAGCGCTTAGGTCGAACATGACAGTACTGTAAATGCATCGATGAAACGATAACACGAGTAGGTATGGATGCGCGTACGTCACATTTATCGGGAGAGCCAGACGAAGCCAGTTGACCGCAGGTCCTCCCGCAATATCGATAACTCTGGAATTTCGGTTTCAAGTGGCATTGCTAGTGGGAGGCATGATGTTAGCACTGACGGATGTATCGGAGTGATGACTGACCTCGCATAGGTTGAGAGTGGCCATAGCGTAAATCCGAGTTGAGAATGATGGTGGGGCAATAAGTGTAGAGGTTGATTTATGTCCAGATCAGAAACGAGAGGCTACATCGTGGCCACGAGGACGAGGCATGGTCACCATGAACTTCTCCGGCGTTTCGCTGACAGGCTGGAAGCTGAAACGTTGTCCTAGGCTGCTATATCATCGGAGCCAAAGCCTTTAAGAATATACATCTCATGTCCACGCCCTCCCACCGCTCTCCCCAGAGTCGACTGGTCCCTTCATTTTCGAAAGCCATGTCCCACCTATGGCCCTCCAACCAGCGCATGTCCAAGGCGATTCCGCTCTGCAAGGTTCGATTTGCCGTCTTTTTAGATAGCGTGACTGAGGATGCCGCCTGTTCCAGAACTGCAAGATCAAGCCCGTCTTCGTCGAAAGCGGACGTGCACATGACTACTGTGGCCGGACGTGTGCTTCAAGCTATGAAGGGCGCAATTTGAAGGCTTGCCAGCTTGATGGCTGCCAGCTCACCGGGCGATCTGCACATGCAGATTTTTGCTCCGATCAACATGCCAAGTAAGTTCCGAGATGGTGTGCATATCATGTAGGTTGATCGTCAGCTAGAGAAGGGGTTCGCAAAGGCCAAGTTACCGCCTGTTCAACATGCGGCGTTTGGCCACAGGCGTCGCAGAGCGGAACATGCCTTTTCTGTCAGCGTCAACAATCATCGACGAGTCTAGCTCATCGGAACAAACCTTCACATCGATTGAAAGAATCAAGAAACGGATCATCAGAGTTCAAGAAGGGTGCGTTCAGAGCGGTTTGTTCCGAAGTTGACCCGGCAGTTAACGATGAGTGCATTCAGTCGAGAAGCTTTTCAATTCGCAATGGGACCCAGATGGAACTGAGTCTGCCCCGGAGCTAAGCAAAGTCTACGAGGTCATTTCGACCACGGATGAAAAGAACAAGTTTAACTTACAGCAAAGGTAACCTCGCCTTGTACTCCTAGCCACTGTCATTGAGCTCTAAGAACTTTGAGGTCAAGCAAGACGGTTGTCACATTCCACAGCGCGCAGTGCATCTGCAACCTTGGCACGAAGGGGCCGGACGTTTGTGACTTCAAGTCCTGCGGCATCTGCTGCATTGTCAAGTCGTCTTTCCATGCGTTCGAGTTCGGCATTCCGCACAACGAGGGCAGGTATGTGGCACGTCCTCGTCCCAGAGACCCTGCACGCTGATCGTATCCAGATTTGGAGAGGGTGTGTATTCATACACATGCGCCAAGCCCGCCGACCGATTCGCAACGTCATGCACAACCTCGCCATATCGGATTATGCTATACTGTGAGGCGACGGTAGATCCTTCCACAGAGGTAAGCACGTAACAAAGCTGCCATCGAGAGAAAGTTTGATGGGCTTACAGATAAATACCGACGAGTCTGTCTATGTCCCAACCGCGGACGCGATTATTCCTCGTTTCGTCCTCTTGTACACCAAGTAGACATCTCGCATACCTCGCAACTTCATGTCGTCTATGATTTAGGGCCTGCGGCCTGCTTGACGTTGAGCTTGCAAAACAGTGCATATACATGTAGTGGGAAGAGTGAAGATTGGGTGTGACCCATGTGACGCAAGCTGTCGCCCTGGAAGCCCCTAAACGCGTCTTTTCGTACATACTTTTGATGAATTTGTATCAGTGTGACAGAAATCAGCTAAGAGAGTTTGAATTGTTCTTCATCTATCTAGAATACCCTCAATACACTCGACAACTTGTCTAGTACAACGCTGTTCTCTTCCTCACTACCAATCGTTATCCTCAAGCACCCTGCACAGCCTAACTCGTTCCCTCGATACCTCACCACAACGCCGTTCTCCTCTGCCAACGCTTTATACACTTTATGAGCTCGTGTGCTATCGGGTTTTCCACTACCGTCTTTTGCCAGGACGGGAATCATGACAAAGTTAGCTTCATTGCTACCAATGGAGGGGCCGAGATCTGGGAACGCAGACAGCGATCGAAGGAGTTTGTCGCGAGATGAGATCAGCGTGGAAACTTTCGCCTGCATGGAGGATATTGAGGCAGGGGAGAAAGCCGAGAGGGCAAGATCAGCAGTGGGACTGGAGATGTTGTAAGGAGCCTTCGTGTTGTAGAGAATTTGCATTAGAGGTGGCTGGGCAAGCGCTATGCCGAGACTGCAAATCAACATCAGCCAATGACTGTGTCCGCTAAAGACTATACTGACCGAATCCCAGCGAGACCGAAGCTCTTACTGACAGTTTGCATGACGCAGACGTTGGCATAGTCCTTGATAAGCGATGTAGCACTAGCACCCTCAGCAGCGAAATCAATGTACGCCTCATCGACGACGACAATACCCTTGAACTTGGGATAGTCAAGAAGAGACTGTATTGCCTCCAGTGGGATGGTCGTTCCAGTAGGGTTTCCCGGTGAACACAAGAAGATCAACTTGATAGAGGGATCTGCGTCGACCGCCTTCTTCACCTTAGTGACATAGCAATCAGCGAGTGGACGTTCAAAGACACGGAATGTCATACTTCGTCCACCTTCAGACTGAATCGCCCCTTCAAGCCGCCCTCCCCGGCTTCGCCGCTTGTCTCGAGCGGGACTTTAACCACACCGATGTCGTTGACCTGTGCGCAGACCGAGTACATCCCATACGTTGGTGGGGTTATGAGAATCTTCTCCTCCCCTCCAGGCTTCACGCAGACGCGCATGAGCAGATCAATGATTTCGTCTGAACCGACGCCGAGACAGATGTGATCCACTCCAGGTAACGATCTCAGCTTTGCAATTCTATCCTTGACCGCGTCATTTGATGGATCAGGATAGCGATTGAGCACGGCTTTCTGCAGTTCCTCGGGGAGTTCGGCGAGTGGTATTGAAGGTCCCAAAGCGTTCTCGTTCGCATCGAGAAGGATACCCTCCTTGTAGTCGTCGCGTGCGCATCTGTAGGGCTGCAAAGCGAGAATATTGGGCCGAATGACAGACTCAATGTCAAAGTGAGCAGGCCGTATAGGCGCAGAGGAGGGTGTAAGGCCGAGAATTGGCATGATGGGGGAGTAACAACTTTCACAAATGATCGAGTCAGATTTCCGCGACCTAAATAGATGATCGGCCGAGGGTTGTCTTCCTTTTTTGGAAGGTACGTCTTGCTAACTTTCATGCACTCATGCCCTCTCATGTCGACACCAGTGACAATACACACAGACAAGAAGACTGCTGACTCGGCTCTGGACAGAAGATACTGCTCTTTGTACGACCTGCTCTTTACCCTCGGAAACGTCCTCTTATTTCAACAGTCATAGAACATGCGACCTTGGCGGCTTGGACGGCGCATAATGGAACTTGGTTCGACAAACTCCGGGAAGGCGGCAATGACATTACCCGCAAACTCGCATCGCGCAACGGCTGCAAGGCGTCTCTTGAGTGGTGACGCGTCGGTACGCAACTACTCTGCTCTCGCTCAGCATCACCGTTAATCGACCAGAGTCATAATGGCCGTCCCTCTGCAGACCGGTCAGCGCCTTTGGATGCAGAAAACCAAGGCGGAACTAGTCTTCTCTTCCTGAACTCGCTACTAGAACCGCACTACGCAGAGTGCTCACAACGCACACCTCAAGAGTGTATGCAGCTCGCAGAGCGGTACAACCTAGATCTTGCCACCGTGATGCAGTGGTTTCTCAAACGGTATCGGATCCCGAATTACGACAACCCCACCTCTCCGCTAAATCCGTTTTGCAAAGGGCTCTGCGAAAACGTCCAAAGGCAACATCTCCTCTGACCCCGGCAGAGCGTGGCTACATCCTGCAGTCCCTGGAGCCTCATTTTGAAGAATGCCCTAAGCCAACCCAACGTCAGCGCACCGAACTAGCTTCACAGTACGGCATCACCGTGGATCAGGTCGACCGATGGTTCAAAAACCGTCGTTATCGGTAACAAAAGTCTCCATAGCTTCCCAAATTGACTGACACCTGTATGTGTGTAGCAACAATAAAATGGACTCTGCCACCCCTGCACAACAACCGCCGGGTTCTCTGATGAAATCAACGCGAAAATCGCCTCATATACTAGAGAAGCATTTTCTCGCCTGTCCGCTACCAACAAGAGAGCAGCTGGAAGAACTGGCGCGAATGTACAACCTAACATACACTCAAATCTCTACTTGGTATGCGCGACGGTTTGTGTAGTCTTCACTCCCTTCAATTAGGTTACTCATTGCTGCCGGCAGAAGGGTCAAAGAGGGTGCTGTTGATCCGTCAAGGCTCAAGCTCGCCTCTTTGGAGAAGTACTACCAGCTGGCTCCGTTCCCTACGGCTGAAATACGCACGCAACTCGCCGCAAGGTTCAAGATGTCTGAGCGTCAAATTACGAACTGGTTCGACAAGCGGTGCGAATCTCTCGTCCGCTTCGACATTCTCTAGATGAATTTTTCCAGTGGCGAGCGAGACAGAGGAAAACGCAAACCTTTTTTGAAAGGGATACAAGACAAACCGCTTTCCTTGGATCCTTTGCTAGAAAAACACTATCAAGTACACGAGCATCTAACGGACAGTCAGGTTCGAGAACTTGCCTTGCAGTATAAGCTCAGTCGCCCGAGAATTCGTGATTGGTTCCGTAGACGGTAACGCGATGTTCGCCATGTTCATTCTCCGTGTTGAAAGTGTTTCACAGTCGACTACGAGCCGTTGCCGATATTCAGTCCATCGAACGTGGTGGCAGTCATCCCATCTCAACACTGGACCTTGCCAAAGTCATTCCAACCGACCTTCAGGATTTGTCTGGTATCACACAATATACAATCCAGATCGATCATGGATCCAGAATAACCAAGGTCCGTATAGAGTACGACTTGGACGATGCCTGCAATCTTGTAGCATTCCCTTCCGGAACCACGGGCTACTTCTACTATGCGACGGAACCTGGTGCCCCGGAGTTTCTTGGTCGCATTCGATTCAAGTTGGCCTCTACACACATGACTATGAGCGAAGTTCAGGAAGAGTCGGACCTCCTTCGTTCAGATGGCCTTCCGTGGAACATCCCCATCGGCATGCTTCGAATTCAGCAGTCGGCCGTTGTCGAGAAGCTCATACAGGATGGCCAGATCAGCCGCGAACTCGCGCTCAAGGCGTACCAAGTCTATCAACTGAAACCTCTCATTGACCCCGGCGTTCCCGTTGTTTATGGCGAACAGGAATTCTCTGTTCGATTGGATGCGCATCGTACAGTCGTGTGGGCGATTTCGGAGACGCACAAGACGCGCTTCTACTTGAAAACAAACTTCCTCAAAAACCTCAAGATAGACATGGACATGGGTCAGCTTGCCACTACGAAGTCCTCGACTACTGGTCTGTCTGGTCTGTCTGTAGAAACTGTATTTTGCTTACAGTGGACAGGCTGCGCTCATGCTAGCATTGGTATGCATCCGGTCTACAAGTCGTTGTCCGTCATCGTCAAGAAAGTCCAGCGTGCGGCTGGACTGCCAGCAATACCTCTCTGCCGGCCAGAATTTACATTAATTTCGATGGTAGATGGTGCTGTCCAAGAAAGGTCGGTATTATATGCTCTTACGCCTCGTTGACGCCTCTCAACACGCGTTTAGGTTTCCAATTGATTCAGATGAGCCGAGCGCTAATCACATCGAGGTGTCAGCGTCATAACTGCCGATTGTACAAGTGCGTCGCTTTCACAACCTTTGATTACCCTTGTAACATTCGATACATGTTCTACGATATTCACTAATTATATAGAGCAGTTATTTTGTTTGCAACATCATCAGCACACCATCTCCGAATTGACTCTATCCTGACAATCCTTGTTTCCTCACCTACCTCGAGACAACTAGACGGAAGCAAAATACTACCCTCTTCTCCTTTCTGCGAGTACGACATCACCTCCCTGATCAGCTCAGACGTGCCCTGTGCCACAATCATATTGAAGAGCTTCTTCGCTGCCTCATCAGAGATGCCTATTGCCAAGTCCGCCCACAGACTACACGCGATGTGGTGCAAAGCAACGAAACGTGTGAATCCATATGTGGCCGCGTTGGTGACAAGAACGCGAAGATACGCTCGAATCATCTCGGTGTTGGTTTCGACTGGGTACAGGTACTCCTTCAAGTCGGTAGCGAGCACGGCGTCCAAAGGAACCCGCACATTCTTGATGAGGTGTCCAAAGTCGACCCAAAGATGTTTCCTATAATCGATGGCATAGTTCATGCTCGTAGGGGGCAGGAGGAGACGCATGAAGAGGGGATGCGAAAAAGATATGGCATCGTACAATGCGACGAAGTCGGTATAAAATTGAAAGAATGGCGTCGATCCTAGGAATCGGCGAGACACCTCTTCCAAGTCTTCTTCAAGAGGGAGGGAAGGATGGTGCATTGATGAGGACGGAGCGAGTAGGTCATTCATCAGTTGGTTCACAAGGGTATCACGGAAGACTTCGCCGTTGCCCTTGTCATGCTCTTGTTCGTGCTCTAGCATGAACACCTTCATGCACGCAAAGATGACCTCGTTCCGCGACACGCAGACATCACCAGCCAATACAGCGGCAAATCTTTGCACCAGCTCCCTCCCAAGCTTGCAAAACAAGAAACTTGCGCGAACCATCTCTGTCTCCGACGTGTCCCAGCTCTCAGATGAGATGCCTTTCCGCCTGAACACAGATGCCTCGTGTCCTGATCGCAGAATATGGTCCAGTGCAGAAAGCATCCAGTCACGCTGGAGTGGTAACCCGCAAGGGTTCCAATCAGTCGTTACGAGCACTGAGGTAGGAACACGAAGTGTCGTGGTCTCCAGTATAGACTTCGGCGTCGGAGTCAGAGGTGCAAGGCGAACATCATCTGACGGCTGGATGACATGTTGGAAGATGGAGAGCAGGACCTCCAGTCCGCCACGCTCCCAGATAACCTGGGGGACTGCCAATCCACGCGCCTTCGTCCAGTCACTGTTCAAGGCTCGGAGAATATGTCCAACGATATCAAGGGTGAAATCCTCATCTCCGACACGAAGGCGCAGAACGATGGCGAACGCCTGAGCCAACCACGTATCTTCAGTACTGCCTGGGATGCTTTGTGCAAATCGTAGGTAGAGTGACAGCAGCGAGGAGAACTGCCGGCATAAAACTCCAGCATAGAGACCCGACGAGTTGTTTGTTTGTGCCATCGTCCAGAGAGGGTTGGTCACCAAAGATGCACATAATTGTGAGATCGACGAGACCGGTAAATTGAACGCCGGGGCAGAGGGAGAACAGGCCAACGACAACCGAAGTATCGCCGCTAACGAAGAAGCGCAGATCGCCGCATCGTAAAGCGTCGATACCTGCTGAGTATGTCGTAAGTCATCAAGCTCTGTCTTCAGACGCTCGACAACGATCGTAGCCATTCTCTTCGCCGTCCCGTCGTCTGCTTCGAAGCTAGGTTTCAAGACCTTCAAGGCCGCTTCTCGTTCAGCCTCGCCGCCCCGGATACCATTGATTCGAGCGCCCTCCAACCACGCTGCGATGCATCTCCATACCCCAGATTGCGTTGACACGATGCCCTTTGTGACTTCGGCAACCTCGTTGAGGTCGTGTGCCCCATTCAAAGCCAGCACGTCCTCCCCCCAACCCCAGGCAACGACCCGACTCCACAATATATCATGGTCTGGGCTGGTGCGGTGTGGATCTGTGGCGCAGACCAGCCACGATTCCAGCAAGCCGGTCCAAGCCTCGACAACACGTAGATCACTGGAATTATTTGAGGAACGAAGCGATGTGACGTGCGCTCCTAGCCGCATCCACAACTCCTGTGCGTCGGTGGCGGAATGGGAGTAGAGGCCATACCTCGCCAAGGCGGTGTACAACCGCAACGTGCCCACCAACAAAAGAGGTTCCGGAGAAGAGACGGCTACGAACTTCAGCAAAGCGTCGGCAGGGTCACATATCGCCTTGGCGTTGGAGCGAGATGCAAGGACAAGAGTGATAAGACATTTTAGGGCAGACGGGGTGGGTGTAGTGGGGAGGAGAAGGAAGGTGTTGACGATTGCCGCTACGAGCTGCGGTGTCTGGACGATGGCTTCTGCCGCGCCGTTGGAATGCTTCCCGAGACGTGACACGATGGAGAGAATCTGATACTGATTTGTTGTGAGGTTACGCTCCGACTCCGAGTTGCCAAAGTCTGGGGGAGACGTGATGAGGGGTGTTAGCTGGAGAAGGACTTTGTCTAGCGGAATCGCATCAATGAGGGCGGAGACAGAGGGAGATGGAGAAGACGTCGTCGAGCCAGGTAGGTTCAGCTCGACTTCGCCAAATTGATACTCTAGGTCATCGAGATCAAGACGTAGCGCAGCAATTGCGCGTGTTTCCCATCCGAAGAGGCATTGCCAAACCACATCGATACCACGAGCACCGATGCTGCCTCGTTCAGGCAAAACCTCCAAGCCAGCGAAAAGAATGCGTTTCAGCAATGGGAGCGTCTTGGACGAAGTCTGGTCGGACACCTTCTCCAGACCGGGGCATCCTTCCATCAACCATTTCGCTAGGCCAACAAGTACAGTCAACATTGCTGCTCTTTGAGCTGCGACCGTAGATCGCGCCAGTAGGAAGATGTCGTCTATCGTGTAGCCGGCGTGTGAACCCTCAGCATGATGATGGAGTCCCAGGTGCGTCGGTAACTCCAGCGACTTGCTAAGAGGAATTGGGTTGCCAGACAGATCGAATCTGACGCGGTCCAATGGAGAGTAGTCACTCGACGGCTGCTCTGCCATTGCGGTCTTCATCCATTCCAAATCCGGGTTTGTAGCGGGCGCAGAAGGAAAATATCGACGTCGAATGTATTCCGGAGTACCTTCTTCGGGCTCCGTCTCTTCCTCCTTTTTCACCGCAATCTGCTCTTTCTGCCGCAGAGGACCCTTGTAGGTACCAAGAGAGACGATATCATCACCGCCATCTGCCGGAGAAGGAGGCAGTGCCAGCATGCTCTTTTTGCGCGGTGATGAAGGCGCGGACTCGTAGACATGAACATCTTTGGGCGATAGTTCTGCGAAACGAAGCTTCCGTGAGGCGCGATTGGGTGTAGAAGGTCGCGACGTATTGGTTGAGAGTGATCCTGGCGGGACGTTCGCAAGTGGCGGCGAAGCTGTAAACACATCGAGTTAGGTTGCACGGCCAAATGAGCGCGCGCTAGCCAGAATTACCTGCTCGTTCAGGCTCTTCGTCTGTGATAGGGACTGTACAGATAGAGTTAGATGGGTAGGGATGCGTTGATGCACACACAAACCTTCAATCAAGCTTGAATGCAAGAGATCATTATTTGAAGACGAATGTTCTGGATCTGCTTGCAAAGCTGGTGTCAGTGGTGAGCATATGCTCGGAAAAGGTATGACGACACGTACCTAACTCTCGCTTTCTCTTCTTCTCGCGCGCCTCCTTCGCTCTCCTCAGGATGTCCCCAATGTCGGACCCAAATCGCTCATAAATCTCTTGTTTCTCCTGTTCTCTCTCCTCCTCAGTCATATTCTCGACCCGCAACTGGTTCTGTCGACTAATATCATCGCGCCATGCCTCTGATTCGTCGGTGGCCGTATTTGAGGGTGCATTGAAGGGTCTGTTCTGGGGTATTACAACCGGAACTTCCTGCGGTCTCGTAGATGGCCCGGCAAGCTTGCTTTCTTCTTCTCGTCGTCGAGCAAAAGCGCTCTTGCCCTTGGATCGATGCTGAGCAACAGGAAACCCCGCTTTTGTGGACAGCGAAGATGGTAGAGAGGGAGCGGCATGTGTGCTGGATGGCGCGCGTTCAAGGACAGAGCCCACGAGAGATGACTGCATTGAGGAAAATGCGCATTGCCTAAAGCGGTAAGGCCGAATTCTGCCCGACGTGACACACAGCCACACTTCCTGTTCTCCTTCCACAACGACGAGACGTCAGTATCTATTCGAAAAAGTCCCAGGCTGCAGACTCGATTCAGGAAAATACTTTCGAATACTTCGACGAAACTTGGTCCAGCCACATTCATGCTGCACTCGACTTTTTCGACATTGAACATCAATCTAAGCGCCTCACAATTTAGGCTCACCGAGGTTCGTCTTTCCTGACCAACGGATCTCCGTCAAGTGCATTGACGCATGATTGCTATACAGTAATGGTACAGATACGCCTATACGTTGTACATTTGACCACTTTTCAAGCGTCCTCCACCATTGTACTTGGTATCAGTCTCATCATCCAAGTATCGCCGTCAACTTCGCCGTGATACAAGCCATCGAATCTCGTGGCTCCTCTTAGGATATCAAATCGCCGCGCGACCTGGCCTGAACCATTCACGTCTGCGATTGGCAACGCCGGACTCGGACTCAGCCCTGCTCTACGAATGTACATCAAGCCCGGACCCATAGCCGCCCCAGTGGGGACCAAGGGTTCCTGAAGTACCCCCCAGACAGCCTTGAAGACCTCACACACGCTCACATAATTCCGTCCCAACACGACAACCGGCCACGGGAAGCGCTCGATCCATACACCGAGCGACGGCAGCGGAGGGTCTGTGGCTGCGTCTGAGCGATGCGATGCCAATGCAGCTTCTATGTCTAGCCACTCTCCTGCAAAGTCCACCGAGGTAGCGAGGCATTGTCTTGGCTGTTCGAGAAGAGGGTGCAACCTGCACGGTTTGCCTTCAAGGCCTGGTACCTGTGGTGGGAGTGCAGGATGTCGATATTTGATAACTCGTCTGTGCTGCGCATAGATTGGGTAACGGTGGTGCTGTGGCTGCGCCTTAGCAACAGGTGTGGCGTCGTCGGGCTCGACGCGCTTTCGTTGGCCGTGAAACCTGTCATGCTCCAAAGCCGTGTGCGACGGGTTCGCCCTTGGAGTCTGCGGCGAGTGCATGTGGTCTTGACGGTCAACTGCGGGCGCGTTCTGAAGCTGGACTGATACTTGTGAAGTCGAGGATGCGGCTAAACTGGGAACTGCGCTAGACTGCGCTGGGTCTGAAGGCGGCTTTTCGTCCCCCCATTGTGTTCCTCGACGTGTACGCATCTCCCTAGTCTTGAATGTTTATGATTCTAACATTGTCAGTGTACAGCTTCGCCCATGGTGCCTAGTAGAGGCCACTCACCAGCGGGTACAATAACGAGGACGTGGTCCTGCTTATCGGATGGAATTGGGACTACAAGGATCGTCTATGAACGTCTTTGCTGATGGTGAGAGTCTGAGAGAAACTGGTCTAAAAGGAAACAAGGACGCGTTCTTATAATCCTTCGTCAACAAGCCCTAACCCCAGTTCAGTTTAAGCAGATCGAATCACGGTCCGGTACCTAGGAGGTCAAGCTTTTCTACAGCTTTGTCCGGAACCATCACGGCGCCTAAAGCACGATGAACACTTCTCTGCGCTCTATTGTCGACGGACCCGATGATGGCTTCTTACTTGACACGTCGATGGCTGGCCTTACCGACGACATCGCCTTTCCCAGCGAGACCTCGTTCGACATCCTTGTAAACATCCTTCGCCAGCAACGCCTTGCCTCATCCCGCCCTTTGTCTTCTGCGTTTCTCTTGTCCCTCTCTGAAACTCTCGGCTCTGCCCAGAGACTTCCCAGCGTTCTGAGGTCTTTACGCGTGTGGCGGACACAGGAGCTCGAGGACAAGTTCTCGCAGGACACGATTATGCGCCTCGCCTTGGATTTATCTAGTCTCATCATTGGCGATGGAAGCGATCGACATGATACAGCAATCGCGAGGATCAAATGGATCAGCAGGGAGTACTGGCAGGAGACACAATCGAAGTGTGATGCCAGTGTACAATCGCCCGCTTCAACGAGAGAGCCTGAACGCCCGCCTAGTGCCATTCCTCGCCCTTTGTCTTCTGCAGGACGCTGTGACCGCCACCAACATGAGTCTGCCGCGTTCAGGAGCGGCTGTTCTGCGTGTCGTCGTCCTCGTCGTCCCTCTGAACATGGCCTTCCCCGACGTTCGTCCGAATCTACCCTATCTCGCCCATCCGAAAGCGAACCTCCGCCATTACCGCTGCTCCCATTCCCTCTTCCGCCAGCGATCCGCTTCGCGCAATCTATACAATCCAAGCGCTCTCTTCCTTCGCTATCCGCTTCCTCTCGTCTCGTTGAACGCAAATCTGCGCCGGTCCCGCTTCTCAAGATCAACGCGACTCGCCCACGGAAAAACTTGTCCATACCGGTCAAGGCTCAAGTTTCGACGAAACCGAAACACAAGCCAGCGGCGCGTCGTTCGACGTCAAAACCTCAAGCAAGGACTGTCTTGGGCCACCTCAATGTTTGAAGCGGTGTGTTGGAGGCATCCTCAGCTGTTCGTTTGCTGATAGCCTTGGCTCTGCAGTTTTCCAGCGTTCTAGATTATCTCCAGTACCTTCGTTACATTGTGCGTTCTTTTGGACTATGCAGCCGTCTTCTCTCGTAGATGGAATCCAAAGTATTCGTTCCAATCTCAATCTTGGTATGGTCAGCTTGAATGTCATTCGTGAAGGTCTCCAGCTTGGGGCGCGCTCAATCTGTTGTTCGGTCACTCGAGACCAGCGGTTTCTTCTCATCTAGTTCCGAAATCGTGCCTATAACGAATTAATCGACGCGATTGCCAGCTTGAACAGTGCTTCAATTGACCACGTCTGCTGCATGCCAGCCTCCAGGTCGTACATGCATCAAGGCACGTTACAGCCGATGAACGACCGCAATGACGCATGTAATGTGGGTGGTGAAGTGATAGCAATAACGGGACTGAATGGACTCTGATTCCGGAAGGATTGACTCTTGGGAACATTTGGCCTGGTATGGTGGGGGGTGTGGCGCGCATGGGAGCATGATGTGACAACGGTGATCAAAGTGAGATGCTCGGAGGAGCTCGGAGGCTGTTTCTACTTGTCTGACTTTGAAGTTCATAGGTCAATCTTCATGTACGTATTGGATCGCGTGCAAACCTCAGCAATTGAAGTGCACACGAAGCAAGGATGCGTGTAGGAAGTGCGAACACCAGACCACTAAGATGAAAACTTTGCAGGGTTTCTTTATCTGGGGTCCCTGACCTTCACAACGAAAGGGCTATCATTGATATGCAGGGCCCCTCATACGTATGATGGCACGTTCTGGGCGGACCGGGTTTTCAGAATCTGACTGTCTGCGCTGCTGCAAGGAATGATTGTGCTTTCACGACGGTGATAGCACACGGAAAGGCAGCAGCTCAGGCCAGCAACGGAGGCCGCCACACTGCGATAGCACATTGATGGATCAAACACGCGTTGGACAACTGACCCCCGGGGCCAATAGAGCAACCTGAAAAGCGGAGCGGCCCACGCTGGTCCGTGCGCTTATCGGCACGTGATTCTTCTATTTGGCACGCAGCCAAACAGAGATGATATAACAGGGCGACACTACGTCAACGTTCGTCATTCTTCCCACCCACGAAAAACGTCACTGCCCCTCATCGTCATGTCGCCCAGAGACCAGCAGCGCTCCGTGTCGCCCAAAAACCAGAAGCGCGCCGACTTTGACCTCGAGCCCAATCCCTTCGAGCAGTCGTTCTCGGCGCGCCCGTCGTCGTCGTCGAATGTCCGCCAGAACCGCTCGCCGAACGGCAGCCTGGGCCCGTCCTCGGGCGAGTCCAACGGCTCGAATCCCGACGACAAGCGCAAATCCAAGAGCCCGGCCGACGACGCGCGCCCCGTTCTGCCCCCGCTCTCTTCCATCTCGTCGCCGGCCGACCCAGGCGCGCCATACCAGTGGGGCTTCACGCCCGGCATCGCGAATTCCCTCCGCGCTGGGCCTCTCTCGCCCGCGATGCTCGCAGGCCCGGCCAACGCCACAAACGGCAACGGCACCGGCGAGTTCGATCCAGCCAACTTCCGCACCGGGCTCACTCCACGCACCGGCATGACTCCACGAACCGGCCTCACTCCTCTTGTCGGCGGCCCTTTCCCCAACACGCCCAACACGAATGCCTTCATGCAGAACGCGCTCACCATCACACCCAACACGCTCAATGCCATCACGGGCGCGATGAACGGCGGCTACCAGCCGTCGGCCCCAGACGGCGGCGAGTACCTCAGCAGCGCGACCAACGCCGCCACCACCGCCGCCAACGGTCTCTTCCTTCTCTCGCAGGCACATCAGGAGCTCACCAAGCGCGAGGAGGCCCAGGCGCGCGGCATGAGCATTGAGCACGAGCCCAACGGCAAGCGCGGCGCCAAGCGCAAGCCCATACGCCGCTCCACGCGTGGCAGCCGCAAAGCGAACATGGACGACGACGACGACGATGATGATGAGGACGACGACGACGAGATGTACCACGACGAGCCGTCGCACAAGCGCCAGCACCATAACCAGCATTCCTCGCCGCAGAACGGACAGTCCAAGAAGCCGGAAACGGAGGAGGAGAAGCGGAAGAACTTTTTGGAACGCAACAGACAAGGTGTGTATTCTGCGCGACGACCACTCGCCATCTAACGCTCTCATAGCCGCCCTCAAATGCCGGCAGCGGAAAAAGGCCTGGCTCGCACAGTTGCAGGCCAAGGTGGAGTTTCTGCAGCAGGAGAACGAGCGTTTGACCACCGCCCTCGTCACATCGCGAGAGGAGATCTCACGACTCAGTGCGCTAGTCGGCGGGGTCGGTGTCGGGCAGGTCAACAACAATGTTGGCGGCGTGCCAGTCAGCGTCGGTGTCGGTGTCGGCAAGGTGGAGAACCGGCCATCCAGCGGGGCATACGGCTACTAGATTCTACGGTCGCAATCACCGCCTCACCATCGGACTCACCTTTCCCCTTCTTTTTTGGGCATTGCTTCAAACACGAAAATCATGTACACTAGCTCCCTCCGTACATACACGGCTTTATATGTTGTATGATTCGATTATTTACTGAACACGTTGTGTGTTGTTGTGGGCGCGCGTCGCCGACAATCATGACGACGATACCGCGCTGATGATAGCAGTTTCGGATCAGGCTCAAGTGGTGTGATGTAGCAACTCACGTCGGATACGCCAATTGAGCAGTCGATGGTTAGACCTGAGCCAGTCATTCGATCGAGACTTGTCTCTTAACTAGGGTTGGCGGATTTTCTCGAAATATTCCTCTTGATCTAGCGGTCACCCGTTCGAAGACCGACTGTAATGCTTTTGACAACGAAGTTTACAATGCCCGGGGAGGCATTGAGGCATAAAAAATGGATCTTGCGAGTTCAAAACTGAGTCTGGAGGTGCAAAACACCAGTATTAATACTACTATTCCCTTCAGATGGGATGGCAACTACGGAAGTAAGGCCTAACAATAGAGACTACATGTTCCAGGAGCTTTCATATGTACTTGTGAGTAACATGAGTATGCCCAAGAAGACCAAGTCAAGGGGTTTATGCCTACATATGTGACCGTGCATGTCCTATCCTATTCAAGGCACATCAACTTTCCTGGCCTGCTCGAAGTGGTTCAAGTAAGTTGTAGACTAGATAGGACCTCACCAGACAAAGACAGTTTGAAACACATATTCTCCGTCAACTTTTGAGCCAGGAAGAAACACCAGAGTGGCATAAGCTTTCCTTGAAGGCATCGAAGTGGCGCAGTCACGTGATGGATTCCAATCCGCGCCACATCAAGAAACCAACGGAGACTCATCTTGAGGCTCTCCTGTAATGTCAGGTACTGGAGGTAGCTACCTCATCTGTGCATTGGAGCTTCACCTCTCTACTGTAAAGGTATGCTAGAGGGTATAAGGTCTGCCTTGCCCCGGAATCGAACTGACGAGTACCCGATCCGGGGCGGCGACTCGGCAACAACGCAAAAATCAACCGCGACCAATCCGCTTAAGGTACTCTTAATCTAAGGACTGCACCTGGACTGCACCAGGTCTAGTTGATGGTAGTCGGACTCGTATGCACTGGTATGCTCCAGATCATCGTGCAGAGGACACTTGAGAACGTTGACACGCAAAGTGCCGAAATCATATACGCTAGCTCCCTCCGCACATACACGGCTTTATATGTCGTAGGATACGATTATTTACTCTGAAAGGACTTTCAGAAACACCTGTATCCAGATGTCATTGTAGAACGTTGTGGGTCCTGCTGATCAGCATCACAGCAGACAATCATGACGACACGCGGTATGGCATTGGATCAGTTCGAGCGGCCGCCGCCTGACATTTCGAACTCATGAAGGCGACGGTGGGCATCAGTCGTGGACATCAGTAGCTGGATGTCACTGCCAGCTAGCGTCTCAGTCTTTGCCTTAAGGCCGACGATATCCGCCCTTGGGAACTCAATGTATTGTACACTGTACAGTGTACATCGCTAGATGCGCTACTAGGGTAGCAGAGGACGGTCGAGTCACGGTTGCTTGCCCACGGAACAGCCACCTCCTATGTCAGCTACAAAACACAAGACTCACCAAAGGCATCAGTCTATGATGTACGGGGCAAACAATTGGCGTTGAGCTCAGCTTCACACAACATCAATTTCGCAGTGCAGACAATCATGACGGCACGCCACGGTATTGGGATAGAGCTAAGCTTGGCATAGTGGTAGTGACAGTAAACTCAGTCTGTTTCCTCATGAGACGGTGAAAGAGGAGAATACGATCGTCGATGTTGATGGCAGAAGGGCAATGAAATGATTGTGACAAGTTTGCTTCACTGCCAGTGCAGCTTCAGATCTGCCACGTACAGTTCAAGAATGGCCATTATTTCTAGAGGACACTTTCACGACTTACATGAATGGTCCCTTGAATACACTCCTCGGCGTTCAGACTGTGAACGGTACCGCGTCAATGTGGGCTTTTACGCTGCTGAGTTTCCCCCAGGTGTTGAAGGCGTGTAGGTGACAGTTTGTGCAGTTGACTGAGTGTACGGCGGACAGAAAGAAGTCCCACCCGAAGATAACATCACTAGCAGGTCTCTCTGCCAACTCGACCTTTGCCCGTTCGACAAACTTGATCCACCACGGTGGTGAACCAGTAGAATCCCTACCATACGCGTTGCAAGAAGGACATTTGCCAAGATCAGCCGGAGGCTGCAGCGCCTCCTGTGTAGCGCGGACGTGACGGCGATGTAGATCCAAAAGACGATGGTAGTCATAAGCATTGATATGCTTGAGATCCTCGTTGAGAGCGCAATCCAGGACGTTAACGCGCAATGTGCCTTTGGCCGCGATGCGCAGCTCCTCCTGGAGATCGAACCGTGTCGCAATCGCGTACACGCGTAGCGGTGCGGTGCGGACGAACTCCGCATTGACAAGCGTTTTCTTGAGCTTGTCAAACAGGTAGTCGATCTGGTACTTGCGTGCAGCTTCCAGGAGCGGGACAGTTTCGTCTAATGAGTTTATGGTAGGGTTGGGGATGGGATATATGAATTGGAGGAGATGACGCAGGACCGCGCCGCTCTCCGTGCATTCGATATTTTCTCTCGTATCGGTCTGCGGCTGCGGGAGACTGAACATATCCTTGAAGAGCGGGGAGGCGAGGGATAGTATGCATTTGTGCACCGCGAAGGTGTTGTGGTCGGAAGAGATGAGCGAGACGTCAGCATCTGGCGAGTTGAACTCAAGGACAGTCTGCGCGTATGAGCTGCTCATATCGCTTAGTTCTCTGGGTTTGGAAAACGGGGTGATGGTTGTTGGATGAGAATTATCGGCTACTTCCGAGAGGTGACGCTGACCTATGCGCAGTATCATGATCTACACTGTAACCACCATTCCCAGTTGTACAGTATAGGCATGCAGAGACGCGTGTTCAAGTTGGCATACTCAGCGCCGTACTTATGCACTGTTGAACGGGTTTGCTATTTTGACAACGCAGTCTACCGTCAACGTGCAAAAGTGACAAATTCTCGTAGCATCTACAGTGAAGTAGAAGGTTGTCGGTCGTCGGAATGATCAGAGATCACTATGTAACATCATTGCCGGAAGGCGCGTGTAATCGAGACAACATCGGTGGCAAGGGCCAGAAACGCGCCGAAAGGTCAAGCAGCTTTGAGCGCATCCTGAACTCGAGCGGATAATCACTAGTGAGGAGCTTGGGTCGATCACGTCGAGCGATACGAATCGGACAGCGCTCCTTGTTTGATCATGACCCACAGTTGACCGACACACGCACCAGGTGGAGAACTAGGTAGGGCAGCAACAGGACATTCTCGATGATCAGTTAACATCCTTCAACATCTCACAGACATCCCATCGCTGCATCAAGAATCCATCTTCACCAAGGCAATGGTGCATTGCATCAGAGTGCTAGAACAACCCTGCTCATACATCGACCACTCAGGTTGTTCATCGCGAGCGTGGACTCGCCCCAGTGCGCTCCAGATCAGCCTTCGCGCTCAACGTCTCCCAACTATCCAAGCCGAAGAACCCAGGAAGCTCATCCCACAGCACCCATCGAGCAGTTAGAAAGCTCTCCCTTCCGTCTCTGACACACTCCTCACAGAGCCGCGTGCCTAGGTCAGTCCAATTGACCTGGAACCTGAACGGGGTCGGGAAGCCAGCATCCCCAAAATAGGCCTCCCACTTCTGCATTGTGACGAGCCGCCCTTGATCGCAGCGGGCTTTTGACTCGCACTTTGGTGGAGAGGGGGTAAGGATGAAGGCCAGGAGCCGGGACCGCAAGGCGTTCGTGAGACGATCGCGAGCGATGAGGCATGTCCGCTTCGTCTTCCAATCTAGATCAACAATCTTGTGATCCTGTGTTTCCGCGCCGTCGAGGAGGGCATCTAGACCGATGGCCCAAGAGTATGCCATAGCACTTGGTAGAAGGATGTGATGATTCGTTTCCAGAGCAAGCTTGATTGTAGCAATAGTGCGGCCGCTGAACTTTTGGACGGTGTCCACGCCAGCAGATGACCGTTCGTCCCAGGCTTCAAGTGTTGGAGGAAAGATGCGTTGTAGGTGGCGCACAGCCGTTCGTCGGAGCGGATGAACCTCGTATTTGGTACTCATGCGTAGTATACCGGATATCACGGAGAAGGGAGTGTCTTTGGTGGGGTCATAGTATCTGCGAGTGGATGAACGGTCTTGGACCTCGTCGAGGCAAGCATAAGTCGAGTGATGGACTCACGCGGGATCGTGAATGGCTCTCAGGAAGGGCGTGACATCGTCTGCAGAGTCGGGCAGCGTCAACACCTTACATCCTCCCATGTATGTATTGGATTCCGAGTGGATGACCATCTTCAGGAACACGGGGGAATGATACGCGAGTATGCCGCGCGTAACGCGAAAGACCGTGTTGTCCGCCTTCAGAACTACATCTCCGTTCTCAAGCCATAGCTTTGGCGAATAGATTAACTGAGAGGTGTCCATAGCAGGAAAGATGAGATGGGGACGGCGCGGAAACAGTGAGGGTATAAAGCAGACCTTGTATTTCCCCTTTTGACTCGCACGCGATCGCAAGGGTTGGCCATCGCATCATTGGTAATTCGATTCCTGCTACTGTGTGTCTTCGCACTCATCGACGTACATACTCATCCTCGAGGCCAGCGCGCGGTAAGCTCTTCCGGATGTTGCTCGAGAAAACCCGCGGATATCAAGGTCGAAAACCAACACTTTCATGCGCGACGTTGCGACTCTATAGCAATTCGAAATCTGAATCGCGCAGATAAGGCGCTCGAATTCTCATGGTCCAGGCGGCCTACTACCCCCCACAGTGTCCAAGGCGTTTGATGGCTTCCGTCGTCGTTTCACACCTGGAACGATACGTCTTTCCGTCGACGTAATTCTCAAGCGGATCAGGCAATCGTGGTGGAAGGCTGGAAGCGCTCAAGGCGAGTTTGTAGGGTTCTGCTCAAACTTATTGGTTGCCTGTTCTGTATATTAGGACCACACAACAAGGTCGGGAGCTGGCGCTGGAGAAGAGAAACACAGCATGTGACCGTTCACCGCCTATTGAAGATCCCTTGGTCTGATTGAAATCATTTGCGTCATTCATTTGCGTCCCCAAGCTGAACAGATAAAGATAATGTACTACCGAACTTACATACATACATAGTCAACATCTATACTCGACCGTTCAAGCAGCAGCAATCATCAGTCAATCATCATTCCCCTGAGTCGGAATTATGACTCAAATCTCAGGCAATACAGAGGCGAGGTGAAGTGAAGAAGAGACCTTGATATATAGTTACCTACAGCCAGTACTTGGAAGCCTGACACTAGTGTCTGGTACTGATACTGAGCACTGAGGACGAAAGCGATTTCATGAGTTCATCATTGCTCATATTGCCTTATTAGGGTCACGGGCGGCTTTGATCGCGCTTTGAGGGCGGCCCGACCTTTATCGACTGACTTCCCAGCGAAGAAGTCGGTGCCGCGTGGTAAGTCTCATACAGATATCAGGCCTGAGGCTGCCTAAAGACTTTTCTGAGATTTTATATAATACTTCGCCTTTGACTGCACATGGAAATGAAGCGCGTCGAGACTTGAGACCGCCCTGACCGCCAATAGCCCAAATCGGCAAAGTGATCGGTCTCACCTTGTCCGCGGCACGCCAGCATACATATTTCGACTCAAGGATGGCGCCACGCCGCCGCACTAAGCAGAAAAAAGTAAAGGCAAAGGAGGCGGAGGGTACCCAAGCAACAGATCCTGTCGATGCGTCGGCGCCAGCGGCGTTTCTTGTTGCCCAGGAATCGTTCAACAAGGCGGACGACAAGAAGGCAGCCCTACGGGTTTTCTGGGATACCGCCGTTGAGTTTGGGAAGAAAATGGTGCTCAGAGGGTCTCAAGCAGCTCACAGCGATCCAGAGAATGCTCCGGTACGTATTCTCCTGCTTCCAGCAGACCGTGGTGCTAAATCGCGCTGTTGGAAACCCCAGGCGTCCCACAGGATCCCCCAGGAAGTCATCGATCAGATAATAGATCACTTGCACGACGACAAGAAGGCGCTCTCGACTATTGCTCTCGTTCAGAAGGCTTGGCTTCCTTCCGCCCGGCTTCACCTGTTCGAATGCGTAGAATTGCGCGAGTCTTTCATGGACGCCGGCTTTGATGATCCACAGAACTATGACTACGATAACCTGTTCGTCCCTCGAGACTCTGACTCCGATGACGAGTCAAATACAGAGCCTTTCAATTCATTTCAAAGAGTTGACACTGGCCTGGAGATTGTCAGGTCGACTCCTGCCATTGCTTCCCTCATTCGTTCTGTAACCATCGAGCATCTGGATCACGATGAATTAGTGACCAAAGGATTCGAGTTCGTTTCGTATCTGCCAGGGCTCCGGATCTTCTCTCTCGATAATGCTTTTTGGCCAACATTCCCTTCACAATCCCTTCCCGTGGTCATGAAAGGTCTGGCAGTCATCTCGACGTCAGTAGAAGAACTGTACATGTCTGGAGTGTCTTTCATAGACCAAGGCGACTTTCTGGCCTTCGTTCAAGATTTTCGCAACATTTCCTTGTTATCGCTTCATGACATCTACTGGGAGGGTCCATGGCCGCGCTGGCACCCACCCCCTACGCCCTTATTTTGCGGGCTTGCAAGTCGACGACGTAACATGGCTGTGAAATTGACACAGTTGAACTTCACGTCCTGCACTTCCTCGCGCGTGATCCTGGATATGGTAACACGGAAGGATCTCTTCACTCTCGGACTCGAAGAGACGGAAATCTGCTGGGATGCTGACCTGACCATGAGTCTATCCACGTATACGAAGTTTTTCGACTCTGTCGGACCCAATCTCAAAGCCGTCGAGTTGAGCATCAAAGTTCCTTGTAACCAAGATCCTGCTCGTAAGTCATTCATACATATGTCTGGGTAAATTGACCAAGTCTGTTCATATAGCTATACTACAGCTTATCTCCAAGTGCCGTCGACTTTCCTCTTTCCTTCTCGATCTCTTGGTGATGGCCGATTATCGCCGGCCTGTTCAGTGGTTAGAGCCATTGGTTGAGACATTGGCCAGGGCATGCTCACCTCACCTCACCGAGTTCATCGTGCAGTGCTTCCTCGATGCCGACCATCGCCGTAGCAGGTACGACGTCATACCCTGGGACGTGTTGGACAAGACTTTATCGAATCAGACACAATTCCCAAAGCTCGGCAATCTACACGTTGTGGTAAACGCTGTTTTGGGACTACTATCGGAAGGCAATGCTGTTGCGCAGGAGGCTGCATGCGCGCATCTAGAGGACATGATGCCCAAGTTGATGAAGATGGGTCGACTTGACGTTAGGCGACCACGAAATGGAAGTGATGAGTAATGGTACTGTTTTTCGTATGTGAATCATACGTGAAGTGTGCTGATCAGGAATCTAGTCTCATCAAGACTAGGGAGAACGACTGAGTTCTCGGCAACCTACAACGTGATACAAACCAAGTCGATAACCGCATCTACGCAATTGACGAAGTGGATTACACGAACGAGGTAGCATCTACTGTAGCTGTGGCGAGCAGTGAGCCTCGAGATTAGGCTAGTCAAGCCATTCTCATGGCACAGCGTCTGAGAGCACCAATCCGAACACCGAAACACCGAGGACTCGGAGATACGACTATCAATCCCACCATTCTTTCATGACTCACCACATCTGTCGTCGCTTGCTCGATGGTCGCGTGCCGTGAGACAACCCTGGAAGTGTTATACAGCATGACTCGGTTTCTAGAGCATTCAAGCCAACACCCCAGGACCAACAAAACGCAAGTCAAGTCCCATCACCATCCACCATGACAAAGAGCTACCCCTTCTACCTCTCCACGGCCTTCGCCAGCGATCCGTTTGCTGGCAATCCCGCAGCCATTGTCTTCATTGACCACGAGCTCGCAGCGGATACCAACACACTGCTCAAGCTTGGCGCAAACTTCAGCCAGCCCATGACCGTCTTTCTCTACCCACCCGTTGAACCGTCCGCCGACCCCAAAGTCGCCAAGTTTTGCGTCCGCTTTATTTCTGATAGCCATTCAGAGCTGTCGATTTGTGGCCACGGGACACTGGCTGCAGCGGGGACGATGTTCACCAAAGCAGGCCTCCTTCCTGAGGAGGTCGAGGTCCTCGAGCTGCAGACCTTGACACACGGGCTAATGAAGGCCGAGCGGAAGGGGAGCGGATGGTTCGAAATACAGTTCACGTCGGCTGTGATTGAAGAGATGCCTCTCGACGAGGCCGACATTGCCAAGAAGGCCATACATGACGCCTTTGGACGCGACGTCAAGGTCGAGTTCATTGGTCGAGGAACAGGGACCTATTCGACGTATATGATTGCGGAGCTTGCCGTACAGGAAGACCTGAAAGGGAGTGCCGTTGATACGCACGCCTTTGTGAGTTGGTTGAATGCATGTTTCGGACAGATTATGACGGTACCTTTGTGTCCAGTTGAAGTCGGGATACCCAATCAACATCATCACCACGAAGTCGGCTTCGGGACAAGAGGCTTTTCTATCACGTATGTTTGCTCCGAGCCATTTGAGGTTTGGAGAAGATCACGTCTGTGGTTCGGCGCATTCGCTCTTGATTCCATATTGGGCAAGCAAGGCGGCCTTTGATATCGGAGAGCTGGTCAAAGCGACTCAGGTCAGCCGTCGTGGGGGCGATTTGAAGGTGCTATTGGACTCGGAGGGAGAAGTCGGAACAGTCCATATACAAGGACAAGTGACTTTGTTCGCTGAAGGTGATATAATGTTGTAGTACAGGTCACGGTCCTAAAGAATCTCTCCTTGAATCTCCTAAATAAGTTTACGACACGGAGAGAAGAAGAAGCATGTTCAAGGTGGATCCTGAATTGACTTAGCAGACGCATCTCCACCAGGGATTCCTCACTATCACTATCACTATCACTATCACTAGCCCTGATGGACATTGATTCGGACATCCAGTGACCACACTCCTGTGTCGTCGATAGAATTCTGAGTCTCTGGAGAGTGGAAAGAATTGTACCTGCAGCCACCTGCAGCCTTAGCAGGTGAGAGCACCGCAGATAGGAATACATTACTTTTCTAAGATGTGTGTACAATATAGACACGAAACTGCAGCCGAGGTACATTGTTACAAGACGACATAGTCTAATAACTGACACTTCGAGCTCTCGTATATGAGCTGCCCGATCTATTGAACGACGGTGGGGGAGACGGTCGGGGGGACGGCAACGTTCCAGGTGTCCGTAGATGGGGTATCTCCAAAGAAGTAGGCTGCAGGCTGACAGAAAACGAATTTTGTACAACGTTCTCCTTCTGTAGGGCCGCCTCCCAAGCAGTCTTCAACGGGCCCCCATACTTCTTAATGTTTGACTCTATGATCATGTTCTCCATCTCACATGCCAGATCCTGTAAAGTCGCATCATTGACGTCCACGACAGACTGTAGCATCCTGTGCTCCGGGAAGGACGACGATGGTTGGATGGAGTGCAGATCGGTATGGAGTATGAGGGCTGCTTCGCGATCAGCCAGGCTCGAGAGTTGGAGGAGATTGTCTGGCGGAGGATTCGAAGAGGGGTGGAACATCGGGGCAACGCGACTTAGGGCGATGGACAGGAAGAGGAAGAGTTGGTGTAAGAAGAGGACATGCTGATATGCCACTCGACGCGGGAAGAGGATGTTCAGCATTTTGGTGCTCAGGTCCGGAGATGAGGTCCACGGCGAAGAGTCAAAGGAAGCTGGTGTGGGTGCCAGTAGTACCGCAACTTCCATGACGAGAAAGCCCATGAACAGCACGTATCGCCAAAATGCAATTCGAGAAGGTCTCCCGATGGAAGACACCAGGAAGAGGGTAAGAAAGGACACGATGTGGTATCCCACCGATTGCATCAAACCGTGGTGGAGATACTCTCTCGGCGTAGAGAGGCGGGACCATTGGAGGACGTCAGGGCCGAACCGGTCGTATGCAAAGCGTACGACGGGGTCTTTGAGCGCTTCAAAGGCGTCCCGCACATACATGAATGTTTGCTCGCCACTGGGCCCAATCTTATCAGGGTGGTACCGCTTCGCAAATGCCCTGAACGCGAGACGCAGACCGCCGTCATCGACTGCACGCTCCACACCTAACAGCTCGTAGAAGTTGGGGTCCACGCTGCGCGCGCCTTGAACGAGATTGTAGGCAAGGTATGCGAATACCACAGCGGCGAATGTGACGCGGTATTGCCGCGCATAATCGGGCGTGCCAGGGGGTGGGGCGTTGGGGATAAGACCAGTTCGGACGTGGAGAAAAGCGAGCAGATGGCGAGTAATTAGGTCTGGGAGATATGACCATCCAGCGAGTGAAAGGAGGGTGTTGAGGGCCATCGTCTATGAGAAGGACGGTATGGACATCAGTGGCGGGTGAAAGTGACGGTACAGGGCGAAGCTGTATTTCGCCCGATCAGGTTCAAGGCCGATTGTCTCTCGACAGGCCGCTGTCTTGCCCAGACAATCAACAAAATTGACGTTCATTCTGCCAATGGAAGTGTGTTACAAGCAAATTGAGAATTGTACAGCCGAGAGCGCAAAACTACAGATACAGTCTTTGACTTATAGGTACATTTTATCGCCATCTCCGCCGTCCACCCATAGCTTGACTTTGGAACTTGCTCGTTTCCCTCCTCAGTCTGCGAGTCGCCCGCTCTCTCTCCAGTTCCCTTCGCTCCACCTCCTCTGGTGACAGCTCCTCCCAGCGTGTCGCAAACTCGTTCGCGTCAACCCAGTCGCGCCAGACGCTTTGAAGAATCTGGGGCGCGCGGCCACCACGACCCGACCATCCACCTAGACCCGTACGATCCTTCATCACGCCAGCACGATCTCTTTCCGACGACGGGCCCAACACACCCCATTCCACTGCGTCCTTTTTGTGTCGAGTCAACTCTTCATGTATGGCATGCGAAATGAGAGAATGGGCTTCTCCGCCGAGGCCTAGTTCGGCACAAAGCTGCGATGTGAAATCTTCGGGAGTGAGTGGACTGAGGAGGTCCCACTCGATGTGGTCTGCAAGATGGTACGTCCCAATCTGGACGTCTATACTGAGAATAACTCTGCACTCGCCCTCCCGACGCTCTTCGTCCTCTTCTTTGGTTTCGAACAGGGAGTAATCGACCGCCTCATCCAACTGGGCTCTGATCTGTGCGGAGATTGTCTCGACCCAAGGCACGATGGGCAGGTCGATATCATTGCAGAATGTGCGCGCAAAAGCCTCTGGTGTTATCACAGCTTCATGCATGTTCCACACGAAACAGTCACGGACGCGATGCGTTTCTGTCTCGAACTCGACTCGGATTGGGACAAGACTGGGAGTACGGACGTTCATAGGCGGTGCGTTGGGCAAGGGTAATGGATACGCAGGAGGGCAGAATGGCGTTGGGTGTGGAAAGTTTCTTGGTTTGATGAAATGCGGAGGTGGTACTTGGCCAAGATACGTCTGGCTCAAGACATCGTCTTGAGGCGGAGGAGGCGGTGGAGTTGGCCGGGGACTGGAATTTACAAATACGCCTTCTCGTTTACTACTGACAGTGAGTTTGGCCGAGTCCCGACTGTCAGTGACGAACTCCGAGTCGTCAGAGTCAGGCTCTTCGTCACCAGAGCCGATGTCAGCGTAGCTCACAACCCCGCCACCGCGGCGCGTTGCCGCGCGCGTCGTTGTAGCGGTGGTGCCTGCGCCTTGGAGAATGGGCTGCATAAGCAGAGTAGCGCCGGTACGAAGACGCGACGCATATGTAGATGCCATTGCTTGCGGAACCGTGGGCAAAGGGCCACGAGGGGCTGGTGGTTGCGGTTGATATTGTTGGTATTGGGGCGCCTGGGATTGAAGCCGCACTGGAGGAGGCGCAGGAATGGGAGGTGTCGGAGTGGACGTGAGATTCCGACGCGTTCGTGTGCTTCGAGCGCTCGATGCACCAACTTTTGCGTTTGGTGCCGCCGCGGACCAATTTTGAAGGTTCTTCATGTAGGTCGCATCTAGGAAGGATTGAAAAGCCGAATTGTGGATATAGAATGACGCCAACCCTTTGTATTTGTGGTCACTGGTCCATATACGGCCGATAACTGAAGAATTGCCATTATAAGCTTCATTTCACCGGGGAACGGATGACTGACTTGTGATATGGTTTGCCCTAGCTGGGCGTCTGTCATGTTTTGGAATACGGAGCTTCCTTCCATGTATTTTCCACAAAAAACAAGGGAGGAAAAGCCAGTCCCCAAGGGGAAGGGTATGGTGATGGTTCAGGTGAAAGAAGAGATGAACGCGTAGATGGCTTGTTCAGGATTCGAACCGGCGCGGTATATTCTGGGCCAGGCGGTATTCGTGCCTTAAAATCTTGAAGACCCACCACGGTCTCAATAAAAACCCTTGATGAGGATGCCGTTCGAGCCGTTGCTGATGGCTGCCGCGTTGCCGCTCTGTGAGCGACAAAGTCAATGCACAAAGTGGTATCGGCTGCTCAAGCACACATCTTCATACATCAAAGAGGGTAAGTGTAGTTATACCCCATGTAAAAGCTCTTTCAGTATACGCCATATATGACACAATAGAGCCATGACTTCATGGGTCTTGTCTCTGGAACTCTTTGAGGAGTATTTGATGGGGACGTGGACACAAAGGCAGTCCAAATCATAAGTTAACTGGCCCTCTTGGGGTTAAACTGGATGGTACAGTGGTTGTACTGCACCAGCGATGGACTGAGGCTGCCATCAATTCTTTCTCACATCCCGCGCCCGGCTTCTCTTGCCGTGCTTAGTCAGGGTGGTACCCACCTCTATAGCGGTTGGCGCCAGGCCCATTCAGGCACGAATACCGCCTGTTCTGGGCCCCCGACAACATTCAATCCCAAAATGGGAAGCTTTTGCCGCCGGCTTGACACGTCTGCCTACTTGGGTGCACGTATTCTTACCTTTCCCCTCCATCACCGCCCGCCGCAATGGCGACCTACCACTACGATGAGTCGGGCAATATGGCCGCGTACTTTCTCATCACATTTTTGGCCTTTGTCCTCATTCCCCTCACTTTCTCGACCTTGTTCAGTGCGTTCGTACCCAAATGCTTGACGCAATCTCATTTCGCCAGAAAAAAGCAAGGAATCGCTCAGCGGTTGTCAATGCGGGCCATGTAAACAGTCACGTCTGCAGGCTGCGAAGCTCGAGGGCACCTCTCTTACGAAGAAGTGCGTGATTTGCATGCTTTTTGTCGTCTGCTAAACTTCGCGCGTAGACATGTAATACTCGGACTGGGCTGGTCTCTATTTGCATACCTCGTTCATCGCGTCTTGAATGCCTCGAACGACAGCAAGATCTACGATCCTTTCGAAATTCTGGGCATATCAATTGGCACGTCAGAGAAGGACATAAAGTCCCACTTCAAGAAGCTCTCCAAGTTGTACCATCCCGACAAAGTACGCGCGACGGCCAACCAGACCATTGAGGAGATTCAGAACAAATTCGTGGACATTACCAAGGCGTACAAATCGTGTGTCTCCATAATTCATGAAGAGCCGCCGTTTGCTAACCCACTTGCAGGCTAACGGACGAGACCATACGCCGCAACTGGGAAGAATTTGGTGACCCAGATGGCCGTCAGCAGATGTCCATGGGTATTGCTCTTCCGACCTGGATCATCGAGGGCAAGAACAACATCTGGGTCCTTGGAGTCTATGGCCTCATCTTTGGCGGTGGATTGCCCATGCTCGTTGGCCGTTGGTGGTTCGGTTCGCGTCAGCGCACCAAAGACGGAATCAGCACGCATTCCGCGGCAGCGTTCTTCAAGTCCGTCACCGAAACATCCGAGGTCTCAGACACCCTGGCCATCATGTCCAAGGCATACAAGTTCGAATGCACACCTGCCAACAAAGACAAAGAAGAGCTCAAACGCCTGCAAAAGGAGATCGCGACCCTTCCCGAATCTGAATGGACAACTTCTGTCCTGAAGGTGGCCGGCGATGATGACGAGGGAAAGAAACGCGCTTTGACACTGCTGTTCGCTCACTTGTTGCGGCTGAAGGTGAACGGCTCGGCTCTGAAGAGAGGTACGCGAACAGCAAATATCACTACACCACTCGACGTCTGACATTTCATGAAGAACAACGTCGCGTTATTTTGCACACCTCCACGCTCCTTAACGCGCTTCTGACAATTGCGACATCACGCAACTGGTTTGTGCCCACACTCGCAGTCATGAGATTGCACGCATGCATTACACAAGCTCTGCTACCGCAACAGAACGCCCTCGCCCAGCTACCAAACATCAAGCCCGACGAGGTTTCGACGGCTTCCGACATGAACGAGCTTGTCAACAAACTCGAAGGGGTTTCCGACGGCCGTGTTGCCGATGTTCAAAAAGCTGTTGAGAAATGGGGCAAGGTTGACGTTGTCGACGCCTCTTTCAAAGGTGATTTTGCGTCCTTGGCACTTCGTCGGAGTCTGATTACTAACTTGCCTTCTAGTCATCGACGAGCGCCAAGTTACACCGTCTGCCATAGTGTTCATGGTTTTGAAGCTTCGCCTGGTATCGCCAATATCTTCCACAGTAAAAGAAGAGGAAGAAGACCCGATAGAGGTCACCAAGGCCAACGACAAGAAGGACTACAAATTCTTAACCAGCCGGTCGGATACTGAAGAACTTTCAAACATTACTCCTTCATACGCACATGCACCTTACTGGCCTTCAGTGAGAGATACATTTCTTCTCGTCTATCAGCCCTCCTGACATCCATTTGAAGGATCGCAAACCATCTTGGTGGATCGTTCTCGCTGACCCGAAAACGTCCCGTCTCGCCATCCCTCCCATGAAGATCACCGACATCCCCTACGCCTCCGATCTCCCTGCATCAAGACCGTACAGGTCGTACAAGATTCAATTCCAGGCCCCGCCAAACCTCGGAGAGAACAACTGGCGCGTCTACGTCGTTTCGGACTCTTTTGTTGGGGAGGAAGAGTGGCGGCCCATCACGCTTAAGGTCGAGGAGCCGGTTGTGCGCGATGAGGCGGAGGACGACATCAGCGACCCCGAGGAAGATACGCTGGCGGGCCAGATGGCGATGATGAAGGGCGGACGGGTGAAGAAGGTGTCCGAGGAAGACGATGAGGAGACGGACGACGAGAGCGGAACGGATGACGACCAGAACAACGACGATAGTAGTGATAGTGACAGTGATTAATCAGTCCTCGTTCTTTGAGTCTGTTAAGTTATTTTGCATTGGTATATGTTGTAAATACATCGCACCTAGGATATACCAGTTGGACGTCGTAAGTGATGTTGGACTGGGACGAGACGTCGGCCATAGTGGAGGAATGGTACCTTGTTTCTTCCCATGCCGAATTTTGCGCGGTGGAATGGAGGTCTCATCAACCTCTCGCACTAAGGACAGCGTTCAAGCTTCGCTTCAGGGTCCATCATATAAACATTCTCATTCGTTGTATTCCGGAAGATTTACAGTCTTTACGATGCAATTGAAACATATACTATTACAGCACATATCGGAAATCCCTGTTCTGAATGTCCGTCAAATCCAGGAATTCCTATGCAGGACGTTGAGTCAAGAGATTCTGATAAGATCTGTTTACATACCTTCTCAAGGTGAACTTTGTGGATTGCGCCTCCGTGGCCGATATCAATGTAGACGTCGTCGTACTTGGTATCGCGTACTTCCCCGTCCCGGCGTTTGTTTTCCCAGGATAGGTACGTGCGGATGGTGATCATTAAAATCATCCTACACACGACGCAGATACCGATGACTATCCAGGGTACGTGGTTCCTAGCAGTGTCACCACTAATAAGTTGAATGAAGACTTGACTCGGGTTATGATTACCGAGGCTTGTATTTCTGTTGCCACATGAAAGGACCGACAGCGTTTCCAATGCAATAAGCTGAAAGCATGATCGTGTTGACGGTTATCCGTTTCGTATGTCCAGCAGTGACGCTTGAGATCCAAGACAAGGAAATTACTGCCACGAAGTCCCTTCAGAAAGGAAAGTAACGTATGATTCGAGTAAATACCAAAGGCAGTCGTTCCGACACCTGTACGAGAGTTAGCGGTCATCACTACGCGTCGCCTGCAGAACATTGGACGCACCACTGATGAAAAGCGTGATCAACAGCCCAACCTGGTCGCTCCAGGGGAGAAAGTTAATCAAGAACACCGAGATCAAGTTTGGTATCATCCAAATCGCCCCAACATAACCACGACTGTTAGGAATGCGCGTCACCACCATCGTGCCCGTCCATATGGTGATGATCTCCACGACGCCGTCCACGCATCCCAGAAGGGTGGTCTGGAGGCTGTTGAAGCCAAACGAGAGAAGGATGATCTGCCTTTGGTTTGACAGCGAATTGGGGATATTCGTGAGGACACAAAAGAGCGAAAACAGCCAGGTCTTGGGATCAGTGAGCGCCTCGATCATTCTGTACATGGTAAGGTTGTGCACAAATCAGAATGGCAGGAGATGATTCTGTACGCACTGTTCACGCTTAAAATGCTTGTTCTCGACACCGGTTTGATTTTCCTAGGGAGTCTGAGTGAGAATGACATGAGGACTAAAGACAACAGTAGCCATCCACCTTGATTCGCTGCACGGCTTGGGCGCGTTCATCCTCAGTCAAGAACCATGCCGTGGTAGGAGAGTCAGGGAAAAGGAACCTGATGGGAGCTTACAATCAGTCCTTCTCTCCATCTTTGGTAGTGCCAAACGCACCAGAAGACGACGGCGGTCACGATCGTGAGAGCTCCAAAAATGATGAATAGCCTTAGTATCGTGTGAGTATAGTACCCCAAAGGTCTGAGAAGGAACGCACCATTGCCACGCGGCCAAAGCGCGCGACTTCATGTGCAGTGTTCCAAAGCTGATGAAGCCTGAGAATATCTGGGCTGTTGCGCGTGGGTGAGCGTAGATGCAAGCTGGACTAGCCTTACCGAATCCGTTCATCAAGACTACACGAGGATATTAGGCAGTCCATTCGACATAACGTCAAACACTTACACCAGTACCCCACCCTCATGGTTTGCTCCCGTCGCGTGTAGAACATGGCACTGACGATCATAAACCCAGTGGTGATAGAGCCTTCGCACATGCCGAGAATAAGGCGCACGATGAGAAGGCCAGTGAAGTTCTTGCATGCCGCATGACAGCACAAGGCAATCGCCCAGACGAAAATGTTGATGCTACAGACAAAAGTAAGCGTTGGACACAGCTCGATTGAAGGTAAGAGTAGAGAAACCTGAGCCACTTGCCGACAGGAAAGCGTTGCAGAGCAAGATTTTGAGGAAATTCGAACAAGAGGTAACTCAGATAGAATGCCGTCCCAAGCCTATGGCGATGAGTGCTTTATCCTGAGCAAGGCATTCAACTTGTACGTACCAGTTATACCTGCGATCGGTGACTGAGATCAATGCTAATGAAAGCGATGTTGCAAATATCGTACGCGTTGGCCGAGAGATGGGCGTCCTCTCTGATGAACTCATGAACGCATTCCAAGACGTGATAAGAGGCAAGCGTCCTTACAAGAGGTTGAGTGCAGCAGCGTTATTCAGTGTAGCTTTGTCCATGTACTGGATGCTGGAAGGGCGATTGACTAAACAAGCTGACTTTACTTCCAGTGAGAACGTGACACACGTATACAGCACTGGGAGAGAGAAAGAATATGATCAAAGTCGGCAGATGTATCAGAACGAAGAAGCTCACAACACATAAGAGGCAGAAGATGCCTGTCGATCTTGTTCCTACGGCAACATGAGCATTCACGCTTGGGACGATGTGAGATTTCACAAACTTGATGCGTTGGGCCTCCAGTGGACTCAAGCGAGAGAGCTTCCCCGCCACGAGCTCTGCCCCGGTATCGACCTGTGCGACTGACACTACATCGATGTGAGTTACGGATCCCTTTTCGTCCTTTTCGTCCTTTTCGTCGATACTCCTTGAGTGAGGCGAATCCATCCTAGTGCGCTGTTGATGAGCTGGGCCCTCGTAACATCGCCCAGAATATATATCGGCGCATTCAGCGTGCGAAAAGGGCACCAGTGGGGAGTTATTGAAGTCTTGAAAAGCTTCTCTCGCACTAGAATGCGAGAGTTTGTGCACGGTGTACAACTATTTGCCGACGGCTCCGGAAGCCTGTGAAGCTTGTGTGAAGCAAGGCAGTCACGGGAGGCATCAACGAGGCATGCACAGATAAGAACAACGAAACCTAGTGTATTGTGGCGTTATCGTGGACGTATTCCATCAACGTGTGTTGAACTAGCTCGGATTGTTTATTGCTCACAATACTCAGCCCTGTGATCCGAGAAGGTGCCACCCGAGAGGCAGATGACAAGTGCAATACCAGCGCGACATGCCCTCGGTCTCTGCTGGAAGCCCAACTCAACGGTGGAAGACTGAAAGTCCATACGTGCACCTGGCAGTGGGGCGGTATACAGTGACCACTGACTTCGACGAAGACGAAGACGAAAACGCAGCGGTCCGAATGCGGTCCGATTTCCCAGTCGGGTCCATCGTCGGTAGTGTTGCCGCCAGTTCGGCTTTGAGCGGCGAGCCGATAGAGCCGAGCCCTCCAAGCCGAACTTGAACTAGGTTTCGGCTCGGGGCTTTGATCGGCTCTGAGTCAGCTGAGTCAGGTTCGAGCTGGGCTCGTCGCCGTTTCAAGCTTCTCTTGTTACCACAATGTAGGCTGAGCCAGCAACGTCTGTTTACTGTCACCCGCCCTCTGCAACACTCTCTCAAACTCTGGATGTGCCTCCCGAGTCTCAACTCAACAAGACAGATCGAAGCTTTGTGATGCCTCGAGGCAGATACACGCGCGCTTAGTTCTTGGTTACTAGTGGTGCGTAACCTTCTCCGTCGATCTGTGTCTTCTGACTTTTAGCATAGTACTGGAATGTTGCAAGCCGTTCATGTGTACTGTTCCGAATTCAATTTATAACCCTTACGTTGTCAAATTTGCCTTGTTGTCCATCACTCGTCGTCTCTCATTTTCCGGTCGTCACTCTTTGCCTCCATTCTTTCTGCATACTGCATGGATGCCTCCTCGCAAACGCGGTGCTAGCTCTGCTTCTGGTGATCCCGCACCTGCCGCTGTGCGTGGTCAAGCCATTGGCGCTCGTGGTCGCGCAGCTCGTTCCAGAGGGAGAGGGAGAGGGCGAGGTGGGCGAGGTGCAGCACAACGTGGTCGAGCTGCCTTTCCATCAACAGCGGAAACACCTCCAGATTCACCTACATCCTCATCCAGTCCGACACCTGGGCCCGATAGTCCAACGCCCGCTCCTCGTCGATCTCGTCCCAGAAGAGGCGCGCCAACTCGCAATGAACCAATCATACACTCTTCAGGTGCACTGGAGACTGTATTCTCTGTAAATCTCGGTGCGTGTGTTGTCGCTCTCTAGGATTCATTGCTGAGCTAGATTCAGACGAGTCATCTTCTCATGCAGCTGATCCTGCTGGATTGCGCGCCGGATTTGTGGAGGGTGAACTTGACCCTCTTGGCGATCCCTTCCTGTTCTCGCCGTCTGACAGTGCTCGCCGCCCCCATTTGGGTGACGTGCCTGCTACTCCCACTCATCACGGCGCACCGCTACCACCGCCAGGCAGTGCACGTTATCGACCTCCACCTAAAGCTGCAAGAAAGAAGAAAGGGACACCAGATCTTGACCCGTTCTTCAAGGATGCTCTCAATGATGGGTGCTCATATTGTGTATTTTGCATGTATGTCCTTCTTGGCCTATATTGATGTTATCATCTCACATTCCTACAGTGTAGAGAACGATGATAATGCCGCTCAAGCCACCTCATATAGCTCAACAACCTCGACAGGTATCCTACGTCGCCATTTGATTGATTGTCACGGCGAACTCTGGGTCAAAACATGCGACAAGGCGAAAATTCCCATCACTGCTGACGCCGTTCAGGAAAGAGTTGCTGAATACCGTGGAGAGACAGGTAGTTCGGATAGACCAGAGACCTCTCGTCAGCAATTCTCGCACGATGCCTTTGTGGATGCTATCGTCGAATGGATTTACACCGATGATCAGGTACGTTGCATATAGAGCTGCCTTGTCTCATGCTCATTTCATTCTAGGCGTTCAACGCTATCGAATCACCTCGGCTTCGACGAATATTTCTATTGCTTCGTGAAGAGCTACGTGACAAAGATATTCCACATCGTACGACCGTTCGCAATCGGGTGATGGATATGTGGAAAGCCTATCTCGTAGACTTACGAGAAGAGTTTTCGGTCTGTTAGCTTCCAACCTTTGTTGTTTCAGTCGACTGATCTCTATTTTAGCATGTTCTCGGTCTGATATCCTTTACGCTTGATATCTGGACCAACACAAATCTCATCCCATTTCTCGCAATCACGGCACACTGGATCGAGACAAAGCTTGTCACACGTGCAGATGGCACAGTCTCATATCGACTAGTCCTTCGTGCTGAGCTTGTTGGTTTTCATCATATACCTGGTCATCATACAGGTGAACATATTGCCCATGCCTTTCTGTACTGTACCGATCGTGTCGGTATCACAGAGAAGGTAAGAGATTTTCTCTCTATCAGCTGGGCTATTCTGAACGTCATTACAGATTGGCTGGCTGACACTTGATAATGCATACAACAATGATACGTTCATGTACTATGTTGCGATTGAGTTGATCGAGAGAAATATCCCGTTCGACGAGATTGCACGTCGTATTCGGTCCGTACAGTCTATCGCCTTCTTGTCGAGATATGTTCTGATGTTGCTCCAGTTGTTTTGCGCACATCGTCAATCTGACATGTAAAGACGTTCTCAAAGCTATCACGAACATGGACTTTGCAGCTGATGATGCAGCCGAATTCATCCCCGACAATGATTGGCACCATCCACCTCGAAACTTCACAGATGCTCTTGAGCGGGATCCAATTGCTATTGTCCGCAGTCTCATCCGTGTCGTAGGTTGTCATACTACGATGACCTATGTCCTCTCATGTCATTGTGTTATAGATTCGTAGCTCATCCCTTCGGCGACAACTCTTCAAGGAGATCTGTGAGGCTCTCTACTCAACGAGCCTCCAGCTTCTTCGAGATGTTATTACCCGATGGTCATCTACTTACTTGATGATTGATCGTGCGTTGGGCCTTCGTCGAGCCATCAACAAACTTCTCGCTGCAGAGGATCTACGCAAGTATCAGCTGAGCGATGCAGAATGGAAGGCATTGGAGGACATCCACGAAGTTCTTGCTGTTTGTCTTCTGCTCATCGAGAATCTATTCTCTTCTGATTATGTTGACAGATTCCTCATGCATTTCATCAAGTGTTGTCCGCCCAGAAGACACCAACACTCTGCATCGGTCTTCCGGCATATATGGCAATGATAGATGTGTGGAAATCGCTTCAAGACGATCTGCCACATCTTGCCAATATTATCGAGGCTGGCCTCAACAAGTTGTGCGAGTATCATTCTTATGTTGAATCAGTTCCTGCTTATTTCTTGTCCATACGTTTGTCGTTGCTTGTTTCTCATATGTTGCTGGGTCGCTCATTTTTTTCTAGTCTTGAATCCATCGCAGAAGCTGGAGTGGTTTCGAACACATATGCCTGATCGCGTCCACGACGTGAAGGCCTTATTCATCTCCACAGTATGTCAACTCACATCTGGCTGATTCTTCTCTCATGTATGTCTAGCTTCGTGAATATCGTCAGGCACAAAATATCCAGACACCGGTGCAAAACCCTCCAGAGGCCGCACGTCCAAGAACAGCACTTGAGCGTGCAACTGAATTACTTCGGTTGACTAAAAGGCCGGCGGACGCACTAATGCCAGCAAGCTTGGAGCAAGAAGTTGATCTGTATTTTGGTGAGCCGCTACTACAAGGCGGAGAAGATGCCATTGTAAAGTACTGGGAGGCGAGTTCTTTTGCAAGTTGGCGTCTTTTCTATTTGCTCATGTATTGGCTTTCCAGGATAATCAGCATCGATATTCTTCCTTGTTCCGACTTGCACTTGATATCACACCAATCCAAGGGACTTCAGTTCCTTCAGAGCGTGTGTTCTCGAGTGCTGCTGACACTGATACCGAGGATCGGAACCGACTAGCGCCGGAGACGATGGAGGCGTTGCAGATGTTGAAGTACGCCCAACTGCATGGTGGGCTAAACTTCTCGATTGGTCTTGATGAGGAGTCGCAGGTGAAGGTTCTTGAGGCACATGTAGAGGCGCTGACTGCTCTTCCCGTCGACATGCATTCATATATTAAAGAGCTCATGGCAAGCAAGTAGTAGAATTTACAATCAAATTATTTCGGTCATATTTATCGGCTTGAGCCTCGCTCGAACTCGAGCTGTCCTGAACCGGAATCTCCGAGCCGCTCGGCTCGCGGTAATCACCAGAACCGGCCTGAGCCTAGCCGAGTCGAACTTAGCCGAACTTTGGCAACACTAATCGTCGGGTTGTTATGTAAGTACCGACTGGGAGTCCCCAAAAGGAAACTACGCTTTTTGGAATCGACCAAAATGCAACTGCTTCGCCATAGGCACATATAAGCACTATGTTCACTGCGTAGTCCACTGTGTACTCAGTTGATGTCTGTGCATTTGTGCTGCATACATTGTTGACGAGCGACTCTGTGGCGTTCCGAATCCTTATTACCTAAAGGGTAAAGTCCACGACCCTTGATTTTCTTCGATCCTGCCCTTTCCCCTGCCTTTCCCCCCCTTCCACAGCCTCCCCACTGCCTTTTGCCTGCTTTTTGCGACATCTACCAAAACTGTTGACTGTCGGCTTCTCTGAGCTCTCTCTCTCTTGCGTAGACAAGGTTGCCCGCGAGCGAATGCTAACAAGTATCAGTCAGAAGGTTCTGTGAATAGCAGCGAACTCATCACCACTGCGGGCTAGTGACACGAAGTCTACACTGCTGTTTTCAGTCTGTTCCCTGTTTGTCGAGCATTAAGAACGATCGCTGCAGGTACTGCGTGACTTGTCGAAAAGCTCAAGCTTAACATTATGCAGGTAAGTGTGCTAATTGACTTCTACTACGAAGAACTGCAAAATTGATAATAGAGCTACAGAATGTTGGCATATACAGAATAAGGCTACAACTTCGACTTCGTTACTTCATCCTCATCTCAGACTGTCAGCGGCAATCTCTACGCCTTTCTCGCCGTCGCATGCGATGATCTCAAACTGTTCTGGCTAGGCTGTGGCCTATACTCCTCCTCTGCCAACCACGACGTCCCTGGAGGGCCCAAACTTATTGGAGGCTGAAGCATAGTGACCGCCTGTTTGGACGCAGAGAAATCCATTGGCGACGAAGAGGATGAGGTCGTTGATGATGATTGACCGAAGTCCAATCTTCGCGGTCGGACGCCTTTAACGCCTAGAACAGGCCCGTCGTCGCTATCCGGACGTTGAGGGAAGAATGAGGATGAGCCGCGCAAGGGCCCTCCAGGGGCCGGCGGGCACTGTGGCGCATGAGATTTTGTTGGTGCGGGCGTGGTGAAGTGGGATGGGTGTGGCGCCTTGTTTCCATCTCTCCCATGCTTGTAGGTGCTGAGCGGCGCTTGTGGGAGAGAGGTAGACGAGGGGTGGGATACAAGATAGGATGAACTCGAAGGGCTTGCCAGCCGTGTATCGAGATAGTGGTTTTGACGAGCGTGCATGTCTGTGCAGTTTACTGGACTTGCTTGTATGAAAAGCAGAATGCACTGTGGTGGTGGTAGTGATGGAATGTTACTGGTTGTGTTGGCCGTTTTTATGGCGACAGAATGCCCTTTGTTGGACCGTCGATCCTATTCGGGTCGCGAGAAGGTGGCGCGAGTGGCCAAAGCGACCAACAATGGGGAGAAACCCTTCTCGGCGCTTTCATGTAGCGTTACGGAAGACCACGCCAGGAACCATCCTTCTGCCCGAATGGTGATGCATTGGCTTGAACATCAATGCCTTTATTCAGTGGCTTTGTTCTGAGTCACTGAATGAGGTTTGTATTCCCGTTCTTGTTCCTTCTGGATGAGAGCGGACATAGCTCCGGATAATTGCTGATCTGGTTCGTCCAATCCTTCTTGTCAATGGTACATACAGGAGCCGTCCTTGTCTACGTTTTGATTCTGAGTCGGATTTCTGACGTTAGTTCCCTCCATTTTCTCATAGAGTTTGGCTCAAAGTATGCCTCGCGTACACCATGGTCATACATGCTTTATTCGAGCCGCGAATGTTAGTGAGGCGGTGACTCTATTTAATTCTGCGACCTTGAGTAAGTATGCTGTCAGGGCTTGGTGCGCCACCGCCCAAAGATCCTTGGAGATGGCTGAGCACTATATATCTGTCTACATAGATACATGATCTCAGTCTGAACTTGGTGCTGTAGAGCATCGCCAAGTGCAGGCGCCCGCCGCTGAGTCGCTGACTTCCCAGTTTGGATAAAGACCGGCGTTACACGATCGGTAGGTGCTGCCTTTGCTTTATTCTTCGATCATGCCTCGCGAAAACAGGAAAAGAGGAAAGAAACATAAGAAGCCGGCTCCGGAACAAGATGAGGTTACACCGACGCAGCCGCAGCTAGAGGAACCCGAACCCGAACAGCCAGAAGCTGGCCCGTCCTGGATCGTTCAGCAGCCGCACACGGTGGACACCGACACAGAAGCGCCGTTTGGCTACCTCGACCAGGATGTCAAAGCGTACTTCAGGACTGTAGATGTTCAAATGAGGCAGTGGCAGGATGGGACGACTGAAATTGACGATGGTGAGCCGTCAATGACATGCTGAAGGGAGAAAAGGCTCAGCTCATGAGTTTTGTCCAGACGAAAAGCGTCAATTCTTCATCGCTGCTCTCACAGAGATGAACGATAAAGAGAAGCAGTTGGCAACTGACCCCGATTGCTCTGTCATTCTAGAGAGGATGCTGCACTCAATGGATGACTTCGCTCGAAGAGTTTTCGCTGATCGGCTGGCTGGTTCGTGAGTCCTCTCTGCATGTTCATCACTCCCGAATTAAGCGGTCTGGCAGCTACGAAATCCTTGCAAAGCACAGGTTTGCGTCGCACGTGATTCAGACGCTCATCAACGTAGCTCGCGACACTGTCAGTCGCGAAACGAATGGAAAGGTTCCGGCAGATACTCCGCCGGAGTTGCGCACCATGACTGACTTGATACTCGACATATCCGATGTAACCTTTTGCGCGTCTTCCACCAATCTACACACTAAACATCAGCCCAGGAACTCATTCCAACACTGTCCTTGTCTTTGAACGATCCATTCGCTTCGCATATTGTCCGCGCCGTACTATCACTACTCGCAGGCCTTCCCTCTACTGTTACATCCAACACACAGTCTAAGAAGAGCAAGCAGTGGAAGGATAAGCAGGGGGAAATGCGGAACCTTTTTGAGAAGGAAAGCCAAAGCGATGAAATCGTTGTTCCTCCAACATTCGGGGAGAAGGCCGCTGCTGCCATACGCTCATGTAGGCAGGCAATGTCTGCCAACGAGATCAGGGCCTGCGCTGCTAGCAAGGTTGCATGTCCAGGCTTGGATGTACGTGGACGTTCATCATATCTCTAATGTCCTACTCACGCACGTTCAAGGTTCTACTGGCAGTCGAAGCCAATAGCGGACTATCAAATGAACCGGGCAGCCTAATGGACGCTGTAACAACCGGTCTTGTTAGTGAACTGCGTGAGCCTCCTTCTATCATTACACCCTGACTTCGCTCATCAAGCGATCAACAGTGTCAGGCAATACGCTTTCCACAGAACCCTCGTCCTACGTTGCGACACTCCTCAAAGACACTACATCGTCCCATTTACTGGAAACTGTTCTCGCTCATGCGCCTCAACTAGTCTTCGATTCTCTCTGGACTACATACCTTTGCCCGAACGGCGATGCTGGCAAGACAGCCGTTCATCCCGTGAGCAACTACGTTCTAGCGAAGGCTGTCGCTAGGTCAAAAGGAGATCAGCTCAATAGCATGGGACGGGCATGGTGGTCGAAAGCCGTAAAAGCTGGCCGCTTGGGAGTCATCAAGGCAGTAGTCGATCGTGCAGTCGAGCTAAAAGAAGGCGGAGACGGTCTGTGGACGGATGTGAAGACGGCATTTGGTATACTGGAGGATACTCAGAGCGAGGACGCGATCAATTGCGTGTTGTGTCTCAAGACTCTCGAGGTTCGAAAATGCTGCTTATTCCTGGTCGTTTTTGACGTGTTGTCCTCAGGAATATCGTTCAGTCGAGCAGGCTGAACCTAATGTTCAAGGCGCTCTACTACTGCAATCTATCCTTCGCTTGCCCGATCCACACAATGCCGAGCTGATAGAAAACATACTTGGCCTTCCCTTCACCCCACTCAAGTCTTTAGCCCAGCATCCTGTATCATCACGCGTCCTAGACGTATTGCTGGAGGCGGACACCGTTCCCCACAAGGCCAAGCGTCGCTTTGTCATGGCCTGGCTCGGGCACTACCACGAACTCGTCGACGACCGCATTGGTAGTCGGGTAGGCGAGCGCTGTTGGAAGTGGTGCGACACATACACTAAAGAGAAGATTGCACGGAGCGTAATGGACAACGAACAAGATCTCGCAGCGTCATTCTACGGGAAGTACTTCGCACGAGCGTTGAACCTCTACCTGCTCAGGAAGAAACCGAACGAGTGGCGTGACACTGTTGGTCGGCAAAACCAGAAGGCTGACGGGGTAACAGTCCCAATGAAGAGCGGCCCGCCTAAACCGGCTGTAGCGGAAGTTCAAGTGACGAAGAAGAGAAAGCACGAGGAGGACGAGATTGATGTATTGTTCAAGAAGGCGAAGAGCCATCAAAAAGGTGTTTTGGAGCCTCAACCGCAAGTAGCAGCAGAAACGGCTTCCGCACCCGCGACTCTGGATGCAAGAGTTATCGCAGCTATAAGGGCCGCTCCGTCTGGAGAAAAGAGCACGAAAAAGCGGAAACCCTGACCGGTCGTCATCTCGTTTTCTCACAAAAGTACCTACCATTGATCGTAATACAGTTGTTTTGTGCCAAGGGCCGTCACCGGCGCAGCAAGAAGTTGAACACTGTGACTTGTGGAAGATTTGGCAGCCATGAACTGAGCAGACATCTACATTACAACTTGCCTTCAGGCTTCCGCCATTCAGTGATTGCTAACTTTGGGTTACTGTATGACTGCATCGCCGAAATTCCTCCTTTGGCTGTTTCGCATCTCTCATCGCGTCGAATGACTTGTGTACTTACATACAGTCGTTGTGATATCTCCTCTTGTTAGTACAATCTGAAGGTTGGTTGTTTGAGTGCTACTTGCGGCCACACGCCTATGTAAACGAATCAAAGCTCCGTCTTCACCCTTTTGCTCTGATTCCTTCCAAGCTCGTCTTCGCGGTTCGTACGCTTAGGCATCCGATCCCGACTGGACCTCTCAGGGTGCCTTTCTGGGAGCCTACCATCCTGACGGTCATCTACGAGGACATATCAGAACAAGTAGTGTACGCCATGTTTTGAACGCCTTACAATGTGCATCAGTGTAGTGCCGTCGAGACGAATATTCAACGCGGTGTTGACGACGCTCTTCAGGATAGCGCGAGGTAGATGAGTTACTTGAAGGTCTACCCCGTTGGTCATGAAAACCATGCTGATGCGAAGTGCGTTCGTCTACCGAAAGTCGAGTAAGCAGTAAGCCAACAGAAAGTATTGAACCGACGCACATCTATCTTCACTCTCGAAACTGGCGCTTGATGCATAAGTTTCACTGCGACGAGAGCATTGATAGCCATGAGAATGCTTCATTTCAGACTTGACAGGGGAGTATCGATCGCCTATTAGGTCTGGTTGATAATCCGTCATAAAAGACACTCATAGGACTACTGACGAGAAGAAGGAGGCATGGGCGAGGCAGAAGGCTCTCGCTTGAACGGAGCTGTAACACCAGAATGAGTATCGAGGAGGCATGTTCGGGACAAAGTAGCGCATACTGGACTCAGTCGCTAAAGTATTGCTGCGGACACGACTATCCTGGACTCGAAGGGGAATGTCTACGTCGCGTCACAATCAGATTGACCACAATGTTGAATAATGACGAACCTCGCCGTTCCTCCTTGACTAGTGCACCTGTTGTCATAAGATTGACGATCAACCGTCATCGCTCTAGACTCACCGCGTCCAGAGGTACCGCTGAATGGTTTGATGTCTTCTGTGAATATACTGAACAAATGTCAAATTTGCCTGAGAATGGGAAGCTACCTGTGGGCTCCGCCTTCAATCTCGAACTTACGGCGTTCCTCAGACCTAAGTCCTGCGCTTCCATCTTTGCTCGACGTTCATGATACGCTAGTTCCTGTGCTATCAAAGCCTCATCGCGGAGACTTGCGGGTACAGACCAGTCTGGAGACAATAAGGTCAGAAAGCATGCAGCGCATAATGATAATATGTACCTCTGGGCTCGGGCTTGAGGCTCAAACTTGGCAGCTTTGGTTCTTGCGCTTCCGTTTTTGCTTGACGCTCATGGTACGCAAGCAACTCTGCACGGGAGTCACGGTCACGTAGAGCTGCTGGTACAGACGAATCTATGGAACACTGAGTCAGCGACTTGGACTCGTAGAGTATTGCAATAATCAGGTGTACCTCTCAAGTCTGGTTTGATGCGTAGACCGCCCTCCTGCCCTTCCTCTTTCTTCACTCCAAGAGGCCGCCCTGAAGCATCACCGTGAAACACTGACGATGAATCGTCTACGGAAAATTTCTTAGTATTCAACTTGCCTATGTATGTCGTCCACTTACACTTACCCGTAGGTTCAGATTTGACGATGCCTTGATTGTGCGCTGGTGGTGCCATCTGAATATCTTCAGGTTCAGGTTTGATTCTGATTTCAGCACGTTGCGCCACCCTTGGATCAACGACATCGTATTCCGGCGGACGTGAACCGACGCGCGCTAGATTCGACAGGGGTGTCTCGTACGGTTGCCAGCGAGACCTAGGATCAGGAAGGTCGGGTGGAGCTGGATGAGGACGGGAAACCTGACGCGACGGTGAACGGTCTTGACTCCGATCGGGATCTGGACTGGGGGCATAACTTATCGACCGATCGCGCGATGCGGGATGAGGAGGTGGAGACTCTGGACGCGACGAGGAAACAGTCGGCGCTGACAACTGCAGCAAGTTTGCATCGTCCTCATCGTACGGGTCCTGCTTGATCGTAGGCTGCTCTCTTACGAGCTGAGGGTGGGGCTGCGCTTCCGGCGAAGGATCATTCGTGGGGGCGACATTGACATCGTTAGACGTGGCATCGGTGTTGACTGGCGCCACGGTGCCGACTGTTCCAGGTTTCGCCCATTTGTAGTCAGGAGAGATGAATTTCGGGGTGCAAGGCTGGGGAAGCGGCAGTGAAAGAGGCGGTTTTGTTGGTCGTGCTTCGCCATAATAACCGCTCTCACATCCTGCAAAGCTTAACACTGAGCGAACAAAATGGTGAAGATGGAAGACACGCACGTAGGATCTGGTCAGGACACCCAAAGCGTCTGTAATCGTATTCGAATATGTCCGTGAAGTGTTCCAGCCCAGCGTTGTTCAACGAGTGCCTTCCAAGGACCTTCGCCGCGATGTCGTCCGTTAGCGAGTCGCTGAACTTGGCGATGACCGAGTCGTTTGTCCGATGGAAATAGAATACTTCGGCCTTCTTGCCTGTGTGCCATTCGAGCCATTTGCCAAGTTCATTGTGAAAGTAAGGGTCAGAGACTGCAGTGTTTGCTCTGATCACCGGATGCACGATGAGCAGGTGAAACCCATTTTGAGGTGTGTTGTACACTTTCTGCTTCAACTTCTTCCCCATCCCCATAGCCAGTTGGGGGTGGGAGGACAAAGCAGAGGTATGATGACGACATGAGGCCAAGGTGTGCACTCTTATAAAGCCATGCGGACACTGCCGGCACATTTATTCGATGCGGCGGAACTGGTCAGTCTCCCATAGGCAGACTAGGAACTGAGTGTGCGACAAAGACAAGGCTTGCATCGCAGTACTCCAGGTACATATTTGACAATGATCTAAATGTACATATTCTGCTGTCTATTGAGTAACATCTTACACGTTCAATTCTACCTTTGTCGCCTGCTTGATCGCCTCTTGAATGTCAGCGCCAGCAAGAGCTGGCTCGACCCATTCCTTCAAAAAACCGTCAACTTGCTCAGGGGCGCGACCGATGAAGCTTTGGGGATCCAACAGAGACTCCAGATCGCCTTTGATTGGGTCGAAGTAAGGCTCGGCCTTTATGCGAGCGATGAGATCGTTTTCGAGTCCCAGCTGCTTCACTTGGTGAGCGGCTTCATGTGATAAAACCTGCGAGACACACGTTAGTGTCTAGCAAAAGGATAGCGAAGAGGTTGATTACCCGAATCTTTTCGTGCGCCTCCTGCCTGTCTCCGCCCTTCTTGACGATGGCCATGATGACATTCTCGGTGGCCATGAAAGGCAGCTCTTGGGAAATGCGGCGAGCGATGACCTTAGGGTAAACGACGAGACCCTCAGAGATATTCTGCAGAGTCGAGATCACAATGTCCGCCGTCAAGAACGCCTCCGGAAGCGTGATACGACGGTTAGCACTACCAAAAGATTGAGAAATAGCTACCGAACAAATTCGAGATAATACCTGTCATCAAGTGTCCGCTCAAACCACTGTACACTAGCGGTCATGAGTGCATTTTGGTGGAGAACCATCAAGTGACGCGACAAGCTGCACACACGCTCAGATCGCATGGGATTCCGCTTGTACGCCATGGCAGACGATCCGATCTGGGTCGACTCAAAGGGCTCTTCAATCTCCTTCAAATTGGCAAGGAGCCGGAGATCAGTCGCGATTTTGTGGGCGCTGGCTCCGAGGGATGCCAGCGGGGAGAGGACATCGATGTCGATCTTGCGCGAGTACGTCTGGGACGTTACGGGGTACGCGTAGTCAAAGCCAGAAAGCTTCGTGACAAGCTTGTCCAGCTCTTCGACCTACTCAAGGGTGAGAGACATTCCTACCCCAATCTGTTTGGCCTACCTTCTGGTGATCGCCGTCAAAGAGGGCGAGGAAGCTAGCCTGGGTTCCGGTGGTACCCTTGACACCACGGAAGCCAAGATCGTCACGAGCGCGTTTGATGTTGCGAAGATCCCAAAGCAATTCTTGGATCCAGAGCGTGGCGCGTTTACCGACCGTTGTCAGCTGAGCCGGTTGGAAGTGCGTGAAACCTAGGGCCGGGAGATCCCTATACTGCGCGGCAAAGGCGGAGAGCCGCGAGATGAGAATTGACAGAGACCGGATAAGATAGTCTAGACCAGTACGCAAGAAGATGAGGTCCGCGTTACTATTGTGATTGGGGTAAGAAAGTCTTAGCAGCTAAAACTTTCGACGCACTCAGTAACGTAGCAAGAAGTGGCTCCAAGACTATAGAAGATGAGTGCTCAAATTTGGTGGTGTGCATCTAACGACATACTGGATGATTCCGGCGGCGGCAGGTGCGACGGTACCAAAAGTATGAACGTGAGCCATGACATCGTGACGGCGTTTCTTTTCTTCGATGGCAGCGACTTCAAATTGCTGAGGCGTCAGATGCTACACGATGAATGTCTCATCAAGGTCATTTCGCGGATACATAGCCAAAGCATACCAAGTTAGCCTTCATCTGCTTGATCGCCTCCTCTGAAATGGGAAGACCAAGCTCTTTCTCCGCAATGGCAAGGTTCAGCCATAATTTACGCCAGGTGAAGAATCGGTTCTAAGCGACACTTTAGATCGACGGAGGAGAGACGATGTGTTCAACTTGCAGCCGGGGAGAAAAGATGGGCCATTTCCTTGCTAGCATAGCGGCTGGGAGGGCGTCATGGTGAGATCAAATTCATAGACAAAGTACGGACCTGGAGAGCGGCGTAGTATATGTATCGAAGTTTTCCATGATGAGAGTAGAGGGCAGGATCGAACTTCAGATGCTGGAGATAAATTTCTCCAATCTAATCTGATCTTATCTTTAATGACTCCAAACAGCAATGAACGCGACAGCCGGTTACTTATGTATATATGGTCGCTACATTACGCTTTGCCCGTGAGTAAACATTATAAGTAGTTATTGTGAAGAAACAAGTTGCTAGCATGGATAAGACTCGATCACAACCTCCAGACCCTGTTCCCTCCACTTCTGCAGACAAAGTTCAACTTCAACAAACCTCCTAAGACTTGTCCACAACTCAAGCCTCCGCAATCGCCGTTTATTGACGAGGGAAATCATGGATGTGAGAGACCACTGATTGTGCATATCACGGAGTGCGAGGGATTTCAGGTGCGGAAGGACTTCTTGACCAAACGGGGAGGAAGAATGAAGATGATCTAACAAGGGATCCGTGATGTAGCTATCCATAGACGTTCGAATGTCCAGGTCCGCCAACAAGGGTACTTGTGATACAAGTGATATCACCTGTGCTGAAAACATAGGCACGTATCGCAGGCTCAGCACTTCGAGAGTGTCTCGGGAACGGGAGAGAAAGGCGGAGAGGGATGAGACGATGCCATCATGGTCTGAAAAACTCGATGGCATTGCCGTCGGCCACTCGATAGAGAAGTTCTTCATGGATAAGAACGTTAACGCGTGCAATATCGTACAGAGTGATACCGAAGGGATCGGTGGATCACGGTCTATCTCGGTGTAGTGGAACATCAAGTCCACGTCCTTGAGACTATCCAAAACTATGGGTTGTAGATCGTCGGAGATGGATAGGTCTGGCCGCGAATTCAGCTTCACGGCCAGGCGACATTTGACCAGCTGTGAGGCCGCGTGGAAGATGCTATACATCTCGTCCACCGTCAGAAGGCCGTTCATGTCCAAGCAACAACTGAGTTCGGTGATTGCGGCGAGTTGGATAGAACGCAAGAGGGTGGTGGTCCCTACCGAAGGCGTACACCAAACCCCTTGCATATCGAGATTGAAGGATGTGAGGTTCGGCGTCGACAGGACCCCAGTAAAGAGCGCAGCGAATAGCGGTGCGACGGTGGCGCTCGGTACAACGAAAGACATATGTCGCCACCGATGTGCATGGACCAAGAGCCTTTGGACGACTTGAAGGCTCCTCGGATTGAATTGCCTCTGTAGAGTATATCGCGGTGGCACGTAAGTAAGCCTCACCGTGAGCAATTGGTGGCGAGATGTCTGAAGCCAGAAGTTCAAAGCCTCCATCGCCTTACAGTCTGTACGGCCATTTATCCGGACTTGAAAGGAAGCCCAGAGGGGGGAAACAGACATAGCGACCGTTCTCCATAGTCGACAGACATGGAGGAGGATGAGAGGAGACTTCCTCGAATTGAAGGTGGGAAGATCATCGGGGAGGGTGAATGTGAAGATCTCGATGAGTATCTCGAGAGGGATAGACTGCATCTGGAGATGCATTATACGAAAAAGCGATGAGTCGAAGGGAATGGACGTACGCGAGTATTGGCGTGGGTTAGTGGTGTTGTCGAGGTTATATAGGGATGCTGAGAGTAGATCCTGCTGCCATAAGACCTCTCGACCCTGCCGCGTGCAATTGCCATCACCTCAGACAACTGGGTGTTCTCCTTGTACACCGTTGTACGTGTTCCAGATGATACGCAGCCCCTTGCCAGGCCGGTCGCAGGCAACGACCACTATGGCTGAGGGCGTTCTTATAGTAACGCCAGAGAAGCCCTTAAGAACGATAGCCCCGGAGATTCACTCATTCCCGGAGCTCTGGCAGTGCGAAGGTTAACGTTGGCACTCGAACAGGCTGGAGGAGCTCCAGTAGCTCGAGAAAGGGGAGTTGTCGGATTTATGATTTCATCGCAAGGGGCGCATTGACATCCCTGATCAGCAAGATAACGATGTTACGAGCATTCTGTCAGCGTTTGGAACACGCGAAGGAGATGAATGTCTGGGATTGCACTGTCCGGTGTTTGCACCGGCGACTGGAGGGCACGGGCTGCGCGTCGATCCATTCATTAATTGTAACTGGACAGGGCTTCAAGAACAGCCTGGACACACATACATGGGCACAGGATACATACTACGTAGATCTAGAAGAACTTACCAAAATCGTACGCCTCTGCTGCGTCACCGGCACCGGACGTGGGCTTGGGCTTGGCCTTCGACTTCTTTGATGGCGCGTTGGCAACTTTAGGGATGGACTTTGCCGCCTTCTTTTGTGTTTCAATAGCGAAGGCGACCTTTTTGCTAGGCGGATGAGGCGTCTCTTTGCCGCGTTTCCGTTTTTGTTTGCCTGAGAGCGGAGGAGGCGGTGGTGCATCCTCTTCGTCCTCGTCCTCTTCCTGGTTCTCGTCATCCTCTTCCTCCATTAGTTCCTCCTCTTCAACATCATCACCAGCTTCCATATCCTCGTCATCGTCTTCCTCGTCATCATCCCCCTCCTCGTCATGGGTCTCAGCAGCAAAGGGCTGCTTGAATGAAGGAAGGCGGTGGTCGATCTCGCCGGTGGTCAACCTCAACAAACCACCCCGTTTCCGAAGCTCGCGGCGCAGGGGCAGTGTGCTTAGGACGGGTGTATCCGCCTCGTCGTCCCCCGCAGTCGATTTTGACGAAGGCATCGTGTACCACCGTAGTGAGCCTTTGTTCCAATCACGCAAGAGCACTCGACATGCCGACACAAGATCAACAGCGCTGCGCTGTACATGCGTTAATATGCAGATCTAATCGAGTCACATGAATGGAAGCTCACTCGTTTCACAAGCTGCTTTGAGCGCGCAAGACCAGGTAAGAAAGCGTCAACGTCGCCCTGGATGAACGCCGGAAGACTGTAATGGACCATCAAGTCCTCGTTGTTGGCACGCGAAACGATATACGTCACTGCGATGCGCGGGTTGTCAGTCATACAGGCAGCTCGTTTGGCGAACACAAAACATACCGGGTGCCATGGGCTCCTTCAGACGATCAATGCGGCCTTTGTTTCGGAGCAAGATGTCCCTCGCGCGGTTCTCCTCAGTGAGTTCCTCGCTCTCCCAAGAAACACCGGGCGTGTCGACAAACTTGATCTGTTTGCCCTCCGTCTCGACGGTCACCTCCTGGGGAAGCACGGTTGTCGTCGGACCCTTTGAGCTCGACTCAAGAGTATACGTAGGCAGTATAGCTTTACGCGCCACGCTGTTGATAACGGAGCTCTTCCCGGCCTAGGTAGATCGACATCTTAACGTCATGAAGGCGATTATGAAGATGCATACCACTCACATTGGTGAAGCCCACGACAGCTACTGCGAGGGGCTTATCGCCGTCATTCTTAAGCGCAGCCTCGCCAAGAAGCTTCAGGAGCGCCTCAACGCCAACGGCATTGTCCACAGGAACTTTGCCTTTGCCCTTCTCGAGCTTGCTGCACTCGACCTCTGACGGAACGAAAGCCGAAGCGGAGCGAAAGAGCACTGTAGGGTGTTCGGCGCGAAGATGCGCGACCCAGGCAGAGACAGCCTCTTGGGGACATAGATCTGTCACGGATAGTAAGAAACACCGACAAGGGGTGTCCTTGACGAGACGTACCGATTTTGTTGAGAACGAAAATGGTTCGCTTCGATGCTATGTCCTCAATCTTGGAACTCCGGAAGGCCAAGGGATCTCTGCAGTCCAGCACCTGGAGGACAACATCCGCGTGGTCGAGAACGGATTGCAGGTCCGGCAAGTCACGGTTAAATAGCGCGGGTTCCTCCTCCTCTTCGTCCTCCTCCTCGACGACCTCCACTACAGGTGCTTTGCGCTCCATCCGTGTAAGCTTGACATTGCGCAGATTCTTGGCGGCGATGCTGGCAACACCATCGAATCCCTTGAGTTCGGCGTTTTCGTCAATCTCCATAGCTTCATCTTCGTTCACAACGGTGCCAGCTTTGAGAGCCTTCTTGGCCTCTTTCCGACGCTGCTTTTCCTCGATTGCCTAATGTCATGTTGATCAGATGAGTTAGGCAATGAAATGATTGGACGTACCAGACGACGCTCTTCTTGAACTTCCGCTAGTATCTGGTCCTTGTACGGAAAGTCATTGGGGATACCGGGATCCTTAGTGTGCTCTGTTCGTCCACCTGTAAGTCGGTGTCCTCCGAGCCAAAGCGCAATACAACGCACTTGACTTCCATGTCACATTGGTTTTCGCCGCCTTGGCCCTCTTCTTCCTCGTTTCCCGGACTTTTTGGGAGATCCTCTTGCGCTTGTTGGTCGTGCCACGTCTGCTTGTCTCTGTAATCGTTAGACAATGCCACACAGAAACGAGATAGGCTCACCCTTTCTAATTCGAGGCATTGTAGACGATGGTGCAGAACAGAAAAATATTTATCTCCTTTCGGCCCGGTTCATGAGCACGGACTGGGGTTAGGGTTCTTTGCTAAATGGTAACATCGAGCTTTAACACTTTTAACAGACATTGAGAATGATATTGACAAGGTACTGAGACGCCAGTAATTTCCAGAAAGGAGTAAGGACAGTTTTTCATTGAAAAGGTTACATTAAATACAGGGCTATCGATGTCTCTAATTAGACCAAAACGCCGTCCATTACATGTGGTAAAGTTTATACCCATCACCGTTACGCTTCGAATAAGCGCCCGTGGACCCACAAAGCAACGATTGTGCCATATTAGTGAGGGTAACGACTGAAAAAGGGAAACACGTCACCCTCTATCTCGCCTCAAGGTCCCGGCCATCACACGCAGGCAGCAGAGAGCCAGTCAGTTGAGAGAAGGGTGTACTTGCAAATATAATATGGCGACAAAGCGAGAACGATAACTAGGACAACTTGAACAACTTGAGATGACGACAACTTGAAACTTGACATTTTTGTGGCTATTGAAAGGGTCCGAGGATCTTCACCATGGGATAGAAAGAGAAGGGAGGGGTTGATGTAACTTGAGGAGGAGCTCCCCGACTTGAACCAAATGCTCAGGCAACCTATCGACCTTCTGTCCTCGACCGGCAGGAAACGGTTACCAGCGGTCAGAGGCAGGAGCATCGTAATCCCTGGGCCTGGAAGGGCTGCTGCCACGAGGTGGGCTGCGTGAGTAGCTCCTGCGGCGTCGGTAGTCGGGCGAGTATCTGCCGCCACCGCGGGGCGGGGGGCTGCGGCGGTCCCTCCAAGAGTCGCGGCTGTCCCGTCCGTAAGGGTCACGGTCGCGATCCCGGTCCCGGTCGCGGCGGTCACGATCCCTGTAAGAGTCGCGGTCCCTGTACGAATCCCGTCCTCCGCCGCCGCCGTAGGAAGACGATTCTCGAATAGCCCGACGGTGGCCCATGTACTCTCCAGGGGTGGGGGCGTGGGGCCTGTCAGTGACGGAATAGTCCACGCGGATGCGGCGTCCATTCAGGTCCTTTCAAGGGTTAGCCGCCACAAAAATGCAGGAGCATGTAGACCGCTCACCACTCCGTTCAGCTCTTGGATACAGCGAGTAGCGTCCTCGACAGTTGCCATCCTGATGAACCCGAAACCGCGGGAACGGTCGGACTGCTGAAGACTTTAGAATGTGGCGCTTATGAAAATAAAGTTCAGTGACATACCCGTTGGTCATATACGATGGTGACCTTCTCGACGCGTCCATAGCGGCCGAACTCTTCGTCGAGATCGCGTTCTTGCGTCCGGATGCTGAGACCGAACACGCCGAGGACACTGGTAGGATTGGGGGCCTGCGAAGATGTATGTCAGTGTTGCCGTCCACAGGGCAACAGCATCACACGAGAACGTACTACAGGAGCATGCGCTGGCCGCCTTGGAGCAGGTGGGGGCGAGCGAGCAACAGACCTGTATGGGCTGCGACTACGAGGGCGGTCGCCTCTGGGAGAAGGATCCCTCAGCGGTTCGGGCGCTGCTGTTGGTATAGCGAGCGGCGGGGCGGTATACGCATCGGAGTACGGGTCAATACCGTTGGCTGGCTCGTACTAAGGTGAAGGAATGAGCCTGTGGCCGCAGACCGTCTACAGCGCTTGGACCTACCATAGTGAAGGTAGCTTGCAGGCGTGAGCAAACAAGGACCAACAGCCCGATCAGTCTTCCAGATCAGGTTCGGGGTTTGCCCGGCTTGCACAGTGCACTTTCACGAATGTGCACTGGATATAACATATGTATATTGCACAGAGAATAAACATTGTTTTGACTGCGAACTTGGAAACGAGGAAGGGACAGCAAAAGAAAGGGAAGGACCAGAAAAGAGCGGAGTTCGAACTCTGTTTGGCCACCTGTACAGCTCGGCACTCGGCAACTTGGCCCGCATCAGGCAGTGCGACGATTGTCCATCGAGAAAACCACCGGCAAGAAAAGATGGTGAGCTCGACGCCGCCGCCGTCGCTGCCGCGCCCGCTCACGCCGCTATGCTAGGGTATCGACATCACCGCCCACCACGTCAAGAAAGGTAACAGGACCGCGCCCAAGAGCGAGGATCCCTATCTCCTTCTCCTCGTCAAGGTGCGTCTAAACTTATGTTAACATGCACCCAACCTGATTGAAGTGCAGCTTTACCGCTTCCTCGCCCGAAGGACAGACTCGGAATTCAACAAGGTCCCGCCCCATTTCCTATCGCACATCTGCCCCGGAATATTCAACTTTTTCCTCTGCTTGCACAGGTCATCCTCCACCGCCTTTTCCTCTCCAAAATCAACCGCCCTCCCATTTCCCTCTCCCGCATCGCCAAGGAGACCACCAACACCGTCGACCTAGCATCGAAGACCATCGTCGTTGTTGGCACCGTCACCGATGACATCCGTTTCACCGAACTGCCAAAATTCACCATCGCCGCCCTCAAGTTCACGCAGGCCGCCAAGGAGCGCATCTTGAAGGCTGGTGGTGAGGTCCTTACCCTTGACCAGCTCGCTATGCGGGCACCCACTGGTTCCAACACCGTCTTGTTGAGGGGGAAGAGGAACACGCGTGAGGCTGTCAAGCACTTTGGCATGGGTACGTTCTCTATGTTTTCTTGCCTCTACCTTCATCTTATCAACTTCAACAGGTCCCCACAAGAACAAGAAGCCCTACACCATCTCCAAGGGCCGCAAGTTCGAGCAGGGTCGTGGTCGCAGAAAGTCCCGCGGCTTCAAGGTATAATACCTTGTTGCCATCCGAGCAGAGACGCTGGTGGGGTACTACGGCAGTATCCTTTGTGTATGCTATGCGTTATGATGTCTGTTATCCCTATGCACATGCCGTTTACAAAGAATTGGTGCACACAAACCCAGAGCTGGTCCATCATGGGTTATTGACTGTGGCGCCGATTATGATCATAAGCTACGAACACCTTGTAGGCTTTCTCTCTCTCTCTCGGCAAGTTGCCCGAACGCTTTGCTCTGCATATTGAAGCAGCTCACGTTCTTCGCCAATGCTCTACTCGAGAAAGCATCCTGTTTCCTCGTCTGCCGGGCTTTCTGCTTTTTGGCGAGGAACGAATTCAGGCAATGTCAGCTTCTTGTCCCGAGGCCTGGCTGCATAGAGGCGGTTGCAGCACAGCAGAATTCTTCTGTCTGTCGAACTAACATCGCGTCTTCGTTGTGATATCAGTCTTACCGTTTCTAGGTTACACCTGTGCCCCAGCTTAGTCTCTTCTCGACTTCAGTGAGTCGCTCGCCAAATGACCGGTTCCAAGTAGGTGTTATCGGACAGCTTTTGAATGTCCACTCTACCATCTCCTCCTCGTCCTCGTCACTGTGACATCGGTCTCACCTATGCTAAGTTACACTCGTGTCCTAGCTGAGTCTTCGCTCTATGGTTTCTATCCTTCGGACATCTTTGGCGAGTATCTTACGAGAGGACTGAAGTTTATGCAATGACCAGGCATTGACAGGCCCGTTTCTCGAGAATTGAACACATAGATTTGGTATATAGTGGCAACACGTTATAGATGCATTCCATCTGTCACTCAAGATGTCAGGACGAGTGTCAGGTGTATTTCACCTTCTCGTCCCCGTTGTGTTGTGTCAATGGTTTCATTGTTTCTAGGTTACACCGTTCAGTCTTCACTGATTTCGACCGCGTGAATTAGCTGTTGCATCTATAATATAAGGATCTGGAAATGTCAAGCGTAAAGAGCGTATCATGGATGTCGAATTCAACATATATCTTGGTGTTCGTAGGCAGGAAGGAGGTGACAAAGAGCATCGACACTGTGTGGCGCATCATTCGTTTCGACACAGTCCAAGTAGAGCCATAGCATAGTTGAGACTCTTGATTTACTTGACTGTTACAAGGCATGTTGAGACCGTCAGTCCACAAGATTTCAGCCAGTAACGTCTGCATCCTAGGCATCAGGCTGGTTCAATATGTGCTTGGGTCAATAACGTATCTGCAAAACGAAGGCCGGACGAGGCTTGGAAAGGTAGCAGATATGGATGGAAATGTAGCGAATCTTGCCTAAAGTATTCTTCGTGAAGCGGAAGACAGTCAGGTATCATTATCATCGTCTAAGTAAGACATGGGCAAAAGAAGTACAGAAAAGATAAATCATAACAGAGTAACAAAGTTGTTATCAATCTCAGAATCGCCTCAGACTTGCGGGCTATACGGGGTTTGTTGAGCGTGGACCGGCGGCTGGCTCGGGGGGTATCCTGTACCACCGGTCGTTTGCGGGGTTGCCGCCATGTTAGGCGCAAATCCAGGTTTCTCGTTGGACACCTGGTCGGTGTTTCGCATCTCAGCGACGCTCGAGTTCCAGACACCAGTGTTGCCTCTGTTGACTGCGATGAGGGCGAACACAAGGATCAGCACAAAGTAGGCCATAACTGTGCAACAAGCGGTAAGCAACGCGAAGTGATACTGTGGAAGAAAAAGGGACGTGCGGATTATCCAGTTCAAGAAGCTGAAGGCCTCGATGGCGTTGGCTTCCCTGCATGCGCCACTGACTTTGTCTGTGCAGGGATTCAGATGTCGAACGATGGATTGGAACACGCAGTATCTTACCATAGAAATAATCGCAGCTTGAGATGAAGACCTCAGAGTTTTTGTCTGCAGCCATTGCAGCGGTGACCAGCCAGAGCAACCAGAGGACACCTATCGAACAGTCAGATGCACGCCACTTAGCTATAGAGACGAGTTTTTACCAAGCCACGCTAGCTCAACCATCACCATAGAACTGAATGCGCCCTTGCGCATCATTTCAATGACAAGCCTGCATGTCGATGTCAGATGATAGGTATCTGGCAGAACAATGAGAAGAACGTACATGACAGGCAGGGTGAGAATGGTGAGGACAGCCGTAGCAAGGGCCATCGCTGTATACGCGAAGTAACCGTCGAAGTAGGTCGTGGTGAGGTTGATTACATGGGCGCTCAACCCAAGCACGATCAACGAGAACAGGCAAACAGCGCCTGCAGGTCATGAGCAAATAGTACGACAAGTAAGTTGTCCGGAGGAACTCGACTCACTCAGCCCCACGAGCCGAATCAGAGGAAGGAGGGCCATTTCTGAGGACGTACGACGTGAAGAAGGAGAAGAGTGGGTGAAGGCAAGTGACACTTGTTCTGTCCCCAAAGCCGGCCCCGTTTTATACTTCCATTGTGCCAAGAAAGTGCGATAATCATCGCCACCTAATTGATCATAGTCTCAGGGACCCGCTCCTGTCAATCATGACGGTTGTAGATCACTCGCGTTGAGTCAGTAAAGGCTAAAGCCCTGTAATGCCGCCACAAATGAGGGGGGTTTTATTCGTGAACACCTCGTTTCTGCCTGAGAAGAATCTCAACACAGGTTGCGAGTAATACGTGAATACCTACATTTGCCTCCAGAGAGTCCTCTCTCGTGCACAGCTCGTGCACTGCCAGAGTAAAGTTTGACGGCTTATATTGCAAATTTATGTAAATTCCAAGCGCTTCACATTGACATTGACATGGCAGTTCAGGTCCATCGGTCGTGGTAAGGTGTGGTAGCGGAGCTGAATGGCAGAAGTTTCCTGCGATTTATTAAGCACAACAGTACGGGAGGGTATCACTTGATACAGTAACAGAGATGCTGTACAGCATAACGCGTGCCTGCAACGTTTAGCGCTTGCGAATGCTCATATGACTGTCTACAATTTCCGCTAGGTTTCCGAGAACCGCGTATAGACCATTTCGATGGAGGAAAAGCACAGGATGAGGCGAACCTCGAGGGTATCAACGAGCGTGTTTAGCATCTTGCCACGATCCCAACAGAAGGGAAGGCGACGTTTGAATGCTTTCGTGTTTGGTAAAGACTGGGTAAAGACTGCATGACTCGGACCTGACGTCTAGACTCAGTCGTGGAACAGAGTGTAAGATTCAGGTGAGAGTAGTTGATTGTCAAGATCCGGATCATTCAAAAGGGTTCTCGGGTCTGCCAGAGGCCGACGATTCTGAGCGACTGCTGACGTCGGAGTCAAAGTATGAGACAGGCTCGGCGTATACATCGTCGAAAGGTGACGTGTGTGATATAGCACCAATCTCTAGGTCGTCGGGATTGACGGGGGACGGGAAGAAGTCGGACTCGGAACTGAAGGAAATCAGGGAGGCGGAGGCGGCCGGGGAAGGTGACCGCATCAGAGGATTCGCAGTGCCCGGAACGGGAGGTGAAAGCATGGGTGATGCGTTTTGCCATCTCGATAACTCAGGTCGAACTATATCCTGCACAGAGATCGTGCTGAAACGGGGATCCGTACCGTTGCTCACGACACTTGTGCGATCCCACAACGACGCGTTATCCACCGCGTTGTCAAGACGGACGTGCATGGGAGTGCGGCTTCCTGCGCCATCTCGGAAAACAGACGGGGTCGGGGTATCCACCCGACTGTGACGCTCGGCATGGTGGAAACTTCTCCACGACGAACCCGATCCCGATGGGCCATTTCGTCCTCGCCGCCGCCAGCGTCTGAGGGCGCACAGTAGAAGCACCAACAAGAACACGAAACCGAAGACAGAGCCAAGGATTACTCCCAGAAGGCTTTGAACTCTGAAGTGCCTTCAGTAAGAAAAAGACATTGTGATAAGATGGAACTAACCCAGAACCGCCACTGTCACTAGCTTTGTTGCCGCCGACACTACTCACACCGCCACCTCCCATGCCGCCAACGCCATCTGTTGGCAGAGCGCCTAATGAACGACTGCCCGACTGAGTCATGAGCCCGAAGGGAATGGTGATGACTGTCACACTTCCAGCAGAATTGGTGGTAGTGACAACCGGGGGCTCAATAGCGAAATGAACGTCCATACTGCATGTCAAAGGCAAGTCAGATTGGTGACATACGAAAAGAAGACAAGTAAAAGACCTTCTCGATCCGGCACCCGTGAAAGTCAGGGTCGCGCTTGCAGCTTCACTTGTGGTGATGGATGGGGAGCCAGACGTGTACAGGACAACCGTCGGTGTGGTCGCAGGTCCATCCGAGTGAATGGCTGAATCACCTGGGGTCTGCAGAACGGTAGGGGTGACCTCTATGGGAGAGTTGGGCAGCGTGGACGTGCTGTCACCGACGATGGTAGCCGGCAGAGGAGTGGTCTCATTCTCAGGTAATGCCGTGGGAGTGCTGAGAAGCGTCGTGACTGGTGTGACCGGAACGCCTGTGACCTGTGGCGTGCTGATTGGTGACATGGTTCTTACCGTTTCACTCAGTGTACCAGACTCGGTGGCCGAATCTGTGCCCGATGCGACACTTGGAGAAGAGCCGACGACGGTAGACGAAGACAATGCACCTGTAGATTCCTCTCCATTCGAGGCAGAACCAGGAGATGAGGTGGCTGACTCGGGAGGCGAAGTGACGATCTCGGTCCCCGAGGTTGCGGCAGAGGTTGTTGTAGGCAACTCTGTAACAGTAGCGGCACCCGACGTTGTAGGACTTGTGGCTTGAGATGTGAATGTATCCGCGGCGCTCGAATGACTACTGGACGGTGTCGGACTGGTAGAGAAATCAGAGGTGGTAGCCGTTGTCGTCATCACTGACTTCGAAGAAGAGCTGGTCTCCGGCGACGATGAAGAAATGGAAGAGGCATCCGTCGTTGTGGGCAATTCAGCAGTCGTGGCTGCCTCGGAGGTTACAGGATTGGTGGCTGCAGACGAGCTCATGATCGTCGTAGTGGGGGAATCAGATGGGGTATATGCTGTAGTCATTCCTGTTGCCGTAGAAGAAGCAGTCCCCGGCGACGAATGAGTGGAAGTCGCGGTACTACCTCCTGTCACGATGTTGGAGGAAGTCTGCGTAGAAGTGATTGTGGTCGTGGTTGTGAGGGAATCGGATGGAGGCTCAGTAGTGGTGGTTTCCAGCGGGGAAGATGTGGGAGAAACTGCTGGGGAAGATGTAGAATTCGGGCTACTCGTAGGTGTAGCGTCGGAAACAGATGTCGAGATAGTGGATGTGTTTTCTGGCGCCGACGTTACAGGAGTTTCCGAGGCAGTGACAGTATCGACTGACGAGGGACTGTCGGTCTGCACATCCGTCGCTTGGGTGGATACTGTAGCGGGCGGACTTGATTCCCCTACGTCTGATGTCGAAGGATCCGACGAGGAGGCAAGGGAAGAGGTGGTTGGAGAGGAATCCCCAGCATTGGAAGTCAAAGTCGCCTCTGGGTTTCCCGTCGAAGAAGGTCCATCATTGGTGGACTGGCTCACAGAAGAGTCTGTCACGGACGAAGAGGCAGTCGCGTCGACTACATCTGAAGAGGAAGCGATGGATGCAGTGGAAGTATCTGAAGGAGAGTTGAGCGCTGAAGCCTGACGAGGTACACGGTGAACGACTGCGAGGCGGTCCAAGTGACCATACATGAGCGGCTTTCCGTCTAGCGCATGGATTGGTGAATGAATGTGGGGGGAGACAAGTCAATGTCCGAGGTTTTGATGAGCGATACCGTGGAAGTGGCGACTCTTTGATGCCTAAAATTTAGAAGCCCATCCCGGTGAAGTCAGGAGATGGGAAACGGAACGGCGTATCATCCGATGAAGAACATTTAGAGCGGATTGGTCCAGTATTGTTCCATCAGAAGACAGGTCGATGAGGTAGCTCGGAGCCTTTACGGCAGATCCTCCGTTAATTTCCCATCGACAGCGCGAACGATAACCGGTGGCGCACATGAAACAATGCTAATGGGCAGACGACAGCAGGCAGGTAAGTACCTCCAACACTGTGCAGTCCTGTGGACACCAATCTCGAGGTCTTCAAAGGCTCAGATGGGCTGAAACACAGCTGGTGAAGCTCGCTGAGAGTATGACCTGCTATGGCGGTCATAACGCTCTCCTAGATCAAGGGAAGGGTGTAAAATATCCCTTTACCCTGAACGCCGACGCCAAAAAATATCCCGTTCCTGAAGCGCTCACGTCGAGGATGAGTTCATTGATGTGTGACAGTAGTAACTGGTAGGATACACACCGCAGTGCAAATACCGTTCGCTCCATGCCAGCATAAGATATCCGAAGTAAAGGTAGTGCCATCTCGACCGGTTTTCAGACTTCCAATCACCATCAGCAAACGTGGTCCTTGGAATCCGGATCGAGACTCAGAAGGCTGAGAAGCCTCAGAGCGAATGCCAAAGCGTCGGTACGGAGATAACAAAGGAGGTGACTCGGGTGGAACATGGAAGATCAAAGACAAATTCCCAGGCGTTGTTTATCTTATCTCAAAACAACAAACAGTCCTTCAGTCGTCTCATGACTCTCTAATAGTAATACAGCTCTGCTTGACTACATTGCAGATATCATTGTCTATCTATTGACTGGCTTCTTGGATTTCTTTCCTCCATCTCTTCTGGATATCGATGGACTCTCTGAAGATCTTGTACTTCGCCTCCAAGAGCTTCTTCACCTTGGGCGAGGCTGCCGGCACGACTGTCGTTCCAGGTGGCGTCATCTCGACCTGTTAAGTGGCCGTCAATACTGGCTGTCCAAGGAAGCTACAATGAAACGGACCATGATCTTCCAAAGCGCCTCGCCCTGTTCCTTCTCGCCCATAGGCCCCTTGCCCTGCGCCTCAGAAGCGAAGCGACCAAGCATGGCAGCACCGAGGACAACTGCCCCGGCGTGGTCAAATGGCAGAATGACAGGCATCCCACACGTATCCGCGAAGAGCTGCATCATGGGGATGTTCTTGGCCTGACCGCCGCTCATGTAGATGGAATCGATTTTGTGGCCCTTCCTGTTCATCTCGTCGACGATGTGACGCGTCTGTAACGCGATGGCCTCGAGCGTCACGTTGTACTTGCGAGCGAGATCGTAAAGCCCAGCGTCGAGTGCTATTCCGACTAAGGATCCTCTCATACGCGGGTCGGCAATGGGAGACCGGTTTCCTGCAGACATGAATTGGACGATACACGTTAGCGGACCGAAAAGCTGCTAACCGTGGAGGTCCGGATAGAAATGGAGATCCTTCGTGAGTTCTGTCAAACTGTCCACCTTTTCGCGCTTCCTGAGCTCTTCCAGTAGTTCCTGGAGAACTAGGGAAGATTTAGAGTTGAGCTAGGCAGAAGAGTAACTTCGCTTACCAACATGAATGTTCTTTCCTTGGTTCTCTCCTTCCTCAACTAGCTTGGGATACGACGAGTGGGTAGTAATCATGAAGTCGATGAGCTGAATAATGGTTAGTAATATTGCGTGAAGCGATGATAAGATTGAACCCACTTGACCGGTCGAGGACTGACCACCCTCGTTCATCCACCAACCTCGGAACACTGGATCCTAAGATCATTAGATGAGCAACGGAGAACAATTTCGGTCCAGACGACTAACTTTGTATGGACCCCAAACGCCATCGACAAACACGCCTTCAGGGCTTTGTACAATATGACAGGTGCTGGTACCCGCCACAGCAGCCAAACGGTGGCCAGACTCTTCGTATCCGGGGAGGTCCTTAGACATCTGACCATCCTTCGTCTTACTCCTGGCCGCGACGGTGCCTAGCCAGCCCGCATACGCGTCAATCAATCCACTGCCAACAGGCGTGCCTTCCAGCAGTCCAAACTCTTCCGCGGCGCGCTTGGACAACCCCTTGCCCACTGGCATACCAGCTGTCAAAACCTCCATATTCGCAGCACCCATTTGCGCATAATTGGTCTCCACCAGCTGCTCCAGACCGATCTGCTTGAAAAAGCCTGGCTGCCAGCCGGACTTTGGTACGAAAGAGCACTTGCACGTAACAGAGCAGCAGGATCGGGTGCTATCCGAGGTGGCGCGGTAGGTTAAGAAATCCGGGAGATCGAAGAATTGACAGGCAGAAAATAGGGCTGGGTCCATATGGTTCTTGAGCCAGAGGACTTTCGGAACCTCCATCTCTAACTGTGAAGTTTCGGTTATATTAGAATTGGTCAAAGCCAACAATAAATGACAATCCTTACACTCATTGTACCACCAACATAATCGAGAACGACAGAGCCAGTGCTGTTGATCAAGTCGGCCTCCTCCTCTGCACGGTGATCAGCCCAAAGGATGACATTGCGATCTCCAGGTTTTCCGAGCGACTCCCCGCTCGTAACGGTGATCGGTTCGCCTTGAGCATCGGTAACAGCCAGTGAGCAAGTCGCATCGAAACCGAGTCCCTTCACCGCCGATGGGGCGACCTTTGAGTCGGCAAGACAGGTTCTGATGCAGGTCGAGATGGCCTCCCAGATATTGTTCGTGGATTGCTCAAAGATGCGATGGTCCTCCGAATTACGAAAAGTGAGGGTTTCCTTGGTGCAGGACGCGACAGTGGTGCCGTCTTGCTTGACAAGCGAGGCGCGAGCAGAGCCGGTGCCGACGTCGACGCCGATATAATACGACATGGAGGTGGTGATGGCAAGGTGATGGTCAAAGAGGAAAATAATGCGGTAATATGAACGTTTCGTGGAGCAAAACTCTTCCCCGCATCTGATTGTGCGGGGTCGGATTTCGGCCCGGCGGACCGACTTGAATGAAGCCTTGGCCCAGGAATTCAGCTGGTAGGAGAGGCTTGGGTGTAGTAAAAGGCATTCGATATGGTATTGTCTATTCTACACGTCAGGTCAGCTGGACCTCAACAAAGCAGGCACTTATAAGACTTGGCGTTTTTTGCTTAGCAACGTACGATGCTAGAGCTCCTTATAATTCCGATGGCGAAGGCCCGCCCTAGTCCCGACACTTTGGGTAGCACTTTATTCAATGTGGCGGGATGCCACGGGAACCACCAATCTCCACCCAGAATAGAGCTGATAAATCGTCGGGAGAAGCACTACTCACGAATGTTGCAAGTGAATTGTAACAGATTGTAACGCCACCTGTACAACACGAGCCGAGCCATCCAACTCGGGGATAGGCCGTAACGTGCCCCGGCTCACTGAATTGTGGGGTAAGTGCAGGTGATAAAACACTCTTGTCCTTGTCTATATAGCCCTCAAGACGTATTGCAGCTGTGCTCTCCACACCAAACCGAATCGCCCGTATTCTTGTCGTCGGAATACACAGACAGACAAGACCGCGACGGTCGTCGGTGTGCCATAATAATCATTGATCCGAACGTGCCGTCTTGGCGCCCCTTCATTTCTTTGGGGACGACGAGCAAAATTTCACCCTTCCGGTTGACCACCATCGAGTCCGTCAACATGGACCTCGACGACCTGTTTGTGCCATTGGCGAATGCCGTCGGGGCCTCAGTTGACCAGATCAAGGTGGGCACATTTCCATTCCCTGATGATGCAGCGACACTGACCGCGCCCGGGGTTGTTCGCAGTTGATTTCGTGCCTTCTTATTGCTTTTCCTCTGGGAAGCGTGTTTGTAAGGATACCTTCGTCGCAGCCTGCGCTGAAGCACCTCTTCAACATTGGAATCACGCTCTTCTTCTTTTTCCCCGTCCTCAAAATATATGGCGCCTTCTTCCAGCTCCTGGCGAGCGTCATGGCTACTTATGTCGTCGCCAAATACGACAAAAGCTGGAGGATGCCTTGGATAGTCTTTGCGTACGCGACTTTTCTCGAAAAGTTGGGGTTGGACTGACTGGCTACAGAATTGTTAATGGACATTTGACTGTAAAGTACGTGTCTCCATTGAAATGAGCGTCTCCCTTCTCCTGACGTGGCATCCAGCCATATTATTCGAGCTGTGAAGGACACATCATACGACACGATGGAAGTTACAGGACCCCAGATGGTTCTCACCATGAAGCTCACGACCTTCGCCTGGAACGTTTGGGACGGCCGTCGGCCCGCAGCCGACCTCGACAAATGGCAGACCACCAAGCGCGTCGTGGAATATCCCACATTGCTTGAATTCCTCGGTTACTCGTCAGTGCTGTTTCCAACCCCACTCCCTGTTTGTGCTTACAGCCCACCAGTTTCTATTTCCCTGGTATCCTCGTCGGACCTTACCTCGAATACCACGACTACATGGAGCTCATCACCGAGAGGCTCTTCAACAACGTTCCCGTCAAAGACAACGTCTCGCGCAAACTCCCCAGCGGCAGGAAACGCGCTGCATACAGCAAGATGGTCCTTGGTCTGGCCTACCTTGGCGGTTACGTCCTCATTGCGTCCAAGTACAACTACAGTACTGTCGTCACCCCTTGGTTCAAGGAAAAGCCTCTGTGGCTCAGGATCTTCTGGTTCCAACTTTTCGGCCCATCCGAACGCGTCAAATACTATGCCGTTTGGACTTTGACGGAGGGTGCTAGTATCCTCACCGGCTTCGGTTTCACTGGGTTCAACAAGAAGGGCCAGCCGCAGTGGAACGGCGCGGCGAACGTCATCCCCCTCGATATCGAGATACCGTCCAACTTCAAGGGCATCCTCGATTCTTGGAACATGAAGACCAACATTTGGCTCCGCGAGTGCGTGTACAAACGTGTCACGCCACAGGGCAAGAAGCCAGGATTCGCGAGCAGCATGATCACGTCGATGACCAGTGCCTTCTGGCATGGTATGTCCCCTGGTTACTACCTCACCTTCATGCTCGGCGGCTTCATCACCGCCACCGCCCGTCTCGCCCGCGCCAACTTCCGTCCCTTCTTCCTTCCCGCTGAGGGCCAGCCTACTACACTCGCCAAGCGCTTCTACGACTTCCTTGGGTTCTTCGTCTCGCTCTTCATCCTCAACTACGCCACCATTCCCTTCGTACTCCTTACCGTCAATGAATCGCTCGACGCATGGCATACGCTAGCATACTACGGCCATATCGTCATCGGCGGTGCGATGGTGTTCTTCTATGCTGGTGGGGCCAAGTATTGCAGGGCAGCGCAGAAACGGGCGGGTATCTTGCCTCCACCGAGGAAGCCAGCTCCCTCCCCATCAGTGGGCAGTGTAAGCGATAGCAGTGGCGCATCGACGCCGGTTACGCCGATTCACGAAAGAACCTTCACGCTGCCGCCTTCCTTCGACAAGATTGTGCCACCTCAAAAGTAGTAAAGAGTAGAAGGACGTTTAGAATGGGAGGACGATTATCTTGGGCCTGGGTCATAATCTCGGAAGTGCTAAGTGCTTCACGTATCATAATAATGAATTGATATTCAAACTTACATGTACCTGCTCGTTCCAGTGTCAGCGTAGGTATGGAAAAACGTATTGAGCCTTGATGTCATTCGGCGTGTTAGGCGTCGGCTAACATAGAATCTCAAAGAGCGCATGATCATATGTGGGAACTCTGCCCATGCAATGCCCGTCTGTGGGCCTACGCGCTCACAGCCACTGTCGCCAATGCGTATCGTTCACCGCCGCTCACGCACTATCCGTCGGCTTGGAGGCTGGGCCTGCAAGACTTCTGCAAGCCATTGACGCTGGGGTGCTTGAGGCTCTCGTAGGTACGCTGTCATGAAGTCCCCCTCGAGCCTACCAGCCTACAAGCAGGTTATATCAATGACGCTCATTGATGCATGATAAGAAGATCATCACATCCATATACAGCCGCAGGTCCGCCAGATATAACGCGGAGTCTGCAGTGCATTTTTTCTAGTACTCTAGATCCCCACAACCGACTTGTCTTCCAGGTGTGTAGCTCAACCCACATCAAGTCGCTTTCTCAATGTCTTTTTCCGCAGCAAAAACCCAATGGCAGCCAGCAACGCGACATTCACAGAGGGTCGTATCCCCTTCACAATCGGCGAAAATACATACGAGACATATTACAAGATCTTTGGTTCCTTGTCTTCTTCCAAGCGTCCTCTCATCGTCCTGCATGGAGGACCAGGCATGTCGCACGACTACCTGCTTCCCATTTCCGATCTCTCTCTCAAACCTTACTTTCGCACAGTCCTCTTCTATGACCAAATCGGCAGCGCTAGGTCCACCCACCTCCGTGAGAAACCCAAGGAGTTCTTCACAATTGAGCTTTTCGTGAAAGAACTAGCCAACGTTCTCTCGCATCTCAACATCACGGAGTACGATCTTCTTGGCCACAGCTGGGGTGGAATGCTCGCTGCCGAGTTTGAGCTCAAGCTTCACCCCACTGGGTTAAAGTCCTTGATCATCAGCGACTCGCTCGCTGCGACAAAACTTTGGGGTCAGAGCAGCATGCAGCTCATTTCGACTCTCCCCGACGCTGCAGAGATCGGTGCCGGCATGGCAGCAGGCTTTGGCGACCCAGTCAAATATCGCGCCGCACTGGAAAAGTTTCATGCCGCATTTGGGTGCACCGTTAGGCCGGTGCCTAAGGAGATCACTTTTAGCGTGCTGGATCAGATTTTTGGCGACAAAGTGACCAGCAAGGGTGGAGATCCCACTGTGCCCATCAGCATGTACGTTCTCCCATGACCATTGATCCCGGGACTCACACTAGTGCAGGTTTACTGGCGTCATAAGTGGCTGGTCCATCGAGGATCGCCTCCACGATGTCAGTGTTCCTGTTCTTGTTCTCAACGGCAGGAAGGACATTGCGCAAGACTTCGTGTGCGAGGCCTACTTTTGGAATGTCAAAAAGGCAAAATGGGTCACGTTCGAGAACTCAAGTCATGTTCCCATGTGGGAGGAGCGCGAGAATTACATGACGGTCGTCAATGACTGGCTTGAGAAGGTCGAGTAATAAACAAATTGTATTGTGTAACATCTGCTCAGTGCATGAGACACAGTATATCCATACACATCAGACATCTGGTCACGGTTCGAATGAATGCCAGTGGACTGGTGTAGACCAGGACTCTATCGGGACCATTGAAGGCTACAGGAGATGAAAATTCGAGGCCTCCCTCCTCATGGTCAAGTGCGAAGCGAGGCATTACCGTTCAAGCCTCACATTGGGTGATAGCAGCTAGTAATTCAAGCCGCTTAAGAGTAGATATCGCACCTAGCACTGTACCCCATCGAGTGTACCTCCAATATCACACTGATGGAAATCTTCTTTACTCTACAAATATACACGCGTACAAAACGACAACTGCAGTATCGTCCCCGGCAAGAACTTTCACTTCATCGGCACGTACGCAACACCAACGATCTTTGAAAGCCTCTCCAATTCCACTCTCAGGGAGTGTAGCCGGGAGCGACAAAGCATCACATTTAGCACCATGCTCGAATCTGCGAGCCGTCCAGATATAAAGACGGCGTTGTTTAATGGTATTCCTCTTGGAGCGAGGGAGTACCGATACCCGCATAGGGTTCGTGTTGCACCAATAATAGACCAGTCCGCCTCAAGAATGCGCGAGGAGGAAACATTAGACATGTAGAACGTCTCGTCTGCTTCTGGATGTATTGTCGCCACGATGACGGCCGTTTTGAAGACATGCAAGGAAGACATAACATGGTACATGGAAAGAGAGTGACGACATTGCGCCAGTTGGTAAGCCAAAGAGTGTAAAGGAAAGTCACGGAGCTCGCCAACGGTGTGTAGTGGGTATGGGAGCGGTACGGAAGCGTTGTGGGGATATGCTTGAATTGCCGGTGTCGATGGGAGGAGATAGCGGAATGAGGCCAGATTAGTGAAATTGATTATGAGGTCTGCTCGATCAGTTGGGTTCGCATAGACAACCTTGAGCAAGATGATCGTCAGAATGGAACGTATTGAGTACACGATACGTGGCGCGACGCGGCATACCTTCCAGATCCATGCGCTCAAAATATCGCCTGTAGAGACTTCGATATCGTCCTTGCTTTCGGCCGCTAACGAAGCACGCACTTCCTGGACAACATGGTCAATGATGGCCTTGTTGATGACCACTATGTGCATTGCCAAGCCTTGGATGAACTTTTTCTTCGCGTAACTGAAGGCTAACTTGATTGTGCCGGACACACCAATGTCTGAGTAGCCGGCGAAGGATGCCAGTCCACTCGTCCAGGTTCTTTCTTGCTCATCCAACGCTGTCTGTACGACATTGGCATTGAGCCCGGGTTGTGGGGGAGGGGGTACTGTCCAATCATGGCCACTAAGCTCATTGATCAAGGCTGTGACGATCTGAGCGGCACCGGTAGCGTCAAAAACCCCGTCAGGACGAGAGAAACTAAGTGCTGTTCGCAATTTCCCTGTCTCTGGGTCAGCACGAAGTTTGACTACATGCCAATACGTGAGTGGAGATTGGGTTCGTTCCCAATCTTGACTGCAGCGTGGTGTGGCAGGATGGATGAAGATGTTCCAAGGAAGAGAAGGATAGATGGTTGATTGTTCGGGCTCGTCAAATTTGACTCGTTCGACCGTAGACGCAGTGAGTGAAAACGTCCGGTAGCCTGGATCAGAGATTTCGCCAAGTGGAGCAATTATCCTCCACTGCTTGCCCTGGAGGTGAGTTTCAGCGCAAGTACGTCGGCAAAGATCATAAGGCATACCAGTCCCTCATAACTCTGCAGACGACCAGCTAGCAAGCGCCATTTTGCCGTGAGACATGTCAAAGCTCCTCGAAGCGCTTCAACTTCGATGTCGCCTTCTAGTAGCCATACTGTGACGGAACTGGACCCCTGATGGCCAGCGTCAATTGGAGTCAAAGGAAATGCAGCACTTGAGGACGTTATTCTCGTCGGGTGGTTGTCATTCGTGAGAGAAATATTATGACTGGTACTGTATGTATAAGTGTTGGCTGACATGATCGAAATCAGATGCGATCACTGCTTCATCCTCGAAAGCGAGTGACGATGGAAAGGACTTGAAATGAGTCCTAAAGCAATGCGAATTGTCCTCGGCGGTCCACGCAAGATGATACGCTGAAGACTTTCTGCACTCGTACAGAGTCGTACCGACTGTATCGCTCATAAAGTACCGTATGGTTGAACCCGTCGTGGTCCAGAATGAGCCAGAAATCATGATCAATACCAAGATATCTCTCAGGATTGACCATGTCAATGGCGGACTCGAGTGTCCGTGCAGGTGAGAGATATCCATCGATGACGTTGGTAGTACACGTCCGAAAGCTACAGTATGAAGTGCCGCCAAATATGTCACATATGCTGCCAGGCAAAGTTGCCAGGAAGTCATGCGGCCTTCAATTGAGCTTGTGAAACTTGCGCCTCACGAGAAATTATGAGATCCTGTCCAAGAATCGATGGGTATCAATTAGGTATCAATGCGTCATGAGTTTCATTGTCCGAGAACGCTGTACGTGCTAGTGAATGTAAAGTCCTTGAGTGCATAATTGAGTAAATAATGACAGGAAGGTGTTAGATGGAGACCGCGTAAGTATAAATGTCCAGTCGGAAGAGTGAATGTGAGAGAGAATCAAAGGTCTAGCCACTCTTTGCATTCTTCCGAGTGTCAGATAGCATGGCAGGCCATCCAAGGTAGACGCCACCAGCATCGGCGACTTCTCCCGAGGTCAACAGGGTGTGCTCGCATAGCATACTGCCAGCCTCCATAGATGCTCCTGATAACAGCCGAGAGCCTGCACGCATGGCACAACTAGAGAGATACAATTAGACAAGTGTGAGATGAATAGCTACGAAAAAGCTTACCCATCGCCGATCTTCAAAGCATTCAACGCAAAATTGCCACTGTGACATGTTTGAGTATAACATAGAAAAAAGTGAAGGACGAAACACACCGTGAGTTGATGTGGGCAACAACTGAGCAGCTGTCGAGAGAGACCGAGTCACCGAGCTCAAGAAGGTCAGGCTCGGTCATCAATCCCGCCTTTCCGCCGGCCCAAATGGCAGCGTTCCGGCCGAAGGTCGCACCCAGCATGCGGTAGAACAACGTGATCCAAGCAGTGCCAGTCAGAGGCGCAAGGACACCTCCGTTACCGAAGCCCCTGTAGAGAGGACGACAGAGAACAAGATGGAGTTGCCAGCGTTGGCAGTAACTGCTCTTGTCCCACTCGCATGGTCCCGTCTGGCGTCTTCCTATGACCATCCACTTGGCTATGATGACCCAGAACAGCGCAAGAATGGCTTGGATGTCCAGAACTGCGATGTATGCCAGAGCGGTCAGCCCGTAGACAACGCCGAATGTATACCATGTGCGATGGAAGAGCTGAGGGAAATGGACAGCCAGCTGGCGAAGAATTTGGGCGACTGAGACCGCCGCAAGCGACCAGTACGCAGCAGTGAAGGAAGCGACGAGGAGGTTGATAGTGACAAGCATGCTATATGGCAGCACGAAAAATTCAGCCTGGCGTTTGTAGAAGGCGCGGCCAAAGGGCGTAGTCGTGTCGGTCTTCTCTGTCTCTGGAGCTCCCTTGTTCAGACACATAGGTTCACCGCGCTCTGTGTTTGGTGTCAGTGGCTTGGCAACGTTGCCGAGAAACTTGAACGTACGGCAACCCAACCATGTCGATCCATCTTCATACGAAGCGTTACGGGTGGTCAAGGTTCCCGATCCGATAACTGCACGGCGACCAACAGTGACACCAGGGAGGATGACCACACGATCAGCGATCATAGCTGGTAAACGATAAGTTAGAGGAACAGTATCGTTGCAATTGTTCAAGGCCCACCTCCAGCTTTAACGATCACTTTGGCACTGCCAAGCCCGTCCGTCGTAAAGATCTCCGCACGCGAACCAAAGACCACATCATCACCAATCTCCAGAAGTTCTGGGTCCAGGCAGTACAATCCCGAACCAGGCCAGTAAACGCGGTTGCCAACCTTGGCCCCCATGCACCGATAGACGACGGAAACGCCTTGGTAATGCGAACCAATGATAGAAAAAGTGCGCTTCAAGTTATCCTGCGAGAGTAGGTTGGCATTGATGTAGCGCCTGAGGACAGACCATTGACTCATGTCCGCCGTCGTAGCCGCTTCATTGAGACCAAGTAGGCGCTTGACAATGATGGAGAGGAAGGTGTGCACAAGCGGAGTGACGACTGCTCTGACGACGCGCGCAATCATGTAGAAGATGATGCGCTCGTACGTAGCGAACCATAAGATTACAGCGACGAGAGCGTTGATGGAGTCGGGATGAATGAAACTGGTCTCATGAATCATCAAAAAGAGGGCTGCGAACCATGGAACATCTTCAGATCAGAGTCAGTGGGGCAAATTGGAGACAAAACGCTGGACATACACGACAGGAAGAACACCAGTCCAAACAGTGGCCAAGCAATGAAAACCTTCAGCAGAACGTGAGGCTCTCTGATGCTGGTACGGTTGAGAGATGCATGACTCGATGGAGAGGGCGGTTCCAGGGAGGACGAATGGGGCCCAAGAACGGTCCCTTCCGGTATAATGGCTCCTGGTGACACCTGGGTATACGTGTTGATCACAGCATCCGCCCCGATGACGACCTTGTCCAGACGGAAGTGACCATTTCTCTCCACACAAAAGCCACGAATCAGGGCTTTGTCTACTCGGCAACCGTCCTCGAAACGTAGAAGGTCATACTCGCCAAGTTGTACGTTCTTCACGATTCTAACGTTCTTGCCAATGTGTGCACCCAATAGACGATAATAAATCATCTCTAAGGCTGGCGTCATCGAAAAGATTCCGCGCCCCGAGATGCGCAGGCACTGGTCTACAATCCACCACCGAAGATGATAGACAGACCAACTGGGAAAACATGAGATGAATTCGCCTTAGACTTGCGAAGGGACAAGCACTTACAATTGGTAGGTGCCGGGTTGGTATTTGCCTATCACAATCCATTTGAATGCGATCGCGGCGAAAGGTGCAAGTAATCGGCAACCCAAGCGAGCGGCGAAAACGGAGGCAAGAAGTATCCCGAGACGCTCCCAAAAAATATCACCTATGTGCGGTGCTTGCCAAGCCATCACATAGAGAAGTAGAGACCCTGGTATACCTTTTCAGCGACGAAGGATGAGAGCGTTGAGAAGGGACTTACAGGTTACAGCAGACTTCAGTGGGTTGAAGAAGATGAAGGGTATTGTTTGTACAAAGAGGGAGAGCGGGTGCCACTGGCTGCGAGACTGCGATGCTGCTGCCGGTAGTAGAGGAGCATTGGCCGTAAATGTGGCGTCTGACAGTGTGTTGTCTCCTGAGGATTTTCCGGAAGAAAAGGAGTCGACTGATTGATTCCGCATTTGCTTCTCGAGAAGCTCGGCGAGGCCTGCGACGGTACTCTGTGTGAACATGGACGATATCGGCAGAGATTGGTTCGATTTCTTCCGAATGGAATGCGCGAGCTTCCCAAGTAACAGAGAGTTCCCGCCCAAGAGGAAGAAGTCTGAGTCCGACCGTATCATGCCGGGTTCGATCGACAGAACCTCTGCAATTGCACCGCGGATGATGTTCTCGTACTTTGACGCAGTAGAGAGATTGGCTTGCATGATCCAATCTTCCAGAACTGCGTAGTCTACGTCGCCGGATTGCGTGCGTGCCAGTGATCGCTCAAGAATGTGAAGTCGATCCGGAATATCGTAACCGTGCACGTCTCTGGCCAGGATTTCCCGCAGAGTAGAAACATCCGAGCCTCTCATCGTGACGAAGGCTTCAGGGCTTCCGTCCAAACGAACGTGCGCGGAGAAGTCTTTGACACCGTCGATTGACCGAGTTACCTGTTCCAGTGTGGCCAAGTTGATGATCACTTTGGAACATGGTATGGGCACCGAGAGAGGCACCAAAGCGGAGGGTACCGTAGCTTCGAAGTGTCGGTGAAGCACGGGGATCTGATCGGTCATACGCCCCAGACACAGGCGTTTAGCAAGGTTGATTCGAAGAGGCTTCCCGGCTCTGAAGAACGGATGAGATGAGTCCACAAGGCCAAAAAGGCTTACTCACACATTCTTGGGTACGTCCGACATATACACGATTGCATACGGCCATTTGGAAGGATGAAGATGACCTCTGCGTAATGGTGTGAGAGAAGATTTAACGAGAGAGGCGCAATACAAACCTTAGCTTATCGTGCAGCTGGGCGAGTCCAATCCTCGGCACACCGGGCGGTGACACGATAACAACACCGATAGTTTCTTGCAGCACATCGTGTTCTATAGAGAACACCAACGATGACTTCGAGGCGTCAACAATCGTTTGACAAAGAACGACATTGCGCGTACCTTGACTACGTCCTTCGCCGCGAGGACTATGGCCTCCTCCACCTCAAATGGAGAGATGACCTCTCCTCCTTTGTTGATGATCTCCTTTGAGCGTCCAGTGATAAAAAGATAGCCGTCACTGTCCATATACCCAACATCGCCAGTGTCAAACCACCCTTCTGATGTGAAGGCCGATCGATCTAGTGGGACCCCCGGGTCTGTAGACGTTTCATAGCCTTCAAAAGTGGGAAGACCTCGTACGGTGACAGCGCCGGTCTTTCCGAGGGTAGATTCAGTCTCGAGGTCGGAAGGATCACGTATGGACAGGTAAGGTCCACACGCGATACCAGAACAGCCCGGCCGATCGAGCTGATAGTTGGTGGGCGGTGATGCGATGGGCATACATCTGAGGAATACACGGTCAGCGCGCGATCACAAACGCTGGTTTGAAGACTCACTCAGTCATACCATAAGACGGTAGAACGACCGCGCCAAAGGTCTTCTTGAGTTCTGCAGCTAAAGACGGCAAAAGACCGCCTGCGGCGTTGCAGATCAAGCGAAGCTTCAGATCGCGGGAAGGAACAATGTTCTCAGGTTGCGAAGTCAGGATAGCATGATGTATTGTCGGGGCAGCAAAATACCTGCCAAAAGAGTTAGTACAACGATGTTCAATTGCCGTGGAGATAGCGTACCAAGTCGCGTGAAGCTCGACTGCGACAGACCAGAATGTCATCGTGTCGAACCCAACACACATGATTGAGCTTCCCCCAGAGAACATGGGAGCCAGAAGGTTGCGGACAATGCCCCCAACATGGAACAACGGCATCATATTGACTGACGATGAGTTAGAAAAAAAGAGGCGAAGGTGTTGAGAATTCGGCTCACGATTGACGTCCTGTGGCGTGAGCTCCCATGAGTGAACGACGGCCCAGGTCCCGACGACTAGCGAGCGAAGGGTGTACGGCGCAACCTTCTTTGTCCCGCTCGTACCAGAAGTATGCAGAATGAGAGCTTGGTCGTCCAGGCATTGAGGAGAGGAAGGCGCCTCTGTAGTAGAGACGTCCTCTCCTGTGATGCTCGCATCGAACAGTCCCGTTGGGCCAGATGCGCGTTCAGTGATGTAGACAACCTCGCATCCAAGTTCCTTCTGCAGCGCGCACAGATCGAGACGTTCCTCCATTTCATGTGTGGCTATGATGGCTTTCGCACCCAGCCTCGCAGCGTCGTCCCGAAGCTCGACAGCAGTACAACTAGAGTTGACTGGTGCGCAGGTGAAGTAGCATGCAAGAGTGAGCAGCGCAACGGCGCTGACTGGACCAGGTGGTAGCGCTATCATGATACGGTCGTTGGGGCCTAAACGAGGACGATTTGCGGAATGAGGGAGGGAGAAGTTCTTCACAAAGCTATGGAGGACATCGTGTGTGAGTGGCGGATGGTTCGGTACGGTGGAGAATATGGCCGGCCCCGACGTTGTGCAAAGACAATCCAAGAGAGTACTAGTAGAGGGTGATGAGGCAAGGCGTGCCAGTATCAAGTCGCCCAGAGAGATGTCGTGCTGCGGCACGACGTCCGACAGATACAAGAGTGGGATGGACATTCTCGGCGGGTGATAAGAGTGGAAAGAAGGGCTGGCGAACGAGGCTAATTTGAGTGAGATGTGTGAGTACGGGGTGTTGGATGATTCGATGATTGAAAGTGGAGGGGTTTTATAGCTTATCGCAAAGGAGAGACATCACGAGTTGAGATGACAGAAAAATCGCGAATCGTAGGGGTTAAGAGCGCGGATCGAAACTTTGAAAGGAGAGTAGGAGCTATAGCGATCGTGAGTATTGGGGTCATTTCGATCAGTAATTATGCGAGAACATACGCCACAAAGGAGCCCGTGCGCATATTATCGCGAAGGGAGTCGCAGCCTGGTTGGCAAGGTGATCATCGCAGTAAATTCGAAGTGTGGCGCAGGATTGCTTAACACGTAGTCTGATAGTCACAACCCCGGGCTGTTGCCTGCTAGGTCCCAACGGAAAAGACTTTATCCAAGACAGACGCACTATTGCTAATCTGCTTCCGGTAAGGCAAATCGGACGTCCATCACATAAACCTTGGTGCACAATATCCGCCATTCGTCCTCGAGCAACATCCTGATGTCCAGTTCGAGATTTGAGGAAATCAGAGTTCAATAAGCGCGAAGAGCACCAGAATAGGGGAACACGGTGGGATGAATTTCGGCTGAACACATCAGTCAGTATATGGTCTGGGGGGCGAGAAAAGTAAGACGCACCTAAGGTTAGGGTCTACGAGGGATCCACATCTCTTCCGACCCGTTCTTCCGAGTTGTCCGTGGCTCGTCGATTCCCAACACAACTCGAAGTCGTATCACGATTGGGGCGGACAACTGAGACATCAGTTGTGGTTTTTCCGACCTGCTTTTCCGAACAACTCTTGCCTTGAACCTTTCAACGGCCGACAGCAAGTGATCTGAATCCAGGTTGTGAATGTAGTGCTGGTGACATGAACGGTCGTGATCGCGATATTGAGTTGCCGCGCCTAAGAAGGAAGGGGAAGACAGGGCCTATGAGAAGACCCATAATATGACAACACGCGTCGTGAACGAGTGCCGATCCTTATCCAGGCGATTGTCCAATCAGGCCATGGCGAGCACGAATATGTCTATATCAATAGGGACCGTCATTCCGTGCAAGGTCAAGATGAAGAACTCGTAAAGCTTAGGCTTCGATGCAACGCGATGAACAAAGACCGTGGATGGCAAGTGGAACGTCTCAGTAAACAGAAGAGCTGCAATGCAAGGAAAGAATGGAAGCATGTTGCCGCGGCACCTGAGGCCTGAAGGCCTGATCCCCGAAAGACATCGTCCTGAACGCAGGACGAGCTCGCGAAGCGCTGGCAGCCGCTACGCATCGGGCTGGCCGATGGAAATCATCGAGAGCGATCTTTGAGAAAACTTTGAACGGCCGACGTCACATTATCAATGACGAAGAACGAGGGCACGATGCCTTGGCAAGCCGGCGCCGCGTCGGGTGCGTTGGGATCCGTCCGAAGAATGCAGCGCGGGAGAGACTGGCAGTCGTCCAAGTCCGCGACACCGAGTCACCGACGGGGCTCAAGTCTGGAGCACGTTGCCGCTTGGCGTTGGGGATGGGTGGAAGTCGCGCGCAGAAGAAATTTGAGTTGGCGACCAGTGACGCGTCCTGCGGAGGATGCAGCGCGGGAGACCGACATGGATCAGGTCTGCGATATCGGTATGCGTCGCTACCTGGCGCGCGGCTTGGCGTCCAAAGTACGGTGAAGGCAAGTTCGCCGTCCACCCGTTGCAAGGCGTGCGAGAGGTTTGTGGGCGAGAAAACAAAACTAGACGCTCCTGGCGCGTTGACGAGAATAATCGCCTCCTCGTGAAGATTATTAGGTAGCGGGCGCCGGTGCGAGGAGGCGGAAAATGAGCTCGGGGGAGGAGGGGTAGGCATGCCGTCTTGGTGGTAGAAGCCAAGCTCCCACATACGTATGCAAGTCGCGTTCACCTTGTGATCGTCAACAGAGACAGTGAGTGCAAGAGCTAGTGCTCGGCAGCACAGCCACATTGGGACGCATGCCGATGAGTGCCGCTACAATTCAATTCCACATGCGACCACGTTGCGACCACGCCTCTCTGCTCCCTCCATCGGGGTCCATCCCAGCTCTATTCCCGCATGGACATGTTGATGCTACCAGTGTTGATGCCTCCACAGCCCATCGACAATTCAGCTTCGGCATGTCAAGGTCGCGAAACGGAAATTGCGGCATGCCGTGGCGGCCTCTGCGAGGAGGACACGAGGGCGGTCCCGCGGCGTGTCAATGAAGAGACAATGGGATCCCATCTCCCATTCCTCCGAGCAGATGTTTTAGTCACAAATTAACAGACTCCAGCACCTTGAGTCCTCAAGGTCTTGAAGGCCTTTCGCGTTTTGGTACAACATCTAGGGCCTGATCGGACGATCACTATATCATCATCGCACGGCCCTGCACATCATTCTTGTCCTTGTCTTTTCCCCTCCAACTCCTCGTCTGCGATGCCCGCGCGCTAAAGCTGCCAGAGACAGCATTCAATTTGCCCATTTCTAACGAAACACAACTATCCTATCTCTCTTTCTATCATGACCTCTCTCATGCTCGTGCTCTCCGTCCTGTTGGCCACTGCGCGCCTAACACACGCGCATTTCGCCGCATGGGCTATCGGTGCGTCTCCTTACTACTTCATGTTCGCTGGCTCACGGGGATGTTAGGCATGTACTGTTTGAATGGCACTCAAGGCTTTGACGACCAAAACAATAACGCTCCAGTGAGCCCATTATTCCAGGCATGTACTTCCTCCCTATGCCCCTCATTCATTCCTGCTCACTTCGGCTCAAAGCTCACTAAAAGTGATTGGTGGTTCCACCATGTGAACGGTGTAAGATTCTCGTCGTTATGCTCACACTAGCCACTGACCGCCCAACAGTGCGACGAGTTTCCTCCAGCCGAAGGGGACTTCCTGGAACTGTGCGTTTCATCCTCAACCCCGGTCATCGTAATCGCTGAATTCTCTCCGCCATTTAGACCCGCCAACGGTGAATTCACGGTGGAGCTCGCTGTCAACCGTGCGTTCACCACTCTCTCCTATAACGGCGTCAATGTGGCGCTTTTCGGCGATGGAAGCGATCATCCCGAATTCGCCGCGGGGGAGAAGGCGGGCAATATGACGACTTGTATTGGAAACCCGAATAGCACGTATCTTTCGTCTCATATCAAGGCAATGTCTAATTCGATGGCCCTCCAGTTCATACTCAGAATCAATCCATGGCCGCAGGCACGATCTTTGCCATCTCGTACGAAGTGTGTAGCTCTTTCGTGCCCTGGAAGTCGTGGCTCATCCTCGATAGTCGGAAATTGCAGACGTTACAGAAGACAATCTTGTTGTATTTTCAGTGTTACCACAGTGAGGCATTTCTTTCAAGGTGTCAATTTGGAGCTATCTGACCGATCTTAAGCACACCCTGGTATCGCCTCGCGACTTACGAAGTCCCAAACCTACCTGCCTGTCCAGACGCCGGGTGTATTTGTGCCGTGAGTTCACACGTTGAGTGAGATACACATCACTGACAAGTGAATGTTTTACCGTTATCAGTGGGGCTGGGTAAGTTCTCGTATGCCTCTTCTCAATGACTGAGCTCACACGCACTAGGTCGCTAACGGGTATGTCACGCCGATGTGGTGGTATTTTCGATTCCCCCGGTCTCATACTCAACCAGATGCGGAGAACCCAATTTCTACATGCAAGGCTTCAAATGCAAAGTCACTGGGAAGACCGGAAACGCCGCTCTCGCCACAGCTCAGCCGCCCGTCTGGTGCGAAGATGACACCTCAAAATGTGTGTCCGGCGCCAAGCAGATGATTTTTTTCAACGCGCTGGATGGGAACAACGTCAACGTTAGCGGGTACGACCTGGAAGGGTCGATGAGATCGCCCACGTACAACAATAAGATGGGGTTCTCGAACGGGCGACAAACGGATATATTTGACAAGAGTGGGACAGCCTCCACGACTAGCATCTCGCCCACGTCTACGTCTAGTTCAGGCGGTGATGACAGCGGTAACGGAGCGGGAGCGTTGGTCGACGTGCTCCACAAGGCGACGCAATACTTTTTTATACTTTTCTTGCTTCCTTTCTTCATGGGATAGATACCTGCTTTTGAGCTTGTATCACTGCACTGCTAACTCGATGATACGGCCTTCAGTTGTGGCCATAGACTACATTACACCAAGAGATAGATAACAACCCTCACATTATCAAAACTACCTATTGCTCATCCATGTGTATTCGACACCTACGAACTATATTTATGTAGTGTTTCAGATCGAATGAAGCTAAGCATCTACGGCGTATCAAACATAGCTGTAGATCATAAGTCGAACTGGATCCCGATACATGAGAGTAAGAAGAGATACCACCACAATGTCAGGCCTAAGACACGTCCCAAAACATGTCTGATACCAAACGCCTGCATGATGTCGAAGAACCGCGCGGTCAACTCAACACCCCAATTCTTCTCCGTCGTCCTTGGCTTCGACCGCACGTCCCACACACTGCCGTCAGCAAACTGGAGATCAAAGGGCAGGTGAACACCGTCGATGTGCGAAGCGGCAACAAGCCCAGATGTAAACCCGTCTTCATGGAATCCAAAGTTGAGGTACGCGCCGGCGAAGGATATGCCGCGCTTGTTCTGTATGGTGTCCATGAGATTCTGAGCTTGAATCGCGGTTTGGTCGAGCACAGGATGATCGTAGCGCCATCTTCCCCGGACCGTTGTCACATCGGGCTCGACCGGTGGATTGAGGGTCACTAGCACAGGACCGTAGATGTCTTGAGGGATATGTTGCAGGGCATTCATGCCGTACGTCCTTTCCAAGAGAGGTCATGAGTGGCACGATAAGCGCAGATTTAGACATCACATACAAAGCGACTTCATCGTTGTTGGCTTTCTTCTTGCCACTACTGTCGACAACAGAGCGTGTGAGGTAATTCCAGCATGACCAGGCCAGTCTGCTTCTCGGCATCAACTGCAAGATTTCAGAAAGGGCATTCCGCTTCCACAGACTTCATACGGCTTACCTTCGGGTCCGAATGAAGGACAGCTTCGTTCTTATTCCACTTGAACATGCCCAATATCCCTTCTTCTTGCGACGTACTGTCCCCACCAGCTTTGAGAATTGACAGTGCTGTATTTGAGTGACAAGCCATGATTACTCGGTCAAACCGTTCTTCGTGGCCGTCCTCCGTTTTCAGCAAAATCCCTGACTTTGTGCTGACCGACTCGACTGCCGTTGAGAGATGCAGATGCGAATCGGGTAGCTTTCCGAGGATAGTATTAACGTAGGCGTGACTAGAAACGCGTCAGCTGAAACGATCGCGTCGGGCGAAGGCCGGGCGACGTTACCTTCCGTGCTTGAATGTTAGCCATTTTGGTTTACCGGTAAGCTGAAGGAGATGATGGTTGTTCATGAATTGAATCAATGTTCGTGCTGGAAAATCAAGAGCGCATTTGTCTGGTGGCGTACTCCATATCGCAGCAGTCATTGGCTAAGGCAACCAAAGCGTAAGTCGGTGTGAGTGCGAGAACGAGGCGACTGACGATAAGATAGTTGTCTCTGAAGGCGTCAGTATAAGAGCCCCATTCTAGATATTCGCCGATGGAATAGTCTTCCCACTGCTCGGCGTTCTGCTTATGCCACATTGAGACAAGTAGTTTGGCGGAAGCATTGAAGCGAAGGATGTCATATATCATTCGCCACATGTTCACATCGAAGACTCTCCATGGCTGGCAAAACAGAGTCGCAAGATTGTCGCCGGCCCATTCGAACTTCCCTTGGTCGCGCGAGATACTGAACGTCATTTCTGTTGGTAAGATGTTGATGGCCGGATAGAGTGACAGAAAGCGAAGAAAGTTGGGGTATGTGTAGGGGTTGAATACGATCTAGGAAACGTCACACTTGAGATATTCACTTCACAGCTGATGACAGGCTCACGTACGAATCCTCTGGTCAGCGTCAACAACCTTGAGTATGTTACGAGACTGAATCAACGTACGTGTCGACATCTACGGTCTTCTTTACGCCATCCTTTTCTACACTGAAGGGCACTGTATTTGCGTGGCCACCAGGGCGACTGTCTGCTTCATACAAGTGCACCTCGTGCTCGCTGTACTCGTTCAAAGCCTAATGTTGTTCGGTGACATATTCAGCAATTTGTCGATGTCCGACCTAGAGGAGCTACACACCCATGTTGCAGCCAATCCTGAAACGCCTGAGCCTACCACGGCAATTTTCATGGCTGTTTAGCTGTGTCCTCTACGATGTCGTTGCGGACGTCACCGCTGTCAACCAGGACGCGATGCGACCCCGAGCGTCGCGTGATGGCAAGCAGGTGCAAACCTTCGATCATTCATTTATTCCTTTCTTTCCCCCCGGGCCCTCGAAAGCCAAGCTTTCTTGACGCTAGGCAGTAAACAACTTGACGAAGCTTACTTGTTCACTTGACAGAAATTCTCTGCAGTGCAAACAGAGCCGACTTTGTCCCTCCTTGACAGTGGCGCCGTACGCGGCCGTAGATGCATTCCATCGATGCCTCAACGTAACACCCGATGTTGCTTTAGTGTTCATGCCGCTGCCACACCCCAAGGCTCGGGAAGTTAACCGTCAATATCGTTGGGGGAATATTCAAGCCCTTTGAGGTAGCGCGGTGCTTTCAATGGAAGACCACAACTTGTAATGCTCGACAAACCATTGCCAATGCATGTCTGTTGCTTGTCCAAATTCTCAAAAAAAAAAAAAGAAACGCTGGCAGAGTGCTTCGCCTTGGCCCAAGTACGTCTGTTCATGCAAAGCCTGTCTGTCTCGGTGCTCACGCTACTCGAGGTCTGCGCAAATTACAGATCGCAAGGAAGTGGAACGGAAGCGGCGAGGGGAGCAGGTCACGCAGGCGCAGATCCAACTGAAATTCCCTGCAGTCTTCCAAACGTTCCATCATCGAACTCAAGAAGTTTATGGAGGCCATAAACTTCCTTCAGCAAGTTCAAGTCGTAGAGATCAGCTTGCGATGCCTCTCTAGGACACCTGCTCTTCTGTAAACTGCTTCTCGAACTATACAGGTTTATCGCTTCGCAAGCGAGGACCTGGCGAATACAGGACAGATTGGTCATCTCCCGTATCGACTCTGGCGGCAAATGCCAGTACCTTTTCCTAGGCGATACAAACAAAGTCTCCAGAAAGCCTACTGCTTCATGTATCTCTGTGCCGCATGGCATTTGGTATATGGCGTATAGTCGCCGTGGAGAGACTCAGCTGACATTCATTTCGCAAGATGAAGTGCAAGCAGCATTCTAGCCGACCACGTCGAAGCTTTCGCTCGCGCGAGCAAGACCGAGAACAGTCTTCCGTGGAACGATTGCGAGCAGAGTTTCCACGAGGCGTCCGGACTTTATGCGCGGCGTCTTCTTCCTGCTTTGAGGATCTATATATGCAGGCGTCCTGAAGAATTGTATCGAAAGGCCGACGACCTCCCAGCATGGACTCACAGGCAGAGCACTCATTTCGCGTCCGAGACTCTTACTTCAACTCTCTGTGTCTCGAACTGCTGACCCATGGCACGAAGCTCTATTACCTCGTGATCCTTGTCCCTGATCTTCTACTCTAGGTATCTATACCGCCATCGTCGGCGTCGCGCTGTATAGCCTGTGTAAGTCGTTGACTCTTTTCACACTTCCTGTTTTTGACGCACGTACTTAACAGTCAATCGATCCAAAAGGCAGTACAGTACAGCGACGCATGTTTCGATGGCCATCCTCATTGTGGCAATGTATACCATGTCCACGATTCACGTCGGAGTTCGCTGGTACTGGATTCGTCAGGCCATGATTGTGGACGGCTCGACTGCCTCATCGGTCGTTGCTTCCCTCGGAGACACAAAATTTCTGTGGCTTTGGCTCACTAGCGGCATCGTGGCAAGTCTCAACATATTGACCGCCGATTGTATCCTGGTGAGCATGACTTTACCTGTTATCTTCTTCGCAAGCTCATTGGCATCATCCAAAACAAGATTTGGAGGTGCTGGTCCGTATGGAGTGGTAACTGGAAAGTCATTATCCTCCCCGTCATGTGTACAATCGTAGGAATCAGTGAGCTGTCCACATCCCGAGCTGCTTCGCCATATTGACGCTTTTTTCAGTTTTCACTGGGTTTTTCATCTATCAGGAAGAGCCACATCCAAGCTCCCAATGGAGCTCATGGGGAGCGTCAGTAGATTGGGGTGTACCGTACTTTGCGATGTCCTTGGCGACGACTCTTTACTGCACAACCCTCATCGTCTTCCGCATCTGGCAAATTGGGCGGATTGACGCGCTTAAGACATACCACCGTGTTATCGAGATCATAGTGGAATCAGCCGCACTTTACGCCGTAGCCCTCATCGTTTTCCTCGCATTCTTCAGCCGCGATGACCTGAATACCGGCTATCCTCAGGCTGTTCTGTACTCCATCACGGTACTTAGTCTCTTCGTCTCGCTCTGACGTTGGCTTCTGACCTTTCTCATCCTGGCAGGGTATAGCGCCGACTTTGATCGTAGTCCGTGTTGCCTCTCATCCTAGGGAACATCGGGGCACGGTTCCATCTACCGCACTTCGCTTCGGCTCTGATACGACGCAGGGAGAAAGTTATGGAGGTCAGGCTACGGGGAGCACTTCCTTCAGGACTGGGTCAGAGCTGGGCACGGAGGAGAAGGTTATGGCGAATCTGCGTCCTGTGTTCCTGGCCAAGTGACTCCGAAGACGCATGTCCATACAGGAAAATTTCCATGAAACTTGGTGTATACTTATGAGTAACTTTTTGTCTTTTGGTCACCGATAATCTATGAATGCAGCAACACACTTCGAAAAGACACCATATCAGAGGACTCAAACATGTCCAGAAGGCAAGCACACGACTACTGAATTGACTCATTGATAACTTCTATCATGAGGTCGGTTGATCTGCAGTTGCCTACTGTGAGATTTCTGGATTGTGAGGGACAGCCTGATTCAGCCGAGACTACTAGAACACCCGTAGGCGACAATCTTTCCGCAAATGTATCCACTGCCCGCTCCCCGAGCAGCGTCGGAAACGCCACATGTCTATCGAAACTGTCACTTGCCGAATGCTGTTGCGCCGCTATGTGTTCCCCATTGGTGAGTATTGTCAGTGGCTCGAAGGATATGTCCACCAATACTGCAAGTCGTAGACTCGAATTGCCACTGCCGCGACCGGAGCACCGAAAAGCAGCAAATCTACTATTTCAGTCATCCGACCTGAGTCTCAAGGAGCTTGTGGTATGACCTCCTTTCACCCGCATCGAATTCTCAATTGGTGAGTTGAAAGTTCAAGGTAAGCGGCCCATTTTGTGCCCGTCTTGATACGTCTTTGCGTGCTTATTGAATTGATTGGCGTTCGAGTAATCTCCCACCGCTGTTTTCACCCACTCGGGGCCAGTGAACGTGGCGACCTAAAGTACCAGATATCACAATACTCTTCACTCTACTCCTCCCCCTACTACGAGCCGTTTACCCCATGTCTTCCAACAAAGGATCCCTTCTGCCACCCGAGATTATAGACGCCATAATCGATCAGGTTGGGATAGCTCCCCCGGAGCGACTATGCGAACTGGCAGCGGCGGAACGCCGTGCCACTCTAGGTGCTTTCTCCCTGAGTTCGAGCTCATGCTTGCCCAGGAGTAGGTTCCACCTCTTCTACGACGTACACCTTCCTCCAAATGATCTCCATCGTTGTTCGACCTTCGTTGCTCTTCTCTCCGACTCCCTTTGCACCATAGCGCCTTACGTCCGAAGGCTAATCATCCGGGAGGCTTCCAACCTAGTTGGGACGGGAGTTCTCTGGTTCAACGACTCCGTACCTCAGCTTGCATTGCTGCGCAATGTTCAGACTCTTGCGATATTCGGCGCTCGGTTTGACCGTATGAGACCCGACCAATGGTCGTCCACCGGGGTCCCTTTCTTCTCACAGATGAAGATGACGGAGCTGCATTTGACCGGATGCCAGTTCCGTACCCCCGACCAATGTCTCGAGGCGGTAGCCACATGTCAATCACTGGAAAAACTGGTCTTACGAAGGACGTCCTTGGACATGGACATCCTGAATAGCCCCGATCTTCAACCAAAACTGCTACCCTTTCCTCCAACACATCTCACATCGTTGCGCATCGACAGCCACAGGATGGGCAACTACGACCCCGCCATGCGCTGGCTGGCCTGTACATCAGGATACGAGCCCAGGATCTCAAAGTTGGTCCTAGAGCGCGTTACAGACACCGAGACGTCAGTCGTAGGACAATTCCTCGAAGACCTGGGACCAGCGTTAGAAGCCCTGGACATCTGCGTAGTGGATGTGGCGGACGAATGCGATACTCAAGGCGCGTTTCCACTGGGCTTACATACAACGAAACGTTCTTCCGCTAATGCTTTAGACTGTAGAAGCCTTCTGCCGCTGCGTCGATCTTGGGCACAACACTTCACTACGCTCCATCACGTTTGATCAACTCTTGATTTGCGAACCGTATCCGGCACATCTAGAGATAGCGAAGTATGTCCCTGTCATATTGCGGACGGTCAAGTCGCCCATGAGGGAACTGATCTTCCGCGTGTCTATCAATGCGCCGGAGGACCTCAATGTCATCGACTGGGACGACATTACATCAACAATCCGAAGCGGCGACAATTGGAGGTCATTGGAGCGCATCGTGGTGACGGGTCCACGCAAGGAGATTCTAGAGGGATCCGAGAAATGGTTGAGAGATAGGCTGCATGTGTTGGATGAGAAAATCAAGGTTTCTTGTGCTCTAATGCCGAGCATAATCCCTACAGTGAGTTGTTGGCTCTCTTCCCCGCTCAATGGTTGCTGACGGAAAGACAGATAATGGGCATACAGTTTCACAAGGATGAGTGAAATAATTAGCATGCTGCTCTAGTCCATGCGGCGTCAATGTATAATCACGTCTTGTGCACTTGCAGTATAGATCAACGAAGTGTACACGTCGCGGAAAACCTTAGGCCGAAATGAAGTCAACGATCCACGAAGCTGTCACTTTGAATTTTGGGACTTACTACCGCCATGACAAGTCAGCGTCCAATCATAGGAGAGTCAATCCTGCGCCAATCAATGATCCGGCTAAGACGCCAGCGACGGCCAGGACATGGCCTTGTCTGACGCTCAAGAGCAGGGTGGAAGCACTGGATGCGAATGTCGTCGCAAAGCCTCTCGTCGGATCCGGACTCCCGGAGATCGTAAACGTAACAAGCGATGTATCGGTCGTTGCAGACGCCGATGTTGTCGTTGTAGCATCCGAGGCGTTCACGATGGAGAACTTTGGTGATATGGTGTGGACGACGCCCAGCGATGCATTGAGTAGAACGACAAAGTAATCGTCACCGGTTGGAATGTCTTCCAAATATATTTTGAGTTTGTTCGGTGAACTTGTCTCGCAAGGGACTGCGAGCCACAACGGTCAGTCCAGGTGACACACACGATGCTACAACGTACCATTCAGGGCACCGTACAGCAAGCCGTCGGTGCCCAGTCTTGTCAACTCCATGTCAAAGGCGGTCAGATCGTCCAGAACTCCCTTGTCCCATTGTAGAAGATTGTACGCTCCGTTCTCCCATTGCTGCGATAACGTAGGTTTGATCACTGTGAAGTAGCCTGTATGTGTCAGGCAAGACTCCGATAGCGTGTACAAGACATGCACTTACATTGTGCTGGAAGGATCAAGACAGCACAGAACGCGATGGACAGGATTGCCTTGGATGAAAGTCGTGTACGTTTGCGCCAGGAAGTCATGGTTGATAGGCAGACTGAACATTTTGATGATGCTACTTACCTGCGGGTAGCTGCCTCAACTGCGGACGTAAAGAAGGCGGTTAACGAGTACTGCGCCAAAGGCGCATCTCAGGACGCGGATGTTCTATAATTTCAATTTTGAGTAGTTCGGGCGCGAAGCCGGATCTGCCAGACAACATATTCTCTCCCAAAAGGATAGTCGTAATGAGACCACTGCAAGTAAGCCGCAGGAGTTTACGTTGGGCTTCGATTAGGCAATGTGTAAAGGCTCTGCGGATAGTATGTAAGTATCGAGGTAATTGCAGACCTGAGTCACGTAAGTGACTACCAAACCCCGTCTTCGTGTCCCAGTAGACGCCAGCAATCGCGTCGTAGAGTCTATGGCGAAGGACTGAAGCAAAGGGAGATGATGGCCATTGGCGAACCGTGACAGCATCAACATGATACGGATTATGTAATCATTATTGATGCCGAAGTCCGTCATCCCGACGCTGATTTTCTTGATACTTACCTGATTAGAACTTTCATGGCCTCTGCAGACATATTGTCTTCATAGTCGCTCGCCCGCTCCTCCGTGCCACACTTGCTGATATGACAACCCAGCCAGTATCGCCATCAGATGCAGACCTCAAATCCGCACTCATATCACTCAAGATCACCCATCCTACCCTTGGCATCCCAAAAATTCACGCACAGCTTCTGGCGTCTCATCCCGACTGGGCTGTGAGCGAAAAGAGAGCTCGAAAGGTTCTGAAGACCGAGGGGCTTACGATATCCGCCAATGCTACCCCATCTCAGCCCGACTCTCTGGTCCCATCATCACGCTTGATGCCCGACTCTGCTTTCACATTGCCCCCGTCTGTTTCTGTTCGAGACTTTGGCCGTCGTCGCGGGAAGGGCCTCATCGCAACTACTGCCGTTATGGCCGGAGAGACTCTGTGGACAGAGGATCCTTGGATCCTCGCGCCGGAATGGGATTTCTACGACCTGCAGCAGCAGGGCGGTGCATGTTCTCACTGTTCCACGCCACTGAAGCGACCTCCCATTCGATGTGAAGATTGTGGTCTCCACTTCTGCAATCGTCTTTGCCTCAACAGGGCACGAGATACGGGTCACCGCATCTTGTGTACTCAAAGCGGGCGGAGGTTGCTTGCTCTTGCGCGCAAATTGAATTGGATGGGGTTACATGCACTGGCAAAGGCCACCGCACGTGTAATCCAAACTCACGAAAACGACGTTCTTGAGGCTTTTGCCGTCTTGGGGATGGAAGAAAGATTTCAGTTCCAAAATGAGGAAGTTGGAAAGTTGAGGGAGATCTGGACAGATGCCTTTTCTGCCTATAAAGCTGCTTTCACCGGCAGAAAACTGGGCGAACTGGGGACAATGGTTGGTTTCCTAAAAGGGCTTGGTCGCATGAGCCTCAGTGAGTTTCCTCGACCAGACACGAGAATCAGTACCTGACTTCCCTTCGAGATCTGGAAAGTCATGGCGGTCTGTACACTCTGCATTCACATATGAATCACTCGTGCGAGCCCAACGTCTCCGTAAGACACTTGCATCAGCGTGAAGCTTTGGCGCGGATCACGGTCCTCACTCGACGAGAGATCCTGCCTGGAGAAGAACTCACTATCACCTACGTTGATCCGGAGTTGTCATACCATGAGCGCAAGCGAGCACTCGGTGAATGGGGCTTCGTGTGCAACTGTGCACGTTGTGCGAAGGAGGCAAAGGAAGTTGATACGAGTGTCAACGACCTGGCGTTAGAGCTCAAGGAAGGTTTCGGCGTCTTCTGAATGAGATTTTGGCTTGCATAGTTGTATTTTTATATATCTGCACATATGTACGATGTCGACCAATGTAGTGCTGTACCATTCCTACACTTCCCACCACATATGGCCTATGCGCCCGATGCACAACTCGAACCCTTCACCTTCGGCATCCGCTAGACGCTTGAAATCCACCTCGTCAAGCTCGGCCGTGATGTATTGATTCATCCATGAGAATTGGGTCAAAGACCCATGTTTCCAACGCGTCAGAACCATGTCCACGATTTCCTTACCGCAGTCGTCTTCAACACAGCGACCGGTGAATACCAAGGAGCCTAGGTGTGGCATCAACATTGGCGAGCCATTATCCTGGTCAATTTCGATCATATGCTCAATACTCTTGAGCGACATAACGCTGACCCAGTCCTCGGGCAGCCATCCCTCCTCTTGCACGGCCAAGCAAGTCAGTGACGCCAAGGCGCTATGTGAGAATGCTTCGACGAAGTTTTCGGGTAACATCCGCGTATTCAGAAAGGAAGCCTTCGCAAGGGCACAGCCTGACCGATTCAAGAGAGACATGAACGAGTCCTGTGGCCAAACGACGGAACAAGAGCTGATGGAAAGCTCCCGCAGCTGAGGGACCTGAAGACGACCGAATATCTCGCGCATGCCCACTTCGTCGAGGCTTATGGTGAGAGAAGACAGTCCGGGGAGGAGGATGGGTTGAGTAGCCTGAGAGGATGTGAGAGACTCTTGGTCGCTATCCGACGCGCGGACACCCAGACTACAACTGATGAGATTTTTGCAGATCGTGAAGAGGTCGATGCAAGTGTAGACTGAATCGACTTCGCTGAGTTTGATATCTGTAATGCCGCCCCATTGAATCTCGTTCGGAATGTCAATAGACTGGAACACGTTTGCGCCGTGTATGACGAGACTAGAGAAGTGCGGCGCCTGGGTGTAAAGGAGGAGAGTCTTGCTGAACTCGTCGACGTCTTCCGCGTGTAGGACCTCGAATGAGACGGAGAGATGGATGTTCATCGATCTGAGTAGGGAGGGTATGACATTTTGGTGTCCATTCATGGCGCGGACGGACATGGCGGAGGCAAGCTTCAAGGTTACGTCCTGCCAACGGTGAATATGGCCCAAGAACGTGCGAATGAGTTTGCTAGTGAGTCGATCGTCGTCGCCCCATCCTGTCATCTGGCGCAAAGTGAACGCAAAGGGAACGTCGCCTGAGCGCTTCAGCCACCGTTCGACGTCCTGGAAAGGTGGATACGACTTTCCGCTCCAAATTTCGATGGGCAACGTCGCCCATAGCCGTGGCGTTCCTAATGCCAGTGCGCGCCACGTTTGACTGACCCCGAGAAATACTAAGGGCGCACTCCCAGCTCGAGGCAGGGCATCCCTATCCTCTGGAAGACAGTACAAGAAGATTTCCTGTCCAATCTCCACAGGAAGCTTCGCTAGCGACATGACCCTCTGGAAAAGTAAGATCAGTGACAATGGCATGCAAGCTAGAGAAGGGCATACGCGACGCTGATATGCCGACGAACACTAACGACCAAGGGGCACGAAAAGGAGCGATGGAACGAAGGAGCGACATTTGGGTCCGGCCTTTTGGAGTTATTGCATAGGGGACGCGGAGGCAGATAATCTAGAAAGTTCGTAGAAAACATCGCTCCTATGACGCGTCGAGCTTGTTGCAGAGATAGATCAAGCGCTACTGGGTCCAGACGAGGATTGTTTGACTGGCTTGAGGCGCGTGTGAGGCGCATAGAAGAGTCGTGTCACAGCTTTGACATACGCGAAGGCACAATGTTCATCATTGAAGAATGTTCTCCGCATCACGAAAATTTTGAGTGACTCAAGCCTGACTAGGTCTTTGACTCACCTGGAGATCCGCCATGCGAGGGAGAAAACACCACAGCAACTGTATTTGATATATAGCGTCGATGCCAAGCAGACAGATTTCCGTGAGTCTGGTACTTTCAATCATGAGAAATCTTGACGGAAGCGTGCAACATGATGAAGTATTGGACGAGTGCTGTCGGAACCGAAGTGACCGTGCGAGGTACCGCTGGAAGTACGGCAAGGGCCATCATGAGGACGACGAAGGATTCATGAAAGGCTTGCGCGTTCTGTCGTGCGCGTTGCGACGTCCGCACATTGCGCCAACCAAAAGTCCACACCTTGACATTCGAAAGCAACTATTTGCCTTCTGGAACCGCTTGGAGAACCACGAACACCGGATGAAGGACTACACTAGGTGAAATAAGATAGAATAAGTTACATCAAATCCGAGTCTAGATTTTGCCACGAAGGAGATTCATGATCATCTCCCGTCCTGTGATGACGGACGTTTTGTAGAAGGTGGGGAAGTCGAGAGTAGAGGATAAGGTATCGGCAAAACCGAAAGGAAGCATCAATGGGATCCATCCTAGAAAGAGGTGAGTTGCTATCTATATTGAGAGACCGGATTGCATACCGCGAGCGTATTCCAACGCGAAGCAACCCTTGTGCATCTTATATTGCTTGACGGTCCCGCGCGGAAGATGATGGACGGATCCAGCAGGGTACCTCTCCATCTCAAGAGCGCCCGGACGGAACGCCCATTGCTCCCCTACGAGAATATTGAAGTAGTCGTCTGAAGGATGCACACCAGAGTGCCCTTCGGTGCCAAGCGGTGTTCCGAATATGATGAGATACTCGGTTATGCTGGCGTGAATGAGGTACATGGCGCCCATTGCGCCGCCAGCATTATTGAAGACCCATTCGGATGAATCAGTGTTGATACGAATAACCTCGGACGGATAAGTGGCAGTGAGATTGGTGACAATATGCTCTATAATGCCAGCAGTGTTATTGGGGGACGCCTCGATAGCTGCCTTGGCCAGTTCGTGCAGCTCTGTCGGGTCCAAGACATACCATCGGTCCTAGACATACGAAACTCAGCGACGAGAAATGCGCGAAATGCAGAACTGAGCAGACCTTGATGGTATCCAGATATCCGCACAGTACAATGAGCATGCCGATCGCCACGAGTCGGGTGGCCCATTTCGTCAAAAAGTTGTTCGTTGGTGGAGGTTTGGCAGCTTTGTTCTGGGCTTGTTTCGGTGCCATTCTTCTACTGTGAGATGGCAAAAAAGGTGAGAATTCTCCAGTCTGGGAAAAGAGTCGACTGACTAGTTGCGGACGGGAACGTAGGATGTCAAGGATGTATTGAATATACTTATAGCGGCCAGAAACAACTCGTACCACTTCGTTTAGTCATAAGCAGAATCAGTTCAGATCAGTTTGATGATACGACTTCGCGGTCACGTTATACGGCTATCCTTCTCTTCCTAAGTTCCTTGCATTGTTAGTCACGCTCAACGTCAAGTCGACTCATACAGTCTAGTAGTATACACTTTGCCACGACGTGCATACACAGCGGCCCTTCTCTGATCACCCAACGAACAGCTCCCAGGTCTTTCCCTCTCTCAAACCTTTGAATTGTGTTCTCCCTACCAGAAAATCTATTCGTAGTAGCCCCCTTTTCATCTCTTCCTCCGCTGATATGAACCTTCTGGTGATGCAGCGCTTTCTGAACGCCTCCGCGACGGTCTGTTGCTCGTTCCATGACAACGTGCTGTACTCTTCCTCCGTGACCGGGATCTGCAGACCCTTGTAGATACCGGCCAGGATATCTGCAACCGTTGGTATTCCATGCGCAATGACATTGAACGACCATCGAAAGTGAACTGCTTTGGTAGCTATCCGAATATGCGACGGCGCCGACATCAGGGATCCTGATATGGGAGCAAAGAGCATCCCGAGGGGATATCGATTCTGAAGAGTAGATGGCGGATCGAGAAAATCGTATGATATTGGGTTAGACCGCGGTGACAATGGTGGGGCGATGAGTACTGTTGACGGGAAGGATAGAGGCCGAGAACTTTCCCAATGGTGCCTTCGAGTCTCACATCGTGGCAAAGAGCTCAAAGAAGCAGGTAAATATTTTGTCTCTTCTGATGCCATCTGAGAAGAGAGCACTGTACGTTTGTGGCGCACATGTCGCCGGGGGTGCTCGTGGGACTTGGGCGACGGAGGAATGATGGAGTTACTGGACAGGTCGAAGCGTACTGCTCGCTTAAGAGGACCGGCGTGCATGGTGTTGAGAAGTATGGGTATGGTTACGGGGACCATATAGTCCTCGGGCTTTCATTTTATACTACTGGCTCACAGTACACTGCACCATGGGAGAAACGGTACGCACACGGCCATCTGCCGGTCATCTCATTATGGAAATTGTAGTGGGCTAGGTAACGTTTCTGCTTGCCTCGTCATGCAGACGGAACGAAAGCAGTGCTGTAGTCTACAGACACAGGACCGTATGATGGTCCCGGCATGCTTAGGCCGCCACACACCGTGGACACCCACACATACATAGGGCCGCTCAGATGGTAGGCTGACTGGTAGCCTAATTTGAAGCATCTGTTCTCGCTATCTGGTGACTAACTTCCACGATAAAATCATGTTCGGAATGATTTGTGTGGGTACGCAGATCATCGTATGTTAGGCGTTGAACGCCCGGTCCTAATCAGAACGGGAACTCGCTCTTCATCTGGACGTCTCCATCCTCCGTCGCCCGTTTGTCCAGATAGTCCAACAACACATCCGCGTAGAGCTTCTTCCCCTTATAATCCTGTACGTCGTCAGGCCAGCTCCTCACAGCACTCGCCAACCTCGCAGCGACGCCCGGCTCGTTCGCCAGCTCCTCCACTTTGAAGACATATGTGCGTATCCCAAATATCACCACCCCGGTCAGTGGGAGTCGGCGCAGCGACTGCCGTTCGCTGCGCAAACGAATGTTCCCTGGAACTACGACGGGTTTCGCAGGAGGATGTGCGCGGGCGTTGTCGTCGAACGCCGGCTCTGGCCCGTTCATCGTCGCCGACCAACCGAGCTCTTCGGGATCGACGAGGTCGGCTCTGTCTTCAGCACCTTCTGCTGGGACAATCTGAATCGAGTAGTTATTTCGGACAACTGGCTTGTCGACAGCCAGTCGTCGAAAGAAGCGCTCCATTCCAACGTGGAGTTTCTGGCGATCTGCAACCTAACGTGAATACGTCCTTGCACCGAAGAGACGAGCAGCTTTACATTGAGGAACGCCGCCTTCCATGTGTATTTCTTCCAGCGAGCGACCGATTTTATCCGAAATACGCCAAGAGCCTGTCGAGGACAGGGTGAGTGCCGCAAAACGATAACACAACATCAAAAGGGCCTACCGGGAATACATATGGCGCCTGCCTGGAAATAATACTGTCCATCTGCACCTGCATTTCGCTCAGTGCACCGTAGCGAGTCTGGTAGGTGAAAGCTTGCCCTCGACCATTAGAGCCAAATCATCCTGGGTTCTATCGAGAATCAGATATCTGTGCTTGTGTGTAGAGTAAGGGCAACCTACATGAGCGCGGCGATGTTGATGGCCGCTTCAGCCTCCTCCTTGGATACTGATCGCAATGCGGTAGGCGCCTTCGGAGTTGCAAGAGGATGAGGTAACGTATAGCACGTTTTTGTCGGTAGAACATTGATAGTCTTGATGGCTTCTGCATTGTCCCGCTCGACCGTATACACCGATGAATATCGTTGGTGCAAGAATTCCGCAAGTTCATGGACGAGTTCCACGCCTTGGAACACGTTGAAAGGGTCTGACTGACAATCGGGAAGACAGGGTCACGTACATCCTCGATAAGCAGAATCCACGAGAGGGAGATTGGCGGGCAGAACACGGATGGCATCTTCTCCTCGCGTCTGAATGCGATGTAGTCGAATGTCGTGATATCGAGGCAGTTGATTGTCGATCTACATGTCATTTGAGTCCTAGCGATCTCCAAGGATAACTACACAGTGAGGTCGTACCTCAACCCAATTATCCCAGGGCATGGAACGAATGCCCATAGTCACACTGATCCATGATTAGGCCTGATGTTCAGATGTAAGAAGAAGTCTTACTGGTATTGCCCCCATTTGAAGGGTCTATACGGAACCGGTTTGAGGTCTGATAGATCGACAGAGGACGGCTGTATTGGAGGATACTTGAACAAGATCGGTGTCCGGCCTTCAAGCAGAGGGTTTGGTACGTGTCGAATTTATGGAAGCAAGAACAAACCAACGGATAGTTCCGGTTGTTCGCTAGACTTCGCTCTGTGCGATCTCAGTATCCAAAACAGCAGTGTCAGTATGCAGCCAAGAGGAAGGAGACTGCCATCTAGCCAAGACATGCTGGTAGGGAAAGATCAAGAGATGTGGTGCTCGGAGTCACAGCGTTGAGCACGTTTAGGCGGCAAGGTTAGCGACGTGCCGCACTATTTCAGGAGCTTTGGCGCTACTTGTTGAATGTCGAGATTCTCATCCTTTTCATGGCTCAGACCATCCGTTGGAAGGCGCGACCTGGCACAAATCTATGCGATGAATTGTTGGATAAGTAGTGAGTGCACAACGGACGATGGTGAGCCGTAGAAAAACGTCAGAGGTGACAACAAGGTGACAATTCTTGTCAGAAGTTCTTTGTCACTAGGCCCGCTGATTCGCGTGGCCGCAACAGAAGCCGGTAACTACTCTGTGCCTGGTTCCTCCTTCCACTCTTCCCCTCTTCCACGAATTGATTCCTCTCTTGCTTCGCTCACGTATCCCACATTCCTTTGTGAACACATTCTTTCAACAACCTCCAATCCTCGCTGCTGCCCAACTAGTCCGATAGTTGGTTCATATCGAGGAACTCCAAACTCTACCAACGCTTAAACTCTTTCCAAGTCGTCTCCCCAGCGGTGCACTTCTATTACCTTTCAATCATGCCGCGACCAGGTGAGCTTCTCCAGCTTCACTTCTTGACCAAGTCATCTGAATATCGACCAGGAATCCGCCAGCACAGGTTGCCCCCGCTGCGAACTCTCGACTATACTCTGATTCCTGCACCCCTAGGTTCGTCGCGATGTGTGCCATACATGAGTCTTGAAGTCTGACATCCCCTTAGACTTCTCCTCCCTGCCCACATTGACCGAAAAGTCTCCCCTTCCTGCCATCGTCGTAACACCGTCCTCCCCACGCACCCCACGAGACTACTCGGTGGCGTTCCTTGCGCCTGAACCGAAGCCATCCGTCTACCAGCGTTTCCTGTCCTACACCCCGTCACTCAGAACTCGCACCGCCATCGTCCTCTTTCTAATCCTCTTCATTCTGATGTGTCATGTCGTCACCCACAGCCTGGCTGCGCGTCGCCCATTCCTTGAATTCCATGTCGCCGCTGAGGTTGGAGCGCCAGTCGGCGGAGCACAGTCGGTCATCAAGAATTGGTTCGGCCTCGAATCCTTGTGGAATATGGATGATGTGCCGGAGGATAAACGCGACTTCGTGATCTCCGAGATATCGAGAGCCTCATAACGCCTCAAAGCGGTCGCCCTTGTTACCGTCGATTTTGTGTGTTTTGTTTTTCTTGGGGTTCATCTACATAGATAGGCTAGACTTGTCGCTGTCTCATTTAGCTGTTATTTATTTCTTGGTAGGTATACCTCAGTTGACTGGCAAGATAGTCTTCAATGTATTCTTGGTTTACTCATTTTGCGCAACAGAACGCACTTCAGAGGGGTATACTCAGGATTATAGCACGTCAGCCGAGGAAGCTATAGCTAATCCCTGACAATGGTGATTTCGATCCTACTGTACCGCGGGAAAGGGCCATTACTGCAGCGCTGAAGACTTCGCTCCTAATCTGGCTTGTCAAAGTTTCTGGCTAGGAAGAGCACGACTCTCTGCAGTCCCTGGCGCACCAATATAGTCTGGAACCTCCGTGGCTTGCTATCTTGTCATCGCTTTCCTAACATCAGACATTCTGTTTTCCTGGCTGCCACAATCTGACACTGAGCTCTGATCATGAATGTTCGTGAACATCGATATAAATCATATATACATAGTTCAAGTCTTGGAGATTGTAAATCGTACACAAGCAATCTCCTCAATTGTTGCCATTACCATTGTCCCTGATAGGGAATCCGCCGGGGGAGGACACAGAGGAGGCAAATTTGTCTTTCAAGGCAGAGATGGACGGGGCGAAGAAGTACTCCCCACCACGAGGAACGACAAATTCGGCGTCAGGAAGGTCCAAGTTCTGAACAAGGTTGTTAGGGTCGGTCCCCGATAGATCACGAAGGGTGCCCGCTGGCGCCTGCCCAATGATCGCATCGAACCTTGAGAACGACTAATCAGACCGATCTCAAGCTCTCCTCAGACTTCATGCACTCACCCAGGAATAGCACTCTTCGCGCCCGGAGGGAACGTGGGCACGTTCGCCCAGCTGTGCTGGAGGAACTGGAAGCCATCCGTGATGCTGCTCGAGTAGCACACGAACAGCAAGCCGCGTCCGTATTTCGTCTGGTGGGACTTGCGCTCGTCCTCTGTCACCTCGGGGCCGAACTGTATCCCGCGGCGCGCGATGCGGCGGTTGTCAATGTCAACGCCGCCGTTAAACTTCTCGAGGTCGTCGCGCGGGAAGGTCTTGCGGATGTGGGCGGCGAAGGGGCAGCGGGATTGGTCGTTGATCTCGCCTGCGAAGCTGAAGTCATTGCGCCTATGTATATATTAGCATCATGTGCTATCTTGTCAGAGTACGAGGGTATCTTACCTGTCAACATCCTGCGCAAGCACGGGATCATCTTTGAGCGGTGTGATATCGATTGGAGCTCCTACATGCAAGTGAGGTTCCGGTCGTCATCAAAGCCTCACTGTAGACTTACCACTCTTCCACCGCCCAACCAACCTCGCGCCCCTCAACTCGCTACCCTCTTCGCGCGACAGCCCTGGCTCAATTACAGGGTTCTTCGCCAGAAAGTCGTCAAACTCTGGCACGCGCTGGAACAAGTAGCGGAAGGTCAAGAAGCTGCCATCGACTGCCCAGGCGGGCCTGCCTGCAGCGCGGCTGTCCCCATCCTCACCGATGAGCAGGTTCCCTGCCTTGATCTGGTGAGGACCCGGAATGACGGGATCGAAACCAATGATGGAGGGGTTGGAGACGCCGTCCAAGAAGCCAAAGCTGAACCAATCTTCGATCAATGGAAGGAATCTCCAAACCAGAAAGACGTACTGTTCGTGTCCGTTCTCCTTCCCAGGTCGGACGTCACCAACGAGGTGAATGACTTCATGGACACTTGGGCCTAGGATATCTCGGACCTCTGACACGACGCAGTTAGCAGAGTGGTGGCTATCGCCAGCGATATCGATGACAATGTCGATCTTCTGCTTGAACGCGCTGTCCCAGTCGGGGACGAAGTCAGCACCAGAACCAGTACCTCTGTCTCCGAGGTTGGATGCATCTTTGAGCTGACCGCTAGCGAAGGCCGTGTCATTCAGAGCGTCGGCGTCGGTAAATCCAAGCTGCCGAAAAGAAATCAGTGCTTCTCAAATCGGAGAGTTACAATGGCAACCATACCTTGTCGAGAGCGAAACGCGAGAAAGCGATGTTCACACCAGTCAAGGGTATCAGCTTGGGCTGCTCGCCGTGCGGGGTCTGGCGCTTGTTCTTCTCGATAGCGTCGCGGTCCTGGAGGACCTGCCCAGTGGTCTTGATGAGAGGCACGAGCTTCCCCAAACGATGTCGGAAGTCTTCGACATTCACGATCTGGAGAAAGAGGTAGGTCTCTGTCTTCTTCGGGAGACCGCTCCTGCAAAGAGTGCATTGTTGAGATCAGAGAGGCCCGGAGAGGGAAGAGATAGCTTACAAGATATCACCCTGGATATTCTGGAGATTGAGAGCAGGCGGAGGCGTAGGAATGATAGGTGCTTGGGACATTGTTAGTTACGGTGTCCCAAATTCCAGGAGACCTTTTATCTGGCGGAAAGCCTCAGCCCCGTTTCATGGTAACCCGTAATGGGCGGGCTATGGTTGGCGCCACAAAGAACTAGTCGGTGGCATGCTCAATCCGCGATCCATTGTGACCTGACACCCATCTATGATTTCAGTACCACATCCCGAAACAACTAGTCGGCGAATACGGGATGTCGTACTACATTGACACCACTGTAATGATGAGCTACATTCCAGAGACGGCCACGCTGGTATTTGTAAGAGAAACGCATGTCCTGGCGCATAGGTTATGCAATTCCCGCGCGCAACGTCACGTCGGGAAAGGGCTTGATCCTCTTGGTTGTAATGAATAGTGGGCATATCAGGCGGAAGAGCAGCCGAGTGTATTGAAACCTGAAGGTGTATACCTGTGCACTGACGGGAGGCCATGTTGGACCGTTAGACCGCATCCAATAGTACGCGAACGTCACGGAGTTACGATGAAGTCGCAAGTTTCTCGAGACCATGGCTGCTCTTGATGCGATGATCGCATGCGGGAGCGACTTTCTTTCGACATGGAGGAAGAAAGAAGGCGCTGGAACGAAGATCTATAACGAGATGATTAGTGGTACATCCTGCGGTGGACCAAACGAATTTGTGCTTGCTAAAGACTCTGGTGGCTGCCAAATAGCGATTTCATCGGGATAAGCATGTAGACGGTTGTTGTACTCATATGATTCACTCATTACAGCAGCTTGACATACGACGCGGGGAATAATCCTGATTTACCGTTCACCTCTCCTGTCCACCTTTAACGTATTTAGTACTGGTGCATCGGGTGATAGTAGGACGGCGCGTACCAATCTGCGGAACTCTTCTCCGTGATCAAGACCCTCTGGTTGGCCTTGATATTCAGGTCCCCGGCCTCCTGCATACCAGTCAGATCGGCTTGATGGTCAAAGGTCATACCGCACCGCTGATTCATAGTCATACAGAGCCTCAGCCCACTCTCCCGCAGTCACCTCTGGTTCTGGTTCTGGCTCGGGCTCCGCAGACACCGTCCGTCTCGGTGGAGGCGCGTAACTGTTCTTCGGCGCTACAAACGCAGGCGGAGGCGGCGGGGTGACGATGACGGGATTCCCCTTCTTCTTGCTCAGCGACGACGTGAGCATCGACATCTTCGACGTCGTGTCGACGTCCCCGAATCGCTAGCAGATCGTATCAGAACGTGCGGCGGTGTACTATGGGCTCAGCGACAACGCACCTTGGAGGAGACGAGCCCTGATGGGGTGCGGTCGGGCGGAGGCTGCGTCGGCGAGCGGCGGGGCGGAGCACCGGGAACGTGCTGTCCCAATGTGCTCGCCGCCGAGGCGAATTTGTTCATCGCGCCGTGTACGTCGATCTGGCTGCCACCAGATCCTCCGGTCAGTTTAGCCGCTAGCTCGGGGCGGGACTGGAAGTATCTGAACAGCGGTCACTCGATGGGAACATGTAGAGATATGACGCGAACGGACTCGTCCATGAGCGAGAAGAAGGCATCTTTCTCCTGATATGAGAGATTCGTGAAGACCATCTATGACGGTGACGCACTAAGGTGATAGGCCGATCGTACGCTTTACTCAAGGCCGGATTACAAGTCATTATATCTTCGAGATCAAGCAGACTATATCTTTGAATTCAAGCAGGTGTAGGGGCATGATGTGGCATACGCAGTAATGCATACAAGGTTGTGGCATGTAGAAACAAGGGAGATAGAAGTACGACAGTAGTAGAGTATGTATCGACTTAAACTTCCTTGACCTTGACGGTACCACGTAGGAGACCAGTCTATCGTACACCAAGTCAACCATCCGAAGCGCAGGATATGTGATGTGTAGACTTACCCGACGAGCAGCAATAAGACCGACTTTCTGTCCAGGAACAGCGGACCTGGCGATTGTGGAGGCCTTTCCGATATGCTGGTGGTTACCACCACCGTGAGGATGGTCGACGGGGTTCATAGCCACACCACGAGTACGGGGCCAGCTGCAAAGAGATGAGGAGATCAAGCAGATTAACCAGCGCAGATACGCACTTGTAACGCTTGGCCTTGTATTTGTGGTATGCCCGGCCAGCCTTGAGCAGGGGCTTGTCGATACGTCCACCACCGGCAACAATTCCGACAGTGGCACGAGCACCGCCAGCGACAGTCTTTTTGGCACCCGACGGCAGCCTTATGCGGGTCTTGTTCTCATCGGGGGAGTGTCCAATGACAGTGGCGTAGTTGCCAGAGGTACGGGCGAGCGCACCACGGTCGCCAACCTTCTCCTCGACGTTGCAGACAATGGTACCCTCAGGGCACTGGGAGATGGGGAGGACGTTGCCGACGTTGAGGGTGGCCTTCTTTCCGCAGTAGACGAAGGCACCGGTGTGGAGACCCTCGGTAGCGATGAAAGTCTCTTTTCGGAGTTTGTAGCGGTAGGGATCACGGAAGACAACGCGGGCGAGGGGAGCACCACTGCAGGATGGTCAATTCGAGGTGAAATGGCACGAGGTGTGGGTGGGCACGTACCGGCCAGAGTCGTGGATGATCTCCTTCACAATACCCCGGACGTAGCCATTGCGCTCGGCAAAGTCGAGAGCACGCAGGCGTGCGGGGTTCTTGTTCAAGTGGGTGTGCGACTTGAACTGCAGGGATATTCAATAAATCGGCCATCTTGATAGAGCCCAGGAGACGTACGATGGCGTGCGAGCGCCTTTGTGCCCTGATAACCCGACCCATCGTTTAATCTGCAAGGAAAGAGGATATGAGCGTCCGGAATGGGAGTTGTAGGTGTGGGATGCAAGATGGAAAATTTCGGTGCGCCAAGGTCATCCAAACGCCGTGTCACCAATCCAGCCGATTCCTCCCAATTTTTCCACCAATTTCGCGACAGAGCCTCAGCAGCATCGATTCGAATCCATTGCGCAGAGCGGCAGCGTAGCGGGAGGCGACTTACTTGAAACCGTGTACGGGAGAGCGCTGAGGTCCGACGAGCAGACAAGTCAGTCTCGATGTTCTTGCCAAACAGAGCCACCCGGAGTGCGGGCCGATGTCCGGGCCTTCGACGTGAAACCCAAGAGACGCTTCTTCTTGGACACGAACGCCTCAAGATTTTCTTCGGTCGCTCACAAATCCTTTCATACTGGAAGAATTGCTGATAGCAAATTCTGACTGCTGTGGCCTACCGGGTTCTATTCTGGACCAATTGACAGCTGGGTACAAACCGCTCCGACAATCATTGCCAACCACTTCTTTTGTTACAATACGCGCGCTCGTTGTCTGATTTATGTCGCCTGTCTGTACCACTTCCGCTGAATGTAGACCCTTCTTTTTGGCTACGAGAATGGCTCTCCGCTCTCTTATGGTTTCAGGGGTACGAGCGCAACTTCGGCTCATGCAGAGACACTCCGGAGGACGAATCGAATTTGGCTGTCATCTTCTGTGGCGTAGCTGACTATGTATCTCTTTGAGGAGCTTACCATGACACGACTCGAAGTTGCGAACTCGGCCTCTCTTTTGTCGAGTCTCTTAGTGGATTCCCACTACGCTCGACTTCGTAGCATCTAGGACGCTCTCATCACCAAATCGCCATCCGACCCCTCTTGTTTCTTGATACGACCACCGCGTCGGTCTTCTTGTGGTTGGTGTATTCCCTCCTTTCCGTTTTGAAAGAGTGAAACATATTTTTCGCACAGCAAAGCAAGCTGACGATCAAGTAAGTAGGTAACGAGAATCATGTACACAAAGGCTCTCACAAAGTAAACCTAGCAGTCACTAACTACCCGTAATCATGATGTTTCTAGACGTTGTGCTGCTACAGTACGTTCATATGGTGACAATCGAGGCTTTCCGAGACACTCACATTCGTTCCTTTAAGCTCGATGGAATTCTCAATGCCATGGTCCGAGAAAACCTCCCTCTCGATGGTGATGACAGGGCATTGAGAAGCATTTGCAGTACCGGTGCCGCCGCTACCTGAATCACGGACGAGGTAGCTCGGGATCGAGCTCAGATAGACCGTATCAGATGGCTCGTGAGTTGTGCGCCCGCCCACGATTTGGAACCGTGAGTTCAGCACAACGAGGATAGTATTCGAGTAGACATTTGACAAGAGCAGAGCGGGGGTGCCGTAATACGTATGGCCTGGGAAGGCAAAAAATAGGATAAGAGTGCAGAAAGCAGTCACAGCTGGATCACACATTCAACGACACGACAAGATGAGAAATGAGTTCGTTCGAGCAAGCGTACCAGTCGCAGTCCCGGTTTCAATTGTTAGGCGAAGTAGCTTGGCCACCAAGACCTTTGTATGGCCAAAGCCAGTGTCGCTTTTCATAAGCTGGTGCCACGGTCAGCAGAGAGCCGGGAGTATGCCAATAAGTACGGACGAAGTATGTCATATAAACAGCAATTGTGATATCACTGAGAGCAGAGCCACCGCACCAAACCTGCAAAAGCCAAGTTGAGAAGTGACAAATGATCGAAATGACCAAGTGACTCACGCCAACAGCAACAGAAGTCCTACAATTGTTCAATAGTGTAGCGTTTCCATCTAAAAACAAGCTCGAGTCAAAGCAAGCATCGACAGCAACAAGGTCACAGACCTATGACATTGAAAGCGCCAGTGATGAAGGCACCAGTAGTACTAGCCAACGACACCTAGTCGGAACAAGTTGAAGCTCCACAAAACTGAAGGAATGCTTGAACTAAACTTACCACAAATATAAATAGAGGAATTCTCCAGGACTTTGAGAGTAGTCTGATGCGATAAGCATAGAAAGATTGCCCAATCAGGGAAACTAGGAAATGGTCAGTTCTCTGGGGAATGAGAGAGTTTTCTTACTCAGACCACCCATGATTGGCACAGTCAGCCAGCCCAGGTGTTCTTCTGTCAGAACCTGCACGTCTCCAAAACTAATCAAACCTGATGAACTCATCGCGTGTGGCCACCATTGTCTGAATGAACTCAATAGTGTAGACACCATAGACAAGACACTTGATGAATAACTTGTCTCTTGGAAAGGCCTCATAGTAGAGATCTATATGCAAATCAGATAAAGGTACAGCCGGTAACAACAACTTGAACAAGCGCACAGCATTGAACAGTCAGTGTTCCGAAGAGGCCCCAATGCAAGACAATTGCCAACAGCTTTGTCACGGTGAGTTGAATATTTGGAAGCGCGGGACTCTACGTACCACAGGTCCGGACCTAACCAAGAGTCAATCAACGGTGTTCACATTGTAGGGCACGTGAGGGCTTACAGCTCGGCAATGTTGAAGCCAGGAGGGAGTGCGCTAACAGGTATCATGTTCAGACAATCTGCGGTAGAGATAGAACAAGAACACGGAGCCGATATATATATACCATCCATGAACTCGTAAAGCCGAGACCCGGATGTGGGGCATGCATGTTTGGTGCCCATTGATCATCTACACGTCTGATGAGCTAGTATGAATGCTTCGATGCCACATATGCCAGCCGGTAAAGAATGACGGTGGGCCGTGCAGCGCAGGGTCTGTGTGCGTAGAATTTTCGAAGGCTGGTTTGATCATCTAATCCGAAGGTGATGACCATATCAAGCGCTGGTGCAGGGCGCTTACCTACCCCGGTCCGGGCCCACGACTAAAATCAGGCGAGTCGGAAGACGTCGAGTCAATGACAACCACTTCTTTAGTACTCAAGGCAAGCCCAGACCATAACACACCCACTGCACTACTATTAGAGAAGACGGACACGATCACAACTCACTTCACAGACCTTGGATGAGACTCACAGAGAAGTGGGGTGATGTGATTCATCATGCATCGATAAGGGGACAAATCAAACATACATACGGACATGTGGATCAGATGGTAGTGTTCAGTTTATGAGATGCATAGTATCAGTGGACCCAAGGGTTGCAAGCAGACAAGCACGATCACAATTAATCACGAACTTGGAAGATAGGGCTCGACGGGCTCAACGAAGAGATGGATGTCGAGATTCAACCAGTGGAGCATCAGCAATGTCGTAAGTATGCTGAAGGACAAGTACATGTAACAATCAGATCTACTCAGTGTATATATGTATCATGTTGACGACACTGCTCATCTAACTACTATGAAGGCCTACTCAAGGACACTGGGCAGAAGAACAACCTTCAGGGTACAAGAGATGTCAAGCATCGAGACTCATAATCAGCAAGATAGTTTACACTACCGCGCGAACGACTAGGGTGGGATCAGGATGACAACCTGACCGTGACGAGGATAGCGGCGGATCCGAATGGTCATGGGTCAAACAATCGGATGTTTAGGGCCTGTATCTCACCGTCTTTCGCGTAGAAGATAGACGCTCTTCTTGTGCTGTGGCGAGGTGGACCAACTCTTGATCATCCTCTGATTCCTTTCCAGAGGAAGATGGGGAAGTCACCCCAGAACATGACACACTGCGACCGAACAACACGTCCGTCATCGCCAGATTACTGCCGGAGTGATAATTTGGGCGTTCACATCTATCTTCACGGAGTCTCGACCGCCACACAGGAATGGATGATGCAACTGAGCGCATCTGGAGTTTGCAAGAGTGACCTCAGACGGACGATCGTTGGTCGATCGAGTCGCACTCTGCTCCGAGGCAGGCTGCTCGTCCCTGACCTTGCGCGGCATCTCCTTTGAGGCTACCGGCTTGATCAATTGCCTTTCTGAGCGAGATTGAAGACACGTTACACTCGACTCTCACCTCCGGGAATGATTCCCTGGCTGCTGCTCTTCTCACTGCGCGTCGCGCTCGCCGCCGACGTTGCTGGCGTACCACCCAAACTGCAGGCCAGCTATGCGCCTTCATCGTCAGGGAACTGGAAGTGCTTAGACGGGTCGAAGGAGATCCCCTGGAAGTTCGTCAATGACGACTCGTGCGATTGTCCCGACGGCAGTGATGAGCCAGGTTTGACGCGTCTTGACCTTCGATGTACTGCGACTGAGAGACTGCAGGTACTGGCGCCTGCCCAGATACATATTTCTATTGCCGGAACGAGGGTCATATCGGCGCGAGCATTCCTAGTTCGAGAGTGAAGGATGGCCTCTGTGGTGCGCGATAATTGAGCGCTCAAGCCTTAGAACTAACTCGTTACACAATAGAACTTGCATGCTGCGATGGCTCGGACGAACGACCAGGCGTGTGCCCAAATGTCTGCGCCGAGGTTGGCACGGCTTACAGGAAGAAGCGCGCCGAGGAGCTGAAGATACAGAAAACTGTCAGCCCTATCGCTGCGATCCTGAGCTTTGACTGATCATATCTCGTTTCTTAGGGAGCCAAAATACGTTCCACCTACATCACCTTCGCTGAGAAGGAGAAGAAGCGTTTAGAGTCTGTCATCTCGACAACAACAGCTGAAATCGCGGTCCGCGAGAAGGAGGTCGCCAGACTGCAAGGTATGTCGTGTATTGCACCGCTCCTTCTCCCCTTGTTGACGACTAGCAGACATTGCCGACCTTACCGAATCTATGTCCGCTGCAGAGCTCGAGTACAAGAAGGAATCACGTAGGTGCTATCTTTTTGTCTACACTCGAGACGTACCTAGCGAAACATGCATGATTCAAAAGGGCTTCTTCGTGTTTGATGCATTCACCAATCACTGACATCTCCGTCAGCTCTCTACCAGTCCATTATCAAACACCATGCCGCTCTCAAATCACTCCAGCGCGAACACAAGAAGCACTTAGAACGCGAAAAGACACTCAGCGAAATTCTCGATACCCTTCGTACCAGCTACAACCCCAACTACCAGGACATGGCCGTGCTTGACGCTGTCCGTGGATGGGAGTACCTTGCTGGCTTGCCTCACATCAACGATGTCGGCAAGGACGCGTCGGACGACAAAGAAGCTGAGGGAGGGGAGGAAGTCTCATCCGAGGAGGATGCCATTCCCGAAGACGAATGGACCGCCGCGGACCTGGAGAAGGACATACCCAAGCTCCTCAAGACCGACTATGTGTCATTGTTGCTCGAGCATGACGAACACATCAGGGCTCCTGCTGAAGGCTCTCTGCGTATGTGCTTTACATTCTTTCTGTTATACCTTCTCATTAAATCGAGCAGTTTTCGAAATATCAAATTACATCCCCGACAGCATACTTCCCCAATACGAGGACTTCAAGGACACACTTGTGGGTTGGCTGGAGACCATCGGAATAATTCGTCCTAGCGCCAGTGCCTCTTCAGGTTTGTTTCAATCAGGCCATCAATCGTCAGTACTCACATCATGACCAGAGGCGACCCAGGCCCAGCACGCGCTCACGGAAGCCAAGAACGCGCTGAAGAAGGTCGATAATGAGCGCAACCGGGCGTTTGAGGACCAGGCCAGGTTACAGGATCCCACAGGGTTTGGCTCCCAGGGCGAATGGAAGAAATTAGACGGCACTTGCCTCGAGAAAGACATGGGAGATTACACCTATGAAGTGTGTCTGTTCGGCAGCGCGAAGCAGAAGCCCAACAAGGGCGGAACGACCTTCAACCTCGGGTAAAGCGCTTTTCATTCGTCTTGAGTACATAGACTGACAGCACTCTTTGTAGGAAATTCGAGTCGTGGAACAAGGACGCTGAACCTGGAACTCCGGAATACTATTCGAAGCAGCTGTATACCAAGGGCACCAAGTGCTGGAATGGCCCTGAACGCAGCCTCATAGTGAGTTCTCGATTCCAGTGCCTCTCGCGCAAATGATTGAAGTCGTTCTGCAGTTGGTATTGACCTGTGGGACGGAGAACGCGATACATACGGTAGCGGAGTTGGAGAAGTGTCAGTACCAGTTCACGGGTACATCGCCTGCTCTGTGTCTGCCCGTCTCCGGTAACGGTGAGGCAAACCACGAGGAGCTGTAGACAAACCATATACAGTGATACTTGCCATCACGTATCTCTTCCCAACGATGATGAGTACCAGCGCCACATTGTGTGATACAAATTCTTTTACATTCCTGGACCGAACGAAGAGCAAAGCAAACAAACAAAAAAAAGAACATGATAATGAATAGTAGTGAACTGAACGTCAGATGCCGTCAAGTATAAACAAATGCAGAACGGGAAAATATGTACAGTATAGACAAAAAAACTAGTAAGCGGCTACTGCGTCCAATTGAAGTCGAGGTCGCCGGGCATGGACATGTCCATGTTCGGCGTGTTTTGGGTATGTGCGCCAGGCGTCGCAGACATGTGTCGCGGCGTTTGTGCCATCATGTCCATGGATCCACCGGGGGAGTCGAACGGATACCCACCACTCATCCCGCCGCCGCCGCCACCTCCCATTCCGCCGCCCATTCCGCCGCCGGTCACGCCCCAGTTATTCTGACCTCCAGCTGTCGGTGACGGTGCGCCAAACCCAGCGCTAGGTGGTCTCGACATGCCCGAACCAGGACCATTCCCGAAGCCGCCCATCTGCTGCTGCTGCTGTTGCCAGTTCATCTGCTGTTGGCTGAACTGGCCAGGGTTTGAACGTTGCTGCTGCTGCTGCTGTTGTTGGTGTTGCTGCTGCTGCATCATCATGCGCTGGAAGTCATCATGGTTGCCCATGGATGATCGCATGCGAGGTGTCATAGGCGAAGAAGCGCCGTCAGACGGAGACCGGGTGCTGCGTGCGATCCCTGGTATCGCAGAATTCGATCGCAAGGCCGGGAAATTATCCGTCGTGCCACCAATCTGTGGAGACGCCATCTGAGAGGGCTGCTGGGGTGGCTGTTGTTGTTGTTGTTGTTGCTGCTGCTGCTGTCGGACGCGCTCCTGCTCCATTCGCATCCTCTCCTGCTGCTGCTGGAAGAGCATCTGCTGCTGCTGCTGAGGCGTCATCTGTTGCGGATTCATCCCTCCCATTCCGCCCATGCCCTGGAATCCCTGCTGCGATGGTGCCTGATTCCGTGATTGCTGTTGCTGCTGCTGCTGCATGAACATCAACTGCCGCTGATTCATCGCGTTCATGTTGTTCATGGAAGCGCCAGGCATTAGGTTTCCACCTGGCATTCCGGGCATGGAGCCGCCCTGCATTCCTCCTCCTGGCATCACACCACCACCACCACCAGGCATGCCATTCCCTGCCATCGCTCCGCCCATGCCTCCACCCATACCGCCTACGTTCATGCCTCCGCCACCCATGCCTCCGCCCATTCCTCCTCCTCCTCCTAAGCTGCCCGGTCCCAGACTACCAGGATTCATGCCTCCAGGACCCATACCGCCAGGACCCATTCCTCCGTTGAGTCCACCACCTGACATACCGCCTGGGCCTATCCCACCATTCAGTCCTCCGCCAGGCATGCCTCCGCCCATGCCGCCTGACGCCATCCCAGATAACGGAGGCGAGCGGGGATCCATGCCCATCGGCGACGCCTGACCTTGCGGCGACATGGGGCTCGTCTGTCCCGGGAACCCCCCACCGCCCCCGCCCATCCCTGGACCGCCCTGCTGCTGCTGTTGCTGTTGCGCCAATTGCTGCTGCTGTTTCAGATGTTGCTATACCTCCGTTAGGATCCCCTGATGCGATATGATTAGGGAGCTAAGACGACGTACCTGGAACAACAGAGCCCGGTGGATCTGGTCTCGTATCGATAACTGGTAGAGGTTGGGCACATTCTCGAGCAGACGTTGGTGGAAGGGGTGAGCTGGCGTTTGGAGGAGTTGATGGGCGTTCTGGATGTGGGGAGGCATCGAGGCGAGCTGTTGCGGATTCATGCGCTGAGGATTCTGCATGTTCGATGGTCCTGGGACGGCGTTCGGCGACATAGGTCCGGGACCAGGACCAGGACCAGGACCGTTCTGCGACGGAGGCGACATCTGCCGTGACTGCTGCTGCTGATGTTGCTGCTGTTGCATCTGCGCCCGCATCTGTGCTTGACGGTTTCTTGTTACCATCTGGTTTTCGCCAATGCCCGCGGGCGTAGGGGGCCCGAGCGATTGGTCAGTCAGAGGTAGGGAAGCTGACGGTTGGGGCGTTCCGTTCGGCATGGGGAATGCGTCGCGGTTCATCCCAGGCATCCCAGACGGAGGCGGCATCATCGACTTGGATTCGCCGGTATCTCGTCGCTTCATGACGTGGTGGTGTTCACCCGGTCCATCGTCCGACCGCTCACGCTTGAGATTGTTGAACGACGGGGTCGGAGGTACTGGACCGCCCATATGAGACATGTGCTGGAGCTGCTGCTGGCGAGCGATATCTTTTGCAAAAAGGTTGGGCATTTCGGCGTAGATCTCCTGTATACGAGCCATGGGGTGGTAGTCGGTCGGAGGAGGAGCGTCCATGACGGGAAGTTGGGTTCCACTGTGGTTCTGCCGAAGGAGGTTATATAGGTGAGCTTAAGACGGTCGATGGATGACGCACCCCTTGTCTGCTGTGATCAGCAGCGCTCGCTAACCATGTAAGATTGGACTGGAGACGCGTGGAGTACCTACGTGACGTTCATGCGTTGAGACTTTGTGTGAGCGTAATAGAAGGATGTAACTCACTGTACACATCGCGGATCTGTGGTCGTTATCCCGTGGCCTTGGAATTCCATACAGACTCTGGAATCGAATGTCAGGACAATGAATAATACGCGCATACTTGAGTATGAACTGACTTCAGCAGCTCGGCGTTCAGCTCGAGAATGAGGAGAATCTTGGTGTCTGGTGGCGCGCTGACGCTGGTGGATCCTGCGCGTGAGCCGGAGGGGGTATGGATATCGAGGGAGGGCGTGTCGCGGGCGGTGGAAGGCGATGTATGGTTTGACGAGCCGTTTGGTCGCGCTTCTGACGAGCTAGAAGCATGCGTTGCGGAAGAGTCGGCCGCATTTGACGACGTGCGAGCAGGAGAATGCTGGTCAGGTCCTCCCTTTGACTCTTTCGCCGTCGACTCGTCCTCCTTTGAGTCTGTGTCCGGCTCGTCGTCATCCGGGGCAGGTGACAGCTCGCTTAGCGGGGTGGACGCCCGGGAGGGGATGGCGGGGGCTTTGGCATCGTTCGCAGAGTCGCTGGGACGCGGCGAGGCAGCGTCTGGCGGCGCCGACAACGGCGAGCTGCCCTGGGCAGCGTTGTCGGCCGCTGGAGAGGATGTGCGCGACACGGCGGGCCTGTGGTTGGGGGAGGTCGGGGTGGGCTGTTGGGATGGCTGTGGCGGGTGCTGCTGGACGGAGGCCGGCTTGTAGGTGTGGGGGTCATCAGACCAGGCGAGTATCTTGTGCTCTGGCGGCAAGATAAGATTCTTTTGGTGGGGGGAAAGGGGAGACGGGTGGTGATTATGATCGAGATGGATCATTGAAATGGAGGCCTCAATATACGGCCCACGATGGGAACCGATGGCACGAGCGTCCAAACGAGTTTCCTGGCTGGAAAAAAGACGCGGGCGCCCGGTGGCGAGCTTGGGTCGGGCGGTGCGCAGTGTCCGAGGCGGTGCGGAGGGCCAGACGACGAGAACAGAGAAAAAGGCCGGCGACGCAGCGCAGGCAGCACAGAATCAGCGTCGTATCCCGGTTCGGCGCAGCTCCTGCAAGGTTCCGGTATTCTGGTGCAGATCTCTCCGCCGAGGCCAGTATTCGAATGTCCGTTGGTGGGTAAACAACACAAGGTCGGCTGCGTGACTGTGCCTGAAGCGGAGTCTTAATCAGCAGCCCCGGCGGAGAGTCCCGCGCTCTCGTCGTCGCTGCGGCCGTCGTCGAGCAGAGCACAGGCGACACCCATGACGGACGACGACACCCGGACGGTGTATCTTGTCGTGCCGGTAATCGAAGGTGAGATCGGGTTTCCATCCTTCTCGGCCATTTCAGATTGTGTCAAGTCATCGTCTTCCGATTGCCTCAAAAGAGCGATGCATGCCACCATCATCTTCAGGGCGACCAAAGAGCCATCCGTGTGTGTAAAGCTGCCATTGAGTTCAATCAATTTCGATAAGCCGGCGGTCTCGTTTTACTTCTCTCTCATTCTTGTTTGAACCCCATTTCTACCGCGAATAACACGCTCTCGGCTCTTCCAACATCATCCGCATTATAGACTTCATGCGGAGTCAAGACAATGAGTAACTGGGTGACGCGCAAGGCCCTCTCTACGTTGAATGATCTTCCATCAATCGCAATGTGAATAGTTCTCCTTAGCTCGACTCCCCATACGCCTACCACAGTCCCATCATCTCTGGGGCTATCAAGCAGCTCTTATACAACAGGCTATCCTAGTACGATGTCAAATCAGTGCTCTCCGGGGCAAGGCAACAATAACGCCGACGTAGTGGACAGGGTCCAGTTCGCGGGTGGTACACTATTTCGAGCGAAGCTTCTACGACGTAAAATGCAACGGTGTCGGAAAGATATCTTGGCAAGACATGATTCATAGTGAGGTGCTCAGGACCTTCACCTTAAAGCCCTGGGAGATGACAGGCCACGCGCAGCGGTAGATCTAGTTGGTGGTCATAAGCGATGTAGCAGATATGTTGATGAGTCGGATGACGGAGCCGGCAGATTGTATTGAAAGGTACGTGAGACTTCATTAGTGCTAGCTAGACAGAAGGATTGACTCCGAGGAAAGCGAATAAGTAGGTCCAGGGTTTTCAGAGAAAGTCTCGCCAGACCTTCCAAGGCACGCGATGCAATGGATATCATGGCATGCTGAAAATAATCACATGCCCGAGTTGTCAGAGCTTTGAGAAGGAGGGGGTGAGCCAAGACTGGGGACTGATATGTCGTGAGAAACGAGTATGGGGATCGTCGCAGACAATAAGATTGGAATCCAAGTTCCAGCCGATGAAGCCCCAGCACAGCAGGTAATAGGGAGTTTCAAGCAGTAGATAGCCAGAAAGATAGGTGGCCGTGTGACCACAGAACTGCCGAGGGCAAACGATGAACGAGCGAGGTTTACACCTGGCTTCCCATGTTGAATTGTTGTCAAGCCGAATGTTACTTGCGAGTGTGAGAGCCAGATACATTTTCGCGCGGCAGATCCAAACAGAAACAGCGGACGGTCGATTTCCCGAAAGACTATAGATAGGCAGGAACCAGTCATCGTTACAAGTCGGAGTGGTTGTCGCGACAAGGTCGCGATGAAGGGTGCTTTGATCGCTGACTAAGTCTTCCAAATCGGGATCTCGTTCCCACGGGCTCATCCAATCCTCGGAGAACGCTGAGCGACTCCCTCGCATCGACGCGGTCTCAAGAAACATGGTGAGCACCAATTTCGCCCACCACACGCTCTGCACGCCGCCGCTCTCGCTGCCCGCGCTTTTCCCGATGCGCAGAATCGCTCTTGTCGCTGGATGCCGCCCGGATACCGTTTGCTGACTCTTTCCGTTAGGCCAAGGCTAAAGCACCACCCCCGTCGTCTTCCAGTGGCGGCAAAGCTGCCAAGAAAAAGAAGTGGTCCAAGGGCAAGGTCAAGGACAAGGCCCAGCACGCCGTCACCCTCGACAAGGCCTTGTACGACCGCATCCTGAAGGAAGTCCCCGCCTTCAAGTTCATCAGCCAGAGCATCCTCATCGAGAGGCTCAAAATCAACGGCTCGCTCGCCCGCGTCGCCATCAGGCACTTGGAGAAGGACGGCTCGATCAAGAGGATCGTCCACCATTCTGCGCAGCTGGTGTACAGTGAGTTTGGCGCTTTGGGTTGTGTGTGTGTGGCGTTGCTCATGAGATTACAGCACGGTCAACATCATCGGATTAGATATTCGACTCCCACTCGCATTCCCACATCATATATGCATATGTACACCACACGAGAAAAATCCATGCTGCTTGACGGTTATGCGTGATAAATCTACGCGGCGGTAGAGCCCTCTCTCGACACCGCAGTTCGGCAAAACACGATGCTTCTTCAACTCCAGTCATGCTCATCTGATTAGCGAGACAATGCGATGTCACGTCGCTGCTCTCAGACATGACCTCGATGGTTTTCGACGACTACCTTGCTGTCCAGATATCCTTCCTGAATTTGTGTATATATAGACGGGGATACACAAGCCGATACGTAGTCATTTGCGCTGAAAGGACTGGCATGAGAGCTGAAACGGACATGTCATAAATTTCGGAAGTTTGGAACCCCACACAGATCAATGTGCATCCTTTGACGATGGATTTCCGTATGTACGCAGACTTCGGGGAGCGTTTAGCTTACCCTGGGCGGGAAGAGTGGTTGCAAAATGCTCACGAAGTGGCGTGCAAGTCGGATGTAAATCACTGCACTCGATACTGCTATCACGCGCAATATCAAGGGCAGCAAGACGGTATGAACAGAGATATTACGCCTATGTAAAGAGAAGAGGTCAGGCTAGTACTTTCTCATACAGACACTCTATTCGAGAGTTGCAGCATTCCAGCTAACAGTCAATTACGAGTACAAATCAAGTCACATATGTAAGTGTACAGTCTTCTCGAGCTTCGGACTCGGACTCGGACTGTGTGAGAGAGAAGGGAAGGGTGAATTCTCCATACTCTGCAGACTAGCTACCGTATATATGCAAGTATCTGTTCTTTGTAGTGCTACTAAGAAATGGTGAGACATACTGCGAAACATGTGATATGTGAAAGCGTTCAGTGTGCTATCAAAGAGGTGTGCTACTATAAAGTAAGTGATATCAGCGCGTAGCGCGCGTTGAAGCTCTACATCCCATACAAACTTTAGATATCGAGCTCCGGCTCGATCATACCGATCCGCAACCGATCCGAATTGGGCGTGTGAACTTGCCTCAGCTGGGGCATCTTCCCACGCAAAGGCCGCGCGTCATCTGCCGCTTCAGCGCTCATCGTCCTCAGCACTGTCTTCCGCTATGCCTGCTAAATCTGCAGAGTCCACAAACTCTGTGACCTTGAACCGTGTCCGGGACCTCGGGTAGTATGGAATGAGACGGAAAGCCGCGAATTTGAGCTTGGACAAAGCGCCGTTCAGCTCTGCAAGATAATATGCGCCGCCGAGACTGCGACGGACAACGACCATAGGACCGAAATAGCGCGGCCGAAATTTTCGATTGGCGCCGACTTCAATTTTCTTGTTCAAGACAAGGACAAGAGCGCCGGGCTGGAAGTTGTAGTCATGGATGGTGTTGGCAAAGCGGCGTTCAAAGTCGGTGATGGAGGCAAATCTAGCCTGAATAACCCGTTCTGTGAGTGTTGCTATGTCTCCGTCGCGTCGTTCAAGCTGACGTGCTCGCATATACAGTAGGTCGGTATCAGAGAGTTTCCCATCAAATTCAGGAAATAGGAACTGCGCGAACAGGATGTCGAAGGGAAGAAGGGGCTCCACACCATGTGCGGCATAGAATGGAGACATGCCCGTGCGACGCGAGGTGGTGATACGGTCGGCCCAAAATGCGAGGTGAGTCTTCTGAACCCATGCTTTCTCGTTACCCTCACATAGCTTCTTGATAGCATCGCGAATCGGGCGGTGTGCTACCTCGACAATCCCATTAGCCTGCGAATTATAGGCAGATATGCGGATGTGATGAATGCCATACTTCCGCGCCAGATACTCGACAGCAGCGATCATAGGTGGACCGTTATCTGTGACCATGATCTCGGCAATTCCGCCCCAACGACACAGGATCTCTTCGAAAATGAATTGACCAACTGTCTCGCCGGTCTCAGAGCGCAGCATACGGAACTCCGGCCAGTGAGTAAGACTGCAGCGTCCTTGGATGATGTACTGATATCCACCAGACTTTGGCATGTGCATGGTGTCGATATGGCATTTCTGGAAGATGCCAGCGGGAAGGGAGATTTTGGGAGGTAAGCGGACGTGTTCAGTCGATTCGAGTTGACACTCATGGCAAGTCTTCAGGTACCAACGGATATCGTCGTCTAGGCCTGGCCACCAGCAACGATCTGCGAGCTGGCGACGGACGGAGTAGAAGCCCCGGCGATGGCCAAGTTTGTCGTGTACAGCGCTGAGAATGGCGAGTCGACTGGATGGAGGAACTACGAGTTGATGACGACCACCGCGATCTCGACGGAAAATGTGTGAGTTGGCCGCGAAAAATGGACGTGACTGCTGCTGCAAAATATGGAGCTTGTCGGCAGGAATGGATGGCGGGCACTGCAGCGTGGTCAGGTAATGTCGAATGTTCTCCACCATCTGATCTTTCTTTCTCATCTCGGCACTCCTAGGAAGCTCTACATCTGTGGCGAGACCTGTTGTCAATGAAAGGGCCATGGAATCAGCAGATGATAGTGAACACTGGAACACCGCTGCGGTTGCAGAGAACTGCGAGAATGATGCGACCCAAACGGTGCAACCAAGCACCTCGTCATCTATCCAATCTTCGGCCTCTTCGTCAGGTATGTCTCCTTCGTCCTCGGTTGGTTCGCGTCTTGACAATCCATCAGGGCCTTTGAACTGTTCGGCAGGAACATGTACGAGGTCAAAATTGAACATAAGGATAGCGGCAATCCAGCGGTTGACGGATGCGTTAGGGTGAACATCGGGATGGTTGATCATACCCCGTATGTATTTCGCATCCATCTCGACAACGAACTTATGAAGTCCGACTAGGTACACGCGCATAGCATGCAGTGCACGCCAGAGTCCACGAAGTTCAAGCTTGGACTGTGAATACCGCATCTCGACGTCGTTCCATGCGATGGAGCCGAAACGGGCAATACGACGACGGGCCTCGGAATCAAGCTGCATCAAACTGTAACCGCAAGCGATGTGAGACGAGTCGACAGCCAAGATAACGTCGAGTCCGGATGTGTAGTCGATGGGACGGATAGCAGGGCAAGTAGACACCTTCTCCTTCAGGTTGTCCATCGCTAACTGGTGTTCTGCCTTCCAGTCGAATACAGTATTCTTCATCGTCAGGAAGACCAGAGGGCGTGAAATTGCCGCGAAGTCTTTGATCCAGATGCGCACGGTACCTGCGGTGCCCAGGAAACCCCGTACATGACTCGCAGTGCGACAAGGCTTCCACGTCCTGATTTTGCGAACGGCGAGGTCCTCTGGTAAGCGACCCTCATAGTTACACAACTGGCCGAGAATGACACCGTCAGGAACGGCAAGGCGGAACTTCTTCCATGACACTGTCAGACCGGCACGTCCAAGGCGATGAAGGACACGATGCGCATCAAGTAAGTGGACCCATACAAACTTTCGAATTTGAGTGTTGTCGGGATGCATCTCATATCCTCCCCCAGGCAGCTCATACCGCGTCCGAGCACCAAGCACATTGATATCGTCGATGGAATTCGGCGCAATGTCGGTCTCATCTTTCAGGACGAACGCGATGTTATTGTGGAACATATTCACAGAGCCGGTCCATCCCTGGGGAAGTGTACAGAGTCGCATGGGTCCAAGATGTGTATCGACGGTGAGTGGATCTCGGGACATGATGTCGAGAAGGTTCTGATCGAAACCAGATAGCAGGTCGAACTGTGAAATGATGCCGCGTCCAGCAGCGTGCTCGCAATACTGGTCGGGAAGAGGAGGTTGACCGGTAGTGCGAATGGTGTGTCGATTGAGTTCGTCTGGATTGACGACGATTCTGACCTTCCCATCCTTCTTAGCAACACAGAACCACTGGACACGGTAAGAACTGTCCGACGGTTCCCAGATTCCGAGGCGGACCTTCTCTTCTACCTGACGATGAACCTCTTCACGAAGACCAGGTGGAATAGGAAGTGACTTCCTGACCCACGGTATGTGCTCTACAAGTGGAATGACCGCAGGACTAACATAGTCGGTCCGTAGGGTACCACGTTCTTCAGGAGCAAAGGCGATAGCATCGACGTTATGCATGATCACGTTGATTGCAAGACGCTTCTCTTCGGGAAGGAGGAAGGTGTTGTCAAGAATGCCGAGTGATTCAAGACGTGCTTGAGTGAGGCGTTCGGACGGGATGAAATCGGTGGGGAATGGGGACAAGGATGGAAGTGTAGCCAGTGGATCCTCAGGAAGCTGGCGACGCACTTTGGCGTGTTCGGGTAGAATAGCTGGTACTGGATGGGCCTTCTTGTCGACACTTTTATACAGAAGAACTCCGCTGTTATTGAATGTAAATGTAGATGCCAACAAAGATTGAGCTAACGTGAACGTAGCGGAATGCCTGAGATTGATAAGGGAAGGAGATCGAAGTGCGCGTGTTGGTGGACCAAGGTCAGACCATGCTCTGACCACATCCATCATGCACGAAACTCCATAGGCCTGTGCTGCTGGACGTGTGCGCTCTTTTGTACGAACAACTCGGCTCTCCGTGGACTGCTCTCTCTGGCCCCAAATCTCAATTGAGACGCCGACATCTGTCTCCCATTTTCGCAGACGGACACTACGCTGCCACGGACGACCTAGCAGCAAGCGGTATGGTGCTGTAGGGACCACAAAAGCGTGCGCATATGTCTTGAGACCGTTGACAAGAATTTCTAAACTTTCAGCACATCCAGGGAGCTGCTCTTTAGCACCATTGGCAGTTTCCATTATCATAGTGCGATGTTTGTTGATGTCGATGCCAAGGTCAGTCGCAAAATCTGCACGAATGACAACAATTTCGGATCCGTCATCAAGAAGAGCAGTTTCAGCAGGCTTCCCTGAGATAACAACATCAATGACACGCAGCGGGGTGGAATAGTCAAGGGCCAGAAGCGGAGAAGGCGGGGGCGGAAAGGCAATAGAGGACATATTGGACTCGGAATGGATGGGTACCTTGAAGGTACGTTCATTGGATACAGCTTCCTGCTGTAGACCAGAGCTGATAGCGTACAGGTCGCGGATAGGAATAGTGACATGCGTGTCAAGCATCTGCTTATAAACACAGGAGATGGCGGTTGGATCATAAATACGGGATTGGTGTCGAAAGGCGGGACGGCGGCGTTCATCAGTGAGCTCCTCTATGGCTTTGGCAGCGGGAGCGGACGACTTCTGACGGCGGTCTGTAAATAGTGGAACAGCATCTTCGGGAGCAGCGGGAACGGGAACGGATGTGGGAACAGGAACGGAAATAGGAACGGGAACGGGAACAGCGGGTGTATCGTCAATAGGTTCGGAGACCTCCTTTTTGGCCTGCGCACGAGTAACTGCATCGACGTCAGCAGTCTCTTCAACTTCATCTGTCTCCATCTGCAAAAATCCCCACCATACTTCTTCAGCCGACTCTTCGGCCACACTCTCAACTTCCTTCTCGACAACTTCAGCTTCATCATCGACTACCTCAGCAATTGTCGCGGCCGACACGCTGATTCGGCCTTTGTCAAACGCCGTGCGCTCTAAAAACTCGGCTTCTTTTCTTGGGCGTTCGAAGGACCAGCAGTCGCAGTAGTGGGTGTAGCGGGATCGGGAAGCGAACCCCCAAAGACTTGATCGACTGATGGTTTCAGCCCACGCGCAGAGCGAGCAACCATAGTACCATCGGGGTAGCAGATGCGGCGGTTAGTGGAGATAACTCGTCCAGCTGCGATATACGCCTGAAGCCACCGACAGAAGTTGACAAAATGACCTGGCTCAAAGCAGAAAAAGCAGTTGTTGTGGTTCTGTTGGAATTGGCCTTGCGGCTGGGACTGCGGCTGCTGGTGCGACTGCTGAGGTGCGTACTGCTGCTGCTGGAAAGCTGGATTTTTGAACTGATATGTCGTTGCAGCAAATGTGGGGACGGAAGATGGGGGCTGGTTTGACTGCAGCTGAGCTGCAACAAACGGTTGGAGCATGGCCTGGAAAGCCGTCGTCTGCGCGAACGACATCTTTTCGAGTGCCGCAGTGAGATCATCAATGGCAACAGTCTTTGTCTGGACCTTGCATGTGTCTTTCTCCTTGTCACTATCAGAGTCCTCCTCTCTGACTTTCCTCTTCTTTTCAGCCTTTGCCTTGCGACGAGGACGTTCATCGTCACTATCCGAATCGGAGTCGGAGTCATATGGTTTTGGCTTCAGTACCCAGCGTCCTGCCTTCAAGACCTTGGCAATAGTAGGAGGTGTATCTCGGTCCCACAACGGGTCCTCGAGCGAAATGCGATCCTCGAAACGATCACGAACAGCACGCGGAATACCCTTCCAGAAGTAGCGCGCCATCTCGCCGTCAGAGATGGCCTTCTTCTTTACGAGACCGCGGGCAACTGGAAGGAAAGCGCGATAGTACTCATCAAGCTCGTCTTCAGAACGGAGTTTGTCCTTGCGGGCATCACGGACGAGCTCTTCGAGACCACGGATGGTGTAGCGATTGCTCTTACGAGCGGACACATAGAAGGAATCGGTGAGGTCCTTCCTGAACTTGGTCCAATCGCATTTACTGACATCATCATCGTAGCCTATGGCAGACTTCCAGAGCTTGCGAGCCTCGCTATCAGCAAAGCGAACAGCACCGTGAACCTTTTCGGTATCCGTCAGGCTGTGTGTCTTGGCGAGTGCCTCAAACTCGCGCAGGAAGTCATCGAGATCCTCTGGCTGCTCGGCGTAGAAGCGCGGGGCATTCTTGTCTCGCCGAGTGGGCAAGGAACCGAGTCCGGTGGCAGCAGACATGGCGGCGACTGGCGTTGGAGTGACTGGTGGAAGCGGTGGAAGTGGGGGTACTGGAGCTGATGGCTGAATAGGCTGAATGAGCGGTGACTGGAAGGGAACTTCCACTGGTGTGGTAGGGGAATCAGGGAGCGGAACGGCTACTGCGGGAATAGAGGATGCAAAGACGATGCGCAGAGGCGGTGGAGGCGGGGGAAGTTCAAATGGCGGCAGGAAAAGGTCGAGACCGGCTTCTGACTCTTCCTCGACGGGTGGAAGGAGCGGTGAGCGGAACGGTGGGCTATAGGGAGGAGGAACAGACTCGGTGAGGGCTTGGCTCTGTGCGACGGCAGCGCGTGCGCGTGCGCGAGCTCTTTCTTCTCGCAAGATCTGTTCGGGGTCACCGACAGGGGCGACTGAGGGTTGACGGCTGTTGCGAGTAAACCGGAACGTCAGCTTGGTACTGTTGCGGATGGGAGAGTACCAATCCGCAATGGCAAGAGGAAGATCAGGGGTTCCAAAGGCTGGTCAACGTTCGACGAGCGGTGGGCTCCAGATGTAAGTGTACAGTCTTCTCGAGCTTCGGACTCGGACTCGGACTGTGTGAGAGAGAAGGGAAGGGTGAATTCTCCATACTCTGCAGACTAGCTACCGTATATATGCAAGTATCTGTTCTTTGTAGTGCTACTAAGAAATGGTGAGACATACTGCGAAACATGTGATATGTGAAAGCGTTCAGTGTGCTATCAAAGAGGTGTGCTACTATAAAGTAAGTGATATCAGCGCGTAGCGCGCGTTGAAGCTCTACACATAGGTGGTACATTGTCCGGCGAAGATATGCGGCTATGCAATCGCTTGTTAGACACAAACGGCTCTCCATCACTGGAAGCAAGACTGCTTTCCCGCAAACGTTTCCGAGCAGCCGGCTCTTCATCGAATGTCAAGGGAATGTCATCGAATGCATAAGTGAGCGAAGTCGGCAATGTTTGAATCGAAGCCCAACGGAGGATCCCAAGCGGGAGGTCACTGTCCTCCTCAACACTATCTTTTTCGTGCAAGAAAGCAAGGACAGGAAGTACCAAGAGGTCAGGATGTGATCCGGGTAAGCACTTGAGAGAAATAGCAGCAGAGTCCTAGCAATAGGTCAGACGGAATTTACAGGCGGACTTCAGTTTGACAAAAAAAAGTCTTACACCAAGAAGATTGAACGGAGACATACAATTCATAGTTCGGGCTATATCAGAATTAGACGGGGGCTCCAATAGGACCTGCAAGACTATCCAGATCGATGATCTGTCCTCGAACTGGACTGGAAAGATCAACAGGGGAGAGGCCGAGTTCACATCGTGTATGCACATTGAAGACCCAGTTGGTTTGCTCATCCAAGATAATGTATCAGCTACGCCACAGGAGATAAAAGCCAGAGTCGATTCATCATCCGAGTGGGGGCCAACGTGTCTCGCTATAAGCCCGAGGCCGCCATCGGTCTCTGCGAGCTGTACGAGAGCGGCAGGCTGATCCCGTACCCAAGGAGGGACATGCACATTGAGCGCAAGAAAATCGGACAGACGACGTGGGTCAGATAACAAGCGCGCAACATGCAAAGCTACAAAACAAGTCGTCGACAGTGTTTGTCGAAACAGTCTGTACTCCGTCCGCTGGTAGCTCAGTGGGTCTAGAACGGTAATTCGCCGCTTTCTGAACCATTGGGCGGAAGCGAGAAGCATCAGTGGTTCATCCAGCACGATCTCGTGCATAGGGGAATCCTTGAAGCGACCAAAGGCAACATCGACAAGACCGACACGCTCGTATCCGAACACTAGAGGGATTCTTCGATTCACAAGTTGGGTGATGAGAGCGTCCTGAATGCCTGCTACAAAACTTGGGCCTGTCGAGAAGTTCATAAATGCGGTAAAGGCGCCAAAGAGGGTTGCGAGCGTACTTTCATCATCGGTAAGTAGTGCTTGATACCCTGAAGCAATCCATGAGTTACCACCTTCTTTGACGTCCCGAAGGCTACGCGGAACATGCTTGACTATGGTTTCCATCCAATGATTGAATACAGAGAACGGGTACCGAAATCCCACGCGTAATAGCTGCGCGAGAAACGCCGCTGTGAATCGATGCCTGGAATTTCTTTGAGCGAAGTAGCGAAGGGGGTCTGCACTAAAAAGTACTGACCGACCTCTGAGCCATTTGTGTATTTGCTCGACTAGATGCTGCCAGTGCGGGGTACGCAATAATATGGAGGGAATGATTCTCTCGATATACTTCCTCTGCGCAGTCACGTCCTGCATGAAATCACCCGTGTTCGATGTCCATCGATAGGACGCCCATTCGGGATCTTCGGGAGAGAAGTATCGTCGTATTACCCTTGTTCCGGCTACAATGAAGGTGACTTTAAACCCTTTGGTATGGCGATGCCATACACGCAGGAGCTCCTTGAGAACAGGATGGCCATCGGGGTTGTCTTCCGTCCCAAAGACGGACGATGGATCAGTTGCACAGTTAGCTTCGTCAATCGCAATGAACAGCGATTCAGAAGAAGCGGGAGTCCAGAGGGAAAATATGTCTTCCAGCGTTTGCTGAATCGCATTGTCGATAGACCAGCTGTCAGCATATGTACTCAAGGTAGTGGCGGCCAATTCAGACATGACTCTCCCCCACTCAGGTCGAAGAAGCTTGCCGTTCAGCTGAAGACAGAGCCACTGTCGTTTATGGTGTTGGGGTAGATCTCTCGAAGTGGAAATCTGTAGGAAAAGGCGAAACAAAATGAGGCGGCAAAGCAGTACTACGCTCATGGCGCGATGAGCCATGGCATGGATGTAGTCGATACGTGACGGGGCAGGAAGGTCGGCATGGGTGCTGAGAGCAAATACCTTCGACGAAGGCGTCTGGAACCCAGCATTGACGGACTGGAGTGAAGCCTCTCCCATTCCCCCTGGATCAACCGAGAACGTGAAGTACAACCCCCAGTGTCTGCATAGACCTTCATAAAGTAGTTTGCTCTTTCCCGAGCCAGAGACGTTTACGAGAAAGCTATAAGCGCGTATCAGCATATTGGGATTACGATGCCCGATAGATACTAATGATATACCTATTTACGCCCGGTTTGAATAAGTCATCCAACCTCTCAGACAGGACGGGATCATGTTGGAAGCCACCAAGATCGAGCAAAGGCATAATCGGATGATTGTCAAGAGTCCGTGTATTGTCAAGAATTTGCAAACTTCTAATATGTTCTTTCACTTCGGGTTCGATACGTATGGATTCGTGGGGTGCCCAGATTCGTCCAGCTGGAAATTGGTCGTCCGCCAATGATTCCTCCAGCTGAGATCGGATACTCTCCAGGAAAGGGGGAACCTCGGCAAACTGTGGACTCTTCATCCAATAAACCTTCTGTGGCTCTTCGTCGGTCATAAGGGCTGCACAAAGTTCTATGAGTTACTGACATACAATCACAGCTGATGGTTCTCACATCCTCCCGCCAGTTTGTGCAAACGTCTCGCCAGGAAGGCGCTCCTCAAAGTTTGGAGCAACAGCGGTTGTGAGTTGAGCAGACGCAGGCAGTGATCGTAGTCAGCGCATACAGAGTCGTCTTTCAGCGCTTTGCGCAGCGAGACAAGCACTTCTGCAGCATCAGAAAGATCGGAGATGTAAGAAACTTTGTCGTAGATATCCGGATCGACATTCATCGTTATGGTGGCGGTTGAACAGAGAACTAAAAGTGGCGAACGTGCCAGGTGCATGCAATTTACCTCGGTCACTTCGACCAAAGCTGGACCAAAGCTTCGAAGCTTGCGAGCAGCATCGTGCAAAGCCTTCGGAAGAATGCCCCAGGCTTGCACCAGTCCGCATACAAACCTTGTAAATTCCAGGAGAAATTAACGAAAGAAGGCAGGAAGTGTACTATACTTGACCGAAGCACAAGGCATCAGTTGAAATTAATGAGGCGCATCTCATCAGCAAGAAACAAAATGCAATATAATCTACAGTGCAAAAGCTAGGAAGGGTCTTTGTACAACACGAACTATCAATACACTGAAATTTGGTTACGCTAGTCTACAGTTTCAGAGTCACCTTGAGGAGGTGAACTATTCCATCTTCTTACACGATTGCCACGCCCACCACATCATGGACCTCAACTGGAGCACATCGTCCTTCCATGCCTTCCTGATGTTCTGATTCCTGAACTCATTCGTCAACTTCTTGCACGCCTCGATATTCTCCGGGCTAACATAATCAATCGCGACCTTGATGCAGTCCGCCAAGTTCGCCACCTGAGAATGTGTCAATTTGGCCATCGAAAAAGGCGACAATGCTCGTCGTACCTGGTGAGCGCATCCAGCCGGTATCATGATAGCTTCACCGGCACGCTGATACACGCGATAACTTCTCACACCATACTTGTCGTATAGCTTCTGTCGCAGGTCGTCCGAGAGGTAATATAATTGACTGTGGATAGGATCCGAGTCTTCAGACCCACGGAAGTGGAACTCTTCGCGCAAGAACGCTCTCAAAGGCTCGCTATCCTCTCGCCGGAACAAGTCCCAAGCCGCACACCCCGGAGAACCGTCAGGCTTAGGACTTGCATAAGTCATGATATTGAGAGCATCGGCAATGTCCATATGTAACCGTGTGGAACCTTGACTGCCAGGACCAGTGTGGGTAGCGAGTGCATTGTACATTTTCGGTCCTTCAGAGATATTAGCCCGATTGCCGACCGATTAATGAGACACCTACCGAGGTCAGGCGCCAGAACATCGACGGGGAAATGCGAGGACATATTGAGAACGCCATCTCGGCGTACATAGTCAGGAAATGGCACCGCCTGCGCAAAATCCTCGTATAACAAGGGAAAGACGGTCTTGAAGTCCGCGCTCGGCGGCCAGTCGCGCAATTTCAATATCCTGTCCGCTTCTCGCTGCTCGTATTGGCCAAACATACTGAAAAAGTACTCGACGCTGATCTGCCCAGGGTCTTTATCAGACTGGCAGTCAAGCACCCGAACGACAGTACTGTGGTGGTTCTGGATGAAATAGTCAGGCGTCCAACGAATTTTGAGACGCTCCAGCATCCCTCCAATCAAAATAGGCTGCCCAGTTTTCCAAAGTGCCTGGAATGTAGCAGTCGGGATTGACGCAGTGGACTCGAACCTGGGGATTTCGATAAAAGGAACTTCGAGAGGGACAGATGCGCTTGGGCCGTCTGCAGACGTCGCAAGCGAAGAACGAGAAGATATCGACGATCCATCGAGCATGGCTAAATCACTTGGAGTGGTGATCCCACTGCTTTCCGAGCTTGTACAGCAGCTGGTCAACTCTGGTGTGTCCCCTGTGCTGAGAGTGGTACCCTCCCTTCGTTCCTCTTTGAGGACTTCCCTCATGTCGTTTATTGTTGCTTTGAGCTCGGCGAGATTGAACCGTGTGACCTTGATAAAGGAGGTGGAGTCGTGATCAACTGTGCGTCGGACACAGTTAAGGAAAGCCGGGTTTTTGAGATAGAAAGCTTCTCGCATGGCGTGATGTTGCGCGCGCTCTTCCTCCGTGGCATCCTTCTTGAACATTGTCAAAGCCTGTACGCGACTGAAACAGTCCCCGCAGGCTTCCCGTCCACATGTTCGACACATCCATGTTTCGGAGAAGGTCGAGGTCATGCATGTATCTAGACACGAAATGAATACAAGCACATAGAATCGTTGCGTCACGTACCGCAGCTGGCGCGGCAGTCCGTTTCGCGAGGTCGGAAGATGATGTCTCTCAGTGGCTGTATATGCTCTAATTCCCGTTCAAGAAGAGGGAGCAAAGTCTGAGCCGCCATGCGCTGTGAAGGATATCAGTCTTTAATTCGCACAACAACTGGTTGGGCCCACCTTGGTGAGACGTTTATGCTCTTCAGCGAAAGGGATATTCCATTTGGCGGGGAAAGTTACTTTCTGAGAGATGTGAGCATAAGGATCTTCAGTGAACGAAACGCCTTGTATCGTGCCGTCCGGCGAACGCAGAAGATACCGAACGCCTTGGAAGCGGCATGTATCCCCTGCCCATCGTCGAACGCAGGACAGGCATCTCGAGACCACGTCGGCGCGGTACTTGTTTGACATGCAACGTGACGATTGCAGTTCTGGTGTAAGTGCGGGAGGGCACAACGGGTCAAGGGGTTGTTGAGGGTCGATATGTTCTGTGATCAGCGTTCATATAAGCTTGGACTGTAAGAACGAGTTGATACCTGGAGTGTGAGGTGTGTCATTCGAATGTGAAGACGCCGCCGAGATTCGAGCTAAGTATCACATCAACAAGGAGACACACACGAGAAGAGAAAATCGACACACCGTTCTGAGCATTGATTTGTGCTGCGTCGCTACGTCTTTTCGCGGTATATCCTCTTCTTAAGGGCTCTACAAAGAAGGTTAAACGCGCTGGTACGACCACGAAGACAAACATACGGGTGCCCGACTCGGTCCGTTGCTTCTTCGTACGTTTCGATTTTGGCCCTGCCGTGTATTCATCGTCAGAGAGCGCTGATCGCTTTCGTGGCAGTGGAAGTTGCGGCGAAAGTTGCGGCGGATAGGCATCTGCGGAGGCGTAGTAGTGTCCTTGGTCGTAGTGCAATCCGGGTTGACTGTTTCTAGCAGCCAGACGACCAGATGCTCTTTCGCTGAGTTGTAGAGGAGAAGTGGGCTGTCGTGGATTACCTATACTTGACTTAGTCTTTCATTTTTTCACGCCAAGATAGCGCTTCAGTAACGTACTCATCGACCTCGGGGGTTCCTGTAAGCGTTCGTGTTGATGCGAAAACGGTGCTGTATGACAAGTTAGGACAGTTTCATGCTCCCGCGAAGCTTCGTACCTGGCTCTGTCGCGTAACCCTGTGGTACCATGCCTGGCGCGGGTTTGGTCAAAGATATACGTGCATGCGACTGTTCTGGCAAACCTGGATGGAACCTACTGTACAAACTTGTGCCATCGCTGTACGGGTAGACGTGTGTTTGAGAACTGACTGCATTTGGCGAATAGTGACTGCTCGTGCTGGGTCGATAGCCTGACATAGAAGACGTGGACGCGTAGTCGGGATACGGCGAGTTGAAAGAAAGCGCTTGATTCATCGAATCTGCCGGCCTGGCCTGGGCCCACTGGGGCGAAGTCTGTGCTTGAGCAGGCGAGCGATCATGGGCGGCGGGATTGAGCATGGAGTTGACCGACATGGTCGCTTGCGGGCGGGGTGAGCAGGTGGTGGTGTTACTCATCGTGCCCAACGGTGAGCTCGGACAGTCAACCGGGGACAGTGACGGTGAAGGCGAAAGCTTGAAGCCATACGCCGTTCGGGCGATGAATGGCGGACCTTGAATCGGCAAACGCCGTGGCACCGTTGGCTGGTTCTTCTCCTTCTCCAATCGATTCGTTTGTATTCAAGTGTCCTCCGCTATGCTAATCGTGGATGGGAATCTCTCTCTCACATCTGCAGCTGTGATTCTAGAGCCCTGACAAACCATGAACCTACTATCTTCGCGCTTAACTTCGCACCTGTCAACGCCTGATTGAATGATTGTTGCGTGGCTTGTCTCGACTTGATAATTGAATTCAAACGAATGTGCAGTGGGTATCTGGTTACGGATGTGAGCTCCGACATCTATATAACGCTATGAGTCATTGACAACTGGGCAGGAATCCTTCGCAGTTCTGGTACACACACGTCAAGCTAGCATTCATAGGCTCGCACATGCAGTTTCTTGATTCACTGATAGATTCCGCCCATCGTATGCTTTTGACCTAGTGTATTGCAACCTCCAAGTCATGAGGTCAGGATTGACTGCCTTCACCATGGATTGGTCAATCATACCAGCTTTGATGGTCTTGGACTTCGGATTGTATCGCACAGCTTCAACAGAGATACCCTAAGAGCGTACGTACGTCTACATACGCATGTCGAGGCCATCACTATGAGCACGCTTTGGACCCTACAAACTTCGTTGTATGACACCATGGACGAGGCAGTTATCTAGCATTGGCGGGTATCACGACGGTAAGATTCTGCGTACGCCGCCTTACGACCTGTTTACTTCGCGGGAGAAGTTCCCTTTCACAATGCACCCGTTTCATTCAACATGTCAGGTGTCCCAGACCTTGATGCATCCCACATTCGTTCAATGACATTACCGGAGCGTCAGTCACACGCCGTGTGTTGACATCTTCCCGTGAGCACATCCTGTCAGACTGGCAAGTAGCGCAACACCGAAGCATCATGAAAGATATCATTGCCCGACCTCGGATGGATGAGTGTAAGTATACATAACGACGCCAAAACACCCAAAAGCAGAAGACAAAAAAAGCCCTCAAACGACAATCCCAAACGATAAGCTCAACCCACGTATATCAAGTATCAGCCTCGAAAAAAACAAAGAACGAACCCCCAGATCCTTAAAAAATAAAGATACCCCGTCATGAACCTTCTTTGTATTGACTCGGCGGCCTTCGCACATATGAGCATGGATATAAGGCATGCAAAGGCCGCCCAAACCCATCATTGCTGGGAGTCGTCCGCGAGTCGCGCGTCTGGAGCAACAGAGTCGTCGTCGTCAGTGGGCTGCTCGTCCACGGCGACAGAGTCCTCGTCAGTGGGTGCCTCGTCGGTAGCACCGACTTCATGACCCGGATCCATGGAATCCGGCCCCGTACTCTCTGAATGACAATGGCGACTTTAGCGCCCCATTCATACATCCTAAACCATTCCCAGCTCACCCAGAGATTCCGTCTCGTGCTCAGTTGGATGGGTGACCTCTGTCGGGAGTTCAGACTCCATTTTTGGCTATGACTGTATCTACTCACCACTTATAGCTGCATTGTTATTTGTCAATGATAAATCCCACGACGGACGGAGAAATAGACTCACGTTCCAGATTCAACCCTTGGCCAATCTCGGAAGCTTGAAGACCCCGTGGCAAAAAGCCACCTGTGACGGGGGTAGGAATGTCGAGGCTAACCCAGCTTGTTGTGGAGGAGGCGGAGTCGATGGCGCCAGACAAGGGGGCGGACGGGACGAGCGGCGATGCTTGTACACTGTCGGGATGTAGATCACGGCGCTTCGACTGACCAGGCGACGGCGTCCTGCGCTCCGTGGGCGGTACAAGGCCAGACGCGACACGCTTCGCGCGTTGTATCTGCGACTCGGTGATCTTCTCGGGGAGACCAGTCGGCGCCCACTGCTGCAATGCTTTGATGGAGCCCCATTCGGTGACCTTGTTATGCAGCCACACCGTACTGACTGGCTTTGTCAAAAAGTCGTTGCATCCAGCAGCTAATGCTTGAACTCGATCTTCCTCATCTCGGGACGCCGTCAACGCAACGATGACAACACTGGATGGGTATGGAGTCGCTCCGGGCTCTGATGGAGTCAACACTCTGGGTGTTGACGATATCGTTTTGTCGTCAACAGGTGTACCATGGGGAAATCCTGCGAGCGCCAATCTCCTTTCTTCTTGCCTGATCTGCCGTGTAGCCTCAAGGCCACCCATCACGGGCATTTGGATGTCCATCTACATGTCACTTTAGCGAGGCGACAAACTCAATTGAAGTAAGACGCCTACAAGGATCATGTGGAATTCGCCCGTCCTCCACTTGTTCAGCGCATCCAAACCGTTGACCGCCAAGTCACTTGCCACCCCAATCTTGTTCAAGGCTTTGCCGCAAATCTCTCTGTTGATTCGATTGTCTAAAGTAAAGTTATTGATCAGCTGATCATCAGTATGGTAGCTAAAGAAAGTACCATCGACGACGAGAACTTTGATCGGTGGGACGACATTGTACTCATTGCCCAGGCGAGAGACTACGGTGTTTCCCTGAGGTGTCGTGTTGCGTCGAGAGAAGAATATGCGTTCCAGCGGCGACTCTGGGCGGGCGGAAGGTGCTGACTCTTCTGCTGAGAAAGCATTGGCTAGTGCTTGCATCGATGCAAACGTGTCCGCGACGGGTATTGTGGATGCAACTGCCGGTGACGACGGCATTGACTTGTTCTTTGGGTTGAAGTAGATACCCTGCACAATGCCATCGGAATCTTGGATTCGTATACCAGTCAGCGGGTTGTTATCCGCGAACTTCTTTGGGAAATACTCGGTAGAGGGAGATGACGGCGAAAGAGGTAAGGTTTCCTTGACACCTGATCTGACAGAACGGTCAGAGTTCGTGCGATTGCCGGCCGAAGGGCGAGGTGAGCCAGGTTTGGATTCTGCAGATGGTGAATGATTTAGCAGTGAGCCATTGGGTATGCTGGGCGACGGGGAGTGAGGTGATGAAGCATTCGGGGAAAAGGATACATCGACACGCGGTTTGGCTACGGCGCTGTAGAGGATGCTCAAAAGCCGGCGAGGTCCTACGGGCTTCGGGACAATGATGATTTCGGAGCCTAGAGAAAAAGGATAGAGCGCGACTTGGATGACTTCCCTGATGAATTTGAAGTTATCGAGGCTGGTGAAATAGACGATAGTCACGACAGATCCCGAAGGCTGACTTTGACGGGTCGGAACATGATTTGCAGACTGGACACGATGGATGGCCGGGCGCTTTGCGGGGCCAGCGTTTGCCGCCTGTATCTGCGATCTAAGGATGTCGACATCGTCATCAATGAACACGAAAGGGCGACCACCTTTCGCAGGTTTGTCAGGTGTTACAGGAGGAGCGGACTCTCCGTTCCCAACGACTGCGAGGTCGACGCCCCAGCTTGATAAGGAAGCAAGAAGAGGCTCTGAAGACAGTTCCTTTGTGTACACGGTCACAGAGAACTTCTTGTCCTTTAAGTCATGCGCGAAAACAGCGAGCTGGTCGAAGGTGGGCTCGAAAGACATTCGCGGCTGTTCAGCGACTCCATGAACGATAGTTGGCGATGGATCCGAATGGGGTGGGGGTGCGGAATCTAGGGTGAAACGAAGTTCACAGGCCCGTCCCAAAGCACACTGAGGCCGAAAAAGCGTGTCGAGCGTAAGCTCAGCGTTTGTCGAGTTTAACAGACGCTGAATGATAGTAGTCTCTAGATTGGGGGGATCTCTAGCGTCGCGTCCCATGAACTTGTGTGCAATGTCTATGATGCAGCGCGTGGGGAGGTAGACGTGTTCGAGTTCTTCTTCGAACCCAGAGTCGGGCCGGTGCGTCGGAAATAAAAAGACGCCAAGCTCAATCGAGTCGCCAGGGCGTGCGGTGTATAGAATCTGACGCACAATCTGTGTCTTTGCTGAGTGTGGGTGATCTGGCGTAGAGGAGCGGAACGTACATGGGCCAAGACATAAGTCAGTGCGCTCTCGTTCCCCTTTACATAGACCGGATTGAAGTCGACCGCCTTGACCGCCTGCTGACCCTGCTCGTGCAGACTGTCGTCGCCGTGGTAGAGGACAAGCTCGACCTTCATTTTCGCGGCCATCCCGCTGAACATGTCTCCTACACTCTGCAGCAAATCTCCGATGTCGAACGTATCGCGGGTTTCGAAGATTGAGGGCGGCGATGTGATGTAAGATAAGATGTCGCGGGCAACGAAACGTAGGTTTTCGAGGCCGGCATGGATGGAGGCGAGGGTAGGGGCGGGCACAGACACGGAGCATGCCGCGAACTGCTCTCTGGCGGGCTCGAGGATCTGCGGCGGCGAGACCTCCTGGAGCGACTCCATGATGACAGTGACCATCTCCGCGAGCTCAGTCGATATCTCCTGGAACAAGACCTTGTCCATGTTCGAGTTAGCTCCTGTCCCTGCGAGATCCGACGCCAGCGGCGTTGTCGTTGAGTGTGCTCGCAGCGACTTGACTGCACTTTTCTCCCGTTGACGGGGCGTCAGCGTGCCGCAATCGTCGTCAGTCTCTATGCCCTCCCAGCCTGACGATCCCTCTCCGGTGGAGTCCCAATGCGTGCCGTTGACGCGGTGTCGCGATGACGGACCTGACCGGCCACGAGCGTCGTTATGAGCCCATGCGCTGCCGTTGACGCGCAGCGCAGAAATATCGGGACTGGGGCTGGGCATGTGGGGAGGAGAGCGAGGTGGGCGGGGAGAGATAGCTGTGAGGTCGTGATGGTGAGAATCGAGGTAAAGAAGACAAATCGGGCTCGGATGAGATGTTGTAGTATGGGTGGAAAGGGGTATAAGTAGATTCTCTGTCGGCGTGAGCGCGCAAGCAGGCAGTAAGTAGCAAACTAGATTGCCGACAGGAATTGCCCACTACTTCCGTCGTAAACGCGGCCAAATACCGTTTTAGAAAGATTTTCGAAAATATGTTTATCAAAATGTGTCACGACTGACTACCCTACTTCTGAGTCCCACCCCTCTGTCAGTCGCGGTATGTACGTACTACTCCCTCAAGGTCTTAAGTACAATGCACCGTTTCAAGAATCAGTCTTTGTACTCACGGGGCAGATTCGGTAACCACATCACAAAGGCAAAATTAGCATCAATAAGATAGTTCGACATCGCCCTATGCGCAGTATCGTGAGATCGCGGACAATGATGCGAACAGAGAAAGACTCCCACCTCAGCCACCAAGTCCATGTCATGATAACTGACACGCCTCCCGGCCGCCGCCCTCGGGTCCTCTTTCGCGTCAGGAGGCGGTGGAGGCGGCAGCCCATTCCCAGGTGCTCCGCCGCTGCGTCCCCCTCGTCGAGGGTTGCCACTAGAGAGGGCTGTGTCCAGAGCGGACACGGGCTTGGGAGGCAACCCAGCACCTGCAGGTATCTCAAAGGGCATGTAATCACCGCTGATGCGATCACTCAGACGTCTCTCTCGCCGCCCAGATGACGGAGGAGGATAGCCTCCAGCAGCGCCACCGAATCCCCCTCCACCAGGGTAGTGGTCAGCACCACCCCAATACCCATTCCCGGGTCCACCAGAGTTGAAACCTTGTTGGGGAGGGTGATACCCATGTCGCCCATAATCGCCCTGATAGGAAGGTGTAGCTTGCGCCTGGACGCCATAGGCCTGCGGTGGAGGCGCCTGACTGTTATTTCCCGATGGAGGAGGTGGATGGCTGAAGGGCTGGATACGATGTGGGTCCAGAGCAAAATTATTAAAATACGGAATCTTGGCATCGCCATTAGAACGTCAGTCCAAAGAGAGTAACGTCAAGGCTCACATCATCAAGCGGCTTGACCAAGTCGGAATGCTTGTTTGCAATATGCTTTTCAACGAAGGACGTCGCCTTGAAAAGCTTTTGACAAGTCTTGCAACGAAACTTTCCCTCGTCTTCTTGCTTGATGTAGGGTTCAACAACCTTCGATAATTCCCTGTAGTAATGCTGAGGATATGCTCAACGCGTGAAGACACGAAGGAACGAACTCATCGTAGTGCTTCCCACCATAATCGCGAGGGTCAACGCCGTCTCGGTTGAGAAGCAGAGCGATCTTGGAATCAAGCCAATCCAGCCACCGCTCGTCTGAAGAAAGATCTTTTGAGTGCTAGTTCGGAAACATGACAGACGCAACAGCCTACCGTTTCGTTTCCAGTCCCGATCTTTGCCATACCCGTCCTTTTTCGTATCCTTATCCTTCCGGTCATCCTTCTCCCCGTCACCAGTCTCGTCCATCCGTTCTGCCTTTTCCAATTCGGCCGCCTTGACTTCTTCGATCAACGCCTTGGACAAAGGCTTCCTCACATGCTTCAGGCACTTGCGCTGCAATTCTTCAACATGGTCGGTAGTAACAGCGCAATAGTAGCATGTGTGGAAGGCAGCACGGAGGTACTCAAGATACAAATCTAAAGATACGACGGTCTACGAAGCTTCATGAAACTAGGCAGAACGGGGCAGGAGAACGACATACCTTCTTCGCGGCCACAGCTGCTTCGTTGTTCAGGTCCAGTATACCTTGATCACGCATGTCGGACATGATTTTCTCGACTCGGCGCTCAACAGCATCAGTGCCCTTCTCCATCGGCTCCTCCTCCTCCTCCTCCGGCACAGAGGCAGATACAGATGCATCCGCTGGTTCCTCAGTGGCTGTAGAGGCGCCTTCCGGCTTGGCGGAGTCCTCCGTCTTCAGTTTCATCTGTCGCAACTGAGATGCCTGCTCTTCGAAGATGTTAGCCAAAGCAATGGCATTAGATAGATCCTTCTCAAGTCTGTCAGGTTTACTGGCCACCTCGGGAGCATAGCGAACTCGATTCGTAAATGCGCGTGTGTTGTGCGACACATGTAATTTAAAACCCTCAATCTGAAACCAGGTCACGTAACGAACGAAATAGATACCACGAGGAAAACTAACCTTCGTCTCCGATAGTTCAGACATAACGGCCCCCATATCTGCATTTTCATCGAAGCGAAGCCAGCCAGCGCGGTAGTAATTCCGTTTCTGCATTGGATCGCCCAGTGCGAGGTATACATATCCGGGAAGTTTACAACACGCCTGATAGTCAAGATTAGAGAGAAGATTCAAACTGTCCGAGAAGATGCATTACCTCTTCGAGCTTCAAGCGGCCAATGTCCGGGGGTATGGTGCGTATCATTACCTGATTACCCTCCATCGGTGCAGCGACCTCTTCTCCACGGTCGCGGTCGCCGTTTCCGCGTCTCGAGTCCCGTCCACTGGGGTCGCCCCTTGCACGGTCGTTGTCAAGGTTATCATCCTCGGCGTCGACTGCAAATGACATGTCGTCGTCCCCTGGATTCTTGGCCTCTTCTGCGCCATTGGATTCTTTGGCGTCAGGATTCGCAGCCTCCTTCGCGCCTTTTGATTCGGGCTCAGGTTCATTCAAATCTGGATCGAATTTGCCAGACTCCAGGTCATGTAAGAACGTGACAAGTCGTCCCTTCCAGCCCTCCTTTCTCACTCTCGTCCGCAATTTCTGCAATTCGGGGGCAGGATCGTATTTCTCGGCGAACCAAGGAGACTTGCGATGATGCTCAAACATTGTGTGCAACTATAGAAACACTCAGCAATAGTGAGAAGACGCGCCCACAGAAGAAGTACCTGGGTCGCAGCAAAGTCCTTTTTGTATTTTTCCCAAAGAGCTCTGATGCCGTTACGGGGTTTAGAGCCGTCACCTGCTTCCTGTTCAGCGACCTTGTCTGCGTTGTCCTCCTCGGTGGCTCGTTGAGGGTATGTCCAGCGGAACCAGTCGGCGTATTGCTTGAGTGAGGCGGGGTAGTCGAACGTGCGGGGGTCTGGGGGAGGTCGTCCACGACCAGAATGACCAACGCGACGTGGCGGTGAGTAGCGGGAAGGATTATCTGCACAGCTGGTCAGAAAGGCAAAGGAGGATGATTGAGAGTATCAAACCATAGTCGTCCGAGTATCGCGGTCGGGGCTCGTATCGGTCTCTCTCCCAGGGAGAAGGAGAGCGGCGCCGTTTCTTGCTGCCTGCGAAAGCCATGTTCAACTTCAAGAGAGACGACGCATATATACCGAAGCGTACCATCTGCGAGACCAGGACTACGACTTCTCGGTCGACGAGAGTCTACAGGACTGTCCCGACCATACCCATAACCTCTATCCCTCTCAAAGCCATCCCAGTCGCCGCCACGGTAGTCAGACTGGTACCTGGCGTCGGGAAAGGGCGCGCGCTGTGGATATTTCTGGCCAGGAGAGTTGGAGCGCGAGCGGCGAGTCGGGGGCGGGTAGCTGTCCCAGGAAGCCATCTTTCAGGTTACGAGTACTGAGAGAGAAAGAAGAGGAAGAAGACAACGGCATCAGAGCCTGAGAGGAGCAGAGGTCGGGCATAGTGACAGACCTCTTGGGATCACGTTCACGGGCGGGGCTGTTGAGCACACCGTCGCTCAGTGTTCGCGATGAGCGCGAAAGCCGCGGTTGGCAGCTGTGGTCTGGGCGGGGCCTAAACTTTTAAACTCCGGAATAAGAAAACTGCTGACGTCACCTCACTCGAACGAATACTCGTCCACGAATTCAGCGATGTTGAGCCCTTCCCTCCGTCCGCCCGTCTCGAATAAGTACAACGACGGCGCAGTTGGCTATCGCGACGAGCATCAGCGCGTTGTCATAACTCAGATGGATAGGCTTCCGATTGTTTACCTTTTCTTCGCTAGCGGGATGTCTGCATGCCATTTTGGATACGACGACCCCATCCACCACCCCCATCTTGCGTTCATCTGTTACTCTTAAGAAACAGAAGGGCCTGAACATATGCGCTGATTCACCCAGCTCGATTGGCTTCCTCATTCCGTGGTGCCGCAGCTAATGGAGGCTCTGCTTGATCGCCAACTTTGCAACGATCTCAAGGATCACGCCATATGGACCTCTCAGCTGCCTTTAGAAGAGAGCGTGATGGTTGTTGGGCTGCCGGTGTCCAACTACACGAGCAAATCGAGGCGGATTTCGTGCTGCTCGATGAGGGGAAAGTAATGGTATGTACATCTTTTCCTGCGCTGGGACTCGGTGGCTCATGCAAGATCCACAGGGCACTGTCATTCTTGTTTAGCTTGGCCTCACTGAAGGCTGTTTGGCGTGATGGTCTCCTGACCGCAAACCGATCTAGCCCGCCACTATCGCCCAACAATCTCTGGGTGCTTTTCGAAGTCAATCTTGTTATGAGCTACTTTCGATCGGGCGTGCCACGACCTCATTTAGAAGGTTTTGACAGTCCAGGTAGACACTAAGCAGGAGCAGGGACAGGTTCTACCATATAACGCGTCGTCTTTTCGATCATCGGCAGATGCGCGTGTTGGCGGACATTCCGCACCTCGAAGGCCCACTCTTTCTAGGCGATGACTATGACGGCGGAACAGGTTTGCCTGGCCTGACGGAGGGGTGAGGCGCGGACTGTATCGAGTGATGAGAACGTGGCAACGAGTTCCTGCGCGTCTTGCGGACAGTCCATACGGCTGAGCAGAATAAGTATGGCACTCGCTCAAGGGGCTCGGCTGCTCTTGTCGTTGCGGAGGAGGGATTGGCTTATTACTATGTTCGATGCCACTTCACAATTCGTGCACCCGCTATTGGTACCACACGCTATACCTTGTGTACCTTACTATTGAAGAGTCACATCAGAGGATTACTGTAGGGTATGTTGAGGCTCTAACTACTCAATTTGGATTGTCGAATTGTTTGCAACTTGCAAGACAGCGTTCGCCGTTTGCCGTTCGACACTCGCGATCAGCGAATTTCAACACTTTGTTCCTTCTAGCAGTGCTGACGTAATCTTATTGATCATGCCTTCCGACCACGAGGAAATCAGCGACATTGAGCCCGCCGAGCTTGACGATGAGCCGACAGAGGCGCTACCGGACGGCATGGATCCCGAGGGCTTTGCGGGACCGTCCAAAATCGTTCAACCATTGACCAAGGAGGCGCTCGCTGCTTTCAAGGCAGAGCAAGATCGGGCGGGCGTCATATACATCTCCAGAATCCCGCCTGGAATGCGGCCCACGAAAGTGCGCCACATAATGAGCGGGTACGGCGAAGTCGGGCGCGTATATCTTCAGCAAGAAGGTAGAACCATCCGTCGTGGTCGGTACGGCTATTCACCACATCAACTTAGATGCGAAAAGAGCATACTTGCGCCGAAAATATACGTCGACAAAGAAACCGCACTATACCGAAGGCTGGGTGGAGTTCAAAGATAAGAAGGTGGCCCGTAGCGTCGCCGAGATGCTCAATGCTCAGACCATCGGTGGGAAGAAGGGCACGCGATGGCGGGACGACGTATGGACGATGAAATATCTGCCCAAGTTCAAATGGAACATGTTAACGGAACAAGTTGGCACGTATCGCCCCCGTTTCGATTGTCAGAATACTGACATGGGCTTCCAGCACACGAAGCAGCTATACATGCCGCTAAACTACGTGTCGAACTGTCTCACTCTCGTCTGGAACAGCGCGACTATCTGAAGAATGTCGAGCTTGCCCGAGTGCTGAACAAGCGAGCGGAGAAGAAGAGAGAAAAGGGCGAGGAATTGCAGATGAAGGAACGCCCCCGAAAACGACCAGCACAGGAATCGACTGCAGACGAGCACCCTCATAAGAAGCCCAAGGCAGCTTCAGAGTCTCGTTCAGCAGATATGAGCAAGGTCCTTGGTAGTATATTCTAGTTTGTTTCATCATCCACTGGCAGGTAATATCAATATGTGTCATACGACGATGCGATCTCGATGTAGGTTTGGTGGTCCCCACCACACCCAACGAAGTTGACTGGCATCTAGACGGCTCTAAGGCACTCACCACTACTCGAAAAGCCGCTGCAAGGTGCCATTCAAGCGGTTACCTGCGACCTTTCACCCAATGTACATGTATTGGATGTTTCACAGTGTTCCATCTCTTCGTCGCTCCCGCCTTTCTTCGTGATCGCGTCCGTCTTCCTGGTAAGTAGTGCCGCACCAGTGTATCACTCAACCAGATTTGATGTACTGCAGAATGAAAGTCGACTGTCATTGCGTCTGTGGACTGGCCGAGTGGGCCACCGGTACGGACCCGAGCCGCAGGCGTTAGTCGCTGTTGCGTTCACTTGAACCAAGTTCAAACTGCCAGTCGTGCAACAGGCTTGGAAGGTGCGTACACAATGACATTGCCGCGGCATGCGTTTGCGCGTCTCGCCACGCTCCCTACCCCCTCCATCCGCCCAAGTTGAAGCTGAGCTCACCGGAAAGCACACTGGCTCTACCGGAAAACACAATGGTGATTGGAGCTATCCGAGGACTTCTGCGGCAACAGAAAGGTCAAAGATGGGACTAAATCTGTCGTAGATATATGCGTGATGATCGCCATTGCGGCCAAACCATCATCAGACGACTCAAGATTCAAGAGTGCTCATCTGCGCTCAAATCGGTGAGTATCATACGGGCTACAAGCCGATATGTAGTCATTTTGCTTTTAGATTGACAAGCATCGGCTGCAATGAGAGATGGAACTGGCTTTCCGACTGCCAAAATCCATGACAGAGCAACGGCGTTTGGGTAATCTCAAAACTAGATGGCCGTACTACCCAGGGATCGATTGACCTCGACTGGCGACGTGGTTCATGTCGAGTCTATCATCGGACCCATGCCGCTCTTCTCATCCTTACTCTGATACCATCATAGCAATTGGCACGCGATAGTTGTTGCCATCTGTTCGCCATAAATTACCATAAGTCCGTCTTCATTTATGCCTTGAGGCTGTCACTCTGCCCAGTGTCCTCGGCGAAGCGAGTAGCCCAACAATACATAAAGTCAGCTGAGTCGTTTCGCGACATACTTAACACGTAGAAAGGGGACTGATGAATTCTACCCCCAGTCCGAGCCTGTATACTTGATCGAAGTTACGATGCCACTGCTGCGCCACTGTTTGTTCCTCTGTTGTCTCGAGAAACGATGACATGACATCAAGTGATTGCGACCAATGACCATGGCTTGTCCGTACGCCTCTTCTCCCCTTTGACCATGGGTGGTGTACGAGCTAATCGAGTCTGCAAGGGGTAGACTCAGAATACTGTTATATGGCCCACGCCTCGTCTCTGGTGGCTAACTCGCTTTGATGGACTGCAGAGTGAAACGCTGACTGTCGATATCGAATCGGCCTCTTTGGTACTGGCCTTCTGGGTACGGATCCGAATCAATGCGAACCCTGGACTGCACTCCCGGTTCCTGTGAGTCCACTGGCGTGCATATGTATCATCGAAGCTCCAGTGGCTCATCAAACATCAAGTGTACTATTGTTGGGGCAGTGTTACAGCATCAATCACTAGCCCCCATCTTGGTCGTGAATTAGAACGTCCCCGTACGTACCAAGTATGGGCCCTCAGGGATCAGTGGTTTATATACCGGCTGTTCTTGTTGTACGCCCACTACAAACCGTTTGATTTCATGATATCTATCAGCGCGCTTCCTCCTGGTTTCGACATTGCCGAGCTGTGAGCCTTCACGTACTTACCGCTCACTGCCCCGCATGTTGATGATTCCTGTACTCAGGTCCGGACCTGTGGTACGTCGCGATCAGCACAGACTCGTCGCACGATCCCAAGTAATGAATTCCGTCAAGCTATTGTCGAATCTCTTTCATTGGGGCCTCTTTGGAACGCTCACTGTTCAAATCTGTTGGTTTGTGCTTACTCGCCGTGATCTTAGCTGATCAGTGTATAGATCTCTACTATGAGGCTTTTCCGACGGACAAGTTGTACTTCAAGTGTCTCGTCTATGGCATCTACACCCTCGAGTTTGTTCAGATAATCTTGGTTACATATGATGTCTTTCTCATATTCGGTCCTGGTTTTGGAGATATCCAGACTCTAACGGACATGCACATGGGTTGGTTTACTGTGCCGGTCATGACTGGTATAAGTAAGAGAATCATCTTCCACGTTGCTCGGAGAGTCAGAGACTGACCAATGCCCTAGTTGCCCTGATTAGCCAGAGCTTCTATGCTTATCGCATCAGACTGCTCTCAAAGTCTTGGGGAATCCCTTTGTTCATCTTTGTGGTACTGTCCAAAGCCTCTTTTCATTATTTCATACAAGCTGCAATGTGTCTATGTAGATTTCTTTGGCTAGCAGTACAGGTGCCTTTATCACTGGTGCCTTTGGTCGCATTGGTTTGTGGATTTTGTGGCCTCACTGAGGTGCCCCAACTCAAACATTGTAGCCGGGAACGTGATACTTGTGAACAACCGCAGGACTTCTATCGCCGTTGGTGTATGCCACTTGGTTACTACTATCATCACTTCCCAAATTGATGTTTGCAGGTTTGGAGTGGTGGCGCCGCCCTCAGCGACATCACCATTGCTGTTTGTACGACATACTATGTCTGTATTTCGATATGCTCTCACTTCACTACTGACCCAGGCAGCAGCTTCACAAAAAGAACACTGGCTTCCGTCATATGCAAGTCTTGATATCCAAACTTGTTCGCTTGGCCATTGAGACCGGGACTGTGACTGGTATGCTTGTCCAAGTGTGCCCTTCGTATCTTCAACATGCTGAATGTGTGATGCAGCTGTGCTCGCTCTCTGTGCGCTTATCCTGTTCTACGTCTTTCCTGGCCGTACATATTACATCACCGCCGCTATGCTCATGCCAAAGCTTTACTCGAACACTATCCTTGCTGTGCTGAATTCCCGATTCCAGATTGTCGGCGGGCGCACCACTTACAGTTTGTCTGATACTCAAAATTTGAACTCGACCCCAAGCTACCTGGTCCGTGGGACAGATAGCGGCGGCGGCGACACACTGAATAATTCGGGTACAATTCAAACTCCTGTCATCACCATCAAGAGGGAGGTGTTCTCAGACCATGGCATTGCAATTGAAGAATCCACGGAGCTGAAAGGGTTGAATGTGAGTTCTTCGGAGAACCTAAATGTCACTTACGACCATACTGTAGGAGTCTCGTCACCACGAGTTTTAAGACCGCGCGATGCGCCTCCGCCGCCAACTCCTGCTCTCCATGTAAATCACTATCTTCCCGTCGACCCGGAGTGCTCGACGTCGCCACTCTTGTTACCTTTTTGGTTTCTCCCTTCGGCTCAGGTCATCACGACTGCTAGTCAGTTGCACCTCGAAGACTCTCTGTACAAATTTTCATTACGAACTTGAATGATCGTGCTTGTTTTGACCAACAAAATGCACGTTACGGTCACGTTGTACTTCGCGAGATGGGCGAGAACTGGGCGAGAACGGATGAAAAGCACACAAGGCTTACCATCTGGGTGATAGCTACTTCGGATGGATGCTAAACCGCGTCATTCAGGCTACCGAATCAATGGTCGCAGCTACAACTGACTACAGAATAGTCAGGATGGGCCTTCGCGCACGATGTGCAAACCTGTCACGCATAAGTGAGAAGCTTCAATGGCCCCTCCAGCAAAAGCTCGTGCATACGAGAATTCTTGCAGCGACCAAGGGCAATATCAACAGAACACCAGCCTGCGATATCCAGTATCACTGACAAAAACAAGTGTTTAGTCAAAGCCGTAAGGAGAGTGCTTTGACTCCCCATAGTCGTAGTTAAGATCGTCTAGGTACGGTATGCGTTGCGTCCTGCTTCTGAGCGAAGAACTATATCGGCAGCGCAGCTCAGCACCCGCGTCACGGCGCTGCGGGGTGAATTTGGGTCTCAGCGATAGATTGCGATTGCGGGAGCCGTCTCGTAGTCAGCATGCTAGGTCGACTTCAGGCGTCTCCGATAGTCAAATTTGGAGGTCGACTGGTCGAAGAAGCGTGCTAGTAATCATTTCAAAGAGAAAAAATTTGAGGACCGTGCTGTGTTACTGAAATGAGGCAGGTGAAAATGAATCGCAGTACTGCACAGATATCACCGTAGCTGTCCAGGGACCGCGACTCGTTACAAACGGGTGGCACAAAACAGGAGCGAGCTAGTATACGTCCCTATAGCACGCATCTAAGGTGACGGAATGGAGTATTGGGACCAGTTGAACACTTGAGATCGTCGTGGTGCGGAGAAGTGAGCGGTGCAGCGAGAGATCGGAATTGATCCGCAATCTTCACTCCCACTCTCATCTCCACCCCCACCTCAGCCTTACTGGGTCATGGCGCCTCGAACATGCGCCCTCTGCAAAACTGCTCGCGCGATGCTGAAACGCCCCAAGACTGGCCAACAAATATGCAAAGACTGCTTTTTCTACGTTTTCGAGACGGAAGTGCATAATACTATAACGGATGCCAATCTATTCAAGCCGGGTGACCGTGTCGCCATTGGCGCATCTGGTGGAAAAGGTGCAGGACATTTGCATGTCTCTTACACATTACTGAATGCATGCTAGACTCTACCGTCCTTGCATATGTCATGAAAACTCTCAACGAGCGTTACAACTACGGCTTGAACCTCTTTCTTTTGTCCATCGATGAAGGAATAACAGGTTATCGGGACGATTCTCTCGAGACGGTCAAGCGGAACCAGGAGCAATACGACATGCCGCTGAAAATCCTCTCATACGACGAGTTGTATGGATGGACTATGGATTCTATTGTCGCCGAGGTCGGGCGCAAGAACAACTGCACTTTTTGCGGTGTGTTTCGGCGGCAGGCGCTCGATAGAGGAGCCGCTATGCTCGGCGTGGACCACATTGTAACCGGTCATAATGCGGACGATATCGCTGAGACTGTCTTGATGAACAGTACGTGCAGATCGTTCGGACAGAATACCATAACAAACATATGCGCCAGTCATGCGAGGGGACATTGCGCGTCTTGGTCGATGTACATCAATCGTAACCGAAGGCGAGGACACAATCAAACGATCCAAGCCATTCAAATACACGTACGAGAAGGAGATTGTTATGTGAGTCAAATGTTCCGGGAATCTTCATCTGACTCATGGGCTCGTAGGTATGCCTATTTCAACAAACTAGACTACTTCTCTACCGAATGTATCTATTCACCCGATGCGTATCGAGGGCACGCAAGGACCTTCCTCAAGGATCTCGAGGCTGCGAGGCCTAGCGCTATAATCGACATAATCCACTCTGGGGAGGCATTCGAGATCCGAGAGGAAGTCAAGGCGACCCAGAAGTTGCAGCGTACGTATCGTGACCTTCTTTTGTTCGGGGGTGTTCATTGCTTGCTGTAGAAACTTGCAAGCGATGCGGTTACATGTCAAGTAACGAACTATGTAAAGCCTGCACCCTCCTCGAAGGTCTTGAGAGAGGCATGGCTTCGTCTGGAATCGTAGGTTTTCTGACCGGAGTGATGTCTACAATGCTTATTTCTTGTAGACCGAACGAGCACGTAAGAAACTCGAAGCTGAAGGTCCAGCCCCCGAAAATCTGCGTACTATTCCGTTCTTCGACAGATCATCAGGGAATCCGACAGTCATGGTCGAAGCACCATCATCATAGCCCCCACCCATCGACAGCCTGACATATGATTGTATTGCTATGCTAGAAATGTATCGATGCTCGTATCTGATGTACTGATAGATATATGTACACTACACGTCCGTGGATGCTTTACAATAGGTCACAACATAATAAGTATAACGAGTTTCGTAGAGTATCATGAAACGACTTTGACCACCAGCGTCCCACCATCAGCGAAAGGTGCAGTCGAAAAGGCATTCGGTGTTCGCTCGAAGAGAACGATTCTGTCCTTTCCACCAACGTAGGGCCGGATGCCATTGTTGACCGCGAGGCGCAAAACAGCACCTATGCTCTCCCTGATATCTTCTCCTTCCCAGTCGACATCCTGAGCGATGCTCACCCAGGCATATCCGACCTTGCCGCCCTCGTGATTGTACGTGTTCCGAAGCGCCCGCAAACCAGCTTTGAAATGAGATCCGGCACTTGGTATGATCTTCTCCGTATCACCTACAAGCGTCGTGAACTGCCCATGACTGCTCCTCTTGGACCTCTTGCTGCCAGAGGTCCCGTTCAAGAGCTTCTGAGACACCTCCCAGATTGCCTTTCCGCCCACCGTGTCGAGAATAGCATCGAAAGCGTCTCCGTCATCAACCAGTCGTTGAATGACACGTACGACGGCACCGGAATCCTCGCCATCATCAAAGACCACCTCTTCGCCACCCCACACCCGGACACGGTCCTCGACGTCCCGCATATATTCTTCCTCGTCTTTGACGCGCGGCATGGGAGCGTGGACGCAGACCCTCCAGCCTCTGTCGACCAGCATTTGGACTGCCATTGCTCCAACGCCATCGTGCCCTCTCAGAACAAGGACGCGCCGCTTTGCATTGCCGGGTTCGTGATCATTGGTAAATCGGCGGACGACACCCTCACCCAAGGGTATCATTGAAGTCCCAAAAGCGACGGCAAATGTCCTGACGGCACGATGCGCCGCGACGCCACACAGCGGCAGCAGCGCTAATTCATCCGGACTAAGATTTCCGTCGGACAGCGGATGCGGCACCCTGTAAACCCGATGCCGGTCCGCAACAACAAACTCTTGCAGTGCGCCAGACTATAAAGACCCGTCAGTCGAGCTGAATTGAGACCAGCAAAGCGATGATTGACCTTTCTCACATCCAACAAACCAACCACCCATTCGCCCCTCCTCGAAACTTCATCTTTCACCTCCCATCCGCACTCCAGAACGCGCCCTACGAAACTGCGTCCTGGCACGAATCCCGTTGTTTCTGACGATGCCAACCGAAAGTCCGTCCTATCCACACCCACACTCCAAACCTGGACCAACACGCCATGTGATGGAATCGACGACGGAGGAACACGGTAGCTGGTGAAGCCCAGAACATCGCCTTTCGGTGCCTGCTTGCGATGGAAAAAGCTTCTCCCTCCTCCAACCAATCCCCGAACGACTTCCACACTAGCCATAGTGGTCTGCGCGATTCCGCTCTTTGTCAGGTCAATATCATTGCCATTCCCGAGAATGCTCAGACGTTTGCTGCTAGTGTTGGAGTTCGAGGCAAATGCGGGAGGTGGAGCTCGAGGGAGTGTGAGCGAGGTATACCCAGGTGTGCCAGAGGAGGGTATAGAAGGACTGTATGGTATATCAGATGGCAGACTGCGCTGGCGATAGTGGCCGGAAGATGGTCTGGACGACGCAGGGTAAGATACAACGCGCGGTCGGGCGGAGGAAGGGTGGAACACGCCGCTTAATGAGTCCTCGATCGGGCGAGACGTGAAAGGTGCGGATTCCTCTTCCTCAAGGAGGACAGTCATGCTCATCATCATGCTCGGCGTGTGGTTCCGAGACCGGGACGACGGGGAAGATGCCCGTGAGACAGGAGGCGAACGCATGCTGGAAGAACGGGGAATATGGGCGCCAGATGGTCTCGTCCTTGACGGGCGCGTCGTTGACTGGACGCTCAAGGAACGGTTGGGTTTTGGTGTTTCGCTAGAACGCAGCAGGGTGTGGTCGCGAGGAATGTTCAGCCAATGTGAATCCTGTGCCCAACCATCGTGTCGCGGCTGGGGAGAACGGCGGGCGTGCTTGGAGGAGGATTCGATGTGACCAGAGTCTGAAGACATTGGGGTAGTGATTCCGGTAGACGGTGAGGAGTCTTCGGAGAACAACGAGTGGCCGTCAAAAGATGCAGACTCGACAGACGTGGAAGACGAGGATGGCCATGTGCGAGTGAAGGGTCTACAGCCAGGCTCCGTAAACGTGTCTGGCGAGGTCGATAGAGGCACGATGTCCTTGTTGGATGCCATGGACACTCGAGGTGAAGAGTTGGGCGTGTAGAAGATATCGTCGGAATCGCTGTCGTCGGTGTCGTCGTCGTCGTCATCGACTCCCTCTTCTACGACAATTGATGGTACAATGGAAAGGGCGGTGTCATCATAGTCATTCGCTTTTCTGAAAATAGTCTAGAGATGCACATGCGAATCAGCGTCATTCCTGATTTTCGTGAGAGTGGAAAGGGCGGTTACCGTTTCTCCGGCAGATGGTCTGCTATGGAGGTCTCCACCTGCCTCGGGCTCAGTGCGGAGAGTACGTAGTAGTTGTTTCTTTTGTGAAAAATACTGTTTTTCTGGCGGCAATGAATAGGTCTGCGACGGACGTCCGAGGATGGTCTGCAGCAGTGTCGGCTTCGCCATGCCCGCAGCGAAGATGCCAGTAATCGCCAGCGCTGGACACGGTGAACTCGAGGTCGTCGTTGACGGCAACAGATGAACGGTAAATGGAGAAGGGTAAAAGGGCAAGTGGAGAAACATTGATGTCATCATGACTGGACTCCGATCAGTCAATCCATCAGGATTTGCGTCAAGTACTCTATTTGACTTTGCAGTCTGAGTGTACCCTCATCTGGCCTGCAGTCTATCTTTCCCATCTCAGCACACACAAAAGTGCCAGCAAGCATACATGTACAATGAACTGCATTAAGAACGAGGACGGACTCGTGCCACGGCATGAACGGACACGAACCTATCCGCCATTCTCAAATTTAAAGTCAATGAGTGTCAGCATTGGGCCGCTCTCTGATGTCTAGTACTCTGATCAGTGCACCTAACGACATACCGTGCAAGTGGCAGGTACAGTTGGACTGCGACTGCATTGAGCTCCTCGCAGTGAAGTCAAATCCGGTGAATTGAGGCCTCTATGACAGCCTGCCCTAGCCCACCCGACGTCAGCCACTGGCAGCGCATGGGCCGGGCATCCAGCAGCTCAGCACTCAATCTTAGGTCCTTAGAGTTGATGTAAGTGTGCGTCGGCGTGTGCGGTGTCCAGAAAATCCTGAAGACCGTCACCACCGGCGAGGACCCAGTCGTCGAACACAGCGCCGCAGTCTCAGCTTTGAGCGCAATGAATACAAGCCTAGCTATTCGTTCTGTTCGTCGTCGTAGCCGGTCCAACGTACAAGGATCACTCAACATTCAGAAGTCGCGTCAAGCCAATTCTCCAGGCCTTGGACTTGAGTCTTGTAGCTCGACTATCTCGTGGGGCAGCTTCAGTTCTATAACTGAACAATGGGTTGACTCGGCAAAAGGTGGCAGAAGTGTATGTAGCCCAAGATGGAAATTGAGGTACTCAGTGTACATACCAATGCTACTGTGATAGAAGACAATCTGAGAGCTCTCAGAGAGATGATTTTCAGGAACCATCCGTGGCTGCTGACAGTGCTAGACCGTGTCGGGACTAGGAGCGGGAGGCGCGCGGCGGCATCACGTGCCGATCTCAACTCTTCCAAATTCAACAGGTTCCAAATTATACTTGGCGGAGGCGGGGTCGTTTACAAACAGGTATCGTACTACCTTTGTGAGTTGGACCCACCCTAAGCTTGACTGCTTGACTGTTTTGAGGCTGCTGAGCAAACCAGAGTGACCAGTAACCAGTCACGACTCGATCATTCGTGGCCACGGCGCACTGAGCGATAGCCAGCCCGCTGCGCACATTGCGCACTCGTCCCATGGAACAAAAAGAGTGGGGAAACCCGGGATTGAACCGGGGACCTCCAGAAGGCTCTGTACTTCAGTCTGTTGCTCTCCCAGCTGAGCTATTCCCCCATGAATGCTGTACAAGGTTCAATCAATCTGATCGGAACAAAATTCACTGATGTAGCTCAATCCTTGTTGTATTCCTCTGGAAATTGATTCTCAGAATGTACAGGTGGTTCTGAATGTACTCACCAAGTTTCATGATTTCACGAGACCAATGACATCTGCTAGTGCGACTGCGATTGCACCGATCGGTTTGACGCTAGCGGAGATGTGAGGTGAGGTTGCTCAAAAATCAGTTCACAATACACAGTCTTACGATGGACTCATAGTTCCAGGGATACATTGTTTCGGTGTATAGGCAGATCATATTCCTAGCATCTTTGCGCTACAATTTTGCTATAGACAGGTGCCACGCTCGACCTTTGATCGGGCTGTGGCGGCTAGAAGTGAAGCTTCACGCCACAACCCGATCAAATGTGGTATGGATGGCAGAACAAACACAACATAAGTATAGAATTTGAATCGTAGCTTCTGTAGATGCGAGCAAGTAATCTTGTTCTTGGTTTACTTCGCGGAATGGTATAAAGCAATACAGTAATCTACGAGAACACACGGAGCTACAACATTCAGCTATCACACAGATAACACACCTAAATAACAGAACAGGCCGCACTAACTCTTCTTCTTCGGAGGGGCGATTGTGGGCGTCTCATCCTCCTCCATGTCTTCTACCGGCTTCATGGCCCCGCCATCGTCTCTTTGCTTCCCAGCAGCCCGGACCTCCCGTTCCCCTGCTACGAGCACACCTTCTAACCATGGATGATTCGCAGCATCCCCAGCGCCCACTCGCTTTGCCGGCTCGAGCTTGAGCATCCCACCGAGGAACGAAGCCAGCGCCTCCGCCTCCGCCTTCGGAAAAAGATACTTATCATGCAACACCGCATCCAGCGGCCAATACCGCAACTTGTTGATATGCCTAAGCTCGCCTTTCCGGTTGAAGAACTCCGCGCTGTACTTCCCGCTTAGCGAGAGCGCAGTGGGGAGCGGGCCGAGCAGCTCAATTATCTGGGCAATGTGGTCGTCGTCTTTGGAATAGCGCGAGCCAGAGGCCGGATCAAAGAGGTAGTCCCCGCCAGTGATTAATTCGAACACAACGCAAGCGACGCTCCATACGTCTGCGGAGATGCCCCACTTGGAACCGAGTATGACTTCGGGACAGCGGTACTGCCTGGTCTGGATGTCGTCGGTGAAATGGTGCTCGACCCAGGTCGCATTACCCATGTCAGCAATCTTGACGGTAATCTTTTCGGTGCCAGTGTAGACAGGATCGGACATGTCCTTTGGGGTGTTTGGCCGCTGGGGAACGGCGGGCGCCTGCTGCGTGAGGAGAGAGGGGGTGCCGGTCGTTGGATGCGGTACAGGCACGCGTTCTCCAAAACCTTCGCCGTCGCCCAAAGAGACGCTTCCAACCTCCTCAGCAAGTTCGTCACCAATCTTACTCATCCCAAAAGCCCATCGATCCATCATAGGACTGGCAGTGGGACTAGGCAGAGGCTGGGAGCCGGTGATGTAGATACTCTCACTGCGAGGAGTCTGGTTACCGCCGCGGCCTTTGGAAGCTGGTACGCCCACAAGCCTCGTAGGAGGCGGCGTCGAAGATGAAGAGGCCGACTTGAGTTCAGCTTCTATGATGGATTCGACGTCTTCGACCACGATGAGAACGTTCTCAGGTTTTAGGTCTGCGGTACAAGTCAGTAAGCGGAAGCGAATGCGGACTGTATGTACGAACCCGTATGGATGACACCACAACACCGGTGCATGTAATCAAGACCGAGCAGGACCTGCTTCGCTATCTGTTTGACTAGATGCATGGGGACACCCTTATTCTGATGCCGCTTGATCAGTCCGAGCAGATTTTCTCCAAGTACCTCGAAGACCATGCAGATATGGGTACCATTCGGGCCTTTATGACGGAAATGGTCCAGGAATGACATGACATGCGCACGGCCGGCGTGGGATGGCGGCGAATTTGGCGTAGAGGATGTGATGAGGCGTTGGAGAAGTTTTATTTCGTCGAGTGCGGTTTCTGTGTACCGTGGGGCGGATTTGACGACCTTGAGAGCGACATGCCGGTTTTCGCTGCTGGACAATCAGATTGAGCAGAGTGTGAGCGGAATACGACCGACCGCGTGTCCTTTGCTAGCCACACAGTTGAGAAATGACCCCAGCCCAGTTTACGGACGACGATGTAGCGTCCATCGGAGAAGGTGTCGCCAATATGTACAGGATGATATCCACCTTTGACGTACTGCTTCGCCGTTAGCTGGAGAGCGAGGGTCGAGCCGAGCGCATACCTCTTCCCAGTCTTCCTCGTCTTCGGTCATGATGCTGGCAGAGGAATAGGAGCCGTGAGACATCGCGTCTGCTTATCTTTGGAGGAAGCGATAAGGATTGCAATTCGGGGTTGCAGTGAATCGATTTCTTCCGCGTGATCGGGTTGTCGTCAGGCAGCTGGCCAGTGCAGTATTAGGATTCAAAAATCGATTAATTTATGTTCTGTAAGCGGCGGGGGGTATATGTCGGTGGATGGTAGTCGGCAAGGCGCAAAAGTCTAGGTCCAAGTTCAATGCCCTCCACGTGATTGGACAACCGGATCTGCCTTGATCGATAAGTCATTTCCAATCTGCCGGCACTTGCCTCCGTCTGGCCCTCCCCAGCTCTCATGTTCTTTGTTGATTCAGTAGTCTTGATTCCACATGGTCCCATTTTACTCATGGCCAGCTCACCATTCAATTCAGTCTTCTTTGTGACGCGTGTCATTTTTTACATTTGGCCGCTGGCCTGTCAATACACATTTCAACAAAAGCGCTGAGACCGTGATCTGTTTCCACTAAGATGAGCCTAGTACCACCTCCATCTCGCTTGACGAAAAGACGTCTGCCCCGGCCGCCAACGAGTCTACCAACATCTCCAACCGTGATTTGCCCAAATTGGATTCCTACCAATACATCAAACCATAGCTCATATCTCAAGAAGGATTAACGCACCTTTCTGAGCTCGTCCAGATCCTCTCTGAACCCATCAGCAACAGATGCCATCCAGAATTTGCGGAACTTCAGGCTCAGCTCCGTCTCCGCTCCGGGCTCACTTTTGTCGGGTATGAAGGAAGGAATCTGAGCCGGGGGAGGCGAAGGCGAGCGCAACGGTCTGCTCTTTATCTCTTTCGGCTGTGTAGTGTTTTGCGGCGGCACGTCAGAGTCAGAATTCGACTCTGAGCTGGACGAGGAAGAGTCTGAGGAAGACTCATGATCGGCAGGGACTTTTTGCGGAAGGACTTTTGGTTGCTCGACTTCGGATTCCGAGTCAGAGGATGACGAAGACGATGAGGATTCAGAGGCGGCACGTCTTTTGCGCTTGCGGTTGCGACGTTTGGGGGCAGATGGCTTGGCAGCAGGCATGATGGTGGTAGAGGTCGAAGTAGTAATTTTAAGCTTTAGTTGCCGGTTTGGTCACCGCATCTTAACTTGGAACGTTCACCTTCGCGAAGTCGACTGGCTTCTTTCTTCACTAAACCTCAGGGTCTCATCTTAAGCTGGGCGATCCTCCGGCCAACCTCTCTCTGGTATCTCTTGTGTCTGCCTTCTGACGTCCCCGCTTAAAATTCTTCAACCTGAACAGCTACAAGGTGAGGATCACGCCGAATGCTATTGCTTCTACAGCATTGATCACCATGTTCAACAAACCGAATCCTAGAAGTGCAACTTCTATAGACCAACTGATGCACTGCTCGACCCTATCTTGTCGCCGCTCATACCCTTGAGGCCCTTTCAGACGTCAGTGATTCTTACCGCCAAATGCTGCAAGTCTCTGGACGAACCAAGCACATCGGATCTCAAACGGGTCCCTTTCGTTCCTCTCCATGACAGACTACTCTCATGCTGTATCGCGGCTGCAAGAAGCCATTCAAGATCCGTTTCATGCTGATCAGGCCGTCAATCGATGTACTTATCGCGGCGATGGTATTAATATCGGTCCGTTCTTCGCCCGCTCGGTACGACGAGACACCCGATACTAGTCACCATCTAGTCCTATCGTCCTTCACAAGTGATGAGATTGATACTCAGGCGCAGAGGTCTGCCCAATGTAAGAGGTTTAACATTCATACTTCGCTTGTCATAGCGTTCCCACCGACGAGCTCCTCCAAAAGGCGATTCCCTCTTCTGGCCACGTTCGTCCAAAATTATACTGTCTCACACGTAGTTCCCGCTCACAATTGCTAAGAATGATCAACATTCCTTGCGGGCATCAACTTTCGCCGCCAGTCTGTACTTCAGGGTTCTCCCGTTCATATTACAAATATCGCTTTAATGAATTCATCTCCTGAACGTGCTTTTCATGACCACAGTTGTTTCCCAGGTCAGAAGACCGCCACGGACGTCGGACGCGGTAGAGTACACGAACAATCCGTGACCTGATCGCACATGATGTACACATCACAGCATCCCCGCAAAGCAAAGCATAACGATCAACGAACGAACTCTCAACTTGTACTCAAAGCAGACCCATCACCGCTGCCAGACAGGCATCCTATCCATAGAACATGATATTATTGATTACAGGCTTGTCACGGTGGGAGAAAGCATTTTGGGTGATAATAAGTGTACACTATCCACATGATTGAGAAAAAAGCCTTGAGTCTACAGCCTGGTTGCACATTTCGGATAATGATATTAAAAGGCGCGACGAATGTCAGGGTGTTCGATCCCCCTTCCAGGACTCGCGCGTTGGTCTGGTGAAGGAGTCTTCTGAGGCAATGCTACAGGAGTCCTCAGATCGTGGGGGTCTGATGGTGGGTTCGTCGTCTGTCGTCCAGCCCTCCTCTGTCTCTGTCTCGATCTCCGAGTCACAGTCGTTGGTCGAGAAGAGGAGGAGCTGTTTGGCGTAGCGCTGCATCTCGTCTTGGTGTATAACGAGTCGAAAATCGTTTAAAAGGAGGAATTGCAGTTCAAGTTGGTTCAACTCTGCTTGGGGAAGGCCGCCGACCTATGAAAAATAGATGAGCTGCGCAGATGGTGAATCAAGATAGGGTAATCACCTTAGCGTATCGAGAATTGGTGTAAAAGACGTCGCTGAAGAACTTGCTTGCCACGGTGACCCCGGCAATCACAAGGCGGTGTATATTGAACGAGTCAATGACGAAGGCCCTGCCAGTCAACTTGCTCATCCTGTCGAAGTAGACGAGCAATGATAGAAAGACTTCATTGGTTGTTGGACAGTATTTGAGAATCCGTAGGAGGTATGCCTCTAGCGAGATCGTGGGCACATTACGTGCATGGAATGTAAGCGTGCTGGAAGGGTTGGAGAGGGCGTTTAGTGACGCTGTGGTGGTGCCGGAGGGGAAGTGCGGTTGAAGGGGAGGGGTTTGTGATGTATCTTTGAGAGCGTCGTTGGTGGCTGCGATCTGGGTGAGCAACGAGGCAAGGAGCTTGAGCAGCTCTGTCGACGGGTAGCTGTGAATGTCAAATGACGGCGGCTCGGGTGGCGGCGGCGGCGGCGGTGAGGGTGCGCGCCTAAATATAGGAGGTGGAGGTGGTAAACGGCTGCTGGACGACGACGGCGCTGCCGACGACAAGGACGACGAAGACGACGTGGTGCTTCGTGACGGCATGTGCCTTCTATGGGGACGTGATGCTGGCGGTGGCCGGTGAACGTCGGGCGATGGTGCGGGGTGTACGAGCGCGGCAAGCATATCGAGTATTTGGAAAGAGGTTAAGCAGATGTGGTCACGTTGTGTCACAGTGCTCCGCTCTGTCACACCGTGCTCCTCGCTCTTGGCATAATGCGCACTCCTATGAAGTCGTTGGCACCAAAATGATGCCAAACTAGGCCACAAACGTGGCGCAGGTGACGATGAGCGATTATACTGAACAGGGCTGGTGAAACAGCTCAAGCTCGCACGTTTTGTCCTTCCCTGGTTCCCACGTTTCCATGCCTCGACGGAACGGAGCGCCCACAACCGTACATATCCGAGACGGATCCATCAATATGCCGCCGCTTTGTCTATAAATATCAAGAATGCGACGTTCGTCCATGTCGGACTTCTTCTTCAAGCCCGTGTCGGGGAAAGCAGGATTGCCTGTCTTCTGGTCTGTCAGAAAGAAAGCAAGCCACACTGAGGCTGGTTCATATTGGAACGTCGTATGGCTATATGCATGCTCGGGCGATCTTCTATGCAATCTTGCTGTCTGCAGCTGCCCGGTCGTACGAAAGCGGCGGTAACTTAATCCCATGCTATATCCGGAGGACTCGGAATGGACGGTTTTCGCTGCACGGAACCTGGAGGATGGCAGACCGGCTACACCGACATACTGTTACCACACAACACATTGTATTAGTAATTCAACGCATATATCCGCTGACAGCTTAGTCGAAGCCATAGTCAAGCCATAGTTGTCGAAAGGTTCGCAAAACAATCAAACCGGATTGAGAGTCAATAGTCGGCCTTGATGCGGCTTTCTGAGATCAATAGTGCAGAGGAGCAGAACTAGACTGCCGATCCCAAAAAAGCCAGCCATCACTATCGGCTCGCTGGTCTCTGCGCCGACAAATCGGAAATCCTACTCAAAAATTTGCTAGAGTCAGCTAGGGCTCGATACCAGGTAGAAACCATGTGAAAAATGGAGAGATAATGTGGTCAACGTGTCCTATCGAACATCATGCGTCTTCTTGGGGCAATTTGCCAACGGGATTACAACGAGTCGTTACCACAATTAGCGGACCTTTGATCGTCTAGGGCTGTCTAGGGGAGGATTCGGTGTGCCAAGGCAAAGACGCGACATCGACACGCGCGCAAGTGATAGTTGACATCTCCGCAAACAATATCTGTCGTAGGAGCCCAAGAGAGTCCACTACAACGCAAGCATAGCACTGCTGGCGAGTTGCTGGCGCAGCCCTTCGACTTGCAGCAGGCGAAACCTCAACACTGTGCTTGGGAGCGAAGACGGTCAAGCTGAGGAGCGCAGAGCCTCGAATAGTCAAAGGGAAGCTGTAGACTCTTGAGTATGGTCATTTGGTACTGGCAGCCGCTCTGTGGAATAGTAGTGGAAGATTGGAATCAAGAGTGTCCAGTCACGCGTGACACGAATTGAGATCGCGTTTGACCACGTGATGCCACTTTTCTTGAACCGGACCACGAAGTAGACGAGACAAAGTCCCAGACAACGACGAGCACGACAGCGGTGGATCGCAGAACTAGTCCTTAGTCTCACTGAATAACTGAGGTGTGTCTTCTGCGCAAATATCATGTCGGTGTCGTTGAAAGAACAACAGGCGCGATGGACGGATCCATTTTAGTGGCGGCTCAGCTGTCCTCGTTGTATGTCCCTGCGCAAGCACATTATGTCCAAGTGGCCACCAGGAAACCCAACGACTTCTATGCCTCACCGGATCCAACCACACCCGCGGAACATGCGATATACTCGACTGTATTGCAGTCAACCCAAGCCGGCACCTTTCTACTACGCGTCATCCATGAAGGCTCAATATTGGAGTTGATCTCCCTCTCAATGGACATTCAGCCCATCCGTTTTGTGCTTCAGTCCGCCATACTGTCTGCACCGGGCCTTTTTCTCTGGGAGGATCAAGAACTACACATAATAGCCCTCACTCAGTCGGGATCACTCCACCGCATGATCGTACCCTTGGACGAAACCCAAGACTTATGGAAGGCAGAGCTCAACAGCATCTCCACGCGCGAATACGTTGTAAAGGCCTTCCCAGATGGTGTCAAAGGCGTCGTGTACGCTCATGGGACACACTGCGTGGCTGTTGGGCTTCCCAACGGCGCCTTGCTGAGGTTGGACACGGAATATGTGGGCTCGTCTAGCAGCGAAGGTGAGTCTCTCTACTGTATGCTGCTCGCTTCGTGCTCACGTCTAACAGAGACTTGGACTGAAACGCTTTCTCATCCTGGATCCTTCCTATCATCATTCACGTCTTTCCTCTCCACGTCTACTTCGGAGGGCTCTGAAATCCTCTCTATTGCGAGCCACCCATGGCCGACAGATGTCGCCGCTCTCTGGACACTCTCGAGAGACCGCGTTCTTCGTTTTTGGCAGCCTAAAACCGGATGCGTTTTCTCTAAGACGCTCTCCATTGCGCCCGGAAGAGAAGTCACCCCATCCCCAAACTCATCAACCAGTGGTGTACACCCGCAAGTACTCCTGTTGCCGACCACGCAATCCTCCATACGCGTCTTTAGCTCTAACAATGGCGAAGACCTCTACGTCGTCGTTTTCATATCGACACCGTCCCTCGCAACATCCGGTGGCAACTTCTACCTCTTCCACGTTCAGTATAACGCAGACCGAATGACCGAAGTAGGTTTCATACCCACATCAGCTGAAACCTCGCTGTGCCATCTCCAAGATTTCATGGTGTCGGGGGACGCGTTGTATACTCTCTGGGCTCACCAGGGACAAGCGGCGGTTGAATGGACTGCCTTGAACGTCAGTTCCACCTCTGTTAGCCCACCACTTTGGAAACGCGTGCGGTACCCTCTGCAAACAGAATTGACACCGGGTTACCTGGATGAAGTTCTCTTGGCCCCTGGCTCTCTAACCGAAAAGTTTTTCGACGTTACCATGCGACCGGGAATGTTCTCACCTTTGACTCTGCGTCTCGCCGTCGAGGGTTACACCGCCAACGCTCTTAATTCTCCTGGTCCCCATCCACCTCAGCTAGTGGCCGCGTACTCCAATATCGGGGAACATATCGCGGCTATTGTGGGATGCACGATCGTCCTTCGTCGGGACCCCCATACGGGCGCTTTGCTTCATAAAGAGTACTGGAATGCCTTGAAGCGTGACTGGGAAGGTTTCATCGCTCGATGTCGCGAAATTGAACGCAGCGCTCGCGGTCCTCTCGCTCTTGGGAAGCACGAAAAAAGCGTCGTTGTCATAGAGCGAGAGCGCGTTGCTGCCCTTGTCTCAGAGGACCTCCCAATATTTCTTCACACTGCCCTCACGAATGGACAACCGCTGGTCAACCCCCATTATCAGCTCTTTACACTCTTGTGGACTATCCGTGCAGACCTCAGTCCTCACGCTCTTATGAACTTGGAGAACTGTCTGGTGGACATTTTGCACCAAGACCTCGCCTTTGCGTTGGCGGATATCATCCAAGACCAAGTGAAAACTTTGAGGTTCCAGGATAACTTCCAGGAAGGCTCAATCAGCTGGCTCACCGGCCGCGTGGCTGCTTTGCCTGACATTGCTGATTGCATGCGCACTGCATTGGATGTCATCGGTGGCTTGGATGTGGTTAAGGCGGAGAGGGAAGAAGAGACGCTGGCCACTATCTCCGCGCCTCGTTCCGAGTGGTGGCGCGCAATCACGGCCGACTACGCGATCGCCACTGCGAACGCAAGATATGAATTGTGCTTCGGGCTCATCTTGCTGCTGTTCTTCTTGGCTAGTGACCTAAAGCAGTGGAACCCCGCGCTTCTGGGCGAAATCTTCGCCGTCTTTCGGGGGACCGCTGTGATGCGTTATGTCGTCCGCCAGCAAGCCCATCACAGTTCCCAGTCTGCTGTTCAGGATGCTTCGGCTTCGGAGGACGTGGTCTCCCTCATGGAGAATATGCATGTAACACGAATCCCTGGCCAACTCGGCGAACCGGTGTCGTTGGTCCACCGGCTCGTACACTACTACGCACATAACAAGCACGATGTCCACATCGCTGCTCATGAATTCTGGGATAGCGCTGGTTGGCTACAATCGGTCTCTCCGTCTTTCGCAGCCAGGCTTGAGGTCAGCTTTTGCGAAAAACTGCGCCAATTGGGGTATTTCCAGGCGTCTCGTGAAATTCTCTCATGGCTTCCCAAAACTCCTGCCGTCATTTACGTGCTCGCGCGCTTACATATAAATATTGGCCGTGCAGATGACGCCGCCCCTCTGTTACAGAGACTGGCAGGCAGCCTTGGTGAGTCGTGATGCACCTTTTCAACTCAAAATCCTTATTCTTGCTATAGGTCCCCATCAGCAATTATCGAGCGATGACAAGGTTGCCCTGTCGGCTGTATTAACGGAGGTGGACCTGAGTGATGACCCCTTCTTCTTCTATCTGCATGCGGCAGCACTATTCCGGGCCAAGACGCTCATCTATCAAGAAACCGTGTTTACCGAGCTTGCCATCTCTGTCGCTCCTCCAGAGTATGACTCCACAACACTGTGGGCCACGGTCATTAAAGGATACACCGACCTTGGGCTGTACGATGATGCATATGCCGCCTGGACGGTGTGCCCGAGTGAAAAGCAGTCAGTTGGTTTGGCTTATCCGTTGGAAGCATGCTGATTGCTTCATCGATAGGAAACGAGAAAGCACGTCACATCTTGTCTACCAGATGTGTGAGGGTAATGCCGCTCAAACCTTGATGAGGTATAACTTCACTGGCTTCGCTGACGAGGTGGAAGACTGCCTGGCCTTCAAGGTCCGCAACGCAGACCCTCGAACACGTCCAAATTACTCTCGAATCCTATACGGGTGGTATACAAATCGCGGCGATCACAGGAATGGTGCGTCGGTCTCCGCATGGCGTCACTGTGTCCCGTGGGACCCCACTAATTCTGCTTATAGCTGCCTTGACTATGTATCAGCGGGCGCGCAAGTTACGAGAACTTATAGATACCTCCTCAGAACTCTCCCTCATTACAGAGACTACAGAAGCCTATCTGATTGCCTTGAACTCCCTGTCATTGGCAGACCCCAAAACCGCTTGGTTCATCATACCGGGGTCTGGCGACGTCGAGCACGAAGTAGGTGATGATATATCCTTGTGACAAGTCTAGGCTAACATACTGACATTATTAGCCGAGGAAGCGACAAAGGTTGAGAAAGATACCAGAAGATCGGCTGACTCCTGGAAAATTCGAAAATGAGGTCGTCCACATTGAAGATATTCAATATGAGTACGCTTTACTCACGGCGCAGCTGGACATTCACGTTCGCCATCCTTCTCCCGGTCAGTGGCGCTTTGCCATGATGAGCGATGTATCAGTCAACTAATGCCTCATCCAGATTTCCCTCTGCCACCGCCTTCAATCGTTCTTAGGCTGACCGAACTGAATTGCTTTGATCGTGCGCTGTCGACTGCACGGAGCCTGAAAGTGGACATGTCAGACATTTTCACTCGCCTGACCTTGCAATGCCTGCGTATGTCCCGCCAGTCGGATTTCGCGCTGTAAGTGGAACCATGTGTGTCCTTGGGGATATGTATTGATTCGTAGCCAGTGAGAATGGCCTAGATTGGTTATTGACTGACAAGGTATCCTCCTGGTCGGGGACCATGTCTGACAAAGCGTGGCGCTATCTACGACAAGCTCTCGCGTTCCATGACGGTGCAGAGACGGACTACCGCTATTCTAAAACGGTGCTCGAAACGATCATGCAGCATCAAAGGGCACCTCCGCCTCCCTGGCTGATTTCCTCTCTGGAGGTGGGTGGACCGTGGTTGTTTACCAACTATCAAAGATGTCTAATTCTGAGCACCTAGACCCATCATCATGAATTCCTCATTCGCATTCATTTGCGTTACGGAAATATCTTGCGTGCGATCGAGCATACCCTATCGCTTATTCGGAAGGTAGCTTTCCCAAAATTTTGTGAAGGGATGCATCTTTCTCAGAAGATTACAGGAGGAATCTCGTTTGGCTCGCGAACCACCAAAAAATGCAGGTTCGACGTGGTTGCCGTACGCCACAATTGATCAAGTCCTCATAGCGGCGGCGGAACAGGACGGTGTGCAGTCGCAATTGGCTCAGCTGAGAACGGAAATCTCAGCGCGTATGAAGCGTGTAGAAAAACTGAGCAATTTCGCTCGGTAATGGCCTCTTTTCTGAGTACATATCTGTCTGTCTGTATATCTGCTAGTTGTGTATTTTCTAGAACTCTACGTTTAACACCCATTCAAGCTTTGAGCAAGTAAGATTTTTGAATTACAGACATATCTATGGCTACAGCGAGGGAGGCTGCGAACAGCGCACGAAGTGAATAGGGATTGGTAGTACTGGTAGTACATGTACAAGGTTAAATATCCCAGTGAAGATAACAGGTATAAGATGTAATCAAATCGAGCGACAGCGACACAGGTCAGCGAGATGCAGCAAGCGCAGGCCGTGGTCATGAAGCCTGCGAATGTGAATGTCGGGAAGCAGATGTCCCCACACCACCCATACCATCCAGAAACTGCGTCCATTCCCCTTGCCCAAACCCCACCGCCGCGCCCCACATTGACGAGTCGTCAACCGGGGCGCTGTAGGTGTATCGCGAATTGTCGCCGTATATCTGCGGTTGCTGCGTTATGCCATACGGGTCGGGTTGGTACATCGTCGGTGTGGAGAGAGGGTGACTGTGATTGGAGACTGCGGGCGAAACATGTATGCTGGGAGACTGCGTGATAGGGGGCATTATCATTGACGGCGGCATGTACACGGTCTGTGGCGTCGCCGTTTGGTTGGGGGTCTGTGCTGGCATCTCATAGCCGCCACCACGAGATATCGTTGCCATCGGGGGGCTTACGGAATTGGACGTAGCAGGGGAGTCAGCAGAGCCACGGCCACTCGACGACTCGCCATACCGCCGAGTTGCGTGCGAGTCGTGGTAGGGGAAAGCGAGCTTGCGGATAGTGCTGAATATGAAGTTCCGTTTCTTCGACTTTTCCTCCGGCGTCAGATGACTGAGGTCACCCGAGTATAGCGGCGCGATAGCGTGCAGAATCTCGAAGCCCTTGTCAGCAACGGAGCTTCCCCGAGCTTGCTCGAGAGTGCTCATGGCTTTCCGTATGCTTTGTCGAAACAATCCAGCGCCTGGCTGCTCGGGATTCGCTATCAATTGGAAAGAAAAAAACATCGCTGCCGAAAAACAATGGAATGGGCCCCAGTTCATGTGCCCCGGTACAGCGAGAGACGAATTTGCCAAAAAGTCTGGTCTTGATTGGCCAACCATCGTTATCAGCTTGTCGGCAGCACCCACAGCAATCTCCAAACTCCCAGCAGCCTTCTGGGCATCTATGCCCAATGCTCTTGACGGAGAACCTTGCGCGTGGGCGGCGTAAGGGCGATGAAGGCTGAAACGAATGTGATAGAATGATGTCCGGATTATGATGCTTTGAACACCCTGCCGACGCATCGCTGTGTTTGGGGATGCAAGATTACGCGCAACGCGGTACTCGTCTAGATCAAGTTCGTGCGGAAGATTCTCCATCCACTGACTGAGAGCGCGGTCATTGGCCTGGACATTGTCGTACCTCACAGGACGAACAGAGACCGCGTCATCCATGATGTCCCCGAGGATATGAGCCAATCGAAAGAGCGCAATATTGGGAAGATAGAGGCGGCCCGTTTTGTCCACGGCAGGGTCACAATACGAGGGCATTTCCGTATCGAAATGATGTGTCGCAATGCTGAGAGGTCGTCCAAACATGAAGGCTTGCCATCTGCATCTAGGTCAAGACCACAATAGAATCCAATCAGAAATTTTCACCGACCGTTCTAATAGTATTATGTGCCACCACGCCCATCTCCGCCGCTCGGCAGTATCCCGATGAATGTTGAACTTGCCCGGATCTCGGTGCAGACCCAACGCAGTACCTATGGACACAAGCTCTCCCCGTACAGCCCAGATGAGCTCAGTATCGGACTTTGATAGTGTGAGGTAGTGTGACTGAATGAGGAGTAACTCGACGAGGTCGATCGAGTATTTTTTGGTTTCGGCGTGTCTCCGTTGTAGGGCCGTACGCGATACTTCGAAGAACTTGTTCCCCTGTTCCTCGTGGCTTTCGGTGAATGATTCCACGAGCGGATGATGTAAGGGCAAGTAGTGCACTGCTACGGCCATAATGACACTCGCGGTTGACAGAACGACTCGATCCGCAGAGTTCCCGCTTTTAAAGCGGGTCCATTGAGCATTGAATCCCTGTTCGTTGACGTGGCGGTATATCCAGTTGCAGTACTCGAAGTAGAAGGATATTAGACCGTCAATGACGTCCAGGGAGGGAAGCATAGCAAGGAGGTCGCGGTCGTACTCTGGTGGTAGAGCCGGAAACTCCTCCATAGTTCCGTCGACACTTCCGTGCCGACTGTCTGCAGTATCAGATTCTGCGCGGGCGCCATCCTGTCAGATAGGATCAGTACAGAGCGTAAGATGAGCGCACAGAGGCTTGCCCCAAGAAGATGCAGAGCCGCACTTGTCGGACCAGCGTAAAGACCGCCTAGGTTTGCACTAGCTAGCATCCCAGGTATGTTCTCGGCGACATCTGGTTCTACGTGCTCCTTCTTTGGCAAGAATTGCGGTGGCGCTGGTTCGGTCTGTCTCCGTGGTGTCACAGTCGGGGGACGTGAAGACGGATAGACATATGATTCCAGGAGGTTTATCGAATGTCGTATTCGCGCGAATTCTTGGGCTGGATCGACGCGTGGATGCACGCTGCGGGGTAGAATTCGCGAAGAGAGGGGAGGCGACGAAAGAGATAAGGTGACATGCACATGAACATAAGCAAACAGTCAACGCACTGCTGTTCATCTCCCCGGACAGAGTCACTTCTCTCTTGACCTCGCGCATCGGCATAGCACATCGCAGCAGTCCCTGTGCGGCCCCCTCAGTGTGCGCCGTGGGCTGGAAGATACGACGGCGAATACGCACCACGTAAAACACACGACGAACATGGTCGACTCCTGCATGGCGCTTCCGTTCAGCACAACCGCATCGGTGTCTCGGAGATAAACGCACCTGTCGCATTTGAGCTTGCTATTCCGACACGGCTCACAGTTTATTGCTTTTCGCGCGCGTTTTTGCGGTCTGACATCGCCATTCGTCTCGCCAGGCTGCGGCGACGATCGCGTGCGAATGGTAGATGTAGTCGCGGACCGGGACGGCTTGGGCCGTGCGGGACCAGCTGGAGAAGGCAGCTCTTCTGGCATCGGCGAACTGTTTTGCGGAGTGTAGATCGGCGGGAGGGAGAAAGAGGGAAGCGGAAAGGGGGGCGGGAACGCCGTCGTGAGGAATGGGCGGGTGGCGGCGGCGGCGGCGGCAACCACGGCGGCGACGGTAGGTAGGGCCAAGGGAACGTCCGTGCAAAGCGACGGTGTTGGTACAAAACTAAGCAGGAACAGGGCCAGGATGTGGACTCGAGGACGATCGCAGTCTCAATTTCCGTATTTGATAAATCCGAATTATATAATTACAAGTGGGGGTAAAGTAAAGTATGGCCTCAAAGTACGCCTCCGCTCTGCTGCAAGCCTACTCTTTCCCCGCGCTCTCTTCAACCTCTCTTTACTCTCAAAGCCTCCTTGACATCGCTGTATAGCAATTGATTTTTACAAGCTTTCTGGCCAGCCTTCCACCTACACAAAGCGCCTCCAGGACTCCCTGGGGTCCCCATCATTTCGGGGTATAACTCGGTTCGCCGATCTCATTCCACCGTTCTTGCGGTCTTTGCTTGAGATGCCGGAAATGTTTGTGCTGCAGTCATCTAAGTTTGTGATCTGGTCATCAACATCCGGACGCCACACACAGACTGTGGAAAACGATTCAACGTGGACCGCATCACTAGCCGTCTGTGGGTACTTGGCAACCGGCGCTTTCCCGTAGTGTTCCTTGCTGTTTGACCGTCCAGTCCTTTCTTTCCGCACCGGGCCACAATGCCCTAGGATTCCAGTCCCATAGTCTCAGTCGTATCCATTACAAGTACTCAGGTACACCAAACGGCAAACGAGCTTGTCGTCCGAGACTGGTGGGACATTCAACCCACATATGTTTTATCGGGACCTTACCTCACTCCGTACTTGAAACACATGGATTGCTACCAAGAGTTGTTCCACCGGTATGTACGATGGAAGAGGCATAGAGCGTCAGCAAAGTGCATACATCGCCGGTGAATATTCAGATGTCGAGGGGAACATGTCCCGCGTCGGAGCAAGGCAAATACAAAGAAGGCCACTTTGCGAGCCGGAGTCTACTTCAACGCAGTAAGGAGACATCTACGGAGCTTTGTGTGCACTTTGAGCTCGTCTGAAGGTTCGATGTCTTCAGACTTCAGGTCAGTGATGTAACCATACAAGTAGTAGCGTCCTTTAAATGAAATCAGAAACTTAGGATCGAGATAAGAAAGGCATACTCGTCTTCGCCACCACTAGTCGCGGAAACGGCTTTCGATGCAGCCTAATCATCTCAGGAAAAGTCGCATTGGGAGAAGCGACCAACGGCGATCATTCATGGATGGCGCGTTATGTGCATAAGCGGGATATCACGAACATGTTCAAGCCGTCCATGGCAGAAAGAGGATAATTTACTGAGAGTCGTTGCTGCGTGATACACCCAGTATGACCGAGTTCCGCATAGCCCGCTACCACCTGCATCCCGGTAAACTCGGGACTTGTCATTCACAAGTCAGTGGTAGCGCTACTTCCAGAAGCGATAGACACTTCCAATGACAGAGACATGTCGCCAATAGCCGCAGGGCGCTTAGGCGAATGGAAGAAGCGCCAGACTAGACAAGAAAAATTGAACAAAAGGCAGGACATGGCCCACAACGAGTGAAAGCTTCACAGACCTCCCAAATCCCACGATGAAGACGCCGGTTGATATGATGCTGGCTGTCCGGGGACCAAACCACTTCTCGGGACGCCATGGCATGGGCTTTGCAGCGACGAACAAAGTTACTTTGAATGCTGTGGGGGCTAGGCATGTTTGGCAATCAACCGGAGTCTTGACGGTCGGTGTTCAAGATGTGTTCCTTGCAATGTCGTACCTCCAGCACAACATGGTACATACGCCGTGCTGCTTTGAGGCCGGAAATCATCGATGACCGTCGATCAGATGCAGACCCCCGCCCCAAGATGAGGGTTCTCATGGTCAAGGACCCATTAGTGAATCTCATTCTTGCTAAATGAACACAGAGGGTCAAGTTACGTTCCATGTTCCAGATTCGTCGCGGGTGTAACGCCATTTGCTCTCCGTCCCGAGACGTCGGGAGTCATCTACGAGAATCAGATATTCATAGAACAATGCAGTGTGCACGTACCCTCGAAGAATGAAGTATGAGCCGATGTGAGAACAGTGAGAGCATTCCACATGTTCATCAGGATATGGTCCTTCCCAAAGTGACGGGCATGACGCCACAGAAGCCGGGCTGCGCGTAGGTTCCCGAGATACAAATTGTCAAGAGACCAGGACCAGTCAATGTCGAGGCAAGTTCCATCTCCGCGGAGATGGGAGCGGAGGAAGAGCGGACGAAAAAGCTGCCAATCCTGTACTTAGTCGTGTTCAGTCTCGAGCTACCAATGTCCTTAGAAGGCGGAAAGTATCTAGCCGTTCCCCCGTTCGTCGGTGCGACGCCACAGAGTAGGTGTGCGGAGCGCAAAAAAGCCTAGCGGAGCTCTGTATTGAACATTCTTTGAGGGCTGTTTTAGTTTATTTTCGACAAGGTGGTGTCGCTCTGTTTACGTTGGCGCCAGTGTGGTCGCGGAGTTGTACGCACGAGAGGGCTATTTCCTTGAGCTTGCGGAGATGATTTCCGGATGAATGATAGTTTCGCTCCCAAGAGGATAAAGCCAAGGGGTCGCGTGCGTAAGCTCTTACGACAGAGATGTCTGAGCTGTTCAAGGACTTTTCAACGTGTTAGAGAGTAGTACTCATCCATTAAACTGGACTCGACGCGAGCGGAAGAGGACAAGGGTGAAACGTGATGTGAAAGGAACGGCGTGGAAGTCGATCGTAAATTCTAGAATAATTATTGGTTTTATTTTCCCTTACATCTTGTCCTTGTACTCTACCTACTCTATAAACCGACGATGGCTGACGTGCGTAGTACGTTTAGCAATTTACTGGAGCAGCTCTAACTGACGGTCTGTAGGCTCTGAAAGATCAGGGAAACAAGGCGTTCGCTGCAAAAGACTATGATAAAGCAATCGATCTATTCACGCAGGCTATCGCCATCGACCCCAAGAATCACGTACTCTACTCGAACCGCAGCGCAGCCAAGGCTGGAAAGAAGCAGTGGACCGATGCGCTCGCTGATGCGGAGCAGGCACGTCGTCTCTTCTCCGCCACAGATCGCCATTAATTGTCTCTTAGTGCGTTGCTGTGAACCCATCCTGGTCCAAAGGCTATGCCAGGAAGGGGGCCGCTCTCCATGGTGCCAGAAGATACGATGAAGCTATCGCTGCCTATGAAGCTGGTCTCAAGCTAGAAGACAGCCCCGCGCTGCGCAAGGGCTTGAAGGAGGTCCAGGATGCTAAAGGCACGTAGACTTACTTTCCCGCGTCTCTCCGTCATTGACTTGTCTATGCTCAGCAAACGACGGGCCCGATGACGGTATGGGTCTTGGAAAGATGTTCTCGGACCCGAATCTCCTGGGCAAACTGGCCACGAATCCAAGAACTCAAAAGCATCTCGCGGATCCTGCCTTCGTGCAAAAGGTCTGTGTATCCACTTGCCCTGCCAGAGGCGCAGAATACTGACCTATCTCTCCAGATCCAAATGATGCAGAAGAACCCTCGTTTGGCCGAAAGCGCGCTTTCTGACCCACGCATGATAGACGTGCTCGGCGCTCTAATGGGCATCGACATGCAAGGATTTAGTCGACCGGAGGGATCCGAAGACCTGCCAGAAGGTTTCTCCCAGGCCGAGACCCCGTCTCCCCCGCCGCCATCGGCGTCTTCATCAAAACCGGCTGCTGCCCCACCTCCGCCTGCTGAGGAGGATGTGGAGATGGAAGAGACGGATGATGAAGAAGCCAAGGCGAAGAGCGAAGCCGAAGACGCGAAGAAAGCAGGCAGTGAAGCTTATAAGAAGCGTAACTTCGAGGAAGCTGCGAAGTTGTTCTCCCAGGCGTGGGATGTGTGGCCAAAGGATATCACTTTCTTGACTAACCTGGCGGGCAAGTATAATCTTCTCGTGATACTGTCCCTCAGCACTAATTGGCATCTATAGCGGTGTACTTTGAGCAAGGCGAATACGACAAGGCCATTGAGACCTGCGAAAAGGCCGTCGACGAAGGTCGTTCGGTAAGCCTCCCCATCCATCTAACTATTTCTTGTTTACCGACTAGTTTCTAGATCCGGGCCGATTACAAGCTCATCGCGAAAGCCTATGGCCGGATAGGTACATCATACTCTAGAAAAGGCGATCTCCCCTCCGCTATCAAGTTCTACAACAAGTCGCTCACCGAACATCGCACGCCCGACATCTTGAACAAGTTGCGAGAAGCTGAGCGGGCAAAGGCCGACGCTGATCGCCAGGCCTACATTGACCCGGAGAAGAGCCACACCGCAAGGGAGGAGGGCAACACTCTCTTCAAGGCGGGCAGCTTTGCTGAGGCCGTCAAGCTGTATACGGAGAGCATCAAGCGTGACCCCAGCGACCCTCGTGGGTACAACAACCGTGCGGCCGCGTACATGAAGCTTGTCGCACTACCTGAGGCTCTGAAGGACGCAAACGAGGCCATCAAGATCGATCCTTCCTTTGGTATGCTCGCGCCACACTCCCTATGACTCGTAAAGGTGCTGATTTCCTTTCCAGTCAAGGCCTACGTCCGCAAGTCGAACATCCTTTTCTCCATGCGTGACTACACGAAGGCGCTGGAGGCCGTCGAGGAGGCTCGCGAGCATGACACGGAGCGCAAGCACACATCCGAGATTGCTCAGCAGGATATGAAGATCCAGCAGGCACTCTACACCCAGCGTGGGTCGGAGACTCAGGAGGAGACCTTGGAGCGGGCGATGCGGGATCCGGAAGTGGCTGTAAGCGTCTCAATTTCTGCATCAGTGCTTATGCTGATGCCCGGTCTGCAGAGCATCATGAACGACCCGATCATGCAACAGATACTTCAGCAGGCTCAGACGGATCCTCAGGCGCTACAGGACCACATGAAGAACCCAACCGTCAAGGGAAAAATCCAGAAGTTGATCAACGCGGGCATTATCAGGACGCGGTAAGAGGGTTCTATACATATTTTGGTGCTTGTAAGTTACATATAGGAAAGTCAATATAAGTGTGGGTGGGTATTCTCGTACGAGAGCAATACCAGAGAAAGACAATAACCAGGATTGACTGGGCAGATTGACATTGCTTTTCGTCCGTCCCAGTATGAGCTCATGCACGTAAGTTACTCGCGTTCGCGACGCACATGTTCGTGGTCGTGAAGCAGAAATTGCGTCTGCAAAGGATGTACGAGTATGGTCCATGTCGAGTCGAATAGACAGCAATATACTGCCTTCCTTCGTAGGATTGCTGATGATCGCCGATCAAATACTTGCACGCAATGGAACTCTGCACTGCAAGCCATGCATGAAGTCTTTGCAGGCTAGGGTGGCGGAAAAAAGGCCTTGTTCTTTACAGAAACCTTTTTTACATGTAATTTACGCATCACGTGATGTAAGTTACCACGTAAATTACCGACCGAGTCAGGGACCTAGTATATTACAGCCAAATGCTATCACGTGCCTGTACCTGCTGCAAAAATTTTCTTGGTGCGAAGCATAGATTTGTGATTCGTAAGGTGACGCAAGTCAGACGCGACACCAGTCCTAGGGACCTACCCTAGGCTGTCTCTTTCATGCTCCATCAAGCAACTTAGCTTGCACCGATGTCCTTGTACGTTCCTTTGTCATGATAGAACAATCATCTTACGTCTTGCAGATCGGATCAGATGAAGCTTGACCAGAATGCCCTAGCTACTCTTCGAAAGCGATGTCCACCGCCGTCATATATCGACGGAATTCTACTACCTCCTAGCAGCCGTATCGGAGATGTTCTGGCCTTTGACCTGGGACCTCTTACTGAAAATGACGATATTATTGTCTCCTTCACACCCGCCGATGATCAGCCCCTTCCCGAAGCCGTTATGTCTATGCTACCCTCAACGGCCCTCCCATCCATCCCAAAACTCAACGAGTACATGCACCAAGCCCTGAGCATACACGAGCTTGGTCATAAATCAGTCATGTTTACCTATAGACATGATCAGACTGGCGGAGAGCAAGTGGTACTCGTCCTTCCGAGTTGGATGCTTGCAGTCTGGGCGCGGAAACGTCAGCTTGCACACTCACAGCATATCTGGACCCAAGGACTCACCGCGCTACATGCAACCCATCCGGAACTTGCCATCATTATCATTCCATCCCTCATCGTGCTTCCCTGGAATCTACTCCTTCCCAAAGATCTCGCCAATGCCCGAGGTGACACCATTGAATGGCTCGCTCGATTCTGCCATACCGATAGCTGGCTAGCGACTGTCAACATCAATCAGATGCTGACGATCATTCGGGAAGATATACATGCCAAGGGCATCACCAATGTTGAAGTTGTCTGGACAGATTTCTTCGAGGGAATGATACGAAGCTTTGGGAGGCGTGTCGCAACTGCTGAGAAAGGATGCATGCGCCCCTATGAAAAAAAATTGGGTGATGCTCTTGCTCACCATGATCTGGCGAAGTTGGTCATGGTGATCAACGTCGCATTGGGAGAGGATGGCAAGGTACACTTACCCGACAAGCACACACGCGGCAACCATTGGATCAATGTTACCATTGACTGTAGCAATGCGGAGACGTCGATTGGACATTGGGACTCGTTAGGTTACCCGATGCCGGACGATGTCATGGAGATCCTGCGGTGGTGGCTGGAGGCCTTCCTCTTGAACTGGGTAGTTGTTGAGAAGGTCGTCGGAAGCATCCAGTCAGACAGTGCATCATGTGGGCTACACGCTGTCAATACCGCACATTGCAGCGTTGACTCGGAGATCTCACTGCTCCATGCAGACGATGCGGGACGGTACCGAGTGGAGTGGCTCCAGCGCATTGTTGGGCGGCTTGCAGCTCTGGCGACGCAAACGGTATGTGAGTCCCAAAGAGCATATTAGTAGTCTAACGCCATCATCAGAAACTGGCGACTACAGACGATGTTGGACCACTTCCACTCAACTTTGATGATGACAGCGATGTCGACATAGTTTCAGATGCGTCCCTACCGAAACCAGCGACCAAATCTGTCGCAACGCCGATACTCCCATCGAAGACACCAGTGAAGATAAAGCTGAAGAAGAAAAATCTGAGGTTAGAGCCGAAGAAGAATGCGATGGACCGATTATTTGAGAAGATCACACCTACGGAAAAGGGCCCCAAAGATACGAAACGAAAGCCAAAGAAACGCGTTAAGGCTAAACGTAAGCGGCAAGCCGACGACGACGATGACGACGAACCAGAGGAAGATCCGTACGACTTCATCGACATCGACCGACCGCGGATCAAGGGTGGCCGAGCACTAGATCCTGTTCTCGAGAAGTTCACGGTCTGGTCACACAAGCGTGGCAATCCAGATAATGAAGGATGGCGATGTCGATCGGTCGGGTGTCGAGATTGGCACAAATCGAGGACAAGGGATCGGGTTCTGAAGCATGCGGCAGAGGTCTGCATCAGGATTGGTGTCGAGGCGAAAGCGGAGGCAATCAAGTTGCTTGCGAAAGAGGCGCCAACAGCAAAAATCGAAGAGCTGCTTGCAGACGAGAGTCTTCGTATCCTTGGTGCAACCCCGGGCACTTCCAGCATTGTCCAAGTGCCACTGGAAGCCGACTTAGGACCACCGGAAGCCAAACGCCAGAGGATCGCACCTCAAACATCATTGGATCGATACGTGGAATCATCGTCGAGAAAGAAACGCGAGCTCAAGAATGCTAGGCTCAGTCGTAAGCTTGTCGTATTGCGAACAGCGGGTGGATTACCTGGGCGATTTGTCTCAAAATGGGCATTTCGTGAATTTCTGGAGGAGGCCGATCCGAAATGGGTGATGCCAACGCGGGATAAGGTGGAGGAGAATCTCATTCCAGCTGAGTTCGCCCTGGTTAGTACCCGACAGGAGGCATGGTTGGAACAGCAGTGGAACCTCACCGAGTCGCACGATGGCGGTACAAGCCGTGGTCATGAATCATTCTGGCTCTGCCATGTCTCCGATGCCGAACGGAATGTGTATCTTCTGGAGGGGCGTGAGGCGACGGGCGACTCACACACTGCTGAGTGGATAGCAGACTTTGTCGACCGAGTAAGTGGAAAGTAGAGAAGCGTTGAGTTGCTTACTAATCCAGTACAGGGCATGATTCGCATTGGTCCCGAACATTTCGGCGGCTGTGTCTGTGATAGCACTGGAAACACATTGCTGTCGCGCACAATTCTTCGTGCTAGACATCCCATTCTTATCATTTTCCCGGATGCCTGTCACCACATCAGCAGTCTGATCAAAGACATTGTCAAATTGCCATACTTCGAGGACACAATCACTATTATCCGCGCAACGATTGCTTACTTCCATCAATCTCACTTTGGCATTGACTGTTTCGCTATCGCGCGCAAAGACCTCAAAACTGGACGTGCTTTGGAATCTATCGGAAAGACGCGTTTCGGAACACTTATCTATTCGGCGCGTTCAATCCAGCGCAATTTGGTCGCCTTTCGTCGTATCTTTGGCCGTGAGGACCTGACCTTTGTGAGTTTGTCTGTGTCTGCTACTGTGCCCAGCTCATCTCAGTCAGGAACACCAAGATCTCTTTGAGGAGCCGTACAATGAGAGGACGGCTATCTCAAATGCGGAAGCTATGCAATTTCAGTCGACACTCGGCAAGATGGTCACAATTGGCATGCCTGCTTGCCGAGTACTGGCCTGTCTAGAGTCAAATCATGCAACGGCCGGAGACTTCTACCTCCTGTGGCATGCTATGGTGAACTCTATCCACGAGATTGTCGAAGCACCTGTCAATCGCTTTCCTCAAGATGTACGGAACGCTGTGGTCAGTATCATTGAGTACAGGCATTCACAGATCTTTCATCCTGGTGGTAATCTGTACACACCTGAGTATCTTGTCGCAGCCTACTTGAACCCAGGCATGTCATTCACCGTCTACTTTCAACACTGATACTTATGTCACTTATAAAGCCAACTTGTTCACCGAAGGTGGCATTTTCAAGGCGGACACCTCTGAGTTCACACAGTCTGACATGGAACACCTCCGTGGCATCAAATTTCGCACTCTGCACAGAGAGATCTTTGCGCATCTCGGACATCTTATTCGCAATGAGATTGAACATGGTGCGCAGCCGCATTTCACGGCATGGGCTGATCGAGCATCCGACTGTGTCAATACGTTTCGAGAGGAGCTGGCTCTGTATGCCCGAGCAAAGTTTCCCTATGACTCTGCCATTGACGAGTCAACCTCTTTTGGAGTCCTCAATTGGTATCGGAACATTGCAGGCTTGGACGGTGGTCTGTTATTACCGGTATGCTTCCCATCCTTTTCTGCATTGACTGTCTCTCAAGTCTCTTATCACAGCATATTGCTATCAAAATCTACGCGTTACGCATCAATTCAATGCCCGAGGAGCGAACAGTTTCGCGCTTTACCTCTATGTCTTCCGGCGATCGCGGTCGGATCAAGGTTTCAACCATGGCTCGCGACGTAACCGTCGCGCAGTACCATCAGAACGAACATGATGTACGTTCCATTTTCCCTTCTGCTCTTGTCTTGTTAATAGCATCCTAGCTTCGAATGAAGAAGATGCAACCTCACCACAAGTCTGCACCCCTGCGGTTCAGCTCCATTCGGGCTCAATTTGAAGCACGACCTGAACCCTCCGGAGACGAGCATATTGCAGTCGAGCCCCCGGAGCATGATGAAGAGGGTGACGAATGGTTGGACACACCATCAGAGCCTATCCCACATACCACCGACCCCCTAAATCTGGAGACTAGTGCCATACTGACACATCCTCGTATCACGGCAGTGCTCACTCAACTGTCAAAGGACAAAGACTCGCAGACCAAGGGGGATACCAAACCTCCAGAGAAAGATGTCGAGCCCTCATCTGCAAACCAGCGAGAAAAGGACAACAACTGGGATTTCTCATACAAATAGATACGCCTTCCCTGTTTTTCTATGTTAGACATGACAGCTTAGGTATAAATGGAGTAGTAGGGACAGAATGAAAGAGGGTCATCTTGTGAATCGCGGGCCGCGTCGTAGAAGCGCGACGCCATTCGATGAGTAGGTTGTAGTTTCCAGCGCCTGACCAACGCGTCCATCCATGACACGGTAGGCAGGTTGATAAGGACAGCACAATGGCTGGTAAGGTGAGAGCAATGGTACAGTAACAGAGGCAAGGGCGCGACAGAGGCGAGGGCGTAACACGGATGACAAAGGGCAAGGTGCGCGACACGGAGGTGCGGTCGAGGGCGGCGGACAGTGTTGCACATAGCGAAACCTGAGAGATGCGTAAACAAGGGGGATGCACGAGAACGGGCGCGGTGACACACCTGGATATGCCCGGGTCATGCTCAGCCCAGGTCCTCAACGCTACAGCTGACTATAGGACGCGTCGTTGAACGCGATGGCAGTGAAAAGACCGGTGACGACAGCGCCCTTGATTGCGGCGGTGGCCGCGCTGGTGGTGACGGACGCGCTGGCGGCGGCGGACGCGTTGGCGGCGGCGGACGCGTTGGCGGCGGCGGACACGTTGGCGGTGGTGGTAGACCAGAGTGGAAAGTCCGAGTCTGGTGAAAGACGTGTTCGAGAAAGAGTGGGCGTGGTGGCGGGAAACAGGCTGCTCGAGAGCGGAGGAGGAGCGCGGGAACTTGGCGTTGAGAGCCAAGTTCCCACGCAAGCGACTTCTGCAGTCGGTGGTAGGATGCTGGTAGGATGAGAGAACGACCAGCTGGGCGCCGAGCGCCGAGAAGCCGTCAAACATCACGTGTCACAAAGCACGTGCCGTAAATTACATGTAAATTACCGTGTAAAAAACCGAGCCCTGCGGGCGGCTCAGGTAAATTACTGTAAGTAAGTCGCCCAAAACTTTTTTCCGCCAGCCTATTGCAGGCGGGTAGTGTTCAGATGCATATCATGTTTACAAGAGCCGCGAAACCTCTCATTAGTACTATTGGCGCGCGCCGGCGCTAAATAAGAACAATCATTACAATGATCGCATCTGCCGATCACATGTGTACTCTCACACGCGTGATTCGTGGCTTTACTACCAACTCTCAGTCGATCACAGAGCCGGCCATGAAGTTTGACGCCAAAGTGTACAAGAAATACAGTGGTATTGCCAATCTGGTGGTCGCCGCTCGTCTTCTTGTCGAGTTACGCCAGATGGTTGAAGCCGACTCTCCACCAAACACGGACTTTGATCACTGCCTCAAGCTGTTGAACGATCAGCCAATGTTACATTGGGAGCTTCGGCGGCACTTTCAGCAAAGGACGCTGCATAATCTCGAGGCGACACGTACGCCCTTTCCACACTTACCCCGGGATGGCTGACATTACGTATTCTAGCCTTGCTGACCGACGAGCGTATCAACTTACCTTGGGAAGAGCGTCTGGAATTCGAGAGTGTCGTCTCATACATCAAGGAAAACAAAGATTTACTCGTCACCTCTTTTGAGAACGCCTCTTTTCCTCCGGTTAATCTTTGGCAACCCCCACGCCCGCCAAAAGATGCGACCATTGACACCCATATCCGCAAGTTGGCCATACCATCCGTCGCTTGCATGGACAGGGCACCCATACTACTTCTCCATGATCTGGGGAATTTTCAAAAGGACCCTGTCCTTCGCGACAGGATCGAGGACTTGTTCAGACCCAAATCCCACACGTCAGTCAGACGTCTTCCTGCATATTCAGACTACCATCCCAACGCTCAGAAAATAGGTTTTTAGTCAACGCCTCTGGCACTGGAAAGACGAAGCTGCTGTATGAAGGGCTATGTGCTCAATGGGGTTTGTTTTTCACTTTTGCCATCGACGCCAACAACTTGGGAAGCGACGAGATCTGGAGAATGAATCAGATGTTCATGGACGCTCATCATCATGATCTAACTGTATATCACACTCCCGGTCTCCCCCCTTCGTCGAAGAAGACATATGCCCACGCTAGAGCCCATCGCGTGGCGAGTGAGATTTTGCTCACTCAACTTCTTCTTTTCAAGCTGTTCCTGGAATTCTCGTTAGTCCACGGATGTCCTATGGACCACAGACGCCTATGGCTCTGTCTTCAGCTTCATGGGGAACTGATAGACGAGCGTCTCGGCCAACCACTCGCCTCGCTGTACGCGAGGGTGGCCCGCTGCAATGCTGATTGCAGTTATATCGACGACGCCATTCACGAGACCTTGAAGGAAGTCACTTTGCTCCTGGGCGAAACAGGCTCAGATGCTATGTTCGTCGCCATTGATGAGGCCAATTATGCCGCTGATCCTGTCGGACTTTTGGGAACGTCGACAGACCAAGTCCCGCTGTTGAAGGAGATTCTTCGGGTCTGGCATCGTCATACGAAGGACTTCAATGTCACATTTGTTGTGGCAGGGGTTAGAATTGAACGGGAGTACTTTGCTACTGACGAATGGATGTCGTATCGATGGTCGTCAAACACAGGCGAGTTTGGGCAAGACTCGATGGCTCAACAGGCTTACATCAGCAAATTTCTTCCTCCTTCACTCTTGGAGAGCCCTTCTGGGAAGGCGTTGTTACAGAGGGCACGGAGATGGCTCAGAGGACGGTAGGGACCTCTACAATGTGAAAGCCTTCGCTGATCAACAGCTCTCAGACACCGATTGACAGCTGCCTATGTTGCCACAATCATTTTACGATGCTTTGAGACTCCGCATGTGGACATGAATGAGTACATCGGGGTTCTCACCGGGGGATACACTCCGAGCGACGAAACTTCATTTCACGAGCCTGCGATCCCTGGTACTTTGGGCGTTATCTTGGTCGGCCCTGTTCTGGAGAGGTCAATTCCTGGTACGCCTCAACTTGTGAATCAATAGATGCCGAGATGACGGTCGTCTACAAAGATCCCTTGTTGATTGTCAGTATGCACGACGTTCTCGTCAATTGTCTCGTCAATCACCGCTACCCGCTCGTGTTTAGCTCGGATCGGATACGGTTGGTGAACAGGGGCATGGGACGATACATCGATACACGTATGCGTGACATCGTGATTGACGAGACAGTTTTTCTCCTGGCTGTCGCCGAGTGGTTCAAAGAGAAGGACATGCCTGTTCCGAGTATGGAGCACTATCGGTCAACCAAGATCCTCCCTTTTCTTAGCATCTCCACGACAATCGCTTCGGTTGCACTTGTTCTATATCGCCATTTCTCGACATCGAAACCTCTGTCGACTTTCCTGAGTTTCGTTGGCGAGCCTCCCACATGGCAACACAACGAAGCTGAGTTAGTACTTCTGCAGCGTCAGCCGAACATGGACATGACTTATAGTCCTGTCTCGTGTCCTCGTCTCACTGATCTTGTACAGTTCTCAAAGGATCTAGAGCACACCATCTCCTGGTTCGACCATTTTGGGTCGATATTCTGCGTACATGACGCCGAATCACCTCACCCCACCCTCATATTCGCCGTCAACGTGATTGGTGCGGGAATGTTGTGGATTGGACTCCAGGTGGACCTGGACGACAGGGCGCATCCTCGTGATCAATGGTGTTCCAGGATCGTCGACATTGTACCCGACGCAATACTTCGCTCGTTTACTGTAAGTTCTTCCTCCTCGTGGGCAATGCGACTTGGTTGAAGTCCGGTGATAGACGCCCCAGTCTCAGCCTGGAACTGTCAAGGCAAGATGAATTACCTTTGACCAAGAGGATGTACTGACAAGAAATTCCAGAGCACTGATGCTCAGATCAATGCTTTACAGCAGCTTCCCGAACGTTTGACAGGTCTTGGAGGCTTCTCAGTCCTACGAGTCCTTGTACCACTATATCCGGCTGAGGATGAAGAGTGTTGCGGCAGCAAAGACAACGATGACTTGATCGGGGCCGTTGGAAACCTACCTAAGGGCGGCGGAGACACTGAGGCTGAAGGGGACCTGGTCGCAGATGTAGCACAGGCACTGTCCTTGCACGACTGTACGGTCCTGAAACGAGATACTGGCCCAGTTGGTGATACGATACCTGCGAAGCGCCCGCTAGTTGCTGAATCCTCTTCGAAACGCTCGAAGAAGAAGTAGAGTCATCAATACGAGGATGATATAGGTATACAGTTCTCTTTACCATGTTACTGTATGTATCGTCCTATGTACGCCAGCAACTGGAAATTATCACGTTTTCGACCTCTTGGAACGAGTCATCATAGTCAGCTCGGACTTGTTGGGACTTGACTCGGGCTCTGGGGTTATAGACCTTTTCAGAGGTACGAGTGGGAAATCTTTTTGACACAAGTCCAAAAAGTTGAACGGGTATGTAGAGGCCGTGATTTCCTTCATCCTTTCGATCTTCAAGAAGGCAAGGGGATGGGGGTCTTTATCGATTTTTGCCTGTTCCTCGGGCTTGAGGTTGTCTAGTCTCCCTTCAGCGGGAAACGAGGCCACCACGCGCATGAGGGAGTATGGACCAGTAGTTTGGCTCGGGGCGGCTTTGCCGGGAGGAATGCCAGCCTTCAATCCTTCGAGCACCCTTTCTGGAAAGCTTTTGCGTGACATGATCTTGTTTCCGTCCTAGTCGTCTTCAGAGCAAAGCAGGAATGCTATAGTCAATCACTCACTTTTCGTGTGAAAAATGATCGAGGCGTCACACTACGTATGGCATTTAGGAGTGTCGGTTTGTTAAGCACTTTGCCTGGACGACGCTTAGCTTGCACCGCGACCCACATGTAGTTGTAATCTCCTTTGCTGGCCGCCTCATTGGTTCTGAAGAGCTTCAGCAGGAACAGAAGATCTGGGCCCATGTGGGTCCCTGGGAACAGGATGCCAGTAGGCACGGGAAGCGAGTGATTCAGGAAATCCTCTGATCCCAGGTCAGAGCTCAAATTGTCCCTGGCACTGTACCCTAAGCGACCAGCATAGCTAGGAATGACAGCTTCCGGTGGAAAATCATAATGACCTTCCACAAGCATATCTGTCTTCGGGCCATGTAGGCGGTGGAGAGATACCAGAATGGCTCGAAGGGGTCCCAATTCATTCAGGCCATTAAGATCGTCGTTGCGAATGTCGAAAATCTCTGACAGTGTACTTTGTTTGGAGCTTGAGAAGGCCTGAGCGAAGTAGTAGCCCAAGAAATTCTCGAGCCCATTGTCCTCTGGTGCATGCTTCTCAAAGTTATTTGTCAGTGACTCGAAAAGAGAGTGCTCGCTTGATCGTTGATCAGCATGCCGGTTGAAGTAGGTCAAGGCTGCCATGAGGACTAGAGGCTCGTAGACTTGAACTTGATCTGCCGCGTCGAATAGCTGCCCGAGACCGTACTGCAACAGATCGTTGGAATAGCTGTCGATGGCTATCCTGACTTTCCGCGCATGTAGGAAGTCTTTGTAGACCGCCTTTCTGAGCCATTTTTTGCATTTCGGTTCTGAAAGATGCAATTGAGAAAAGCTTGCTATTAGCTGAGTGCTCTCACATACCAAGACGCGAGAAGTCAAGAGTATCCATCGGTGGATCAGCTATCTGGTCAAGGGAGCAAAAGTGCGGAGCATCCGTGGGTGAGAATCGTCCCAAACTTCGGACATATTTATTCAACATGACGTTAGCTCGGACACCGTCAAATATCCCCTGCTGTAAGAGGCACTGAACAAAGGCGCTGGTAAAACGATGCCTACAACGGCATCAAATTGAGACCAGACAAGGAAGATGACGGAAGTACTTACCTTCCGCGTAGCCACATCCACATCCGTTGCAGCAAAACCTTGCCAGCGTCGTCGAGCCAAAGCTGTGGAGGCAATAGCTTCTTGATGTACTGCATTTGTCTCTCCTTGCTGTCAAATGAGCCCGTAGTCCATATGGATGTCCATTGCGGCTGCTTTGCTATCTGAGAGTCGAGGCGTGTTTCAATGATGGTTTTGGAAAGCCCAGTGCCGGTAACAAGCAACTGTAAATTCAATGCAGGCTGGATCGCCGCGATCATATTCCAGGCCGCCGCGAGCATACGCAAAAGTGGACGCGACTGACGTTGATCTTGGGATAAGAATGCATGCGGGAACTGATTTACCATGATCTGCGATTCGTCCACTACCAACGGAAACCTCCGTATCGGACCGAGTAACTTACCAATTTCCACGCTAACCTCGTCCAAGTACTCTTGCAAGTCGCTGTCTTTGACATTCTGAAAGCAATCTGTATACTTCTGATAGATGTCCTCAAGGACAGAAGAAGATTTGAGATCCTCCGGAGGAACGGCTGGAGAAGGAAGGACTGGATTCGCGTCCTCGTAGACGTCAGCAACGTCAGGTGGCGGGATTTCAGGCGGCAGGACAACGATTGATTTCAGAATGCTCGGTTGGACCTGGATGTGTGTCCACAGTATCTTGAATGCTCCATCGTGAGGATTTTTGCCGGCGGTCTTGATACACCTCAAGAATACACGAAAGGCATGGAGACGAGCGACCATGACTCTAGTGAGGAGTAACTTCGCTGTCACCGCATTGTGTGCCTCCAAAGCAACCTTGATGCTGTGTGGGTGACCTGAAAGGTCTGGGATGAATCGCAGATGGAACCCGAGACTCGAGAGCTGTTTGTAGACGCCACTCAGATCCGAAGATCCTATCTCCGGCGAGGCAGACGGAGGGCATGCATCAGCACAAGTGAAGTAGAATCCATAAGTATGACACAAAGCTTCGAGGCAAAGCCTCGTTTTTCCAGAGCCAGAGGCGTTGATGAAGAATCTACCGTAGAGGTCAGAACGCGACTAGCCTCATACAAAAGAAAGAGTCGGACTTATTCGGAGTACCACGTTGGAAACTCAGAATGTTCGCGATGTTTGCGCGCGATTCAGTGTCATGCATAAGGGATCCGAGGTCGTGAAGAAGCAGACTAGGTCCTCCTGAGGACATTAGTCTGGGAATCCTCAGAGCCTTGATCTTCTCAATGGTCTCTGGTGTCAATGACGATGTACTCGTATCATTGCTGTTGGTTGCAGGCGCTGTGCTGGGAGTCCAGAGTGGTATACTATCCCGGGGCTTCTCAATTAAGCCGTCAAGAGCTGAGGACATGACTCTGTCAAGCCCGGCTAGCCTGTCCCGGAGAGCAGGGAGGTCGTTGTCCGTGTTCATGACCTCGTCACAAGCTGGTAGATCAAGTTCTTCGTGGGATAAGAATACCAGCACCATTTCTTTGACTAGTAACCAAATCAGACTGGCAAGCACGAATCAACGAAGTGAATCACCATTTTCATATGAGTAGTTGGTAATTGTCTGCAAAGCTCGGACCAGATCGATTGACCGTTCGCGTCGAAGGCGATCGATGGTCTGAAGACTCTGCTCCACGGAGGAGAAGAAACTTGTGTTGTGAAGACGACTGTGCAAGATATGCGCTGTCTCCTGCTTTGCGAGATTGTCCCGCGCTGTGGCTACTTCAGCTTCAATCGACGACATGATCAGATGGTGGGAGATTGAGTATTTGATAGAGCAGAAACTCGAAAGCCTTTATATACGCCAGCTTGCAGGAGTATATCAACCTCGCGCGGGCTCTCCCTTGTAGAGAACAATAAACATTGGCGTGAATGAATTCAACACAACAAGCAAGGTCGTATGGAGCTAACGTTTGGCGACCGCGTTCCGTCTTGATATTGAATGTCGACCGTGACAAGACAAGTAATTGTTCTGTGCTGGGCACAGAGTACAACGCGATGGCAACAGACTGATATGTGATGCCGAGAACAAAGAAGCCTCAAATGAGAACAAGACTCGAATTGTGGCTCTTCCCAGGTATTGTCCCGAATGCGCTCTTTGGCTTGTGGTCGCAGGGCCGAGTTGCGTAACCGACAACAGAAGGTATCAGAAACAGAAGGTATCAGATTCATAGAGATACAGTAAAGCTTTGAAGACGATGAGAGATACTCCGATTGCAGCGTTGCACGATACACGCACAGAATCATATTGATGCTCTCTGCCCTCCCAGCCCCGGCTGCGATATTATTATGATTTATTACATCGAGCAATCAGTGTCCGAACTAGAACTAGCCCAAGAACTTGGAGGCGACCGTGCGACCTAGCGTACTTGAGTGAGGAGTTCATCGACCGCTGAGTTGCATATTGCTTGGCGGATGAGAGAGTCTGAGAGGTGCGGTCATGGTTGAACGTTTGACTTGCGGGACCGATTCATGAATGAAGGTTGATTGAAAGCCTAGCGGTGCCGGTCACGTCTTGGTCACGTCCGGACCGGCTGAAACGTTGAGGGCGTACGTCATCGTCATTCAATTTTACGACGAGCGCCACGAAAAATACTCCCACCAAGGTACAATGTTTGTGGTCCCGGACATTTACAAGCGCTATAAGAATGTTGACAATCTCGAAGTTGCGGGCAGACTTCTCTGCGTACTACGGGATGGCCACGAGTCCTCATCGAACCAAGCGCGCTACGTGGAACTATTGAGGGAGAATCCCATGTTACACTGGAACCTTATCTATGCGTTTGTCGCAAAATCTCTCGATCATCTTCATGGCACCAGTCAGTCTTCGATCTGTATGTATCAACGAACAAGCTTATGCTGACATCCTACACCATACATAGGTTTGGTGTCAGACCCTCCCGTCCGCCAGCATTGGTCAAAGAACCTGCACACATCCAAGACTACAGAATTTTTGTCAGAAATCCGGCAGCAGTTACAACTCTCCTTCTCCTCTTCTGAAGTCCCCAGCACTTGGGCCGGAACCTGGGACGGTCTTGCTGACTATCATGCCCTTAACAACCACGTTCGTAATTTGGGCATCCCTCATGTCAACAATACGTCTTCAAGAACAGTACCCACAGTCCTCTTTGCTCGCCTGGGAACTTTTAGTGACGATCCCAAATTGTTGGAACGCATCGACGGGATCTTTTGTGGGCGAGGAAACACGTCAGTCCTTACCTATCGTTTGTTTTTCAATGTCATTTAAACGAGACACAGGTTCCTCGTCAATGTCTCGGGTGCTGGAAAAACCAGGCTGCTTTACGAAGGCCTCTCCCTGCACTGGGGATTGTTTTTCACATGCGCACTAGACTGGACAAGCTTGGGTTCTGGAGAAGTCTTCGGGCTGATTTCAGATTTCACGGATCGATATAAAAGACCTCGCTATATTGGTGGCAACACTTACGCCCAGCCTGAAGAGGCGTACGTTCGCGCGAGGGTACACCGTGCGGCCAGTAACATTCTCCTCGCCCGACTTCTGATCTTCAAGCTCATGATCGAGCTTTGTGCCTCGGATGGGATAGATCGACGATTCTCTTGGCTCTGTTTTCAATTACAGGAGAATCTTGTTCATCCCGATCTGCAAACCTCGATGTTCGAAGTGTACGATCTTGTTCGATGGTGGCATGTCGACACTTGGTTCATTGACGATGCCATTCAAGACACGCTACAAGAAATTCACGATCTACGACCCGCCTTCTTGACAGAACCAATATATATCGTCCTTGACGAAGCAAACTACCACAACTGGCCTCTTTCTTACCTTCGGGATGGCGACTCCGACTCCGAATCCTCGGGTCATCCGATGTTCAAGGAGATCCTTCGCGTCTGGCATGGACACACGAAAGATTACAATGTTCACTTCATTGTGGCGGGCACAGAGATCAATGAAGAATTCTTTCCTTCGAACGAACCAGAGTGGACTGACTTTCATTGGAGCTCTGACACTGGGACCTTTATCGGGAGTCCATCACGGCAAAGCGCATATCTCTCTCAGTTCCTGCCTCCTACTCATGACGGCGAATCATACTGGGAAGACATTGTCAAACGCGCGTTGGTTTGGCTTCCGGGAAGGTCAATCTCGGTCTAACTCTGCAGTCGTTCACGCTGACATTTGAATCATAGACATCGTTGGTCGGCCGTCTTCGTGACTGAACTCTTTCGAAACAAGTTCCAGGGTGCTAATCAATGCCTGAAAAAGCTTGTGCACCAACTCACAGGGTTCACTCCTCACGACGAAACGTCCCATTTCGAACCCCGCGTCGAAATTGCGTCAATGCCAATCAAGAAAACCCACTTCCATGACTCCATTTGTGGTACGTGTCTCGCTCGAGGGCTAGGCCCCACTCTCATTACCTTACACCAGAGTCTCCTCTCGTGATGGCTACGGTACATGACAGCATCATCGGCTTTCTCGTTTGTCCATCTGCCCCGCTTACCTTCGCGCACACTCGGCTCAAAGTTGTAAGTAAAGGGATCGGACGCTTCTCGGATGCTCGAATGGGATCTGTCACCGTTGATGATCCCATTCCTCTCCTCTCTACGTCGTCTTGGTTCGTGGAACAGGATCTCTCTCTGTCTGATCCGCGAAACTACCTTCTGAGCTGTTACCAACCCTATAGAGATGAGTCTGCTATCACGAGATTCATTGCTCTGCAACTCGTCCATGCCTTCCGGAATCAAGCTCACCTCGCGGATATTCTCACCTTTCCGGGCGCTGTCCCCCCTTGGGCGCGTCAGAAATCGTGGCTGACGGAGCTGCATAGAACAGTCAGCGGTAAACTTCTCCGTAAACGCTGTCGCTATGTGCCTGGCTGCTGCAAACAATATGTATCTACGACACATGACTTGACATCCTGGACCGACGCACGAGACCATACAGTATTCTGCATATGCGCTGGTCCATTGAGGGCGTTCCCGACCTTACTGTTTTCATTGAGGTTGGCTGACGGGTCGTCGCTTTGGATTGCCCTCCAAGTCGTTCTATGTCACTCTACTCTTCCTGTGTCCACGCTTCGAGCGGCTCTGAAAAGTCTCAATTCAGAGCGCTTGGCCGAAGAGGTGTGTTGTCGTCTCTTGATTAGGCCAAGAGCTCTTACGCATTGGTCTATAGCAATTCTCTGAGTCGTACTTCGACCCACTTTCCCCTGTTGAGGTATGATGTCGGACAATCTACCAATTCTGTGCGCTGCTCACCCGGCGTTGGTGTCTTTAGATTGACGCGCAACTGGAATTGCTTCGTCAGCTTCCCGGCCGACGTTCAGACGTGGGGAAGCACTCCCTGCTACGCGTCGTGGCTCCGGTTTACATCAATATGTCCGACCTCGAGTTGGATGCCGGGCAATTCCCGGGTGAGGAATTTGCCCTGCTCGATGTCAAGGGACTAGGATCGAATGTTTCACCGAAGGATATTCGCGATGACCTTGCTGCAAATCTGACTGGGATACCTGTAACTCGATAGCTGCAGTCTGAGGCTTACTAAGTTGAGCTACTGTAATACAACTATGAACCTGATGATTCACCCTTCGCGCATTATATCACGCCCAAGCCAGGGCCCGGCCATTCATGACCGCTCTGAAAACAATGCAGTGAGTCTTGTGTGAGTCTCTATGAGCGTAAGTATCAGTAAGTGACAACCCTCTTCGTTTTCCGGGCTGCATATAAATAAGTCTTGGACCTTACCCAAGCGTCAGAGCTTGTTTTCGGTATCGCACCGATGTGTGAATGGGCGGGAAGCTCCCAGTACTCTGCATCACGGCAATGCAACGCGAGGAAATTCTCAAGGTACTATACAATGTGCTATTAAGTGCATCAAATTTTGAACGAACGTGATGAACCTTTGTCAAACAACATGCAAGTGGCAGACTTGACGAATCCTTTTCCGACCACTGGCCTAACCATCGATCCTCCAAGAAGATGTCACCGTGCCAATTCTTGCGAATCCCATACTTAGGTTCGAGTCCAAGGTCAAGAGCTCGAGGCGACGATGACATGATGCCGCCTCGGCAGAGTCTTGGGGCGATAAATTCTCAGTCACAGCAAAAGTCACTCCAAAATACTTGTAACCACGGCCATCATGCCCCCGAAACGCAAATCTGACGCTGGCAGCGAGAGCACGGCGAAGAAAGCAAAGGTTGCCACGCCCCGCCTGAAAAAATCTAAGCGAGAGGAATGGCAGGTTCGTACACCCATGGCCAACCGACGACGCGTTTGACGGCTTTTCCAGAACCCGAAATGGTCCTCTGACAAGCCGGAGGGAGAATGGGCGCGTAAATCCGTCGACCGGTGGTGGTGAGCATCTTTTGCGGGCGTCCGACGCGCGCTGACACGTCTATGCCAGCCTACTGCCGCCCTACAACACGGGCATCAGCGAGAAAAACTGGCAGGCGTACTACGAAGAACGCGCTGCGCTCGATGAAGTCAACACGCCCGGCTCTGACGCGTCCAAGCCGATTGTATCTGAAGAGCTCGGTCAAGATACGTGGAATCTGCTGCGCAAAGCGAGCATGAACGTCGCGAAGGTCATCTACGGTAGCGTCGCCGATGAGGAGGAGCGCAAGCAAATAGCACGCGTCATCCGGGGCTCTTTGTACTACACAGATCTCTGGGGCAATGATGAGGAAGGGTAAGTTTCGAACATTCCAGTGCGACACTAGCCCGACTCATTCTGTGCTTGTAGCGGCGGCGATAATCCGCGTACTGTTAACGCCAAGACGCGCCTGTATTCACCTTATGGTCTCGGCACGTCTGTTGACTTCGTCTATGACTATCATTTCCGCGAGCGCATGACCATGGCTGCCGAGAAGTTCTCCACCTTGCTCGCACATACTCGAATGTCAATGGACTGTAACCCGAAGGAGCCACGCTTCTCTGGTGCTATCACTAAAGACCGAAATGGCCGCCAGAAACCCGAGGAGGGCTCTGTCAAGGTCATCAACATGGTAAGCTCTATAATATCCTACCTGGTGGTCGCGCCTTAACAATACTTCTTACTTAGAACGGTGCCAAGATCTCTGGCACGACCGCAGCGAACCTGTCAGACTTCGAAGAGGCGCTCTTCGGACAGACAGGTTGGTTGTCCCCGTTGAAGACGTTCCAGCTTGTTGCCTATGCTGGAACTGTCGGGCACTATCATGAGGCATACGCCAAGCAGCTGCTGGCGAAGGGAGGTCTCGACAAGTTCAAGCTCTTCCAGGAGGAGACTGATGGTAAGGAGCTCTGGGACGCGGAGAATCCGCTTTATATCGAAGCGGAGAAGGCGGCGGATTCCGAAGTGGACAGTATTCCTCAGCGCTTGTTGCTTTTGGCCAAGCAGGTGGATGAGGCGGGAGCTGATGATGATGATGAAGATGATACTCAGGCAAGGGCGGAGGCTGAGGCTGAGGCGTGGGCGAAGGCAGAGCAAGATGCTGCTGCTCTGGCGAAGCCGGAGGCTGATGCTGAGGCGGAGGCGAAGGCAGAGGCTGATGCTGATGCTGATGCTGAGGTTGACTCGGAGGAGGAAGAGTGAATGTGATTGACTGGAGCAACACACGACTTGAACTACAATTCTTCTATCTACAACATTCTTGTATGCTATAGCTACCTATATGCTACTTTCTGCTAATCGTCTTTGTCAACAATTCATATGATCCATTCAAGCCAAGGTCAATGGAGTCATGGACCCTCGTAGAGAAGACGCTGCGACGGGACGACCCGCCTCGGCCAGTTCCACTACGACCAACTTTGCGTAAGATTGTTTGAAGGAACGTAAAATTTCGAGGACAAGTCCGAAACCAGAAGCCCGCGCGCAAACCCCTTCCTCTGGAAGAACGATTCTGCATGAACCATTGCAATCTCAAACAACTTGAGTCGAACGTCGAGCAGACACACCCACTATACGATACAATGGCTTCGGATCGACATCCAGTGATTGCGGATATGCCCTCTGTCATCGACTGCTCCGCGCTTGTTTGAGAGGAGACACCGACAGAGACATAGGGACGTAATACGGAACAATGTAATGATCTGTTGATTATACAATCCTCACAGCGAACACTGGTTTGATTGCTGAATCTACTTGGTGGCAAAAGAAGGGAAAGAGTCCGTATCTTCCATTAGTGAGGCGAAGGTATATTTGCAGTCAACAAAGGAGCAGAATTATTTCAGTATGGTAGTGCAGTATGAGGTACTTGCACACGCGTGTCTTTGAAGCCGTCCTCCGTAATTAATTAGCACTGGACAGATGTCAGCCTCCACCGATCAGAGCTTTGGAAAGACACGTACTGTCATGACCTGCGCGTTGGTGTTCATGATAAGCGCGACGATGAGACCTGTGATACGTCAATAAAACAAAGTTCGAACCACTTTTTTTGCATTACCGTAGAGACCCAAGACTTCAGCGAAAATGAGGATGAGGATCTGGAAAGTGTTCAGAACGCGGCGGGGAGCAAAAGGTGGATATAGAGCGCACCATGCCGACGAAGAGCCTGGGCTGTTGAGCAGTTCCGCGGACACCAGCGTCACCAACAATACCAATGGCGAAACCAGCCGCCAGACCTGCGAGACCGACGGCAAGACCAGCACCGAGCTGTACGAAACCTTTGGCGAGAGGCATCTCGACCTCCACTGCGAAAGAGGTTGAGAAAAGGCATATCCAATGCACCAGTGAACGTACGGCCGTTGGCAATCAAGACAGAGACGACGAGACCGTAGATCTAAGATGCTTTCGTAAGTCTTCCAGCGCTTGTAAGAGAGGCAGATGCGACGCACAGCAATGATACCAGCCATGATGACGGGAACGACACACTTCATCATAAGGTCGGGGCGGAGGACGGACATGGCGGAAATGCCGACACCAGACTTGGCGGTACCGTAACTACAGCAGCATCGTCAACGTTGCGCGTACTGCCGGAAGCTGTATACACGAACCTTGCACCTATGCCTATGAACCGACCGTCATCAGCCCACTACGCTCCGTTCGGCAACAGGAGGGAGACTTACAGGTGAAGACAATGGCGCTTGTGCATCCCTGTGGAGAGCGTCGTCAGTAGAGGGGGTCGACCGCGGTGTTGCTGCGTACCATGGCGCTGAAGAAGGGAGCGTAAACTGGGCAGAGGTCGGACATTTTGCTACAAGTTGGTCTGCGGGGTAGTGGAACGGATTCGAGGACAACGACAACGACGAGGTCAAAGTGGAACGGTTGATGGCGAGGCGGTCGGCATTGGCGCTGCCCTTTCCGGTAACTGCCGGGCGGAGTTTAAATGAAATTACGAAGCACGAGATACTGCACAGCGCACTGTCTCGCCGCTCTTCAATTCACTTCCATGTTTCAATTCTGGCTGTTACTGTCACTCTCCAATCCTGCCGTATCCACGGAGGCTTACCATTGGCTCACGTGAAATTTGGCGCACGACCAGCTTCAAGGACACGCGTTCTCGCGATGCACACGAGATAGATCATCATAAGCCTGAGGACACGATGAACCACAACCCTTGAAGATATCGCGCCTTCGGGAACTACTTGACTTGCGTCCGCTCTCGTCAAGCGAAAGCGAGTTTTCAAGACAAATGATGTGCATGCATCTTCAGCAGACCGACCTACCCCTCCTAACTGATATCTCTTAAGAACTCAACAGTCCCGTCAAATCGGTACAATCTTCTCCGTCATTACCCATGCTCTGCCACCGCATCGTGCTTGCTCTTTCATGCCCCCCCCTCCCCCCTACGGTACCTCTCTCGCTACTCAATCCGTTCGTGCTGTTCACCGCCAACGTGCCGCAGCCTCAGATACCCTCTCTGGTCTTTCAATTTCCGCCTATTCCATTATTCCAGGCGCCACCGCGCCCGGCGCTCAGTTGGGCGTGTCCGCCGCGCCTGCGAATTGCCACGGGCAGCTCTCCACCTCGCTGAGCCGGATGGCGAGATTACCATAGACAGCTACAACTCGAACGCGCTGCTAATCAAGCACTGTAACCGGTATTTTGAATCTTTGTCTGTCATTTCATTTTACCTATCCAGTCTTGCACAGTACAACTGGTGGAAACCCTTTTACTTCTAGCTCCTGTTGGGTTGCTGCTTTCTCTTGCAATACGCGAAGTCAACATAAAAATGACCTTCAGGTCGTCATATCACCCGGCAGGCATCTGTGGCGCCAATTTCATTGTCTTGAGTGGCGCTGCATTGAAAGTGATGATTGGAACAAGATACATTCCCTCATGACGGTCACGAGAACATGATTTGGGCACTACTGGCCTCCTGCCGTGGATGGCGGTAGGCTTATTCTATGTTCCTTTCGGCACGCTGCACCCAGTTAGCGCCGACCGTCATAGACACCATTCAGTCGCAGATGTTGGGCGCTTCGCTTGCTCCAACCATCTCACGACTGTCCATGTGTGCTTGACCTCACTGACGAATCCTTTCCCTCAAACTGCCATGTCTGCGAAGGACCTCAAAGTTGCATCCGCTCCTTCCCTACCTTTGAGCAGCACTGAACGAACGGAATCGCGCGGGAATCGACATGCTCTTGTCTCGACCACTTCAGAGAGGGATCGCTCCATGTATTTCCGAAAGCCAGGTGGTAAGTCTTCATTGTACCACCTTTGGCTCGTGTAATCGCAGAAGTTTGACCAACAGTGCCTGAACGCGAAGGCGAAGTTGCAACCGCCGAGTCCAGAGCGATCACTTTTGAGACCTGGTACAACCAGAACGTCGGCGACCTCACCGCAGCTATAGGTCTCATACGAGACATCGATGTCAAGGATGATGTCAAGACATTGAGTCAAAGACTCAATAGAATTGTGCCTATCATGATTACTGGGTTGAAGCTCATGGGCGACATTCATCCGATACTGAAAGGTATCGTTCCTTTCAATATGCCGGGATACCTTCATCTAAGCTGTCACCTACATAGTCACAAGCAATGTCTTCGAAGCCGCTTACGCGTTCAACGAGAAGTATAAAGAAAATAGCAAAAAGATTCTCCTGGTTCGGCTTGAAATGCAGGACACAATGTTTTATTTCTTCAAGTGAATATTTCTCCTTCCACCAGCGTCAGCTTCGCTGACGTTTATGGACAGGCTGCGAAAGCTTAGTCCGGAACACCTTGACAAGGATAGCGAGGTCCTTCAGGATCTTCTCGCCCTTATCAACACCATCACGCAGGATATCCGGGAAACGGCTGCGCTGTTTGATCTGTACAGCAGCAAGAAACTGTTACGTACGCGATTTCTTGAGTTCAATTGACGACTATCTCACATCCCTGCTCCTTCCGACAGACAGACTCTGGAATGTGGAGGGCTACGAGGAAAAGTTCAAGAGCTGCGCCGAACGCTTTTCCAAATACAGAGAGAAGCTCAACCAGGCCATCAGCGTGTTCATCGCGGAAACCGTCCAAAAGACAGCGCAATTGCTCGACTCCTTCACCCAGCGGCTGGCGGATGACTTGAAGCAGCCAATGATCAACATCATCGTGTTGTTCCGGGAAGCTGAGACCGAGAAGGAGAAGAATGTTCGCAAATATCTCGAGAGCCGAGGCGGAGCAAAAGCGTTTCTCGACTCGCAGAACACCGGCTCCGTGAAGGAGCTTCTGCACATGAGCGGACAGAGCGTCGCGGATGTGTTGTCTCTGGATTCGGAATCGAAGTCATGGTCGAAGGAGAATGAGGACGCGCAGCTTTTGGCGGTGAAAAAGCAGCTGAGGGATGATTATGTGGAGGATATGAAGGATGCGCTTGACAAGCACTTGCCGCTGTTTCAGAGGAAACTGGATGAGTTTGCTGACAACTTCAAGGACGCGTTGTCCTCCGGTTTGTCCACGACCGAACGGAATATTATACACGCTTTCAACAGCAAATGGGGCGAACACGCTGGGCAGTTACATGATCTTGTTGGTGCTTTTATCAATGTCAGCGTCGTAGCTTCATTGACCATGATTCGCAGGACCTGCAGGGTTTCTGGAAAAGCAACGTAAGTCACACGAAGGTTTGGGCCGTTTGGCACAGTAACCTGAACTCTGCGTAGAAATGGACTGGCAGCGTCAAAGCGAGACTCTTCGTGCTCGCTCTTCGTGACTTCTACATCGATAAGCTGAGCTCCGTTCCGAGAGAGCCACTGCCCAGTCCTGATTCCAATTGCAACGCTTTTCTGGCCACGAACTCATCGCCAATGAAGCAACGATCCCAAGACGAGGACATCTGGGCCATGACATATTTTGATGTCCCGTATATACAGCCCATTGTGGAGGTGATAGATGATGATAGCACTGGCTTTGTCTGTATTCGCGAAGTGAACAAGTTCATCGATAGCAAGCCGGAGGGGTGGTCGTGCGTTTCTTCCTTCCTTCTCCCTTCATTCCACACTGAGTGTCCCCCAGTCTACTATGTTGGGTTGCCTTCTGGGCCGATGGTGCGTTGTTCTCCGATGCCACCGTTGCAGTGATATTCATCATGAACAGGATGGAGACTGACGGTTGATCACTACAAGAAGAACATCTACAAGACCATTGCAGAGATGCGCAATTATGCACCAGACGTACCCACAGCCAACCAGTATGCCATTGCCTGGTATCTGGGACAAAATGTCTTCAATCGCATCGACATGCTATTACGGTCTACCAATACTGAGAGACCAAACTCGTGGAACCACCCGAAACTTCGTGCCCTCGTCCAGGAGTACATGAGGCAGGAGGAGAACCGCTTACGCTGTAAACTGCTGCTTGACACGCGGCTCACTGTAACGTTAGTAACTGGTACCGGTAGAATCGAACGCGTAGGAGCACTCTCGCCCATGGTTCGAAACTGTGACATCTAACGCGTTTCTAGTTCATCTATCCGATGCTATATCTCATTCTTCGTCATCATCTGGATATCGTCCAGCTGGCCTGCAAGCTACAACCCGGCGATCAGGAGAAGACAAAAGCGCCCAAGTATATCTTGGATCAAAAAGAAGTTGGCGACATGCTGTCCTCCCTCGATGCGGTCTTTGCAGCTATGGACGTGCAGATGCACAATCTCGAAGGTATGCGATCCTTTCGAGCAGTCTTGTTGTACGTTCGATTGAGTTTTCGGCTCTCTAGCTCTTTTTCGGCAGTATAACTCAAATGTTCTGCAACAGTTTGAAAATACAGCATTCGGTCTGGTATGTCGCCCGTTGGTGTTTTTGTGCTATGTGTCGTGCTGACAAAAGTGGGCAGTTCACCCTCACATATCAGTCATCCAACGCGAGAGCGGACAACTCTCTGGTCACCTATCCCATCGAGAATAAACTGCTTTTTGAAGAGACGTTCGACGATGACGATGACGAGCATGGCTCCAAGTCAGGTGCAGCATCACCTGTGGCATTTGAATCAGAGGATCCCGCCAGTATCCTCAGATACAGCCCTCGTACTCCGATTCGTCCTTCTGATGTGTACAATTTCTGTTCTGCTGATATTTCGGACTGCGCTTATTACGCACCGCCGCACGACTCGCCGCTGTTGGGCTCTTGGACGGGTCAGCTCTGGACCAAAACGGGATACAGATCCGAGGAGGAGACATCGCAGGCGCGGTACCCAATGGTGCACATCATCGTTTCAGCAGTATCGGATGAAGGGATGATTGAGATGAAGGCGATGTCGTCTTACGGGATGGCGCCAGTACTACCGGGTTCCGTGACAGAAGCACGATCCGACAAAATCGACGACGCTAGTTCAAATGTGCAACTTGAAGAAGCGGACGGGGAAGCGGCGAATGAGGAGGACGAAGTGAATTCCGCCATCTCTGGAGAATCTAGCAACTCGTCTTCGTTGGACTCACTACTCCCTGGTACAGGACCATGGTTCAGCATTGTATTGGCGTTCCCTGATGAACCAATGCACGCTGTCCTGAGAGGAAGAGTCAGGGACGACGGACAAACTCTCTCAGGCTCGTACAAGGAGGTATATCGGCCTGGGGGCTACGAACTGGGCAAGGGAACGTTCTTCTTTGGGCGTACACCGCCTGCGTTCTATCGGTATCTCCCTCTTCAAGATGAGCGGCCATCTATCGAGGCCTTTAGTATCAACGGACAAAAGGACTCTAAAAGGCTGTGGACCTTCGCATTGGACGCGGTCCGGGACCAAGTGCAACGGCGCACACGCTCGCGCGCTATGAGATTTAAGCGTGTTGTCCAGATGCGATGGATGGTCGAGCTGGTCACCAAACAGCAGATGGATTACTTGAGGCTGGCTCCTCGTATGACGTTCACCGACGAGGACAATCGGAAGCTGGTCGCTCTATCCAGCCAAATGTCAATCATGGACGCCGCGTTCTGCGCTCGACAAGCGAGGGATAGCGTGTTGGGGAGTTGGAACCTGTGCTGGTAAGTACGCTCATAGGCGATTCAGCGATCCGGCGACTCACTCACGTCTCATTGAGGAATGTATGGTGTGACAGTTGCAATGGTGGTATCGCCGGCTCCAGAAATCTATGCACTGTCTGCATCGACAAAGAGTTCTCAGACACGTATGACCTCTGCGACGCATGTATCGACACATGTGGCTCGCTGCATGACATGGTGCATGAGCGCTCGCATGCAGTCGTCAAAGTGACCACCATGCTCCCGTCTGGGTGTCTGGCCTGGATGATACCCAGAGCTCGGAAGGTCGCACAGTACGTCAAAGAACAGTGTGCACCCAACGAGCAGAAGGAGAAGGAAGACGTCGACTCGACCTCTGATACTACACGAAAGTGCTTGATAGGCGAATGCGGGTCGAAGACGTCGGTCGAGTTCCCCTTCTGGGTTTGTCTTCAGTGTTCAAGTGAGCTTTGATCTGTTTTTGTCTTTTTACTGCTAGCAAACTAACGATGCTTGCAACCAGACGTGGATTACAGTCATATTCGGTACGTATGCTCATCTTGTGCACAACAAAAGTACGATCCCGCGAGACATTCCCTGGAGGTGCAGTCCGGGTGGCAGAGGAGCCACGAACAGTGGCATTACTTAGTGAGGATAACGGACTCCACTCTACCTCAGGAGCCGATGGACATGGAACGACGGCTGGCGCTGTTGGACGCAAAGGTCCAGGATTTGGCCACACAGCAGGAGTTGAGATTTGCGGCAATCGAATCGAGCATCAATGAACGCTTTGCCAAATTGGAGGGCATGCTCGAAAAAGTCCTCGGTACGAGCAATGAAGGTACACATTGCTGATCCAAGCCTTGAGAACTCGGCTGGGATCGAAATGGGGAACAGGGAAGGCGACGACCTCCATCTGAGCGAGCTGCATTGGCGTCTATATATGTTACGAACTATCCTACCGTACTATTACTAACGGTGTGCTTTACATCCGTCTTTTCTTGCTTTCCTGATGGTCCAATTAGTCAATATTGCCGATGTATGAAGTTGGAAAGACGCACCTCGCGTTCATCCTCCCAATCCATGTCTCGCTTGTTGCGTGATGGAGAGTCGATGGCCATCATATTGTCTGAAGCATTCTGGGTCTGGGACGGTAACCATGCGTTGATTTTGGAGTCCTCCCCGCCTGTGACCAGGACGCCGTTCTAGGTGATCGTGAGTAATCATATACGACGGGGAAAGGTGAACAGAGGCCTACCTCTTTATCCCAGAGAAGCGCGCGTACGACACCGTCGTGTCCGTGACTCCAGATGTTGTGGATGTACCATGAACCCGAGTCTGGGTTGGATAGAAGGGCGAAGTCGCCTCTGTGGCGCGCGTCAAGGATCATGTTCGAGATGTGAGTGACGATGATACGCACTCATTGGAGCCGACGAAGATAGCAGGCTGATCGTCTGCGAGAGTGACGCAGTTCACAAGGTAGTCTGTCACCCAGGTGTCGCCTGCGTGCAACGACGGTCCTCTAATGTCTATGCTTTGGAGTTGGTCTAACTAGGAGATGGTTAGTCGAGAGTGCATGTAGTCAACGAGAGACAGATGCTTGCGTTGTTGGTCCATGTTCCAAACGTCTCCATGTCACTAGCAGCCCATAATTTCTGGTAGCCTGGCATCCACCCTGCTTGCGCGACGCTGGTGCCCCAGTTCGCCACGACAGAGACAGCCTCGTCCTCATCGGGCTCGTTTCCGTTCGAGAGACAGATCAAGCCATCAGTGGAAGCAGACAGCAAGGTGTTATCTGGCGCAAACTGCAAGACCGTGACATCATCTGAATGTGTAGATCCATGTGTACGGAGCGGTGTTGCGGGTTGCCGTGGATCCCTGACAAGGTATGAGCTATGACAACAGGAAAACCCAAGGAGTTACACACCAGAAGAATATGTTGGCATCGTCGCCCTGTAAATCAGATCCAGCAGCAACTGTCAACCCGTCCTGCGAGACATCGCAACACAGAAGCGGCATATTTTTCCCGAGATTGGTCACTGAACAACGCCTTTAAGCGGTCAAAAACTTTAGTGAGGCGTACAGAGAGGCGTATTTACTTTTGATGCTGTGAGAGTTTGAGCGATCGTCCCAGATTTTGACGGAGCCGTCGTGTCCTGATGAGACGAGGGATTGCCGTGCGAATCCGGCAATAGATTCGACCGTCCGGAGAGACGTGGTCGCGGTTTCGTGGCCAGCTAAAGATTGAATGTGGCGCATGGATGCTTTATCGTATATGTCGATAGTGTTTGCAGGCGCGGACGAGGCTGCAGCGTAGTGACCAGGCAAGGCTGCGAGGGCGATGACATAGGCATTCGTGGGGAGATGCGTCGTGTTTGACGGTGAGGTATGTCGCGAGAACTGGGCGGAGGGAATGAGCGACTGAGCCATCTCTGCGATGAACAAAAAAGTAGAGCAGTGATGATCCGATCGACCAAGCACGCGTGTTTGGCGCCGGCACGTTCGGCACGGCGGCGGACCCTTGTTTGCTGAGTAACGGCAGTTGGCTTTCTCGTGCTCGCAGCTTTGACCATCCACGCCAGTCCCTCTGCCTAGGCTCCCCCGCGCAAGAGGCACAGCGGTGCACGACAACCTGCACATTCCTTTCTTTACTTCCCCACTGTCCTTGTCAGGAATTTCCGTTCTTTTCTACTCGAATTAAATCCAAAAAAATATCATGCAAGTCGACAACAATGATCTTCAAGCGCAGCACCGCGTATGCTCTGTTTTCCGGCCTTATTCCAACACCCTCACTGTTCTCCTCGCAGTTCGAATCGTTCAAACTCGGAAAACCCAAGCCCACGCACGCTCATGCCCGCTCCCACTCACGAAATACATCCATGTCTTCATTCTCCTTTGGCGCCTCAAAATCCACCCCAGCGAACATGGCTGACACGCCCCCTCCCTCCGCCAAGCGCAACTCGCACCACAGACGCAGGTCTTCGGTGTCCACCCGTCGGGAATCGGCCGAGATGATGGGCATGGCCGTCCCCGACCTGCCCCAGGCCATTTCGGACGAAAACATCAATCTCGGCGACAAGGACTCCATTCGCCGCAGGGCGTTGTGGGCGCTCGAGGGCAAGCCCGATGCTTCCTACTCCAAGGTTGAGATCCCCGAGCTCATGACCCCAGACAGCGAGCCCAAGGGCTTTGACTTTCGTGAGCGACCTCTCTTACGTCTTTCTGTCGCCAGCTTATTTAGCCTCTAACTCAGCCTCGAAACCTTCATTCCCTGCCGGCACTGGCGCCAATCCCGCCCTGTCATCGCTCATGTCGAACAAGCGGGAGCGGGACTCGTTTAAACTCCTAGGCGTCAGCTCCTCTAAAGACCTACTGCACACATTAGTGGAAGAGGACGAGGACGAGGACGAAGCTAGTCTCACATCCGTCTCGCCATTGTCCCTCGAAGACTCAACTGTGCCTGCACTGAGGCCGCTTACCTCCAAGCCACGTCCCGCGACACTTAGCCTCCGTCCCCTGTCCCTGACTCCTGATAACATAGCCCACAATGCTTTTGGCCTACCGACACCTCCCAGTACATCTCAATCACACCCTCGTTCAGGTCTCAGATCATTGTCCCTGTGCTCTTCTGATTCTCAAGCCCCATCACCACCAACAACTGCGACCTCTCGTAAACCCGTCCTCAATCTAGAGATTGCCGCCGACGGATCTCTCATCAAGCGGTCATCGGATGATTCCCCTGCAGATATCAAGGCTTCTCGTCGCAGCAGCATTGCCTACAAACGATCTTCCTCGTCGCCCTCGTCGTCGTCGTCGGGCGCCGGTCTTCCAACGCCGGAGATGACACCCACTTCTGTCAGTCACCGCTCCCTCAGCAGTGTTGCGACCGACGACGATGATGCATTCTCTGTTTCCTCCAGCTCTTCACGACAAAGTCGTCCTCTCAGCGCTAGCGAGCAACATTTTTTATTCAAAAGTCACAACGCGCTGCTGACCCGTATAATGGACCTCGAACGCGGTCTCAGCTCCCGGCGTCGTGACGATAGCTTCAGTTCGCGGCCCACCTCTGCTCTCTCTGATGTCTCAAATACCTCCTCTGCTGCTGACGACGAGATGTTGCGCCTTGTCGCTGATCTCAAGTCGGAGCGAGATGAATTGAAGCGGGATGTTGAGGGTTGGCGCGAACGAGTTGCTGATATGGAGAAGCAGATGGGTACTCTTGTAAAGAGGGTTGAGAACGAGAGGCGGGAGGCTTGGGTCGCGAGATCCAAGTGCGGAATGGTGGAGGTCGAGCGCACTGGCTTGGCCAAGGAGGTGGAGAGCCTCAACACGCAGGTCCTTGGTCTACGAGGCGAGAACCGCGTTCTGCAAAGCGAGGTCGACCGCCTGTGCAAGGACAAGTCTGCACTGGAGGAGGAGATCGCTCGTCTCAAGGCTAGCCAGGATGCGCCCACGACTCCCAGACCATGGGAAGCATTTGGTCGTAAGCGTGGCACTGTTGGGTCCTCGTTGGATTCCGCAAGCACATCATCAGTTACGGATGTGGATCTTGATGAGTCGCCGATGGAGTTTGGTTTCTCACTAAAGTCTGTCGCTGAGGAGCCTGAGGACACTTCTGGCTATCTCTCGGACGAGGACAACGGCCTGGCTGGGTACGAAGATGAGGACGAGGACGACGTCGACCTGACGAACAGCCCGATCTCGGATGACGAGTTTGGGTCGGACGATGGCTTCCCGCGCTCTGTGGTGGTCTTGAAGAACACGTCAGAACAGGATCTGGTGACTGGACTTGCTACGCCTGCGAAGACGCCGCCTTCACACCAGTCCCGCGCTTCTCTATCGAAGACGTGGACGTTCCCCCGCGGAACCCATGCGCCGCGTGTCGTTAGCTCTGGCAGCTCAAATGAGGTTGACAGGTTCTTTGGCTGCCTGGATGACAGGGAGGACAGCCCTGTGATTGCTGCCGACGACGAGGACCCATATAGCTTTGAGCGGAGCAAGGGTCTGTTTGCCAGCGGTTTCAAGTGCGAGGATACCGATATGCCCGCTTGGTTGCTCGGTGATGCTGTAGTTGAGGAGAAGGGGCTCAATGTTGTGATTGAGGCCGACGAAGAGGAGGAGGAGGAGGAAGACAGCGAGGCGACGAAAGTCGATGCGGACGACGACGACGACGACGTGTTTGACGGTGTCATTGGTGGTATCAAGATCACTTTTACACCGCCTTCCGACGATCCTTTCGAGCATATGACACCGAAGGCGCCTACGTCCCCCGTCCCCGTCCCTCAGAGCCCCAAGTCGCGCTACGAGCCTCTTCCTGGATTCGATGTCGGAGAAGACGAGGAGCAGGAGGGGACGCGGACGCCGTTCAACTTTGGTCGTCCGCTTGTCAAAACGGTCACTCCGCCTCGGCGCACTCCCTCACCCTCTTCTATTCCACGTGCCGTCTCGCGCCCTCATATGTCTGACTTGCCTACCTCCCACTCTACACAAACCAACTATAGCTATCCAACTCCGCCGAAGCGGGCAGCGCACTCGTTCATCCCCCAGCCCATCTCGCCCAAGCCCAAGCCGACCACAACATTCATGCGGCAACCCGCGCGCAAGCCTCTCGTTGCGGCGCATCACAACGAAGTTGGGAAGGCTCTTGATAAATCATCAAACGGTTCGGTCCCTAGCCTTCAGACTACCGAGAGTACGTCTTTACTGATTCAACGTTTCGCGCTTGTAGTGGACGATGATATGAACACAGTTGGCAGGTTCCCCGATGATCCATCGATGGGCGCTGGGCCGTCGGTGATGGCGAGTGTGGATTTGGGCCGGCCCAGTTCTGACGAGAGTCCAAAGTCTGCTTCTTCTTGGTCCCCGCGGCTGTTTTCTTCGTTCACGAGCTACATCGGGCTGTCTTTGTCACCGAAGATGGACGAGCCTGCTGTGGTTACCCCACCGCAGGAGAAGCGATATGTGTCGAAGGAGCAGCAGCTACAGAAGTTGAAGGCTCGACTCGAGAAGGAGGGTTCGGCGATCGTGCCTTTTGCTGGTGATGTGTGCCAGAGATGCCATGATGACGATGCGGTGTTTTTGTAAGGCGAGTCCTTTTCTTTTCCGTTACGCGCAAGTCGTACATAGCGCTGACGTGTATAATGCTGCAGATATTGTTCTTGGTCTGTGCCTTCTGGACTGGTAGTTATATATTCTGAAGTGATGATGGTTTTGTCAGGTTTGATACGTACTTTTTCCTCTCCGCTCCCCACCCCCTCCCATCCTAACCCACTTCTCTTCAATCTATTCGCTGTTGTTCCATATATATATACGCTCGTAGCTAGATGCTAAAACGGACGCTATCATCAGGGACTTGCCCTTTTGTATTCTCAGTGTAATATTATTTGACCCATCGCGAAGATTCGCTTCTCTGCAAATACCTATGCCCTATGCTTCATAATCGAGAGGCTCATCGTCGGAGCCTAGGCTATACTTTGAACACAAGTCACTGTTCTTCAGACCGCCTTCGAGAACAGTCCATTCGCGCGCCCGATGCTCGGGCTCGAAGGGGAATAACACACTTCTATTAGATACCGTTTGAACCTCCAGCCTACAGAGAAATGGAGAAAGGAAGGATTAGAGATGTACGTCTATATAATGAGCATCCAATCTTCTCTATAGGCTGCCCTCAGCCATCTTCGCCTTGTAGTAGCGAACCATCTCCTCCAAGCCCATGCGAACAGTCCACCTGTTCTCCCAGCCAAGGGAAGCCTTAGCACGGGTGGTGTCGGCCCTCCTCTTCTGGGGGTCGTCAGTGGGGAGATTCTTGTAGACAACCTGGACGCGGCGTTCGCGCTTGACACCGTCCTCGTCCTGGACCTTCTCGACAATATCCCGAACGAGCTCCGCAAATTCGCCGATGGAGAACTCATCGCTGCTTCCAATGTTGACTGGACGAGAGTCTTCACCGTTCATGAGGAGGATGAGGCCGTCGATGAGGTCGTGGATGTATTGGAAGGAGCGGGTCTGCGTGCCGTCGCCGTATACGGTGAGGTCCTCGCCCTTGAGCGCCTGCACAATAAAGTTGGAAACTACGCGTCCATCGTAGGGGTTCACTGCGAGCAGATGGAGTTAATGAGCCATATGTAGTAAAGGAGGCTAAATTACTCACTGCGCGGGCCGTAAGTGTTGAAGATGCGGGCAACACGCACATCAACGCCATCTTGACGTTGATAGCCGTAAGTGAGAGTCTCAGCAACACGCTTCCCCTCGTCGTAGCAAGCACGAGGGCCAATGGGGTTGACGTGTCCCCAGCTGAAGAATGTATTGCTTTAGTATCTTAACTAGCGGCGAATGGAAGTTGCCGCACTATTCTTCGGTTTGAGGGTGCACTTCCGGGTCACCGTATACCTCTGGAGCAGACATAGGAGAAGATCATCGCGGCAGCAAGGAAGCACGTACCAGATGTACTAGTGATGAGGAAGCGAGCCTTCGTGCGCTTAGCCAGGCCGAGCATGTTCAGAGTTCCCATGAAGGAGGTTTTCACCGTCTTGACAGAGTTGAACTGGTAGTGAGGAGGCGATGCAGGGCATGCGAGATGGTAGATCTCTACAGATCGTCGTCAGGAATGATAACTCTCAGAGAGTCGATGCGAACTCACGGTCGCACTCGATCATGAAAGGCTCGACGACGTCGTGGCGGACCATCTCAAAGTTAGGGTGGCCAATCCAATGCGAGACAGTGGTCTTGGATCCGGTGAAGAAATTGTCAAGGACGGTAACATCGTGGCCAAGGAGCATAAGGCGGTCGACGAGGTGAGAGCCGACAAATCCAGCGCCGCCAGTGACCAAAATGCGCTTCCTCTCGGAAGGTGAAAGGAGCTTCACGGGAGGGAAGCGGGTGAGGGTGGTATACGAGATGGAGCTGGTTTCGGGGTGGTAGATGGACTTGGACTGGTACTCGGCGCCATCCCCGGTGGATAACTTGGCATGCCTAGCTTCCTCCGCTTTCTTGGGCTCGGCCGTGGTCACGTAGTGTGGGCGAAGGTAGAGAGCGCGCAGGGCATCGAGGCCGACAGTGCTGTCGAAGCCAAAGGAGTTGTACCCAACGGCAGTGATCTCCTGGCCGTTCTTATCCAGGGTGACGATCTAATCAGAACAGTGGTGAGCGATGATTCGGACGTGGTCTACGACGCGCCGGACGACGACAACGACGGGCAGCATAAGAAGACATACAGAGGAGGACATGGTGGTGAGAAGAAGAGAGATGGCTAGGGGCCGACTTGCTTCCGTGCACGAAACGTTTTTATGTTTTTTCCTTACCAAATGGTATTACATATTCCGGGAACACGTTCGAATTCCTTCGCACGGTCTCGCACGACCGCGCCCTGCATCGATGGCAACCAAAGTGCATCGCCTTCATTCATTTGCGTACGACATGGTCGCGAAAACTGGAACTGAAGAACGCGCTCTCACTGCGGCCGAGATTCATCCAGGTGGCTTCAAGAATGCCGAGAATACCGTGCAAGCTGTCGTTCTGACTAGCTCTCCATCAGTCCCAGAACCTTTGCTGCTTTGCGTTCTTGTGTGCGGAGTTTCTGATACCACATTTCGAAATATTGCTATTCTCTTTCATCACCGAAGCGTCAAAAGCTAACTCAGACAGGACCGACCGGAATATATTGATTGAACTGTTCAATGTGGAATGCAGGGTCTGTGTAATTCCATTGGACGGCGATCAGGACCAGCCTCAGGACTCATTCAAGTCGGGTGGTGATTGTGCGCGTCTAGTCCACTAGAATGAAGCACCACGTCGTAGAAGGCGCTAGTCACAGTATCTGTTTGGGGAGGTAGAAGCTGGTATTGTCACCCACTCCAGTGAATCCTTTTGGCGTGAGGGCGACCCGGCCAAGATGACACCTTCGAGCCTCGAGGTGCTTCAGAGTTGGGAGGCCCAAAATCACTGTTTCTGCATGGTTCGCTCTCATGGAGGTCCTTTTCAATCGCATGGAAAAGGTCGGAGAAGGTTTGATTTGCGGCTTTGCAGTCCATTTTCCAACGCGAACAACAGCGGGGGAAGACATATATCCCTATCACGACCTAATTGTAAGGAAGGCGCGGAGTGGCGTGCCGTATTGGGTATCACGACTGGTCAGTTGATAGATAGAATCCGTGGAGTATGATACATGGATGATTGGGCTCACAAGGAGACTCCAACGAGTTTAGTTGCGGGTATACTAGACTCACGCATCACTTCAAATGCCTCCCTATTGGTGTTGAGGAGTTAGAATGACTTGGCAGCAACTTTGGTCATCGAACCTTTGATAGCACCTTTCTCTACCGAGCTGTGACCAATGGTTCCACGACGCTTGCGGCCATGCTGAGAAATGTCCGTTACAGGCTCAGATTCTGGTATTCCGAGCGGTTTGTCCAGCGGCTCTGTCTTTTGTTTCGAGCTATGGACGAGCTGGCCGGCATAGGAAATTCCGTCTTGGCCGCCGCTGAACCAATGGTCCTTGTTTCGTTCGGAGAATCTATGTAGAGTGTTGTGAACGAGGGAGGCCCGTCAACGCACTGGATACACGTACTTCCGTATAGGGCGACCGTGAATGTCGAGTGGATTTAGCCTAGTATCCGCGCGCTGGAGAGACACCGCAATTTCCTCAGCTTGCTTCTGGAGGATTTCCGGCGGTAGGATGCAAAAGGAGAGCGGCGACATCGGGTCGCGGTTTGCGATCATGGAATCCCTTCCTTCCTGCGCCTCGGAGAGCTTGCGCAGAGCATCAGCCATGCGATCGTAAATGACCACTTGCGGTAGAGGGATGCTGGGTATCAGTGGTTGTTGTTTGAGAAATTTTGTGAAGACTTGAGTGACTATCGAGGTGTTTGCAGTGAGCAATGACAGCGATCCAGATGCGCCTACGGAGGTCAGAAACCGCACGTGAAAGACGCCACATCAATACTTGCCCTTGACCGGATACAAGACGGCGCCATCTCCGGGTACACCAGTGAGACGGCCTCTCAATTCCTCTGCATACTTGATTGGCGCAGTATCATTTTGGTCTCCCTTCCATGGTGTGAGTGCACCAGAAAGAATTACACCGAGGGCACTTACATGCATGAGCAGAACCGGACAGGTTATACCCTTGAGCATATCACTTGTCAGAGGCCGGCGCTGCCGTGGACATGAGTACTTACTCCCAAAACCTTTCTGAGAACCTACATGTATGAAAAGATTACGCAACTGTATTACCCGATGTCTTTCTTGCGGAGAAGCCTCTACCTGCCAATACGCCACTATCTGATCGAGAAATCAGAGACAGTAGGTTTCTTGGTAGGTTAGGATTTGCGTACATCGTCCATCAGGTCTGGATCACAATCCTACTGGAGTGTTGGCGCGATCCGTCAGAGTGCTATAATCACGTACCGGTCCAGCTATGACTCGAATGAATTCCTTCGCAGCTAATTCCATCGTTTCTAAATCCTTTGGAAAGCACCACTGTTCTACCATTTCTTCAACTGCCCCGAAAACCCAGCGAAGCCTGTAATGAGGGTCAGGGAAGTACGGAGAAGCGCATGGTAATATCATTGTAATATCACGTACTCTGTCTGCGGAGGAACGTTGCACAGTGTGAGGCTGGCACACATCTCTGGGAAACTGTCGACGATTCAGCAGAGATCGCAACTGTTCCCTGGAAATGACAGGCGCACAGATAGGCAAAGCGAAGAGCACAACTGACTGATGCATTGTCGTGTGCTAGTATATGACTTTTAGGGAGTCGGAGTTTCTGCAGGGGCACTCTTGAGTACACACCAAGGTTGGGAGGGCAGCGCACGAACCATATGGCATAGCGCCAAATCCGCAGCATCCACCCAGCCGTCGTGGCGCGCCGTTGCCCGGGAGGTCGACTTGCCCGCGACACGCATGTCGAAAGCGATGATATTATAATTTGCGTGCAGCCTGGGATCTCCAAACTGGCTCTCCAGCCACGTAGTGTCGAGGGAATATGGCGGCAGCATGATCACAGTCGCCTTATCCGTGTCAAATCCGCCGACGTTGCCGAATAGACTGTTCGTGTAGTAGAAAATGGAGGCATAGTCGTCGTCAGAATAGAGATCCACAAAAGGCATCGTAGTAGTCTCGACTGTGTATCGAACGGCACTGGCTAGCAAAACGAGTCGGAGGAGCAACGGAGCAACAGGGACGCGATCTGTGCATGATGATTGAGATAATAGAAGAAGAACCCTGCAAGAGGTGGACGACCGGCTATACTTATGGCTAGCTGGGGAAAGTACGTGAGCTCGACCGGCTAGCGTACTGGAAAAATGTAAGCAAGTCTTTGAGCGGCACTGGAAGCTCTGGTGAGAGTCAACACATGGTGACCTTGATTGCTAATTTGGTGATGGCACTCAGGCAGCTTAGACTGTCGACCATTATTTAAGCTTGCTTGAGTCGAGCACAAGTCGAGCAGGCGGTATTTGTGTCTGACTGAGCCTGACGCCCACCGCCGGAGTCGAGCAGTGGACAGTTGCGCAATGTTCACAAAAACATAAGGAAACTCGACCGAGAACAGAGTCACAGAGGTGGGTATACTGTATTATTACTCTACTATTATGACTCTACCTACAGGTAACCTACTTCAATAGTCTCCCTACTGATGTTGAGGAGTTTGAAGTAACGACTTTGACCATCGAACCTTTGATAATGACGTCTTTCTCTACCGAGCTGTGACCAATGGTTCCACGACGCTTGCGGCCATGCTGAGCGATGTCGGTGACAGGGTCGGATTCTGGTATCCCGAGCGGTCTGTCCCGCGGCTCTGACTTTTGTTTCGAGCTATGGACGAGCTGGCCAGCATAGGAAATTCCGTCTTGGCCGCCGCTGAACCAGTGGTCCTTTTTTCGTTCGGAGAATCTATGTAGAGTGTTGTTAACGAGGGAGGCCCGTCAACGCACTGGATACACTTACTTCCGTATAGGGCGTCCTTGCATGTCCAGTGGAGATAGCGTAGAATCCGCGCCCTGTAAATACGCCGCAAGGTCCTCGGCTTGCTTCTGGATTATATTCGGTGGTAAGATACAAAAGGAGAGCGGCGACATAGGGTCGCGGTTGGCGATCATGGCGTCTTTCACTTCGTGCGCCTCTGAGAGCTTCTGTAAAGCATTTGACATGCGCTGGTGCATGCCCACTTGGGGTATAGGGACAGTGGGTATCAGCGGTTGTTGTTTAAGAAATTTCGCGAAGACTTGAGTGACTATCGAGGTGTTGCCATTGAACAATGCCAGCGATCCGGATGCGCCTATGGAGGTCAGTGACTGTAAGTGAGGGACGTCACATCAATCCTTACCTTTGACCGTATACAAGACGGCGCCATCACCGGGCACACCAGTGAGACGGCCTCGCAGTTCCTCCGCATATTTGATTGGCGCAGTGTCGCATTGGTCTCCCTTCCATAGCGTGAGTGTATCGCAGAGTAACACAGAGTGCACTTACATGCATGAGCAGAACCGGACAGGTTACACCCTTGAGCATATCACTTGTCAGAGGTTGACGCTGCCGTTGACGTTAGTATTAAACACCCGTGCCCTCTTACAAAGAATTACATGTAACCAAACATGACGCCTCTGTAATAGCCGAGTTCTTTGTTGCGGAGGAGACTCTACCTGCCAATACGCCACTAGCTTCTCGAGAAGTTAGAGGCTGAGGTCCCCATTAGTCAAGTCATGCGTACATCGTCCTTCAGGTCTAAATCACAGTTCTATCGAAGGGTTAGCGTGGTCCGCCAGCAAGATACATTCTCTTGCCGGTCCAGCTATGACACGGATGAAATCGTTTGCAGCCAATTCCATCGTATCGAGGCCTTCAGGGAAGCACCAAAGGTCTCCCATCTCTTCGGCTGCCTCGAAGACCCAGCGCAGCCTGTTGAGCTGTGAGTATTAAGAAAGTACTCAGAGATGAATGGTACATATAACGCACTCGGTCTGCGGAGGGATGTTGCACAGTGTAAGGCTGGCGCACATCTCTGGGAAGCTGTGGACCAATTAGATAACATGACGAGTGTTTTGGAACGAAAGAGACGAACAGGAAGGCAAAGCGAAGAGCACAATTGACTGAGGCATTGTCGTGCGCTAGTATATGACTCTTGGGGAGGCGAAGTTTCTACGTGGGCGTTCTTCAAAACGGACAGAGGCGAGGGGGGAAAACACAAACCATATAGCATAGCGCTAGATCCGCGGCATCCACCCAGCTGTCGTGGCGCGCCGTTGGTCGAGAAGTCGACTTGCCCGCGAGACGCATGTCGAAGGCAATGATATTATAGTGTGCGTGCAGCCTGGGATCTCCAAACTGATTCTCTAGCCACGACGAGTCGAGGGAATATGGCGGAAGCATGATCACGGTTGCCTTGCTCTTGTCGAACCCGCCGACGTTGCCAAACGGACTGTTCGTGTAGTAGAAAATGGAGGCATAGTCGTCGTCGGAGTAGAGATCCACATGAGGCATGATAGTAGTGTTCAACCGTCAGACGCCGCCAGCGAGCGAAGGGAGGAAGCAAGGAGGAAGTGGGAGGAGTGAGCAACGGAGCGACAGGGACGCTGTGTATGTTCATGATAAATTTGAAGAACCCTGCAACAGTGCAGGAGGCGGCGAATATTGGTGACGTTATTATGTATATTGAGAGTAGGGTCATGCGGCTACTCCGCCGTTGGTCGTTGCTCGTCGAGGTTGCCAGCAGAAGCTGCGCGAGCTTTCATACGGCTAGGTCGGTGTCAGATGAACCAACGACTAGCGATAGTATCAAAATGGCGATAGCCAGCACCGATCACGACGGCATAAGTCAACATCAACGTTTCTGAGTGCCTACATTGAGATTGAGAAAGTACGGAATAGTGGATCATATTGAAGACCATGAGTTGGCGGTCCTGGGCTTGGTGGGTCAGTCTAAGAATGTGGTGCAGGCTGAGGTGGTGATTTAGCTTGATATGCAGCAGAGGGCAAGAGTTTGGCAAGGTCGATCAGTGGTCGATCAAATTATTGATGGTCCCTCTCCCTCCGACCGCCATCACGTCCGACAGCGAAGCCGCGCTCATGGCAAGCGCTCACACACTCGCCACTAGCTTGTTCGATTTCCGTTTGACTACCTTATTGAAGTGGCCCTACTTCTCGAGCAAACACGACAAGACCAACGACTTCCATATGTTCTCACATGGAAACTCCGACTACAAAAGCTCATCTCGAGGAGAAATCGTTCCCGACGCCTTGCCAGCAGATGGCTGCCCGCTCTTCTCTATTCTCACTCGCCAAAATTTCCAAGCCGAGCCCTCACATTCCATCTTATTCCGCAAAGAGGTTACGCACTGGCAAGTACAAAAGAGGCCATGACGCATCCCTTCCTCCCGATGAACCGTCCCCGCCACTCAGTTGCTGATCTCTCATAAGTACCGACAGGGACTGCATTGTACGCTGACTGCTGATCGCTCTTTTCGCATCAAACCAAGCGAGTCAATATGTTTTACCCTCGAGATCATTGCATTGTAGCTCTACATCACACTTCTACTTCTCATGTACTACATACTTCTGCCACGCCGCTCTCGCTTTCGCCGCACCAGTCTCTTGCTCTCTCTTTCTCTTTCCTCTAGCCAATGCACTCTATGCACCTACTCGGCTGTGTGTCTGCCTCCAAACTTTGCTTCATATAAGATTCGTAATTTTACATGAGACTTTTCCCTCTCCGAACTCGCATGGAACCGCACCCTGCCTATAAGACGAACCATTCACCTCGACATCATGCAAGAGGGAGCGCTTCCATCTGGCTTCCATAGTAGATCTTCTACTAATCAAAGCATCGAGGTTTAGCGCGAAGATTACAAAAGACCCCTTCGTGTTGCCTTCGTGTCTGAATATATTGTTATGGCTACCATACATCGTCATTGCTACAATGATACATGGTTGGTCGGGGGTGATTACAAGGAACATAAACAGAATCGAATAAAGATACTGGCGGGTATAGTTGACCGAGGGTTTATTTCAATAGCCTCCCTACTGACGTTGAGGAGTTTGAACTGACAACTTTGGCCATCGAACCTTTAATAACGCCCTTCTCGACCGAGCTGGGTCCGATGGTTCCACGACGCATGCGGCCATGCTGAGCCATATCCGTTACAGGCTCGGATTCTGGTATCCCGAGCGGTCTTTCGCGCGGCTCTGACTTTTGTTTCGAGCTATGGGCGAGCTTGCCAGCGTAGGAAAGTCCGTCCTCGCCACCGCTGAACCAGTGATCCTCCTTCCGTTCAGAGAATCTATGCGAAAAATCGTGAGCAAGGGAAACACGCCAAGGCACTAGGTGCACGAACTTTCGTATAGGACGACCGTTATCGTCGAGCGGTACAAACGTTTTATTTGCGAGCTTGCGAAATGCCGCAAGTTGGTCAGCTTGCTTTTGGATGATTTCTGGTGGTAGAATGCAGAAGGAGAGCGGCGACATCGGGTCGCGGTTGGTAATCATGGCGTCCTTCACTTCGTGCAGCTCTGAGAGCTTCTGTAGAGCATTGGCCATGCGCTCGTGAACGTCCACTTGGAGGGGAAGAGTTGGTATCAGCGGTTGTTGTCTGAGGAATTTCGAAAAGATTTGAGTAACTATCGAAGAGTTGCCTTTGAACAATGTCAATGATCCGGATGCGCCTACGGAGGTCAGGGACAGTGCTTAAAGAACGCCAATTAAACACGTACCTTTAACCGTGTACAGTATGGCGCCAGGACCGGGTACACCAGTAAGACGGTCTCTGAACTCTTCCGCATATTTGACTGGCGTCATATCACATTGTTCTCCCTGACGCCCGTTTAGCCCGTTTGAGTACGCACGCTCAGGGAGAAAGCACAAATAAAACTTACATGCATGAGCAGAACCGGGCAGGTTATGGCCTTGTGCATATCACTTGTCAGAGGTTGATGCTGCGGTTGGAATTAGTCTAACACCCGAACCCTTATCTCGAAAGGACGTACATGAATATAGAGGTTACACATCTCTATTGACCGATGTCTTTGTGGCTGCGGATACTGTACTTGCCAATACGCCACTAGCTGCTCAAGGAATCAGTCTCCGAAGGTATACTGGTGAATCCAAGCGTACTAACATCGTCCAACACGTCTGGATCACAGTCCTACACGCAGGATTAGAGTGGGTCGCCAGAGGCTATAACGACGTACTGGTCCAGCTAAGAATCGTATTGCTTCCTTCCCCGCGATTTCCAGCGTTTCCAAATCTGTTGAAAAGCACCATTGCTCCACCAACTCTTCAACTGCTCCAAAGACCCAGCGCAGCCTGTTGAAAGAGTCAGGCAAGTGCGGGGATGGGGATTGTATATTGCTCACTCCATGTGTGGAGGGACATTGCACAGCGTCAGGCTGGCACACATCTCTGGAAATCTGGGCGACAAATCAGAAGAGGTGGAGAATATTTCTGATGCGAGGAAGCGCACAGGATGGCAAAGCGGAGAGCACAATTGACTGATACATTGTCATGCGCTAGTATATGACATTTGGGGAGGCGGAGTTTCTTCATGGGCACCATTGAATACAGACAAGAGATGGGGAGGGCCACGCACGTACCATATGGCATAGCGCCAAATCTGCAGCATCCACCCAGCCGTCGTGGCGCGCCGTTGGTCGGGAGGTCGACTTGCCCGAGACACGCATGTCGAAGGCGATGATATTATAGTGTGCGTGCAGCCTGGGATCTCCGTACTGGCTCTCCAGCCACGTAGAGTCGAGGGAAAAGGGGGGAAGCATGATTATTGTCGCCTTGTCCTTGTCGAAGCCGCCGACGTTGCCATACGGACTGTTCGTGTAGTAGAAGATGGAGGCATAATCGTCGTCGGCGTAGAGATCCACATAAGGCATGTTGTAGTGGTGTTGAAGCTACATCCAACAACGCTGGCAAGAAAGGAGTGAGCGACGGACCGAACTTTGTCGAGATTCGAGCGCATGATAATTCCAGGTTAACCCTGCAGAGGCTGTGATCCGGCTGTTGAAATTGTGCCGTCTCTTTCTGCCTGTCACGGCCACGTTAGGCGATCTCTTCAATCTGTATTGGTCTAGACCCCGAAAGTCAAACGCTTTGACGTGTTCCAGGTAACTACTGTAGCGTAGCGCACTGTACACTCCCACAGACCTCTACTGGCCTGCGTCTATCACGACCCCACGCTGCCCCACTTTTTCCTGGAGTGCTGGAGATACCCAAGTCTCGGTTTCCTTTTTGAAATGCCGCGGGTGCAATGTTCGACTCCTATCTCCTATACGCGCTCGCTCCCGCTCGCCGAATGCATCGCGAACGGCGAGACCACGCACTGATGCGTATCGATGATTTCGCAGATCCATTATTCCGGTTGAGAGGCTAGGTCCTCTACAACCTGTACGATACGCTGCTGTCGCTACACGGGGTCGGATCACTTTCTTCAGGTTAACTGAGTTTGTGGACTCACCTCTCGAACAGCGGGCTCGGTAGTGGGGAACATGGTGGGTACACCGACCAGAGCCAAACGTTCCTGCTGCTGGGACACCAGGTTATCCCATAAGGGCAAAACTCGCTCCGAGTCGAAACGGCTGAGTTCCTTCCGATACGCATCAGACAGCATCTGTCCACGACGGCTTCATGTCCAGCTCACGCGCCTGAACACGCAGATCTACTCACATCGGCTTCGTGTTTCGTCATTTCGGCACCAATGATGCCAGCTCTGTTGTTTGGATGTAACGGCAAGGAGGGACGGTGGGTGGAAGAGCACACACCTCGTCTTGGCGGCCTTTACCTTGTCATCGTATTTCATCCTCACATCCGCGCGTTCATTCCACAACCTTCGTTCAAGGTCATCCTGCTCCTTTTTGAGCTGGGCAGATAGATAAGTGAGGTTCACGTCTGAGTGGGGGGACATGAAGCACCTGTATGATCGTCTCTATGAAGTGAGGATCCTGCGATAATTGCGCAAGAACAGGGAGAGCCTGCTTGTAAGAGTAGCCTTGTCTATTCTCGGTCGCGGGCGTAATGCTCTTTGGAGGGTGAGAGATAACCTGGGTTTGAGCCTCGTCGGCAGCGGCCCGAGCAATAGGCTTTGGACTCGGAGATACGTCACGCAAAGAGGAGTGAGCGAAGGCATATTCAGAAGGTGGTGGGCCTGATTGTAACTGCGCCAGGAGAGATTCGACGGTGACGGCCGAGTCTGAGCCAGAAGGTGCTTCCCGCTCGAAGGTAGGCCGCTGTGTAGAACATTCCGAAGTAGAGGTTGCTCTGGGTGTCGGAGCATCACGTAGGGTTTGAGCAGCAGAAAGATTATCTGAGGCAGTTGATCCCTGAGCTGCATCGAGTGCGGTGGCGGCATCCTTCCATACTTGCGAAGACTGAAGGCTTGCCAAAAGAGCTGCAACGCTCACAGGATCCTTTTCGCAATGTCGATTGAAATTGAGTCATGGCCTCCGTGAGCAACCGTGAGGGACATACATTGATGTTCATTGCAGGGACGGGTCCGGAGCCGATGTTTGTTTTGCCCAGCAAGGTGGTCAAGATTCAAGAACAAGAAAGCACCGCGTCAATTCTTGATCGCGTCCAGTGACTCGGCACTGCGAAGTTGCCTAATTGGACAGCACCCTCGGGCCTCCGCACCGACGCGCACGCATCAATTGATCGCGTTCTTGGTTTTCGGGGAATGCCGCCGTGCCTCAATGCAGAACCCAGATGATGACGTGAACGTTTCCGATTGACAGCAGCACTACAGCAACCCGTTGCTGGGCGGGGCGAGTCGCTTGCAACTATTATGTGTAAGCGTCGGGCATGGTCGAGGACGCTTACATATGTACTAAGCTGGCACTAAGTATGTACTAGGAGACTGAACAAACAGAGTGCCTTGTGTTTGCAGATCCCGCCCTCGCCGACGCCAAGTGTTTCGTGGTCGGAGCAGATACCCGTGTTGTGGTAGTGCGGAAATGAGAATAGCAGGACGGATAGCATAGGAGAGCGCCACATAGCGCGTCAGAGTCACAAGTCATTCGGTGCATGTGCCTTGCTTTGGAAATGAACCCTGCGTTGCGGTAAAATGCAAGGACTCATGTCGTTTTATCGCAGATTAACATGAGGCGGGAGAATAAATGAAGCATTGCCTTTTCAAGAGGTAAGTTCCTGAAGCTACGTCCTGGTCAAAATTTGGGTGTGGCATGGCCTCCGCCACAAATGTATCAGGGCATTGAGTCTACGGTCAGTACGGAGAGCGGACTGTCCTGAGTATCGGCTGGCGAGGGGACCTGGACCGTTCGTTACAGCTTGGTCAACTGCCGAGGGCTAAGCCTTGCAACCGTTTTGGGCCATTGTGTACGTAATTGCAAGTGTGGGAAACGAATCTGGTGGTTGCTACAGGGCTCGTATTTCTTTTCCTTCCATCACTCACCTATCCCGCCGTCCCCACTCCCCTCCTCCCTCCTCACGCCCGTCCTACCCAGTCTTGCTCTCTTCTATTTCGTTCCCCTTTGCTACTATTCCGCCATGCCAGCCGACGACAACCAGGCGAGTTCATCGCATATGATGAAAACCACAAAACGTGGAAGGCCGTTTCTCAAGGTCTGTCGCCTATCATTTCCGCCCCCACACCCGCGCTGACAGGCGCGACGCCTGCCAGGACACGCTGGATCTCTTCGCAACGCTTATCGTGTCGTTGGAGCTGGCACCACACAAGCAGTTCTTCAGAACGTTCCCGAACTCGTTTTCGACGTATGTGATCCTGTCTTCTTTCTCATACCGGCCCTCACAAGGCTCGCCGCCGCAGAGACGAGGCTGCACAGAACCTCGCCTCGCTCAAATTCTCGCAATCCAATCGTGGCCCGGATCCCAGAGAGCCTTCACGTGTTGTAACGACCACAACGACCACGACGTTTTCCATGACCCGCGATATGGCCAAGGCAATGTCTCAGCACTTCATGGATGCTCGCCTCATTGAAAATGCCGCCGACCCTTCCTCCAATCTGTTCAAAGACAGGGGTGTATACGTTCTTACGCCGAAAGGTCTCCACGTTCTCGAGAGATTCATCAGCAAAAACGGCATAAACTCTGATCATCTCCAGCAAGTATTCGTCACCCAGCCTATATGCATCAAGCTTCTTCACCTCGAGCGGCGCTCTGCCGACGACGAGATCATTGTCACCCAATCTGTCATCACCGCCCTGTTCCGCCGCTTCGTCGGGCGGAATCCCAACTATCCCTCTTCCACCCAGCCGCCGGCCGACGCTTTCCAGCGGTACAACGAGCGTTCGAGGGGTGTCTCTCTCATGGACGTGACAGAGCGTGCGCAGCCGCTTGCTAGCAAGCCTCAACACACTCACAAGAACTGCTTTGCCGCTGTCACTGCGCTGGAATGGCTGTGCGACTTTACATCGGTGGTGGGCAGGGAAGAGGCTGCAGAGATGGCGGCGCAGTTTGTGCGCTTCGGGCTTATAACATTGGTCAGCGACAAGCGAAAGAACAACGACTCCGCCATCATTTTCACTGTTCGAGGGTCAACACCTGGTGGAAACTCTCCCGTTGCAGTGCGTCTACACTAACTTTTCTTGTACGATACCCTGCTGACTGCTCTCGTTCAGCAACAAGGAGAGTTCCGATGCACCGCGAAGGCCATATACAAGATCACCGATGAGGGCCGTCGTGTTGCTCACTGGGACGGCGCCCGCATGCATGACTCTCCAAGCGCCTCCTCCTCGAATCTCGCTACGGAGCGTTCGTCTGTGGACAAGGACCATATCGAGAAGAAGAGTGGAGACGCCAAGCTTCACAGACGGATCTCGATGGCTGAGAAGATGAACGCCAACTACGATGCCACGGAGAAGAAGAACAACCAGAAGGAGAGCAACGCCGAACGTCTCCGCTACATCCTCGAGGAGCCCGGTCTCCGTTCGCTGTTCCGCGAATTCCTACGGAGCAATTTCTGCGAGGAGAATCTGTCGTTCTGGCTCGACGTCGAGGATTTCAAACGGAAATTCAACATCACCTCCAGTGCCGTCGCCGTCACTGCACCTCGTCCTGGTGGCAAGAACACTCCCGGCCAACAGGCTATGGAACGTCACCACGAGTCCTTGATCAACACGGCTTTCGTCATCTACCACACCTATCTTGCTCCATCGAGTCAGTGCGAGCTGAACATCGACCACGGTTTGAGGAACGAGCTTTCCAAGTACCTCGAGGACGCTGTCACCAACTTGACTGGCAAAACGTTCCAGGGACGTGTGGAGCCCGAGCAAGCGAATGCCTTCAACGCCACTCAGTTGCAAACGATGATCCGGTTGTATGAGCGTATTCAGACACACGTCTTCCGTCTGATGGCAACCGACTCGGTCCCTAGGGTGCGTCTCAGTTTTCCTGTCTCTCGTCGGTACGATTTCGCTAATTTGTTGCCGACAGTTCATCAAGACACCGAAGTTCCTGGCGATGCGCAATTGGGTCGAGGACTTTGACCCGACTGACGACGACGTTCGGCTCCTTACCTCGGCGCCCTCCCAGCCTCCTGGTCTGGAGACACGGGAGGAGAAAGGTGGTGCTTACATCACCATCTCTCAACAAGCGAGCGAGCGAGCGCAGGGACAGCAAGCAGCACCAAGCACGTCAGCACCGGCGTCGCCCTAGGATGCTCACCTGAATTGGCTTGTTCCCCTCTTGCATGGTCTCATTCGGACGTTTAATCATGGGCTCTCTTCTCTATCGGCACAACGCATGCTTTCCATATTTCAATTGCGCATCTTATATTTGTCCTTCATCATCGGCATGGCACGTTGAACCCTGGGGGCTCATTACACTTGAAGCTCCATAATCATTTTTTTTTCTTTTCCAATTGTTTCATCAGACGCCGGCGCATCTTGCACTTCTGCTGTCCGGTCTTCATCCTACACCTTTCGGCAGTCTGTCGCATCGAAATCTCATCTCACTGTAATTTTTAGTACCTTACATGCGCCTCTCTTTACTTAGTAGGGTTGCTTATCCCACCTAATGAATAACAACAGCCTCGTCGCCTTATTTTAGTTACTTACATGCTATATATGGTTTGCGAACAAGTTAATGCGACCGAATGCAATATATAATAATCCGCGCTGTTCTTCGTCTCCTTGAAGATTGGGTCAGGTTGGGAATGATTGATGATTGCGTGGCGCTCTGATAGGTTCGAGGTGATGCGATAGGCCAGCCGAGGTGAGATCCAGGAACACACCCGGCACATCGAGACCCATCCGGAAGTCGTTTCCCACCGATGGTACCGACGTGTAGCCAGCGTGTATCCGCTGCCGCTTCTCCTCTCACACTCTAGTCGGGGCTGCTATGTCTTGGTTCAAGGGATTAACTGGCGAGGAGCCAGAACGCTATCGTGAAGATCCCTCAGCGCCGAAGGTTGACGACCCCGCTATACCAAGGCGGAAAGTAGTCGCGAAGGATGCAAACAAGCCTTTCCTTGCGTGCGTCTCTCTGTTCCTCGCTTCCCATACCTTGCCGTCATACTTTGCCAACACGACAGATACAAGAACTACAAGAACGGACAGGAAAAGCTGCACAACGAATGGCTGGAGCGGAAGAAGGCACGCGACGAGAAGATTGCGCGGGGCGAGGACGGGGGGCCAGAGGAGCGGGATCCTACCGCGGAAGTCGAGATTGGCTTCTTCTCTCTGCTCAAGTTTCTCGTCTATGTCATCATCGTCGCTGCTCTGGCTGGAAAGTTCGTGACGGGAAGCTATACCTGGGAATATGAGGGTAAATGGGTGCAGCTGAAGACCTACTTGCCCGTACGCAACATTTCTCCATCTTACTCGGCGTCTTTTGTGTCTTACTCTGCGGTGTATAGTCGGACCAACGCTTGTTTTCCGAACGGCTTCTATCTGAGTTCGATGGGAGCGCGCCCGGGAAACCTATCTATCTTGCCGTACGCCACCACCCTCTGCTCGGGGCTCCATCCGCTTACCAGGATACGCTTGTTGTTTTAGATTGATGGCGACGTGTATGATGTGACCAAGGGCAAGTCGTATCAGCCTGGAGGATCATACCACATTCTGTACGGCGTCTGTCACCTTCAAACTGTGATACAGGTATCCTTATCTTGTCCTGACAGGGTTGGCGTCGATGCTGCGCGAGCATTTGGCACCGGTTGCTTCAAAACCCACCGCACTCATGATCTGCGAGGTCTTACCGAGGCCGAACTGCGGGTACGGGTCTCTCATGTTTGTTTGGACTTCAGCTCATCATGACCTTGCTACAGGGTGTCGAGCACTGGAAACGTTTCTACGCTGACCACAAGGACTACCACAAGGTCGGCCGGGTGTCGCATCCTCCGATAAACCCAGCCAGCCCCATTCCCGAACACTGCGATGAGAAAAAGCGGAACGAATCAAGTCCAAAGAAGGACACGAGTGAGCGCAAAGCCGCTGCTGCTGAGGAGGCCAAGAAGAAGAAAGGCCACGATCGGGAAGAGCTGTAGCGCACGATTTGGACGATAGTTTTATTTGGATGTAGTCTACATATGTATTCTTCAATGTGAACTTACGGATACGATGCAAGAGCGATGCGAGGAGAAGTAGATGGGGTTCTCGTCTCCAAGTTGGTTGAGCTCTGCGCTAAGAAGACGGGAGTGAGGTGTACGTGACAGTTGTGAGACAGTAGGGAACGTAGGAAAACCTCAGGTTGCTGAAGAACGAAGTACGGAGTCTCACTATATGCATACGATGCATACGAAACACAACACATACAATCCTTTTGTGGATGTACCATATGTACAATTGACCAGTTGCAAGACCGAGTCCCAGTAATTAAAGCATAGACATAACCGCCGTCACTGGTCAATTGTGTACACAGTTCCGTCTCAAACACTCCCGTAAGGAGTCCGAGTGCCATGCATAGTTCTTTTGTTGGGATGATCGTCTATGATATGATTGACGCCTTGAGTTCCGAAATGAAAGATTGAAATGGCATCGCAGGGGCAATTGTCATAACGCTGTCGACGAGAATGTGAGAGATATTGAAAAGCGATCATGAACGTCGACGGGGATGTCATTGCTGCGCCGAAAGGATGCCCGAAAGATGCGGGTTGTGTATCCAGCGTAGATATGGCACATCAGCAGCTGTTGACGTGTAGACGTTGCAGGACTCAGATCTCAGAGTTAATGGACTGTGCGGTGCGACCTCGCGTGAACGTAGCTAAATTGCCGCGTCGTGTGCCTGCTAAATGAACCGCTGCTCGGGTCCGTGATCCGGGAGTCGATGCCGGTGTCAATAACCGGTTCCTTCTCGACCACCACAACCATGACCAGACCATGACTGGCGGTCTCAGTCTGTGCCTATCTCGGCATCGTTGGTCGGGTCTCTAGCTTCAGAATTTGCGCTCTTAGTATGAACCTTATCGGCATCGGAACACCGCGGGATGCATCTGGCGTCTGCACCGTTTCTGCAGCTTGAATGAAGGCTTCCCAGCTGCGCTCTCGGAAGTTACTGTATGCTCGCGTGTAAACTATTGCGATCAATATTTGGAGCAGGAGCGGACTGCGTCCTTGGAATTGCCGGCCTGAATTGTGCTTTAGTCGTTGAACAAGGTGCGTGTCTCGTGCTACGATTGCCGAGCTGCTGCTGAATGCCACAATCCTTTTCCCGCTGATTCAGTACTTCCGCTGACGCATGTATCTCTGTGAATGTGCCGAATACGGCACAGCCTTCGACTGAAATCGCGCTTGTCCAGCCAGTAAAACTTTGGGCCCCATACCTCTCGTCGTTGCCTAGCCAGTGTCCAGCGCGCGTGCATCTGTCAGAATTCCTGCTGTCTGCATCGATAAGCAGGACCTGGTTCTTCATGTCAGCCCGACGTCGTACCAGGTCTCAAATGGCGCAGCGCCGTTGTCGTCCCCCGCATCAGACTGAATCTCGGAACCTGGACTGTCCAGCGCCATACTCGCTGTTCGTCTCGGAGACTCCCTCAATAAGAAGCATTTCCGCTCAGCAGTAGCTTCCAATCCTGGCGTGTTCCATTGCTGCAATCGGACTCGGGTGTCCGCAACGTCTGGACCACGGGAATGAAATTGGCGTACAACTCGGTGGTGTTGCCATCGGTCTTCGGGGAAGGGTGTCGCGGTCTCTGGGATATGCACAAGCGTGTCGTCTTCGCCTTGGGGCCACACGACCTCGTCGTTGATTCTGCTCTTCCTTCCATTTGCTCCGTCGAGTCTCTGATGTACTCGACCCACTGCTCAACCCATCCCAATCTCCTATCTGCGTGATATCAATGTCGTCGTTGTCTGATTTGTCAAGAGTCTCATACCAGACACAGTCGTCGTCATCGTTGACTGTATTCGCATTTGCGAAGGTACGGCCCTTGCCCTGTCCTCTTGTCCTTGGCGCTCTTTCCTCCGCCCTTTGCGCAGCAATCCTCCCGAGTAGAAGTATACTTCTTCCTCCCGTTCGTTTAGCACTCCATCGTGACACTACTCCCATGGTCTCTCATGGACTGGATCTTTGGCCGTTGCTCGCATCGAGCGCTCCCTCCTTCTCTTTTTGGCTTCACTCTTGCGCTGCGATGACTGGCCTCGTTGCCAATCTACTAGACACTTCGAATACACGTCTCGGGGCTCACGCTCTTCCAGCAGTGTCGCCGTGCAAGTGATAGCGGAAAAGTGAGGGTTGTAGTGAGCCTAGTACGATGGCGGATTACTCGTCGTCCCCGGGGTAGTTGCTGTTGGCGATGAAAATCTAGCGAATGGACCCAGGCTTCGCGAGGTGAACCTTCAGGTCGTCATTCTCCGCCCGCTTTGACCTCTACTACACTCGGTATGCAGTTGGCTCGTCCTGAGTCGGCGCTTTTGGATCTGCTGGTGCTGGCTAATTGGGAGCTATACTCATTGCTTGCGATTCCGATATAGTTGGCACCATCTGGTCTGCACGTTGGCAGAGGCAGAGTCGAGTCAGACATGGTGGGTTGGAATCAGGCATTGGGACGGGGATGAGACAACGGGAATTTACTATCCCTAGAAATTAGAATTAGCGCAGTTATAGGCACACAAGCGGGGCCCTCGATATGACATCAGACAAGAGGAATCAAGTTATGTAGGACAGTAGGAGAATATGATATCAGATTGCCAAGTATGGACCGACTTATATACAGAAACAGGACTTGTAAACTACTTTTTCATGGAGCGATAGACGATAAATACATGTGTCCGAGTAAATAAGAATGTATGAAGCGAGAGACCGATGAAAGAAAATGTGCACCGTGAACGCCGGTGAGGCTTGACGTCCAGCGGTACTCACTGGTGGAAGATTGAGTTGGCAAGTCTGAAGGAAAGTAGAGTAGATGTAGACAAACCTCCGACGGTGATCCGTGAGTAAGAAGGTAATTCTTCAGGAGTGGAAAGTCAGCCATGGAGGCGTTCATCATCGATGAGAAGGGGTTGTCGCGGTATTTGGCAATGATGATGTTCCCCCGCCAGGCAATGTCGTCTCTGAAGGATCTTCCTTGGATCTCCTTGATGCTCTTGTTGACGGGGAACGGCATTCCATCGCGCGACACGACAGGGTAGAAAATGATGTACGGGTTGGTGAATTTCCGATTCATGCCATCGAGCGCTTCCACGAGCTGCGAGCGAACGCATGAGTGACCAGAGGACGCCGTTGATTATCGCGCAGATTTACCTGATATTTCCAGGCGCGTGGCCCAATGCTGTCAGCGATCTATGTAAAGCGCAGATTCAGAGATTTGAGCCGGCCGAGGATAAGATAGCCGCGCGGGGAAGGACGTACATAATCCATATGGATTTCGGGATGAGGCATACGTGACGGGGATGCAGTGTACGATGAGTGGTGCGTCGATATCGTCATTGGACTGGGATCGAAGTCAATTAGTATACGCGACTTGCCTCCGCTAGCCTCGGAGAGAAACGAACCTTGTCATGAGCTGTACGATTGAAGGTGGCCGACCTACGGGTACTTTGCGGTTAAACCAGGATAGTTCACCCCCCTGGGGCGTGTTAAGGGACGAACCATCGGATGGGAAAAGAATCGCATCGAAATGGATCATTTGGTCCATGCTTATAGGGCTGAAATTCTTGTGAGTGACAGTGAGATGAGGGGCGGTCAACGCCAACCAGATTGAAGTGGCGTACTAGATGGCTGTGGCGCGATGTAGAGGGGCGTAGAGGAGATGAGTGGCTTAACCGGAGGCTTGGCTGATGCCCTTTATATATCTTCGTTTGACGCGGGGGCAACGAGGACAAGGCGCTGAATAAATCCGATCGTACTGTTACATGGTCAGTGGAAGGTAAAAAAATCTCGTTAATGGAAACATGCGGTCGGATCATTTGCAATAGCGAGAAAGTGTGCCAGACGGAGTCATAACAGTAATAATTATGAATAGAAGGAACGTCGAGGGCGGCGACAGCTAGGTCAGAGTTCTTTGCATTCAGATGCCGTCCGATGGTCGTGATCGTGATTAGTGCCCTGGTTTGTCGCGAACAAAGGCGGAAGATGTATTGTGAATAGCTGAAGGAGTGCTGAGCTCGATACGAAGTCAGACGGGGTGACAGATTCGAGGTTGTGATATGATCGGGAAAAGGTAGAGATGGAAAGGGAGGGATGTAGCCGGATCAGAGTGCTCTACAGCTTGCCTCGACACAACGCAACGCGTTTTGCGACTCCCGTACACGCTTACGGGCACCCCGTGATTTTCCAGGCATTGTCGGCGTCGAGGGAGAGACTCAACCGGATTTTTGATGGCCTAGAGTGACACGCTTCTAAATGAGGCATGTCTATTCTCTCTTTCTGCTTAGCATCATAGTGACGCGCGACTGCTCACCAGGCTTTTCGGCACAGTACCCCAGTTTCAATAGATGGTCTAGATGAAGACCAGATACTACATTTTGACGCGTCTTGGCCCAGATCTAGCCAGAAGGACGCCACCCCCTCAATCTCATTCATTCCTGCCTGCATCCCCGCCAAGTTTCTGTGCTCTGGCGCGTGTAACACCCGGGAACTCGATGTTCATTATTGACTCTTGCTGCGCTCAATGTCCACCGAATCGCAAATGAAACTCTTCATCTCTATATGCAACAATGGCGTGTCCTACCTCTCTTTCATGATCGAGGGAGTGATATCCGAGTGACTCTGGGCTCCCCGTGGCACGATGTAAATTGTCTGTATGGACTTTCGACTTTGCCTTGACCACTTTCTTTGTGCCCTTCAGAAGCTTCAGAACTTTCCTTTGGACGAAGCCAATACTTTCAGGCTATAATTGCGCCGGATGTGGACTCAGCGTGAAATGCGTCGGTGGATCACTGTCTTGTGACAACCCCGCCGTCATGTCGGCAATGCATGGAATACATGTGTATGTTTATACGACATCGCGATTGGACATCGGTCGATAATTTCGAGTTACAGATGGCAACACAATGCTGTCGACATGCTTACTACCCCGTAACAATCATACATTCCAGTTGCTCTCTTGCGTTGTAATCTATCACCGGTCCGGAAGGTTTTTGCATTGTTACGAAGCGACCCTAGTACTGACGGCGGATCCTCCAGGTTCAGATCTGTACTATCGAGCCTCAGCGCAGCAGTCATTCCGGCGGCTGCTTGTCTCAAGTCTTGTGGCCACACGTCCCTTCAAACATCGCGGAATGCCTTTGTTTCCGTCGCATCTTGCTGTAGCATGACTTCCTGCCTGAAATTAGTCCGCGGGGGGCATTCCGATCGTGGTCTATGCACTCACTGCCATCATGCACTTCTTGGTCTTAGTGACAGAAACGGCAATATCGCTACTGTTCTGCCCACAACCCTGGCGTATGATCATCTCCTCATGTCTGAGCTGGTCAGGACCTACCATATCTAGTTCCATCTATCGCAAATCGTTCCTGTAGCCCCTTCACACCAATTTTCGTCATTAGGTCTGACGATTCTTCGTTACATTGATCAATGGGTCAGACACAGTGCACCCATCAACTTCATTCGCCCAAGGGCACTGAGTACCGGGAGCTCCATTCAGTGTCTGTGCGAGATTTTGGCGGTCTCCGTCCAGCAGAAACGCGCCGGAGCCAAGATCGAATATCGATCACATTCCGGTCACGCTGGGCGCGCCACAATGTTCAGAATCACCCGAGATCTCATTCCCTCCCCTGTTGAAGACGATGGGGTTGCTGACTTGAATTTGAACGCTATTGGGCATTGAGCGTTGAACCGCCGCTGGGCACTCTTGGTGTAATCTGTGCATACCATCTTTGTGCCAGTGTGACGCGCACGGGCCCATTCGCGCGTTGTCTCACAGCAAGATGGAAAATCAAAATCACTCGCTCAACCTCAGACTGAAATACAATTTCCGCATCATAGGTATGGCATGTTCCGTCAAGTGAGTGTCAGGATGAACCAGTTTCATGAATATCCAGTCTGTACCAGGGCTGTACCTTGGCCGTTAACCATGCCTATGCTCACCTACATACCTGCACCACCTCAATTCGACGTCGTCTGAAACGACACGGGATTGAATACCCGACAAGAGACGGTCGGTAATGAAGGCGCCTATGACTTGGCGCAGTGGGTTCCCGTCCCCACTTGCTGTCACGGTTCCGCGACGCGTCACTCGCCCAGATCTCCGCAACATCTGGAGCGTGCAGCGAGACGTTGTGATTCTCATCATACCAGCTCCGTGTCCTTGAGTATCTAGATCTGGTTCGTACCCAGACACTGGCAAGTGACATTGCATAAGTCGAGCGGAGGACGAACATCGGAAGTAGACGCACTGTAGTCGACAGGTGAAAGCATAGGAAGCCGTCTCGATTGAATGCTCAAAGAAGATCTCCACGATGACCGAAGGCTGCCTCGACCGAGTACCTAGAGACAATGTCCACGAAGACCGAAGGCTGCCTTGACGCAAAGGAGACCATATAGAGAACCAGGAAGTTATCAGCGAAAGATAATTGAGCCGGGTGACACGAGCAGGACGAAGGCGACACAGATTGCCTCTACATTGTGTAAATGCTAAGACTGAAGGACACTCAGTGGATGTGTATATTCTGATAATCATGGTGAAGCCCAAGACCAGTCCTTGAAACCTGATTCCTCGAAGATCTTCAAAACCTTCGTCTCTTCATTTAGCCTATCCTCGTTCTTCTCCCCGCCAGCTTGAATCTCTCTCCATACCTTGACACACTCGTGCACCTCGCTAAGTTTGCTGAAGCCTGTCACAAGAGGGTACAGCCCACTACACTCCCGAATTGCATACCCAAGTGCAGTGTTCGGCAACGACTTCGCCTCTGAGCGAGCGGTAGCGACAGCTAGACGGAGAGCCTCCGGCGCGGGGTGCCAAGGCGGTAAGGCCGAAGTGAGCAGACCCATGCTGAATGGTGACGCGGTGAGGACCTGTCCCACCTTGGCGCGCTTCAAAAGCTCTGGGGCAAACTGCAGGAAAGTGCTGTTTTGGAGGGAAAGATGCGAGTAGGAGAGAATGATATCGACGGGTCTGTAGGGCGGGTTGTGGAGAATGAGGAGTGCTAAGCGAAGAAGGGTAGGAAGTGGGTATCCTACATGGCACGTTCACAGTGAGGCGGAAGCGAAAGGCAGAGAAGAAGGGGGTTTACCAGTTATGCCAATCTTCCTGATGATGCCCGCTTCTTGCATCTCTCTAAGGGCGCCGTAGGCGTCAAGTATTTTTTGGTCTCCCTCGCCATGGATGATGCCTTCTTGACCTTCAGCCAGTCCGTACTCGCTTATCTTGTCTTTCAGCGCAACAGACGAGTCACCGGGACCGGGCATGACAGGCGCACACACAAACTCTGTGTCGTGGAGGTAAACAGTGTCAAGGTAGTTGGTCTGAAGACGCTGGAGACTCCGTTTGACACTATCGCGGATGGCGTCGGGGTTGTAATTGAATTCATTCATCGCTATGCGCCCACATTTGGTCATCTGTGGTTCCTTGAGTGTCCAGCATGCAATGCCCGTCCGCGGGTAAGACGCGTACCAGCTTGTACGAAGAACGAGGAAACTCATCTTTCAAGGCTTGTAAAGCCTTTCCCAGGACGATCTCTGATGGGCCATAGTATATCGACGTATCGATGGCGCGTATTCCGTAGCTGTGATCCCTGTCAGTGAAGCACATGATCGAGTTCATCTACCATACCGAAAAGCTAAGCGGACAATCCGGAGAGGAGTGCTACTTTCAAGATGATCGTCGGTGTTGTATTGATTTGACAGGACGCCACCGCCGAATATCAGCTCAGGCAGAGGCAGAGGCGCATCCATGGTGGTCTGCAGTCAAAGCGAAGTAATTTAGTAGACGTCTTTGTCTTGATTCTGATACGCACAACAAGCGGGCCATCGATAGCCTGATCCTCAACATCATCCGGGACGACGGAGGTGGACATGAGAGGGGAGAAGATGACAGTTAAGTTCCAAGCTCTATCGGCTTATGATCAAGGAGATCGGTGCGGAAGGTCGCCCGCGGACCGAACCTCAGGCACATTGACGGTGAACACTAAAGTGCAACTCCTTCTGCAGAAAGTTGCAAATTCCCAGGACGAATGCCTTGCGAAATTTGAACCACTTTGTTTGAGTAGCACTTCACTGACTCTATCGCATATTTGAACACCAGAAAGGCAAGTGTAGCTTCAAGAAAATGTCCATACTGCACCAACGAAACACGCGTAATGTCCCAGTCTGTACTGAACTTCATTGAAAATGCTGCTCCAGGAACGCTCAGAGGGTGGAGAGTAGTCAACATGTGGTGAGGAGCGTGTCTATCCAAGGAAGCGGTCGACAAGCACTCACGTCCACGACAAAGCAGCATAGATCGTATTGCAGAACGAATTTCATGCGCCTACAGCTGAGCCCGCATGAATCATGCAAACATGCATCAGAACACCGGCTGCAGGTGCACCATGAGGACCTTGTTCATCGAAAAGAGCACGATTCTGTGACTTGAAGATCCTTATGGTGTCGTTGACGTGTGTGCAAGCGCAGGGTGTAGGAAACACAAAAGAAGAAAAAATGCTCTTGCTGATAACTTGTAGATACAACGATGGAATCCGTAGCTTAGAGTTTGTCCCGGGACCAGCTAGAATGCGGTCAGTCTAAATGAACCCATGGGAAAGTAGAGGGTGCACCTCTTTTCGAATTTGTGGTTGACTTCGATAAGCTTGGTGCCCTGGTCGGGCTTGATGTCGTTCCATGGTGTAGGGTTGTTCTTTGTCCAGACGACTGAACACAGTCAGTGCCAGTTCATCGGTAACAGTACATGGCGCAGCTCACCGGTGGGACCCATAGCAAGGCGGTAGGTGTAGAATCCGGCCACGGACACGATCCCGCCAACGATGACGACGCTAGCAGTGCTCTCAGCTATAAGCACACAGTTTAACAAGTTAAACGGCATACATTGGCAAGGCCTGTTTCGCAGCGAACGATTAGTGCCGGACAGCGGCCTGACCAGGTAGCACACGCACCTCGACGGCAAACCAGTTCTTGAGGAAGGAGCCGCGGACTGGGGCTTTCTTGGTACTCATTGTGGAGGGAATTGACGACGGCGGCGGGGAGCAAAGGCAGGAGATATGTTCAGTTCTCACGACTCGGCTGATTGCGGAACTGGGGTCTCGAGCCATTCCAGGCTTCGCCGACGCCTTTCGAGTCTCAACATGTCTAGACAACGTTTGGACGCGCTTTCCTCGACTGCAGATTGACGACCCAAGCATATAACTTATGGTGCGTGCAAATTGATCATTTGAAGACACAACCGACAAGGAGACAACACCACCGTTTCGACAGTGCTTAGCTCAACTGTGACATCTGGCAGTCGAATTTGTTGGGTCAGGTCGATTGACTGACGCCACCTGAAATGCTGCCTGGCGGGTGCACGCGATCGGCTAACACTTTGACACCCACACCGAGTACGTTATAGTATGTGGGTATCCAATTACACGCGATTCTGTTCCACCAGCGCCTCAAAACAAGACATCATACGCAACACTCTCTATGGACAACAAGCATTCCTCCATTCACCATGACCGGCGCTCTCCTGAAACCATTGAAACTGCCTGTAAGCTTCTCTCTACACTGCGGTCGCTCTCAAGCTTAGGTCCATCCCAACACTGACAGTGACTGCGAGTCAGTGCGCAAGTGATTCCCCATCTATGTATACACAATTCTACAAACGCTTTGCTTTCATCGAAAACATCGGTCCTGCCTCTCGTCTTCTCTCCGCGTTGCGGTCGCTCTCAAGCGATGACATAGCATTCACCAACGAGGATGTTTGTCTCCAATTTTTACGGGATCACCCATTATCGCATGACATCCTTCGAGGCTCTTCCAATGGCAAGTCTTTGGCATGCCTGAAAAGGACTTGTCAGTCAAAACCAGTTTTGATTTTGACTACTAAACTGATCACAACATATCAGCTCTACTGTCCGCCGATCCCATACATGAAACCTGGTCGAACCGACCACAACTTGCAGCGACGCGAGACCGCTTACAAACAATCCAGGCTTCTTTTGCGGAATGCAAATTTCCTCTCACTGTCTGGTCGGGCGTAACAGAGAAGTCTACTTCCTCAGCGCCAGAGCGTTCTGGTCAACACGCAGACACCGATAACATAGCCCACGTTCGCAAATTGGGCATTCCTGTGATTTCGGGCCTGCCTCTCGTTGTTCTTCTCGATCTTGGTGGCTTTTCGCGCGACAAGGGACTCTTGAACCGAGTACAGGCTTTGTTCGATGGTAAAAATAAGTGAGCGTCAGTCGCCTGATCGTATCATGCTACCTTGACGACAGACTGCAGATTTCTCGTCAATGTATCGGGGGCTGGAAAGACGCGGCTTCTATATGAAGGTCTCTGCCTGAACTTGGGTATAATAATACCTGCCTTCGTGGACTACACCGATCTCGGTGGCCCGCAACTCGAATTGATGGTAAAAAAATATCACAAAGACAGCGAACGGCCTCGCTATTGGGTTCCTGGGGAATACTCGCCACCAGAGGCAGAGTATATTCATTCGAAGGCCCATCGTTCGGCCAGCGAAGTTCTCCTGATGCGACTTCTGGTCCTGAAGGCTTTTTTGGAGAGTGGTGCTCCTGAAGATGATGATAGAGAGAAGCTCTGGTTGTGCTATCAGTTGAACGAATCTCTTGTGCGACCGCGCTACAACAATTCGATGGGCAACCTGATGGCTCTGATGAGAAATTGGTACACTGATAACTGGTTCCTCGACGACGCAATTCGGCACACGTTGGAAAATATCTTTGCGTTATGGCCGCCATCGTCTTCGAAACCTTTGTACATCGTTATCGATGAAGCCAACGCGATCGGGCGTCCTCTACCATATCTCCGTGGTGCCGTAGGCGAAGAGTCGGGACATCCACTCCTGAAGGAAATTCTTCGCATATGGCATGGCCACACCAGAGACTTCGACGTTGCATTCATTGTCTCTGGGACCGAGATCAGCGAGAAATATTTCTCGCGAGATGATCCAGAGTGGAAGACATATTCCTGGACGTCAGACACAGGCAGTTTCGCCGAGAGCCCCTCTCTGCACAAGGTCTACATCGAACGACTCATTTCTCCCACACTTTTGAACGATGAGTATCGGGGGAATTTCGTCAATCGGGTGACCGTTTGGCTGCGAGGACGGTGAGATTCCTGTCTCCGTGAGGGCTGACCTAGGTCTGAACTTTTTTCCAGACACCGATGGACTGCTGCTCTCATGATGGAGTTACTGCTGCATCAATTTCAAGCGCCTCATCGTCTCCTTGATACAATGCTGCACCGTTTCTGCGATTATACCCCCCACGACCAGGCTTACGTCTTGGAAGAAAGTAAGGTTCGAGTGAGACTGGGGCCCTTTGAGCCTCTGGGATTCGATGTCGAGCTGAACAGGAGTAAGCACAGCAATGTTCGTATGCTCGAGGCGTGTCACTCATAACCGTAAAGATTATCTCTCATTCGCCACTGTCAGCGACAGCCTCATAAACACTTTGGTCTGTCCTAAATCACCGCTGGTCTTTGGTCGTGATAGAATACGGGTAGTCAACGTCGGGCTCGGTCGTTTCAGCGACGGTGCCATGGAGTGCGTCGTTGTAGACGAGGCAATCCCTCTGCTTGCCGCAGCGTCGTGGTTTGTGAAGCTACGACGCTTGTTCTGCGACCCAGGGGTGTACCTCTTTGAATATTACCGACCTTATAGGAGTGCAATGGGCATCGCGAAGTTCGTGACTCTTTGTCTGGTCCATGCCTTCAGCACTGAGCAAGTACTTGCGGACGTCTTGTCGTTTCCCCGAGGCGCACCTTCTTGGGCCGAACAGCTCTCATGGCTGGTGCATTTGGAGAAAACCACCGGGCTTGACGTTTCTGCAAAGCGATTCTGCTTTGCGTCTGGCACATACACGGAGTATCTTACAGTTTCAACGGACAACAAGACCACAGAAGCTTGGATTCGAGGCGGCAGCACCGTTTTCTGTTTGCACACCGACAACTCCTCGTCAGCGTCGCCGACGCTTCTTTTTGCTGTGCAACTGGCGGATGGGTCCTCGTGCTGGATCGCGCTACAGGTCTTCTTGGGTGAATCTGACTCTGCGATGTCAGAGCTTCCGACGCTACTGAAAGACTGGGAGCCCACTTTGACGTTCAAGGATGTCAGTAAGCTTATTCATCACTGAGGACCATGTATTTACATCTGGCTTTGTTCCAGCCAACGTTTGACAGACCGGATAAAGATGCATCGGAGGAGATTGCTACAGAGGTGGCGTATCTCCTAATTTGATCTCGAGAAGATCTGACAACAAGCAGGACGACAAGGACAATTGCGCACTCGACGTACTACCAGGGCGTCGTAAGGACCTCGGAAAACACTCTGTCCTACGAGTCATTGCGCCAGTCGACGCCAAAGTGGAGATGCTTGAGATCGACGCGTTGGAGGAAAAAGACTGTGCCCTTCTTGAGGTGCGATGGCTAAGTTCAATAGGCATCTCACCAGAAAGCCTTCGTCAAGATGTTGCTGTCAATTTGACAGGGATACCGGCTGCGTAAATGTCTGTGGACTTGATTTGATTATGTATCGTGTCATCACATGTAAGTCTTGCGAGCACAGGCTCGTTATAAAGCTCTTCCTTTCGAGACAATGTCATTGCTTTGCCATGTCCAATCTTGCGAGACCCACCCAGAAGCCACGGTCCGATCTAGAGTGTTACGGGGTCCTTGTGTTCAGAGAGAGGAGTACAATTGTTAAGACATGTCGACATCCTGATCGCCATCTTCTCTCGGAGCACCTCTAACGACCGAGTTGATCAACTCTCTTCGAATCTCAGGACCAATCTGGACATGCGGTGTCGCGCGTACGACATCCAATAGCGCATCCTTCTGGTCTGGAGTGAGATCAGAAGCGTACCTATCAGAAATTTCGTGAGACGGGAATGAGCACAGAAGAGATTCACTGACCGCTGGGCGAAGACGAGGAGGCTTTGGTGCCATAACACCGGTAATCGGTCAGCGTCGCCGCGCTTACTCGCCTTGTATGTGTTCGATAGGCGGATGAAGTGGAACACGAGCGCATCGACCACTTTGTACGGAAGCTCAAATTTCTTGTCGATGAGGACACGTATGAAGAGAGAGTTGGGCCCGGTGTAGTCCATCTCTGCTATCCGCAGAAGGGCAGCCGACGCATGGAGGACAGGTATCTTTGTACGTGCGAGGATGGAAGCGATAATGGCTGCCTCTTTCAGGGTACAGCCATCCTGTTCGACGTTAGAAGACGGCATTACGACAAGAAGACTGACGCCTACGTCTAACATGGGGAATATGATTCCCTTGAAGAACGCGCCAGGTTTGTACAAAGCTCGCTTCAGCGCAGCATAGTAGTGCACACTCAACTTTTTGTTCTCCTGTATGTCGGTGCGAATAGCGTCTAGAACCACTTTGCTCAGGAAGAGCTGCGCTTGGTCGGGTTTCATGTTCGAGATGAAGATCTTCGTCGCGGCACGGCAGGCATGTGGGGACCACTCTTCCGGTGCGGTAAGAGCAAGCATGCGCGCCCATGCAGGTAGAGAGGGAATGACTTTGAATATTTTAGGGAGGGGTCCGGACTTGTACTTATGGAGGAAGACACCGAGTCTGGATGCATAGTTGAGTTGGTAGATGATAGACGAGTCGTGAAATCATACTTGGTATACGCCTCTACCACTCTAGGATCCAAGCCAAGAGCTGGGTCCATATTTGACGGATCTTGGGACTATCAGCATACGTCGGTAGAGATCAACTCGGCATACCTTGCTTCATTTTTTGTATGACCGCTGCATTTTGGGATTCAGACTCGGCGCTGTTCAATTTGGCAAATATCATATCCGCTAGGGTTTGTCGCTGTCCGGAATTTGCGGGAAGGAGGGAATCAAGGGCTTCCATGTCGCCTTCGTCAATTTCCTATCGACCCAACTCAGTATGTTACTTAATGCCGAGTAGCAGTTTGACGCACGAATATCTCCTCGACTTCTTCGTCAACATCTTCCATGTCATCTTCGTCACTCTCCGCGTCGTCGTCGTGTAGTCTGTCCATCCGAGGCCGTTGGAAAGCAGTGGGTGCATCGGCCGTGTCGTTTTCATCATCATCATCTAATCCAAGTTCTTCCCGCTGGTCCCGTGCGAGCTCAAATATGCGCTTCGAAGTTTTAGGATCCAGAATGACCTAGATGATTGAGCTATACGATGAACCTCATGTCAAAACGAGAATACCCACTTCATCCTCCTCATTGTCGGCATTTTTGATGCTCGACTTACGCCTCTTTCCAGCCTTTGAAATGCGTCCATACTTTGCCTCTGCCTCGTCGCCCTCGAGCTCGACATGGAGGGGATCGTGGCGTGACTTTCCTGTAGCTTTTGGTGCGCGGCCCATGATGGTGATTGTCAAAAATTTTGATCGACTCTTTGGCCGGACGACAGCCGGACCGATCTTGCCGACCTCTTCTCCTTCAACAGTCATGAAATTCGCAAGTGTCAAGTAGGAGCTGCTGATTCTACCTGACAGGATTTTTGCATATGCTTCGGTAAACTCTACTCAAAGCATCAAATGCAGCTTCTCACGCGAAAATACCCGATGTTGCACCACTGGCACAATACCCTTCTATACCCTTCCTTGGCCATACGGTTCACCGAGCTGCAAACCCATTTACGACTTGACTACACATCTAAGTTCTCAGTTGAATTCTACGCATGACTTATTTAGTAGAATGGTTATTGAGATCAATACTAGGTTACATTAGCAACAACGTCTGTGAGTACTTTGAGCGGCGCCACATGGGTGACAAATTCATCGAGCTTAGAGATGCTCAGCATTGCACAAGGGGTTTGCTTGGTAGCGGGGATGGGACATGCAGTTCCCAGTTCTTCGTATAAGGGAGCCAAAATTCGCAGGAACGAGAAAGCGCCAACGTCAGACCTTCGACTTGGGAGGGAAGTACAAAGCTCGATTGCCTGCAATGTATCAGATCAGGCGCAAAGGAATAGAAAGACTCGTACCATATGAGTGGAAAATCGATTCGCACTTCTGAGGCGAGAGACGGGACCAGACTAACAGCTGTCAGTGACAGCATCGAGATGGTCAATATTGCTGATACGCACGGGATTAGAGGACAGCAGGCGGGAGGGGTGAATGTTAGCGAAGGCTGTGTCTGAATCACCGGAAATGCGGTTGAGAAGAACGTTCAAACCGATCCATAAAGTGGTGTTGTCCTCAAGGATAACAGCAAAAATCGCAGTCGGCGATGTTGATCCAGCGTCATGTACGCAGAAGGGTGCCAGTCCGTCAGGATGCTCAAACCACGCGCTCAAAGTTTCAGCATCGCTAGTGGGATGCAATAGAGTCATCGAGGAGCCCGACTTGCGAACCAGAGACGACCATTTGAATGTGCCGTTCCGTAGTCGGTGACGCTGTATGAGTTCCATCTTTTGATTGGCCCATTTTGGGGTTCTGGAGAACTGGAAGATTTCGGACAGTTTTCGAGGTACGGAGAGCGCAGAGAAGAGCGCGTATACAGCGAAAGAAGTCGCTGAACTTACGGTACGAAACGCGCGGAAGTCCGATTGGGTGTAGAAGGATGGTGCCGAAATCGAGAGCGCCTTCCTCTGGAACCATTGGGCAGCAGCAATGAGAACCACAGGCTCGTCGACGACAATCTGTTGCATCCTGGTGTCGACAAAGCGTCCCATCCCCTCATTCACGACGTGTATCCTGTCAGGCCCAAATACGAGGTTCCTGTGGTCGTTGACGAGACAATGAATAAGAGCGTCATGCAAAGTTGCAACCAACATAGGCCCTGTTACTGTTCAGTGGATTGTCGCTGCTCGTGGTCGGAGGTCTGCCTACCGGCATCAGCAGGCACCTTCACTGGATGGAATTGCTCGAGTTCGACTTGACCAGTTTCATAAAAGCGTGCCTCGTCTTGCGGCACGTAGCCTGTGAGGCGTTCGACGTACTGATTCAAGACTCTATGAGGCGTACGAAATCCTTGGCGTAAGAGGTGTGAGACGAAGGAGGCCGTGAACCGATGACTATGAGTAATGATTAACCAAATTCAGTTGCAAGCGCGGAGAAGGTGAAGTACCGTCCCCTCAGATATTTCCATGCGCGCTTCATCAGTACGCGTCCAGAGGTGCTTCTGACGAGAGCGGGAGGAAGTAAGGCTCGGAGATACGATCCTTGCTGACGTGGGTCGCCGAAAAAGTCACCTGTATCTGAAGTCCAGCGAAATGAATCCCATTCATCGCCCGAAAAAAATTCGCTCTTCACATCAACCCCAGCAACAACAAACGTGACGTTGAAGTCCTTCGTGTGATTGCGCCATATGCGTAGAAGTTCCTTGAGGAGAGGTATACCTTGGTCATCAGCTTCAGATACCTGTAGCAGCGGGCATGGGTCGGTAGAGACGTTTGCCTCGTCGATGACAATGAAGAGAGACTCGCTTCTGTCCGGAGACCAGATCTGAAAAATCTCCACGAGGATATCGTGGATGGCATCGTCAAGCATCCAGTTCTCTGCATGAGCACTTTCGACACATGAGTCCACAGAAAACATCATGTCCTCAGGTATCTCGCTGACGATTGATCCCTGAAGCTGTGAGCAAAGCCAAAGCCGCCGATGGTTGCGATCCGAGCCTCTCTCGAACGAGATCTCGAGAAAGGCTTTGAAAAGGACCAAGCGGGCGAGTAAGATACCACTGGCTTGTTGATGAGCCCTTTCATGGATATACTGGACCTGCGAAGGAGGTGGAAGATGCGGATCTGACGTCAAGCGAAATTCGCTATCGAATCGGTACGGACTCGCAGGAAATCGCGAAGCCAGACGACCGAGATCATTTGCGCCCAAATTTGTGTCATCCACGTCGAAAGTGAAGTGTAAACCCCACTGAATACACAGGCCTTCGTAGAGTAGTCTTGTCTTTCCGGTTGCAGAAGCATTGACAAGAAATCTATTACGGAGATGACGAGTAAGTATATGTGATAGCAAGTGATGACAAACGTGTTTGCATTCGCAGTGAACAAATCGTGTACTCTTTCGCGCAAGAAGAGATCCTCGCCAAAGCTGCCTAATTTGTGGAGGAGCAGAATTGGCATCTCAACATCTGAGCGTGGAATACCTAGTCCTTGAATGTGAGTAGCGGTCCTCGGAGAAGCGGGCAATACTGGCTCCCAGCTGAGAGCCGGAGGCCACTTGTCCACAACAATGGCATCGGTTAAAAAGGGCTTGATGGTGTCAATGTACTCCACAAGGTCCTTGAACAACGGGTTGGCGGCCCAGTATATCTTCGGCGGATTATCTGAGAGTAGAGCTGGAGCTATCGGTGAGTTTCTGAGCTTGTCTCTGGGTAATCGCTTACACGATCCACCGACTCTGTCCAGAAGACCCCTGAGTCGCCAATTTTCGAAACACCAGTAGAGCATAGGATTCCTGTGTAATAGACTGTTACAGGTGCTATACTCGGCGCCGGGCGTGTCTGGTTTGATCTGCTGGCGTAGCAGTGCAACAAGACGAGCGGCCCTTTCTAGTTTTGTGGTTGCACGAATATTGTCGTACGCCTTATGGTCGACGTTGAGGAAGGCCATGCGTCACGGTGCGTCGATGGAAGGAAGAAGAATCGACGGATGCCACAGCTGAGTAGACCGTACGCGTCTGGACGGTGGAAACCCGCAGAGGTGTATGAGGGCGTGTGGTATCAGTTGTCAAGGCGCATTGAGGCGCAAAGCCCCGGCAGTTACGTCGCGCCTCCAGTAAGCACGATCGCCATCAATATTATTGCCACTGTCACATCCCCTTTAAACTCTTGTCCTTGCCACCGCCTCAAAATATTCACCTTGTCTCCAGGTCGCTTTCGGCTATCCCACCTCCATGGAACTCGCCAGTCAAGCAAGAGCTGCTTGATCCTATCTGAGTCCTGACAGGACTTTCGCTCATGCTCTGGGAAATTCTACGCGGAACTAGTACCCCATATTGCACCACAATAATACCCTTCCATGGCCATACTCTTGGAACGCGTCGTCTGGGCGACAGTGTACGCAATCAAACCAAAAAGACTACCATTAATCATCTCCGCCGACATCGCTACAGTGAGAACAACACTCCACTTGTCTTTGACAGGAAATGTGGCGTCCAGTTGTACGAATCCAGTTCTTCTTGTCTCAAGGCGCCAATGTGACTGTCAGTCTCCTTGACATCGTTTTTGTTGACTTCATAATTGGCTTAGCACATGGCGTTCTGACGACCCCATCAGTAAAACTTCTTTGTGGGGCACGATGTACACGCAGGCGGCAGGCTAGCGTCACAGAAAACCTTTCATGGACAAGCACGTTTGCGACTCTGCTACTACATAGTATGACCGGCTCTATGCTCTGACGTCGCTGCGAAACGTTTCAGGACTGCGAAGGCGATTAAGCAACGCATGGCTCAAGATCTTCCCGTCTTCTTTATTGTCCTCAAGTCGGGACAATGTTCTCGAATGAACGACGTTGCCATCGTATTTCACCCCGTGTCAATATCGTCACAATTGGGTGTGAAAGGGTTGGACTCACACTGGACTCACGGGTGTTGTCTTTCGCTGATGAATTGATGCAAGCTCGTCGAATCATATGGGGCAGGACTACCTCGGCCTCTCTTTCGGTGCAAAATGCTGTTCTTGACGAGCTCTTCGTGAGCGCATTGCGCCTGGAACTGGAATTGTCTTTCGGCAGGTCGCCCGAGAACTTGACGTTCCCAAATCACGAGATGCAATTGGATTGGTGGTTTCGCAGTGTTTCACTGAGAGGGCCTCGAAACGAGAGTTGACGTGATTGTCACCTCATATTCCTTGTCTGATTTTGGGCAGTTCAGTTCTATTGTACTGGTTTAGGTTCAATGCATTCTTCGTGACTATAAAAGTGTCTTCACCCCTCGTTCATTACTCGATATTCACTCTCTTGCCTAGATGGCAGAACACACCATCACACCTCATACCTTCGACATTGCGACTACTTTGGCCAATGAGCAGACGGATTTTGGTAGCCCCATGGACATCGAGGAGATTGCGGTGCACAGTGGTGACGAGGGCGATAGCACAAATCACAGTGCAACTGTCGCCGCCGTGAACGCCGATGGTGGAACTCGGGAAGCTATCCCTGAACCAGAAGTCTCAGAGCTCGCAAAAACAATATACGAGCTCATGAAGGATCGTCACAGTTATCTTTCAACTCCAGAGGCTTGTCAAGGGCTTATTGAAGATGCCAAACGGAAGGACCATGACTTGGAACTCATCTGCGAGTACAAACCAAAGACATACGAAGTCTGTGAGTGACAGTTCTTGCAGTTCTGATTATCCCTAAATATTTCCAGTCAAAAAAATCATTGAGAAAGTTGCTCATATTCCCCTGAAAAACTACGATGGGCCACAGATCCTCCCCTCCGATCTTCTGGCAGACTCAGTTGTCGAGGGGAAACTCTCGGACCTCATGAAAGACGTCACACCTGCTTTGCGACTATTGGTCAAGGGGGAAAGGCATCTCGACCTATGGACAGCATACAAACCTGAAGTGGGGGTTCAGCCCAATGACAAGGCTGTTCATTTGAATCAGTTAGGTTTACCCCAGCTTCGCAATTCAGGCATTCCCAGTCTTCTCTTGCATGACTTGGGCAATCTATCAGGCAGCGAAGCTTCTGACTTGTTCACTTTCAAGTCCCCTGTTCGCCACAAGTAAGTCCTCACTGTCAGTGTCTATCCATCGCTCAACACCCTTCATCAGATACCTCATCAATGCATCCGGCTCCGGCAAGACTCGATTATGTCTTGATGCATTGTGCGAGAAATATGGTCTGTACTTCACGTGCGCCAATCCAGAAGGAAAGCTATCGAACGGAATCGAATCAGACTCCTGTTTACTTCCCGATATCGGATCCAGTGATCTTTCGAACGTTCACTTGAAGTTGGACGATCCGTTCTTCACATCTTTCAGAAAGGACCTCGAGCCGTATTCCAGCATTGTGAGGACAGATATGAGACAGCAGAACATTAACATCGCACATCCTCTCCTCACAAATGTTCTCGCTGCTCGATTGTACCTTCTGCACCGGTTCCTCGAAGTTGTCCGTGACATCAAGCCTTCATCCTGTGCCCTCGACGATGTCAGGTTTCGAAAGGCGTGGACACATCTTCAAGTGCAGCCCCATATTCTCAAGCTCTCTTTTGACGATGTGTTTGCCGCAACTGCGGCTTGTATGGAAGGCGCCAGCCTGACCTTCTCTAGCACTGTCTGTCACGATATGATTGACAAAATCCGGACGATGCTTGGGTTTACCGGCGAGTGGTCAATTCCAACGGTCGTTGACGAAGCGCAGGTCGGGTTGCAGCAGCTTCCCAAAGCTTTCTTGTCATCCACTGCCGACACCTCGGAACCATTTCGCCCATTGGTTCGGGAACTGATTGCCTGCTGGAAAAAAATACAGGTGGAAAACCAATACCAAATATCGCTTGTGGTCACAGGCACCGGACTATCTCTGAGTCACATCCGAACCAAAATTGGCTCTGCCATCGTCAAAGAAGAAGCCTACTGGTGTCAAACTACCTCGCTCGGTAGCTTTTCGGACCAAGAGCAACAGTCTCAATATATCTCGCGCTATATCCCGCAGCAGATTCTTAACTCAGTTGACGGTCAAATCCTACGCACCCGAGTGTGGCAGTGGCTTCGCGGCAGGTATGTGTCAAGACTTCAGTCGCATGTGCAAAAGCTTTAATTTGAACTATCAGGCATCGTTTCACGGCTGCCTTTGTGCAATACCTCCTCAGTAATCTGCCTTCCATCAGCAGTGGCGCGGACGCAAATGTGATCTTGAACATGTGGATCCGTTCTACGGGGAACTTTAGTCCCTCAGATGCGCTGATATGCATGTTGAGATTACATGGCCAGAAATCCAGAATTTTGCGATTTCTAGACAGCCATATGCAACTAAGAGCCAAGCGGAAGCAAGGCTGGATACGCTACAAAGGTCATCACGGAGACGCTCTCTAGGGCAAGGAGAGAACTCCAAGCATGTAACTATTAGTCAAAGAACGACAGTAGCCAGGGCTGAATATCATAAACCCAGTTGTCCCCTCTGAGGAGGTCCTTTCACCTTGTACGCGTAACTGCGCCACACAAGCAACATCCGAATCAAGGATGAACAGCCGTCGCTTCCGACGACGCTCTACCAGCCGCAACATGATCCTCAGCATTGAATGAGTCGAAGCGGGGTTCACAACCTCCGGAGTTCATTACCAAAAGCGGACGGTACATTGTTCATTGTGACAAAAGTCGTATAACAATAAACCAGTGTCAAAACCCCGAACGGGGATGATTCGCGGTTATCTCAAGAGAATCACCTTCATCGGTCGACGCGTCTGATTGATGTGAAACTAGCAGCGAGGCGCGATCCATATGGATTATGACTCGAAGACCCGCCTCATGTACTACATGTGGTATCAGCCATCCAGATAAGTTGCTCAACGCTTCAGCGCGTCACCATTCGAGTTCACGGACTATCTCAGTGCAGGCGCACTGGCGGTAGCTCGCGATTGAATGGGCTCACGCCCAAGTCTGGTGCAAAGGCTGGATAAGCCGGTAAGCGCCCGGTTAAGTAAAAGTACACGCGAACGCCTATCTGAGCACGCAGCGCCTTGCTTCTCGGAGTCCATGGGTGGTCTACGCAACATCTGAACGAAGAGGAACTGGCATATGCGCCGGCGGGAACTGTCTGGTGACCTTCGCCCGTGCAGGCTGAGTAGGGACTCATGTTTTGTACGGACCGTATCCAGCCGTCGAGTAGTTACGTAGCTTACCGGGGTGAGTCTGTAGAGTGTATAAGTAGCGTCGCGTCTGTAGAGTACAGTAGTTTAGTGCCCCGCAGTGAAAAGCCCACAAAGCATTCCTCTGTAGTAATCTGACTCGGGTTCGCGCCCAATAAGAAGTTCAACACGTTTGAAAGCCCACCCAAGCCCTTAAGCAGCCAAGAACCTAAGCAAAGCAAAGTCTCCTAAGACGCCTAAGTGGCGAGATACTCAAGAACCGCAGACAAGAATCGTGCGCAGTCCCTTGACGTCAAGTACCCAGTTAACTTCTGTGAGCCCGGACTTCTCCCCAGAGATACCGCACGGATCCAAGTAACAAGCAATCGTCTCCCCAGAGACAACCGCCTTGTGAAAGTGAAGCTTAGTTAGCCTGAACTGGTGCGACGTTAAGCAGCCGAAGAACGTCTTGCGGCCACGGTATCTGACCGACGCTCAAAAGAACGATCTGTCACACCCAAGTAGAGAAGTAAGTTTGGTACACGAGGCTAGCATCAACGCAGATAACAAGTCAGTGCACTGTTGTCCGTTCGGTCGCCCCAGTACTGTAGAACATCTACCCTTGAGCGGTCCCGGCCTTCGCGTCCCCGTCTTCCTGGCGAGCTCTGTTCGGCTTTGAGTCTTTATTCGATTAGGTGTTTCGTGTAGATCCTCTTCGCTTACAACCCCCCAAAACAACCCGCATTCGTGCACCAAAACGGACGTATCAGTCCACTGCTACCTTAACCAGCCGTTCCCCGATCACACGATTAGGACAACCGTTCCGTACCACAAGCACCAGTAGATTTGTTGTTGGTTAGATAGTGGTGATTACACGCCGCTTTATCACACTGCACATCATATTTTGGAGCCCACCGCGAGGGGGGTTAAGCATTGACAACACAGTACAGTTGCTGTTGTCGATCTCCAAACGCAAGTACAAGACATCGAATTGAAAGCACAGGCTGGACGCTAGAAGACCTAGACCCAAGCCTCGAAATTCAGATCGATATACACCTTCTCAAGACGAACAGTTTACACCAAGTTCGCCAAGTACATCAGCGCGAACTTTAAGAACCAGACCTCACGTTCCGGGATCACTCAAAGACGGTTATCCAGCCGACAAAGAGCGAGCCATCAAAGCACTTGCTGGAAAGAACGTTGAAATTAAGAGAAAGTCCAAGAAGAAAGCGAAACCGAAGTCACCGTCTCCTCCACCTGAATCAGAGCGGCCAGAAAGTCCTTTGACCCCAGTACCGGATTCAGACAACGCGACCTTAGATTTTGAAATCAAGCAAGAAGAACCCGAATCAGACAGTCAATTCTTCTCCGACCTTAACGAAGATCCGCGAGATATACCACTACCTGATTCACCCCAATTAACACCAGTCAAAGAACGATCAGTGACACTATCAGACATCATGCCACCGAGAACGTTAGACCCAAACAAGTTCGTCTCTCCCGAGACGAAGACCCTGATCAAGAAAAAGGGGATTCCCCAGCAAGAAAGCAAGAATGCGCCAGTCTTCAAAAAGAGTCGTATCATCGACTTCTTCTTAAACATGGAGTTGTTGTTCTCGAACCATGAAATAGAAGATGACGCGGCCAAAATCGAGTTAGCTGCGCTGTATGCCGGCGCAGATAATCGCGATGCATGGTTCGTGATGCCAGAGTACATCGCTGGTGAGTGGGAAGCGTTCCGAAAGGCGGTTCTCGCGAGCTATAGCAAGGGTCCGGGCGATATCAAGTACTCTATTCATGATTTGCGAGACGCTATATCTGAATACAAGGAAGAAAAGGCTGGCACGAAGACGCGCTGGATGGCATGTCAGCGAGAAGTCGTGCATATCCTGAAGTACCTAGTGAAGAATGAGGACATCACGGAGAAAGCGGCAGTGGAACACATTCGAGGATGCTTGAAGCCAGTCGTCTGGGACGCTGTCTTCACCGGCCTCCGCACGAAGGCGTTACAAGCACAACCGCCTCCGGAGAAGATCACCTTCACGATCGATGAAGTGGTCGTGGCTACTAGCACCTACTTCAATTCTGGTATTCAGTACGCCGGAGTGAAGACCGAAATCGAAGAAAGCGAGTTCGGGCGCAGTTTGCTACCCCCGGGGACGACGAAAGTCAAACTCGAAGATCTACAGGATATGAACAACTTGTTGGCTAGCTTCAGGGACACCATCAATGCACAAGAGAAGCGGCTCAACGAGACGCCCAACATGGTCCAGAAACTGCTTGAGTTGGTGCTGCAGAACCAACGAGAATCACGCCAACAGGCTTATACAGCCGAACCATCGGCTGCTTACTATCCACAACCGATGTACAACATGGCGATTCAAAGCAGCCGTATACCAGACATGGTTCGACCGGGACCAGGCATGCAGATGGGTCACGGCAACCAGGGGACTCGAGGTTTCATGAACGATGGGTGTTTCTATTGTGAAGACCCAGCCCACTTCATCGAGACCTGTGAGCAGCGTAAGAAGGACGAACAAGAAGGCTGGATATTCAAACCAGAAAACGTGCGGTGGTTCTTCCTGAAGAATGGGAAATCGATACCACGCAAAGCAATCTCTGGTGTGAAGCCCAGTGAGTTCGTTCGTCGATTCAAGGAAGAACAGCTCAAGAACATTCGCGCGCAGAACGCGATGGGCAACGAAGAGGACTACTTCGCGCCGGATGACTTCACGTACGACGGTCAAGTAGTGTTCTTGACGGCGATGGGAAACGGAGGTCAACAGGGTTTCAACTAGGCTCGATGAGAGGAGGACTCGGACCTACATCCCAGTACCTGGAGAGCCAAAACGTTGTACGCACACGAAGCAGTCCCCAAGAAGTCCCTAACCAGCCGAAGGACGTACCAGTTCAAAAAGGACCTGGTACCAGCTGGAAGAAGGACCGAGTTGTCGTCGAGATTCCGCGACGAGTCAAGTTCGCGCCTGTTCAACCAGCGCAACCTCCTGCAGAGGAGCCACCTAAGATAGTGACGGAAGACGCTTCGGAATCAGAATCGGAAGTGGAAGAGGACGAACTTGAGGAACTCAAAGACGCCCTTAACCAGCCAGAACCTGAACCGGAGAAAGTCGACCTGAAGGCGGCCGATTCAACTCTGCCTGATAAAATTAAAGAGAAAACCAAGTCCTACAAGCGTGAATCGAAGCTCAAAGAACTGCTCCGTCTCAACCCACAATGGGAGGAGATGTGGAAGGCGTTGTTACCTGAGTCATTACTGGCTACTAACACCGCGTGGCAGAAGAACTTGCTCGATACGCTGAAGGCCAAAAACGTGAAGGTGAACCTCCAACAGGATGCTTCACCAACGTACGCTGTATTCAAAGTCACAGCAGAAAAGACAGCGCACATGCCGGAAGGCGCTATCGTAGTTGAAGACCCAGTAGAGCAATTCTACAACCAAACTGGTTATACGGGTCCATATCATGTACCACGATCGAATGTGGCGCCTGAAAACGCTGATTTGCGAACAATGTGGCCCCTGGTCAACAAGAGCGGACGAAAAGAGAGTCTACTCGACGGGGGATCGCAGATCGCGTCGATGTCGTTGAAGGCAGCACTGGAGTTGGGGATCTCCTACGATCCAAGTTTCACCATAACCATGGAGAGCGCGGATAAGAGTCGAACACAGACCCTTGGCCTGGCCAGGAACGTGCGGTTCGACTTCGAGGGGATCATCTACTATCTCCAGTTGCACATTCTTAAGGATCCCGCGTACGAAGTCCTGCTCGGACGACCATTCGAAGTTGTGTCAGAGATCAGTCTGCATTCAACTGCGAATGGTGATGTGATAGCTACGATAGAGGACCCTGGGACAGGCAAGAAATTGACCTGCCCAACCTACAAACGGGGTCAAATGCCCAAGAATCTGCTACCACAAGGTTCACACGATACCCCGCCGGGTTTTCAGAACCGCTCAAGGAATTGAAGCAAGAACAAGGAGAGGTGGTACTCATTCTCGAAGCTGATAGCCAAGGCAATGTCGTCGTCAAAGAAACATACACCCCGGCAGAAGAGGACGGAGCGTTTGACCGCGGTGTGCTATCCAGCCTTTACCTGAAGAAATCGGCTGCGAAAGTGCAAAGGCTGGTTAAGCCATTACGCAACAAGTACGCGTATACGGTGCCAGTGGACGCGAATTACACCGTCCCGATGCCTGAAAGTAAGCACCCCATCGAGACACACCAAGACAGTCGCGTCTTTGGGTTTCGAAAGCTGTTTAACTTGAAGGAAATCGCCGAAGATGTTCAAGAGGACGAACATGTCTCCCGAGTCACTATGAATCTGTTTCACGGTGTGCCAATTGGACTCAGTCAAATGTTCAACGACTACACGGTCACGATGCCCAGGGACTACATGGGAGAAGCGCGAGAAAAGTTCTTCGAAGCCGAACGCTTATCAAGGCGTCGAGGGGTGTTTGCTACCAAGAAGTACAAACCGGTGCACCTCAAAGTAAAGTCGCACCTAGGAACTCTACCAGAAGAGTTTCGCATTCAAAGGCACATTCATGGGGACCCACTTAAGGGCATGCCCCAACTGTCGAAGTTACCGTTCAAGTTCCAGCCTACCGGCCGTTATACAGCCGAACGAAGAACCCAGTTACAAGCTGATCACGCTGGCAAGTTCTTGTGGGAGGCGGAACGCGACTTGGTAGACCAAGTAATGTGCCTGCAGAATGAAGGATTTGCCTGGTCGGAAGATGAAAAAGGGAGCTTCAAGGAGGAATACTTCCCACCTGTCGATATGCCGGTCATTCCGCATACACCTTGGGTGCTCAGAAACATCCCCATACCGCCAGGCATCTATGAAGAAGTATGTAAGATCATCAAACACAAGATCGACACGGGTGTGTACGAGCCATCGAACTCCTCGTATCGCTCGCGATGGTTTTGTGTGGTCAAGAAGGATGGCAAGAAACTGCGACTAGTGCACAGTTTAGAACCGTTAAACGCGGTCACCATCGCGCACTCCGGACTGCCCCCTGCTACAGAAGAACTAGCAGAAGCATTCGCGGGCCTCTCATGTGGGGGAACGCTGGATCTGTATGTCGGGTACGACGAGCGGATGCTAGCTACGGCGTCGAGGGACATGACAACTTTCTCGACACCGTACGGAGCGCTCAGATTACGGACACTGCCCATGGGCTGGACGAATTCCGTCCCCATCTTTCATGACGATGTCACATACATCTTAAGGGATGAAATACCAGCATTCACGAGGCCCTACATCGACGATGTACCAGTGAAGGGACCGGTGAGCAGGTATATTCAGCCAGACGGTACATTTGAGACGTTGCCCGAGAATCCTGGCATCAGACGGTTCGTATGGGAGCATTGTACAAACATGATGCGCATCATACAACGAATGAAGTACGCTGGAGGAACTTTCTCGGGCACCAAAGCGATCATTTGTGCTGAAGAAATCGTAGTAGTTGGACATGTCTGTACATATGAAGGTCGAAAACCCGCTGAAGATCGAGTCAAAGTGATTTCGGACTGGCCACCGTGTCAGACCCTCACTGAGGTCCGTTCATTCCTGGGGACAGCAGGGATCTTCAGGGCATTCGTGAAAGATTACTCGAAGAAGGCATATGCCTTAACTAGGCTGACCAAAGGGCTGGTTAAGTTTCAATGGGAAGAAGCTGAACAAGCGAGCATGGACTCACTTAAGGAGGCCATACGAACTTGTCCAATGTTGAAACCGTTACGGTACGAGTGGTCGACACCAATCATACTATCCGTGGACACCTCTTATCAAGCCGTCGGTTTCTACTTGTCACAATTCGATCCTGGCGATCCCAAGAAGCAGTACTTCGCGAAATTCATGTCAATTACACTCAATGACCGTGAAGCTAGATACTCGCAAGCCAAGCGAGAGCTGTACGGACTGCATAGAGCGCTAGCATACTGCAAGTATTACCTGTTGGGATGCCGAAAGTTGAAGATTGAAGTTGATGCAAAGTACATAAAAGGAATGTTGTCGAACGTCGACTCGCTGGCCAACGCCAACTTGCAGAGATGGGCTGAAGAGATACTGATGTATCACTTCACACTAGTTCATGTACCAGGCAAGGTACATGGCCCGGACGGCCTAAGTAGGCGCCCTGCGACCGACCGAGACGAAGTAGTGCCGAAACCAGCAGATGAAGAAGCTGATGAACTCCAAACGTTCGAATACGAGGCGCCAGAGGACCTTCCGGCGAAGGATGAGCCGCTGGAATTCGATAGTTTTAAGGACAAGATCGACACTCGAACAGGATTCACGCAAAGTGTGACTTCGAGTGAAGGTTTAGAAATGCCTGACGACTTGAGAACGAAGCTCTCTGGCCTCCGTCAATGTGCTATGGCTATGGAAGAGGTCGAGGAATGGGTCGGAACAGACACCTTCCCCAACGGTCGACGATCGGATCGTGAGCAGCAATGGGAACGACTTCTACCAGAGTTACCAACGCTGCTCGAGACCGGCACAACGCAGTCAAAACACTTGTCGAACCTCGAAAAGTCGCAACTAGAACGGTGGAAGTCAGGATTCTTCATGCGCAACGGTCGACTGTATCGGCTGGATAAGGACGGCGAACATAAGAGAGTTCTCCAGAAGCACCACAGAATGGGAGTCATCAGAATGTTACACGACAAGAGTGGCCACAAAGGGCAGTACTCAGTGCAACGGCTGGTTAGCAAGCGATTCTGGTGGCCAGGACTTGAGGCAGACGTGAAATGGTATGTACGCACATGTCTACTCTGTCAAAAGCGACAGAAGAAGAACATTCACATCGAGCCCGTCATCACAACGACGCCGGGCATCTTTGAGCGAGCATACATTGACACATTTAAGATGCCTAACTCAGGTGCAAAAGATAAGAATGCGAAGTACAAGAACTACAACGCTGTAACAGTAGCACGATGTGGACTCACCGGCTGGCCTGAAGCGAGAGCATTGGTCAACGAAACAGCAGAGACACTCGGAGAATGGATCTTCGAGGACATCCTGTGCCGGTGGGGATGCTTGAAGGAGATTGTGACCGACAACGGGCCAGCAATCAAGAAAGCAATAAGGCACATCGAAGAGAAGTACGGTGTCATAGGCATCCTGATCACCCCATATAACAAGCAAGCAAACGGAAAGGTCGAAAGAGGCCATTGGGACATCCGCCAGTCACTGTTCAAAGTGTGTCGAGGCGACCCCGAAACCTGGCCAGCATACTTGCACGAAGTGTTATGGGCAGAAAGGATCACCGTTAAAAGGTCGATTGGGACCTCACCATTCTATGCGGTAACTGGGTGTGACCCTATTTTGCCGCTGGACATTGAGGAGGTAACCTGGTTGATCGACACCCCAGATAAGATCGTGTCACATAGTGACCTCATCGCGTACCGTGCTAAACAGCTCATCAAGCATAAGGAAGATGTAAAGGAGATGCGAAAGAGGGTCACTGTGGCGAAGAAACGAGCTGCAGAAAAGTACAGAGATGAATACATCAATTCCATGCCAGAACATGCCTTCGACACGGGCGACCTAGTCCTCGTTCGAAACACGCGCATCGAGAAAGAACTAAACGCTAAGTTCAAGGAACGTTTTATGGGACCGTACGCTGTGATAGCTAGAACGACCCGTGGTAACTACGTGCTCTGCGAGCTGGATGGAACCGTCCTAAGGGACAAAGTCGCAAAGTTTAGAGTAATCCCCTTCTACTCGCGCAAAGACAAGAGTACGTTCGGAAAGAAGTTCTTCGAACGGCTAGAAAGAATCAAAGAGGGAGCTGTAAAGGTAGTAAATGACTTGGCGAAAAAGTCTTGAACCACCCAGACGAAGTTCGAACCACTACTCAGCCTACCCAGCTAACCGGGCCGAACAACCGTAATGGTACGAACGAGTCTGCAGGACACAAAATGCGTCCGTTACACTTCAAACTGATTCACAGTAACCACAAGGATGGTGCGGACACCATCTGAGAAAAGAAAGAGTGAATGGGGTACCAATACCATATAATGTAGCAGAGAATTTTTCGAATCAATCTTATTCAGCCATGCGAAAGCTGAACAAAAAGGGTATTTGGAAAATGAAAAATGCAGATCAGCAGCATTGTATGAGGCAAACACAGTGAGGCTAGGGACCAAGTGTTGTACAGATATGCCACAATACTGGGTAGAAGAAGCACAGGCCGCTACGCGGAGGCTGTGGGCGAAGATCAAGAAGACGGTCTTAAGCGGATTTTACGTTCAGGGCAAGTTAAGTACGGAGATTTCGAGTTGAACAAACTCTTTCTTTCCCGCCACTGCTAAGCATACGTACCCGCCGTCAAACATGTCGAACATCGCAGGACCGTCCAAAGACACCACGACGCAGCGAACCAACGCGTACGACGGGCTGGGCAGATACGCGCCCAACATGCCACCAATCGCGCTGCATGTACCCAGCCAGGAGGTCGTTGACTATCTGGACCACTTCCTCGACTATCCGCAGAAGCTGTACAACTGGTTTGGTCGCTTGGCCATCACGCGCCACGAATTCTTCGGTACAGTCGTGCCCTGGGCCTACTGCCACAGGCATGAAATCAAGAAGACATCCGGCGACACGCTAAAGCAGCTGGATATCGCCTTCTATGAAGCAATGATGGAGGCGTACGATGAGAACTGGGTACCGCAGCCATGGTACTGGGAAACGTTCCAGTTGACGAAGGACTTCATGGTACGTGGACTGCGCAAACCAGCCAAATCAGTTACTAAGATAAGCAAAACAGACCAGTCACAACATCTTCCCGGGCAAGCTACGCGAAGTGCCGTGGGACGAGGACACGGAAGGACCAGAGCCTCCGGACTACAAAGTCCACGACCCGCTGTTCCTCCCTGGCTCGCCTACGCCGCCACCAGAGTCCGCAGACACTTGGCCTGAAGTGACGCGTCATGAACAGCACATCGACAACCCACAGGCGCAAGTAACGACGAGACAAGCGGTGAAGCCGAGGAAGGTCAGTACAGACAAGAATCATCCAATGATGTTCAAGCTTGTTAACGAAGAAACAGGCGAGACCAGTCAAAATGCAGGTCAGGCAATCAGGGCCAGCAAAAGCAGCTGGCAGGCGAAAGGTATGTCGTTTAAATGGGTGGTAAGATGAACCCAGTTAAGGATAAACAGCAGGACCAGCAAGTTCAACCCGCCGCCGAAGAACTCCCCGCACCGTCTATGCCCAGCGAGAACTTCGGCGTCGAATACGAACGGCTCGAACTTCGAAACTGGATATCGAAGGACGATTCGGAGCCAGGCAATATGTGGTCGCATGGGGACCGAGCCGCACAGGTCTACCTAAGACGCGACCTGCGAGGCTTCGTCTTCTGCACCGATATCAAGCTGGAATACAGGATCACGCTGACGACGGGGCTCATCGAGCGAATATGGGAAAAGCCGTTCAGCCTGGTCCTACTGCTCAACAGCTACCGCGTCGCCGATCGACCATCGAGGGTGTATTCGTGGTGGGCTGAGTTGGGCAATCGCCTAGTCAGCCTTCAGCGAATGCCCCAGCAGGGAATGATCGAGCGAGTGTTCTGGGAGCCGTTCCGCTTCGACACCTTCGTCCACTTCGTGTTCAGGAAGTTCCCGGGCATGGATCGAGCGAAGGAGAAGCTGATCTACACCCAGGACCAGACAGAGTTGAGGTTCTGGATGCGGGACAGCTTCCCGCCAGCCATGAGGTTCCAGTACAGCGAAGCGATGGCCCTGCTTTATCTGCGACGACCAGGACAACTCCCCATCGACATCGCGAAGTGGAGCGCCAGTCAACAGTTTAAGAAGGTACACCCCATCTGGGACCGTATCTTCGAACTGTTTGGAGTGGTAGTGGACCGGGAGACGTTCCGTGTGTCCGCACAGCAGACGCTCGACGACGCTCTGTGGCGTTGCGCGTTATCTTTGGACGACGAAGATAAGCGGGTGTTGGGTGTAAGGGGACTGAAGTTCGACAAGGGACGAACCACGGCGTTGCGCTACAAGCAGACGAACCGAAAATTCGTTATCCAAGATAACCGGTTCGTCGTCGTGGAATCATCGTCGCCAGCAAGGACGTCCAGCCCCCCTCCATCACCTCCCCCACAAACGCCGTTCTTCAAGAAAACGAAGCTGCCACCCCCAGAATCGCCCACTACAGCGCGTCGACGAAAGCAGTCAAAAACGTCGACGAAGATAGTACCGCCAGCGGCCAGCACATCCGCGGGCTTCGAGATGGTCGCTCAGACACCGGCAACGGCAGTCGTGCAGGCTGTGGCCGTTACTCAGCCACCCCCGCCAGCAGCAGTTGAGCCACCAGTGGCACGGGAAGCGACGCCAGCTATACCTTCGCCGCCAGTGGTCCACGAAGATAACGCACCGCTAGCAAGTCCCAAGCCGATGTCGACACGAGGAGAGTCTGAGCCCCCTCCGCCATACGCTAGCGAGGGCGAGGATGAAGAACCTCGGCGACCGTTGACCCCTCGTGAGTTGACGCCCGACTACGACGAGCAAGGCGATGTGAACATGGACACGCACCCGTCGCCACCAAGGAGCCCATCTCCTCTCACCCCTCCACCCGCGTCCCCTCGAATCGCGACTCAGGTGCCTGCACCAGCCCCACCGCCGGCTCCGAGAATGGTTCTGCCAGCGAGCACGCGAGCGTCGCCGGAGAAACCCAAGCAGACGCAGGGGGAGAAGCAGAAGGAGACGAAGAAGCGGGCACCCCCCAAGTCGCTTAAGCAGCCGAACCCAGTGGCTGGTCAAAAGCGACCTCGTCCAGCGGCTGAAGAAGAATGCGAGCAGCCAGTAGCCTCGTCAAGCACTCTCCACATCGAGGAGAGTCAGGTACCACGCGTCAAAGCAGGGAAGACCATCGCGCGTGCTCACGGCAATCCGCCGTATACCAAGGAGGAACCTCTCAAATGCGCAGAGTGTTTCTGGTATCTCCACGACTGCAAGCGGGAACGAAACGTCACCCGTAACCGCAAAACGAGCGAAGGGATCCTCAAGTGCGACCGGTGCGTCAAACAGAACCACAAGTGCAGGCTAGCATTCGTGGATGGACAACTGGTCGTTCCCTTCGAGGAAGCACGCGGTCCGTCGCGCAAACGCGCCCCTCGAGCTGAGGTTGCAGCCACGACTTCGAACAAGGAGCTCGAAGAGTTGAAGCTGCAGGTGGCGAAGCTGACGCGTAAGGTACAAGATTTGGCTGACAAGAGCGACGACGAAGAAGAGGAAGCAGAAGAGACGGAGGAGGAAGACACCCCACCTCCAACCAAGAAACCACGCCGACAATACGAATCGAAGTCAAAGAAGCGAAAGTAGATACTCATATAGATATCTACTGGGACTTATTAGTCGGCGTTGTATAAAATCTTATCTTAGTTCAACCCTTTTAAGTGTGAGATTGTAAGCGCTGCACACAAGAAAAGAGATGGATTAAGGGCATAGTACCAATGCAAGTTAAGGGGACAGATATACTAAGCGACGTAGTTCAAGCTGGTATAGAAGTCAAAACGAGGCGGATGCTCCAACGCGTACAAGCGAGTAAAGAAGTCGGACACCAGACCAGGCGCAAGCCCATCGATGACTTCTTGGAGCTGTTCGAACTCCCACAAGCCAGCCTGATCCCAACGGATCTCCCAGAAGCCTTCAAAGACACCAGGAATCTCGGGAACAGCGCTGATAAGAAACGACAAATCAGCCAAGAAGGTGGAACTCAGATAAGACTCACCGAGGGCCGTACTCACGAATGTGATATGGGATGTTCTCCCGGACGCTGAAGTCGCGATGGTAGACTTCGGGGTCCGGTTTGACGAACAAAACCGGGTGACAAGCTTGGTAGAGAGGCCACCAAGTGACGACTTCGCGAACCGGACCAGGCAAGCCGCCCAGGTCGGGAACGATAGTCGCCAGCCAGTCAGCCTCACGAGGCGTAATCAGCCAACGAACACAATCGTAGACGCCTTCGTGAGAACCCAAGACAGACTCGAGCTGAACAAGCATTAGACCATTCATGGACACCGTCGAAGATGAACTCACCAAGAAATGGTCCAAGATCTCCCTGTGGACATCGGGGAAGAACACCGAGGGCTCAAGGAAGGGACGGGCCAGGAAATTGGTCTCGTTCTGACCGTCGAGGCTTTTGGGATGAGGACCCGTGAACCACTTGCGCAGTTGCGCCACACAAGTAAGAAACATGACGAAGAAATTCGCCTTGGATCCCGGAAGGAACAGTCCCGGATGCTGCCAAAGACGAGCATAGCGGCGCTGGACAAATGATAACCCAGCCATCAGTATGAAGGCTGAATGAGAAGTAATCGGCACGCACCAAGACATGTACCATGTAGCGAGCCGTCGGAGCATCGTGACGCTCCAGGAAGCCGAGTTGAAGACGAGGGACGCTCATCGCATCAGGACCATCCTCGACGGCAGGGCGGTCCAACGCCACCGAGCAATCGACGAACGCAAGAACGTTGTTCTGACGCTCGACGATGGGGAACCTCAAGGATCGATGGAAGATGTCCAGCGCACTGGCAAGCGCGAACTCGCCCTCGATAGCGAAGACCCGTTCAGCGGACTGACGGACCGTGAGGTTGCGAACGCTCTTCAAGCGAAGATCGGCGAAAGGGATGATGTACTGAGTGGGCATGATGTACTGAAGCAAGACGAGGCGAAGGCACGCCTTTTATAAGATGAAAGGAACATCTAAGACGGGTAGTACCGTCACGGAGACCTGAAGCAAACGGAGTAACTTAGGGATTCGTGATGGCTGGATAAGCAACGGAACACCACTGACGACTGGCCGCGAGGCTAGAAGGGTTCCGTTCAGGCGCGAGGCTTCTGTTGTTTCACACTAAACCCTTGGCAATAAGTCTATGTCACATTGGGGACGGTCGTAAAACTACAGATGTTTTGTACGGAAAGAAATGTCCAAAAATGTACAAAAACGAAAACCTCCGGCTACTAGTCCGATGAATGACAAGTTTTCTACCTAGTAGCTACACGCGAGCACAAGAACAAGAAGATAAAACGCCAGCACAGCGCAACTACCGAGGGTCAGGGAAGAGCAAGGCATCTGTGGCGCCCAGATACAGATCGCGAGTACGCAGGAAGGTCTGTATCTCCCCGTGAATACGGTTGAGCGTCACAGACAGCTCGTGACGGTAGGAGTGTTCGGCGGCGATGACACCAGCAGAAGCAACAGTCACCTCGGGCGCATTATTAAGGATGTGCATGCGCTTCACGATGGCGGAAATGGCAGTGCTGTAACCATTGACGTGCTGGAACGCTGTTAAGCATGTCAGAAACAACCACCGACAAGTGGGAAGCACCAACAGTTGCTGAGTTGGTCCAAGAGGATTGGCTCGATGTTGAAGACCGATGGGCGAAGGGCTTTGGCCATGCGACGAGAACCTTCCAGGTTCACGGCCGCCTTGCGCTTGACAGGAGTCGGCTCGACCTCGGTCGCAGTGCTCGTGGTGGAGGTACTAGCAGAAGAACCAGAACCACTCGCTGTCCCCAAGATACGGATGGCCTTGATAAAAAGACGGTTGTTAGTGTCCATGCCGGGCACTTCAACGAACGGAAGGTATTTCACCTAAAAAGAACAAGTCAGCCGACTGAAGAAGCAAGACAGCTGAGTAGTACATACCTTCGGAGCCGCAGAACTAGCGGAAGGGCCCGAAGCAACCGAAAGTTCCTGCAGTTCGCGAATCAGAAAGTTGACTGGGGCGTAGACATAAGCTTACTTCGACCTCGTCATCAGAGGACTCATCCTCACCGGAATCGGAGTCCATAGCTTCGACGTCCTCAGCCCAGTCAAAACCAGGAGTCAATTGGAAGAAGTTACCAATGTCTTCCGCGGGCGCCACAGCCTTGGGCAAGGTGGTGTTTGAAGACACCGCACGGAGTGTGCCATCACCAACGGCCTCCAGAACCTCGTCGATGAGCACGGCGCTCTTCTAGAAAGTATAAGAACAGTCAGTAAAGTTCGGCGGCTGAGTAGTACAACACGTACGACGACCTTGGCCTTGCCCTTGCCCTTACTACGAGTAACAGGTGCAGTAGCGGGGGCGCTGGCAGCCACAGCAGCGTACTTGAACTTGGGATGCATGGGGTGACCCTCCTCGACAAGATACAAGTCGGGGGCGAGCGTGCCACGCTTGGTGCAAGTCTGTAGGAGCGGGTTCAAGAGGTTGGGAAGGTTCAGCTCGGGAGTGTGAGGGCTGACACCACACTCAGCGCTGATGTATCCAAGAAGCGAACGAAGGTCACAGATGACCGCTGGCATCCAATCGGGGACAACCAAGTTTGGATCCTTGCTCTGGAGAGTTGGGTTCGCCGCCTTGAAGCAGGGCTTAACCAGCCGAAATAAATAAGAACAACAAGTCCACGTACCGCGATAACGCCAGCGACACCATCGAACTTCTCGGCCAACAGTTGTATGTTGGGAAGCGAACGAGGAAGTGTCGATGTCGCCAACAACCTCCAAGTAGCTTGTTGAAGGTCGGGCCAAAGCTTCGCCAAGCTGGGCGCCCCGTTCGAGGGAACTTCGGATTCCAAGACCAGGGGCTTGAGCTTCGTGACCAAGGCGGCACGATTCTGCAACAGCTGAGCGTTGACCTGTGGCAAGGCGGTGGGAACAAGAGGACGAAGACCGGTGAAGTGCTTAGAAGGAGCCATGAGACGAATATCCGATGAAAGTAGGATGCTGTCTCGTACTTCGTCAACGCCTTATAAACCGTAGACGGAGGAGGCCTTGAGGCGCCGGATGTCACACATAAGAAACATGAAGAAGACATGTACCGATCGGTATCGTGAAAACGGCACGAAAGGCTGAGTAACACGATGGATCAGAATGGACTTAGGGTTATCCGGGAATGTCGCGGACGACATCATTCAAGTTAAGGGGAGATGATATGCATGTTGAGATTACATGGCCAGAAATCCAGAATTTTGTGATTTCTAGACAGCCATATGCAACTAAGAGCCAAGCGGAAGCAAGGCTGGATACGCTACAAAGGTCATCACGGAGACGCTCTCTAGGGCAAGGAGAGAACTCCAAGCATGTAACTATTAGTCAAAGAACGACAGTAGCCAGGGCTGAATATCATAAACCCAGTTGTCCCCTCTGAGGAGGTCCTTTCACCTTGTACGCGTAACTGCGCCACACAAGCAACATCCGAATCAAGGATGAACAGCCGTCGCTTCCGACGACGCTCTACCAGCCGCAACATGATCCTCAGCATTGAATGAGTCGAAGCGGGGTTCACAACCTCCGGAGTTCATTACCAAAAGCGGACGGTACATTGTTCATTGTGACAAAAGTCGTATAACAATAAACCAGTGTCAAAACCCCGAACGGGGATGATTCGCAGTTATCTCAAGAGAATCACCTTCATCGGTCGACGCGTCTGATTGATGTGAAACTAGCAGCGAGGCGCGATCCATATGGATTATGACTCGAAGACCCGCCTCATGTACTACATGTGGTATCAGCCATCCAGATAAGTTGCTCAACGCTTCAGCGCGTCACCATTCGAGTTCACGGACTATCTCAGTGCAGGCGCACTGGCGGTAGCTCGCGATTGAATGGGCTCACGCCCAAGTCTGGTGCAAAGGCTGGATAAGCCGGTAAGCGCCCGGTTAAGTAAAAGTACACGCGAACGCCTATCTGAGCACGCAGCGCCTTGCTTCTCGGAGTCCATGGGTGGTCTACGCAACATCTGAACGAAGAGGAACTGGCATATGCGCCGGCGGGAACTGTCTGGTGACCTTCGCCCGTGCAGGCTGAGTAGGGACTCATGTTTTGTACGGACCGTATCCAGCCGTCGAGTAGTTACGTAGCTTACCGGGGTGAGTCTGTAGAGTGTATAAGTAGCGTCGCGTCTGTAGAGTACAGTAGTTTAGTGCCCCGCAGTGAAAAGCCCACAAAGCATTCCTCTGTAGTAATCTGACTCGGGTTCGCGCCCAATAAGAAGTTCAACACGTTTGAAAGCCCACCCAAGCCCTTAAGCAGCCAAGAACCTAAGCAAAGCAAAGTCTCCTAAGACGCCTAAGTGGCGAGATACTCAAGAACCGCAGACAAGAATCGTGCGCAGTCCCTTGACGTCAAGTACCCAGTTAACTTCTGTGAGCCCGGACTTCTCCCCAGAGATACCGCACGGATCCAAGTAACAAGCAATCGTCTCCCCAGAGACAACCGCCTTGTGAAAGTGAAGCTTAGTTAGCCTGAACTGGTGCGACGTTAAGCAGCCGAAGAACGTCTTGCGGCCACGGTATCTGACCGACGCTCAAAAGAACGATCTGTCACACCCAAGTAGAGAAGTAAGTTTGGTACACGAGGCTAGCATCAACGCAGATAACAAGTCAGTGCACTGTTGTCCGTTCGGTCGCCCCAGTACTGTAGAACATCTACCCTTGAGCGGTCCCGGCCTTCGCGTCCCCGTCTTCCTGGCGAGCTCTGTTCGGCTTTGAGTCTTTATTCGATTAGGTGTTTCGTGTAGATCCTCTTCGCTTACAACCCCCCAAAACAACCCGCATTCGTGCACCAAAACGGACGTATCAGTCCACTGCTACCTTAACCAGCCGTTCCCCGATCACACGATTAGGACAACCGTTCCGTACCACAAGCACCAGTAGATTTGTTGTTGGTTAGATAGTGGTGATTACACGCCGCTTTATCACACTGCACATCAGCGCCCCAATATGCTCCGATTTTGTCTGGTGTCAAATTGCCCCAGCTCCTCTCGTTCAATCTGGACGGAATTCGTGAGTCTTAGTTGCGCGCCTGTGTGGTACGAACCCAATCCTGATCGACATGTTATAGTTCCTGTATTGACTGTGGATCTACGAAGACTGGTCTACCTCTACGTTCTCAGGGGAACCAAACCTTCTGCAATCGATCTGCAAACCGAACTACTCCTCACAGCTGGCCTTGGGCAATTGACTGCGATCAAGAACGCTTCACAGCGGGCTGCAGTTACAGTGTATGAGCCTCTTATCCTCATGACACTCTTCACCTGGTACAACTCTCGGGCTCATGATACTGTGCCCGAGAGCATATCGGTCAATCAGACTCTTCCGTTGTTCTCATACCTGACGTCCGACTTGGAAACTCATACAGCGAAGGGATCCAACGGTTTTGAAAATTTGCTGGGATACTACTTCTCGCAGATTTTCGGCAAAAGCAACAAAAGCTTTCCGCTGGGTGAGGTGTTCAACTTCAGGAAAGGTGTAGCCAAGGAATTGCTCGAAAGCTACGGTACCTTAGTGGCTTGCCGTCGAGTTGATGGTCGCCTGTCAATGCTCGAAGGAACATATGACTATCCCCCGACGCGCGATGATCTTCCTGCATACCCTGGACCCATTGGCATTGTTGCGAGCGACACAGGAGAAGACAATGAAACGTCCTGCACTACATCCGCATTCCTAGGCCATTCTTTTCCACTGATGCAAAGTACCGCGGGCATCTTCTATCCCAAGACTTCCGTTGGTCCTGATCTGATGTTTCTACTCAGGCTACATTGGGCTTCAGCCGACAAGAACAAAGATGTCTCCTACGTATGGGTTGCTGTCCAATCCAAGTTACGAACAACACAACGCTTGGCCAAGGCAGCTATCAAAGAGGCCATTAGGACTGCGACTCCTCAATTCTTTGGACTCCTGAAAAGTGACCGTGATGATAAGGGTAAAAGGAAATTCATCACGGTGAGTCGATTCACAGACGTCGATGTGCCGGGACACTGATTGAACCTCTACAGGTTCAGAGTGGCGATGTCTCCCCCGCCCAAGAAACGCGCTTCGTAACGCACGAGGAAATTCTCAGTAACCTCCGCAACGGCGTGCCGGGGAAGCCACTTCCTGGCGCCAACAAGCATAATGTAATCAGGGTCATAGCCTCTTTCCCCGCTCCTCTGCATGTTGGCCATCTGAGCGACGACAAAGACGAACATCCTCTTGCGGCGTTGAATACCGCATTGATGGAGAGGTTCACCGCTCATACACGTCCTTTCAATATTCTGAAACGCTTCCGGGAGAGCCACGTGGACCAATCCGGTCGGCCGTGGGAAGAAGGGGAAGAGAGAGAGGAGGATGTAGGGAAGAAAAGAGAAGCAGACGAAGACGCGGGCGAAGAAGTGACAGCTAAGAAACAGAAAACTTCATGATCAACGTTAAAATCACCAGAAGGCCGAGATGAATATAGAGTGTGTCAAATTTTCGTCATGTACTCGCATTGGCTGCAATATCCTGCAAGATGTCATCGGGAGACACCTTTGATGACAGCTCTTCGAGTTTCTTCGCATTGAGGACTGCACAAGGATTATCATCATGGAAGGATCTCATCCGGAATGCCGGCTCTTCGAACATTGGTATCAGAACTCGAAGGAACGACGATTCTCCGATGTCTGTTCGACGGCCGGGCAAGTTTACGAAGGGTGTGGGCTTCTACGATAATCGAGGTGACTGCACAGCCAACACAAGAAGCGACTCACTCTAGACGAGGTACTTCTTGTTCTCCTTGAATACGAAGAAATCTGATGAATGAATGAAGCCCTGAATGACACGGACAAGCGGCTTCGACTTACAAAGCTATCATCCAGCACGCGTTCTGGATGCATCTGTTCAAAGACTCGATCCGTATCACCAGCAACTGATTCATGAAGAATCTTTGCGGCAATCCAGAGAGTAGTGCTGTCCGCTAACTGAACAGGAAAAATGATGAGTGGAGATGCAGATTCGGCTTTGTGTGCACAGAATGGCGCCAACTCGTTCGGTTCTTCAAGCCAATTCGAGGTGTATCGAGAATTATGCGACGAGTAGAGGAGGTCCACCGGTGTTCCTGGAGTGTAGGAGATTGAAGAGCACTTCAGTTTGCCGTTCCGTAGACGATGGCGTCGTACAAGGCGTGCATCCTGACGAGCCCAGATTGGGACTCTCGAAAACGTAAAGAGGTCGAATAGCCTGCAAGGTTTGCACAGAGCGTGAAACAGAGAAAGAACAATGACCGAGACGGAACACGCTACAGTCCGAAATGGTCGGAACTCCGGGCGCCTATAGTACGACAATGCCGAGATGGGAACGCGTCGCTTTTTGAACCACTCGGCGGCTGCTACAAGTACAAGCGGTTCATCAATCGTGAGTTCCTGCATCTTCGAGTCTACAAAACGGCCAAGTCCCTTGTTGACTATGCAGACTCTGTCGGGACCGAAGACAAGGCCATGGCGATGATGTACTAGACAATGAACGAGACAGTCATGTACAGTGGCAAGTGTCATTGCATCTGCAAGAGATCAGTAGCGGTCAAGGACAAAAGGATCGATTTCGAACCGGGCCTTTCCGGGAACTCAAGCGTATGGTAGAAATTCAAGGTCGGTCTGTCTTTCTCTAGGAAGTCCTGCTCATCCGTGGGAACGAAGTGCGTAAAATTTTGAATGTACTGATTAAGAAGTTGATGGGGAGCGCGAAATCCCTGTCTCAGCAACTCCGAAAGGAACGCTGCAGTGAACCGATGACTATTCGTGGCAATGTGAGCTGTGAAGTGCTGCTCGGACGAAGCTTACCGGCCTCTGAGCCATCTGCACATGCGGTTCGTGAGCACCCGACCAGACTTGCCTCTGCTCAGAGCTGGAGGTAGAAATAGACGTATATACTCTTCCTGCATCTTTCGATCCTGGTAGAAGTCGCCAGTGTTAGAGCTCCAACGGAAAGAGTCCCATTCATCGTTCGAGAAGTACTCTCGCGTTATTTCGGTGCCCGCAACGACAAAGGTGACATTGAAGTCTCCGGTATGACGACGCCAGACCCGTAGGAGTTCCTCGAGACTGGATACCCCCTCATCATCATCTACTGAGGCCCTCAAGGTTGCACTGCGATGCGTGAAAGCGTTAGCTTCGTCAATGACAATGAAGAGCGATTCCCGCGAAGCTGGCTGCCAGAGCTCAAATATGTCGTCCAGTACATCGTGAATGGCAGCATCAAGGACCTCCCTCTCGACGTATGCCACTGCGACATGGCGCAATATAGTCGAGAGGACGTTGATTGTATCAACATGTATGATTGCTTCCTTCAGCTGGAAGCAGAGCCATAATCGCCTGTGTGGAGGAGAGTTGCCCTTCAATTTCGACATATGCATGAACGTCTTGAAGAGAATTAGGCGAGCAAAGAGAATCTGGCTAGCTTCCATATGAGCCCTATCCCGTATGTATTGAATTCGGGATGAAAGCGATATCGACGGATCGCTCGGCAGCCACCCATCAGCATCAACGAGTCGACCGGGTGGAAAGAGCCTGGGAAATACCCCCAGCTCGTCGGTCCCTAGAGTTGTGGCATCTCTGGTACAAGTGAAGTAAAGACCCCAATTTTGACAAAGGCCTTCATAGAGCAGTTTTGTTTTGCCAGTGGCAGAAGCATTGACAAGGAACCTGGAAAGTCATGAGCAAGACTTGGTACCGCAACGAACGCGACATACGTATCAGAACGAGCGACGAAGAGATCGCGGACTTTTTCGTTCAGGAGTCGGTTGCAGCTGAAGCCACCCAAATTGTGCAAGAGCATTATAGGCATGACAACGTCCACGCGAGGAATTTGCAAGCTTCGCACATGAGTTGCCGTTCGAGGATCAACAGTAATCGACGGCTCCCAAAGTGGTCCAGGGGGATATCGTTTATGCTGAAAAGCGTTCTCGAAGAAGGCCTCTGCTCTGGGAATAAACTCGACAACTTCCGAGAGGAGAGGGTTGACAGTCCAATGCATTTTGGGTGGATTGTCGCTGACGAGAGCTGACGAGTAAAGTCAGTGAAGTAGTATTGCAAATCACTTGAATGTACGTGCAAGTATGAGCCACCTTGTGTAGAATTCGAGAGGAGCGCCATCCCTGAAGACACCAAAGCAACATAGGTCTATCGTACAGTAGCTTGTAGCAGTATTCGGGGTCAGTGCGTGGCTTGTCATGTTCAATCTGCTCGCGCAGCATGATAGCCACCCGAGAACCTGCTTCGACAGTAGAAGTAGCAGAGATTCTGTATGCTGCGGGGTCAACGTTGAGAGTAATCATGTGAAGGAGGGTGACAGGTATGCGTGCCAATGTCGAAGATGATCTTGAACGTAGTGATGCAAGTGCGGTATGAACCAGGTATGAACATCACTGGAACATCAACAATCGCGTCTCGTGAACGGGGTCGTCCCTGATCACACTCATTTGAATTACATACATTGATTCCGCGCAACTTATATCGATCTTTACTGCCATCATGCGAACAGTACTCACATTCGAACTCCCAAAAACCCATCACGCTCTCCCTACGCCTGAGAAATGGGACAATGACTGGGAAACTCTCATTCAAAAAAACGTCATGACCCCAGCACTATGCCTCAGCGATCTCACAAACAACTGGCGTCATGGAATCGACGGGATGTACGACTCGTATAGTCAATTGCTCAGCTCTACATGCGAAATACAATGGCGCGTTGGGATGCGGGCTTTGCACTACTTCCAGGAGCTGGAGCCCGCGTGGATGGCGTCGACAAGGGAGGAACGGCGCAAACATGTCTTGATTGGCATGTCAACGGTTTGCTCAAAAGCGCGCAACCTCAATGACGCCCGCGGGTATTGCAGCGATGTTGTTAGGTTGGACAAGCTGAGTCGCGATCCCGCGACTTTCCTGGACGTGCTGCGCTCCCTCATGCTTGACGACTTATCTCAGACGCCTACCACCCCTCGCTACATACCTAATGAGGACTGGGATAGCTTTTCGCGAAAGATTGACCGAACTGGCACAGACATGGAAAAGGTCTGCATGCGCTATCTCGTTATCTTGCGAACCAAACTCATCTGTATGTACATCTTTTCGTCTCTGGCTTTTCTTGACTAACTTTACGTCGAGATATGGTCATCGAATTCTCCTTCCTGTCATTCCTGGGCGAGCCACTTCCGGAGCTCACAGTGATGAAACATCGAGGGCAAACTCCACTTACCGATACTGCTATCCCTCTTGCAGTTCAGAAGAAGATACGCGAGTTGCAGTTCGGAAAAGAGGCGGCCAAACAGATCACCAAGGACGACAGAGTCGCACAGAAAGATCGGGCGAGTAAACGCGGTGTTGTCTGCACAGGCTGCTCGGAAAAACAGAAGGCTGGGGAGTCCTTCCAGCAATGCCAGAAATGCAAACAGAAGATGAACCGAGATGTCCCCTACTGCTCCAGGTCTGCACTTTCGCCTTTGATGTTTCCTGTTTCGTCTGACTCTTTTCAGGCAATGCCAGGTCGACCACTGGAAACACCACAAGGTGGTTTGCGGCAAGTCGCTGGACCTCGAGACCTCAATTGCCGCTGCCGTGCCCAAAGGCTCTGCCAAGGCGAATGGTACCGTCGCTACGGGCCCTCTGAATGTGGGACCACCGTTGAACGGCTTCAAACGGAGCTTTGCTCTGATGAAGCACATCCAATACCTGAACTCTAACCCGACGGTGGATCTCCTTCTGCATACGCGTCCTGGTCCCGTCACAGATGCGTTGAACACGACACGTACAGACATCCCCTACCCTCCCGTCCAGATCATTTTGCGGCGTGTTCGCGATACTGCTATGAGGACGGGTGACAAGAATGCCGCTGCGATGATGTATCACTTTTCCATATGGTTCTTCGTGGCGAAGGACATGGAGGATCAATACGATATCGACTGTGTAGCCGAACAAGCAGCGACGGAGTTCGAGATGTCCTCGTTGGAGCTGAAGAAGATAATCTTGGACCTTCATGAGCAGTACCTATTGGACCCCTACAAGCGTCCGTGAGTCTTTCTTTCCCAATCTTCTGTCGAACAGGCTGCTCAAAGTAGTTTGCTAGACCCGCGATGGCAGCTTGGCAGTTGCATCCCACACTTTGGGAGAACTTTGTGAATGCTAGTCCTCTCGACATGGAGAAGAAGATAGTGTTTAAGCACATGGGCGACGTTTGAACGTATCTACAATATTGTACACCATAATACTCTTACTCTTGAGACTGTTAGCGCATGCAATTGATCGATCGCGCCTCATGTACTAAATTGAGAGCAGCACGACCCGTCTTGTTTCCGAGTACAATACCGAGACCGGCCAACGTCTCACCCAGCCACAACAGTCCGCATACTCTCGGGTTCTCATTATGAGATCAGTGCAGACGTAGCGGAGCAGCAGAGTCTCTACGACAAAGATGCGCGGGAGAGACTTCGTCAAGATACCTCCCAAGGTCAGTGCCCTCTAGTAGGTGATATCCATCTGCTTGAAAAGCTTCAGAATCAGATGCAGGTTAGATGGGGACGGGACCGCTGAGCCGAGGAAGCCTTTCGTACCTCTCGACCTTCTCTCATTCTCATCATGTCGTCGCTATCATGCTGGGGCCTCTGCTACTATCATCCAATCAGCCACCACCTCTTTCCTCTTCCTCTGCTCAGGGTCCAAGCCGTAGCGTCCATAAAGGAGCTGGCCGCCCAAGTCAAGCTCACTCAGACATTCCACAACGATACACCGAGTCCGGTCGATGCTGTCTATTCCTTCCCGGTCCCTGGTCCTCGCGCGTCGGTGTGCGGGTTCACGATGATCAGGCACAATGGCACTCGGGTGAAGGGAGTAGTTGAAGAGAGAGTGGATGCTCCGAATACTCATGACGAGGCCGCCTCCCAGGGCAAAACAGCAACCTTGATGACCCAGCAGACGCCTGAAGGTACGCTCCTTAACACTTCAAAAGCTTTGCGCTGACCGTAGTCTAGTATTCCAGATCTCCGTCGGGAATATATATGTCGAGGAGCAGGTTCAGATTGAAATAATCTATGCGACAGAGCTCACTGAAGACGAGGAGAGCGATTCCATCCATTTCCACCTTCCCAGGCACATTGGATGTCAATATGGATCAAGTCCCTCAGCTCTGACAGGCCCTCTGACCTTTGGTCGTTCCACTACCTTCATGACTATCAATGTTGCTGTCGAAACCACGACTCCAATCAAGAAGGTAGCATGTCCATCTCATGCGATTGCTACCGAACATGGACCTAACCCTAATATCCCCAACGCCAATGACCTCCCGTTCGCCAACTACGCGCGTCTCTCTCTATCATCCAATTCCCCTCTCGCCAAAGATTTCGTCCTCTTCGTCAAATCTGCGGGCCTCAATAGTCCACGCTGCATTGCGGAGCTTCATCCCGCGCATAACACTGTCGCTGTCGCCCTGACTCTCGTCCCTCGCTTCAGTCTTCCAGACCGCCACAGTCAAGAGTTCATCTTCCTGGTCGATCGTAGTGGATCTATGGGCGGCCGTCGCATCGAAGCAGCTCGCAAGGCTCTGGTCATCATCCTTCGATGTCTGCCGCACAGGAACACTGTCTTTCAGATTGCTTCCTTTGGCTCCTCCGCGAGTCTCCTATGGGAGGATGGTAGTCGGCCATATAATCAAGAGACGCTGGATCAGGCTACCCGCCATGTCGACGATATGTCGGCAATCTACAATGGACACAATGGAACAGAAATACGCCAAGCATTGGGGATGTGTTTCCGGCACCGGAGCAAGGACAGACCGACGGACGTCTTCCTTCTGACTGGCGGAGACGCGTGGGACCGTGACTGGAAAGGTGTCTTCGCCGAAGTCACCAATGCTGTCGATGGAGCGCTCGCAAAGAGTCCACTTCGTGTATTCTGCCTGGGCATTGGTGAATCAGCCTCGACTGCAATGTGCGAAGGCGTTGCACGAGTGGGGAACGGTGCGTGTCTGATGGTTGGGGAGAAGGAGGACGGTATGACTGGGAAGATTGCCAGGTTGGTAAAGGCGGCGAAAAGCCCGTCGATCAAGGATGTTCGGGTGGACTGGGGCGAGAACACTAAGACTGACGGAGAGTTTGAGCTGGTGAAATGGCCGAATACTGCTCATCCGAAGGCTAGACAAACTGTTAACAGCTTCGATGCAAGTGTCGACGATATGGCTGTGGACCCCACTTCCGCTCCCCTTCCTGCTACTACCACGTTACCCCCGCTTCCAAAAGTGCAGCAATGTCCCTCCACAGTGAGAACATTGCTTCCCAGTTTTAGATTCTTCGCGTACGCGATTGTGCAAGGTAGGCTGACTATCTTTATGTCATTCGACTGTTCATTGTCATCCACAAACGCAGGTCAAGATAAGATGCCAAAGACCGTCGTCATTCGAGCAAAGACAGAAGACGACACAATCACTGAGCTACGCATCCCCGTCGCACTCAGCCATCTACCCAATGATGGGACGGACTCACCTCCTGCCATTCATGCCCTCGCTGCGCGTACGATTATTCAAGACTACGAGGATGGGCAATATCGTCGGACACTGAGGAAAGACTTCTTCGCCGATATACCCCCATCAGTCAAAGCTCACGTTGTCCGATTTGCGAAGACCTATCCTCTCTCATCCGCTCATACCTCATTTGTTGCCGTCGTCGAGTCTTCTCCCCGCCGACCTCGACTCCCAGTAGGAACCATACAGCTAGCACCTGCGGCGGCTACTTCGTCGGCCTCGATTTTTGGAACCCCCTTATTCCACCCTAACATTCCACAGATCGTGCCAGTGCAAAGCACTGGTCCATCCGTACTTGGTGCACCACTTCTGTCTTCTTCTGCTGGTAGCAGCAACGTTCCCCAGGAGACTTCGACCCGTTTACCCTTGTTCGGCGGCTTTGGGGCATCCCCCTCGTCGTTTCAGCCTGGTAGCACTTTCCACTTTGAGAGCTCAGCCCCCAGTACAGGCGCAGCACTCTTTGGTCCTGGTGCAATACCGTTGTCGACTTCGTTCGGCAGTGGCATGCAATCTCAACAACAGAGTGCGACCTCAGCTACTACGAGTGCATTGCTGCCTTCGTCTCTATCTGGTGGGCTTGGGTATTTTTACTTTTCATCGTCTGGACCACCACTTGATAGCTCCAACACTTCGACACAGAGTGCTGTACCAAGCTCAAGACTGTCTCAGACGTTCTCCAGCCGACTGATCACCCCTTCTGATCCTCTTGAAGTGCTTGCTCGCCTTCAGGCTTTCGATGGTGGCTTCACCCTTGCTGTCTTAGGTGTCGTCAATCCGGCCCTCACAGAGGAGGACGCGAGAGCAGCATTCCATCACGGCCTGGACGACCGAACTATCGCGACTGTCTTGGCTATGGCTTTCATTTCAGGAAAGACAGGAAACTCCGAAGACAAGGTTGCATGGGAAGTAATATATGAGAAGGCCGAAGCGTATCTTGAGGACGCACTGAACGGATCCCAATCTGTTGACGAACTCTTCATCAAAGTCGTAGATCTTGTAGCGTGAGGACTACCAGTGTTTATCGTATCCAACCAATGGTATTTCCACAAGAGCGTATGTACAAGTGAACCCAATCCACATCTTTGACAACCCTCACAACTCGTCGTGCGTTGTCTTTCCCACTCCGACTAATTCGACGTCGAATACAAGCGTCGAGTCGGGAGGAATCAAGGACCCAAAACCGCGTGAACCTTGTTCCATTTGAATCGTATGGATTCGCGGAGAAATAGAACCTAACTTACCATATGCCATGTCGGGAGGAATGGTCAGCGTGCGTTTTTCTTCGAAGCACATTCCCTGGAGACCTTGATCCCAGCCTTTGATAACCTGGCCAGCCCCAACTGAAGATGATAGGCAATGAGTTTCGTCGTGCAATGTTACTGGAATCATATCCTACGGGTGAGAGGGAACGGTTTGCCGCGGTCCAAGCTGCAACAAGGTGAGCAACATGATGCACTTGGCAGAGATATCTAACTCACCTCGAGTCGAATTTCGTTCCAGTGGAGAACAGCTTCCCAGTCTGAGAGACCGAATCATTCAATCTCCTGTTCCCAAACTACGAGTAGAAGGACACAAATGCGTACATAGTGGACGAAGATCTCGTCGCCAGGCGCGGCTTTGAGCGAGCATTCCTCGGGCATGAAGGTGGTCTCAATGATGAGTTCTGTGGGAGGCTCAGCTGCCAGAACGGCAGCGCAGAAGAAAAGTGCAGAAATCCATCCGAGAAGCTGCATCGTCAAAGTAAGACGTGGAACTTTATCAAGTCGCGGTGGACACTCCGAATCCCTGCATGATCATAAGGGACATCAACGCACGTGCTGTAACCCCGTACACTTCAAAAAGTTCCGTATCCCATCTCCAGACTCCATCCCATCTTGTCAACGGCCTCACGATCATCAACATCGACCAGGACCACCACCACTTCAACCAGCTTTGAGGCAACGAGCATCATAACAATATTGCTTCTATCAAAAGCGAACACGACAAGCGCTGGTAAAGGATCACCGCATGGCGAAACAATGTTTTGGACGCCACATACTTCTCAGTTTCTTGACTCACACTCCCAGCATTGCATGACGGCACAGCTGCTTGCCTCAATGAAAGTGTATGTCATAGCTGACCGGTGTTGTCACAAGTCGTCTGATAACCTGCAGAAATATATGAATTACTTTGCCTGGAGGAAGCGATAGGCGCTTGTCGTTTCCGTATCAGATCGAGTCAGAAAGACCAAGGTGTGTAACGCTGAAGTGGGGGGGGGGGAGGGGGGCTTTCCATTTGCAGAACTTCTACCCTTCAACTAGCCTTGACTGATAAATTCTTGTGATCGTGCTTGTACACTCGGTCGACCTCAAGCTCGACTCCTTCTATCTGTCTAGCTACCTCCCATTTCCTGCGCGCCAAATCAATTGTACTTGAGCATCGCTGCTCCATTGCAATTCTACACTGCTGTTGGGACTCGTGTCTTATGGTCTGCAAAGGTGTCGAAGACGGCGGTCTCAATTTCTCGATGGCCGCCCCGGAGGAAGCTTCACAACCGCTTGGGCGTCGAGGACGGAGTCAGACAAAACGTTTCCAGAGTCTTTGAAAACGGACTTACGTCCCAAAGCCGCTCTGTTTGCAAGCGTGCCTAGACTTCGAGCTTAATCCCTCGTTGTGACTGGATACAGCATTGAAGACTCCGTGGCTCGCTTCCGACAGTCTACAGCTTGCGCTCAGCCTTCATATGGATCCCAGCGATTATCTTGCAGTGCTGCAGTACGGTGCGCGGTTGCGCCTGGTTCCCAGGTGGAGTGAGGCAGGCACGTATGAGGTGCGGCAGTTTCTCGACACTCCTTCCAGTGTATGCTGACGGGAGCACACAGGCTGCTGTGGCGCTGGCCAAGTTAGAATTCCCAGACTTGCGCAACCAAACATTCTTCTTTCAGACCACTGACCTTGCCATATGCCGAGGTCAAGCAGTTGAGATCTCCCCCGCTGTGTGGCAAAGCGTTCGTCAGTTTGCAGTCAGGCTGATCGTCGTCGCGGAGACGTCGATGGGTGGCATTGGTCGTGAGCGCTTTATGTTTCCAACTGGTGTATTATCCGACTGACAATGACTGCCGCTGGGAGATGTGCTTCCAGTTGCTCCTGGTAGTACTCCAAACAACGCAGCATTCCGGATCCGTGTTGTGACCACGACATGGGGGAGCATAGACATACCTGTCATGCGAGAGGACACCATGGCACATCTGAAGGCCAAAATTCATGAAAAGGTGGGTATTCCTTCGGGCGAACAGCGTCTCGTATTCTCGGGAACGGTCCTCGACTGGGACCACTACACGATGGGCGACTATCTCATCGAGAGTGGCTCTCAAATAGATCTTACACAGGAGCGGGGAGGCAATGCGTCGGTACCGGTAGGAGATGAGGGGTCGAATCTGTTTAGGGAGTCGAGTGTGTTTGCGAAGCCGGTCATTTATCTCTTCTCCCCATCCGAGATTGAGGTGCGAACGAAATTATCCCTCATCCCGGCATGGTCTTTTTCTGCTATCTACCCCGTCATTTCTCCCCGACCCTCCCTCGACAAATCATTCGGCGAGGAGATCACTTGGAGTGTCCGCGCGCATCCAGACGGTTCACTGACGGAGAGCACGACTGGGATGAAGGTTAGCTATCTTTATTGGGAAGCTGTGTGAGTCGACATATTGTTTTTCGCCGCTTCTCTTGGACTCACCAACCATGCCATAGACCCATCGTCCACGACGAGCCAGCCCTACCAGCGGCTGGCGAGGTGGCACCATTCCTAGGGCGTGCACGTTCAGCAACAGTGACTCAGTTCTACTTACTGTCCCCAGCATGACGCCCTACCTTGACTCGGCTCTGAACGCACTTGGCCTCCACACCGAAGCGCGCACCTCCTTCATCACGTCAGTGAATTATTTTGAAGTCTGTGCATACACGTTCTGAATCGTGCCACTATTAGGTACTGGCTGCCATCGTTCCTCAAGCACGACTACGTCGTCATGCGCTTCGTTCCGCAGGCGTCCTATGAGCGCGCTGCCACACTGGAGATCTCGCCTCGCCCAGACGTTGTGACTCGCGTCTTCATGGTCTTTAAAGGCATCAAGACTGCAGACGTTGGTCTCTGGAGGGCCGCTCAAAAGAATGCTTCAGAATCGATCGATATCTGGAGAGCTATCGTTGGTGTCGAAGAGCAAGCCAAGCAAGACGATAGCAGCTTGTTCAGAGTGATAGAATGGGGCGGCATGGAGGTCACTGACTGACGTCGAGAGGCGCCACAGATAGCGGGGAAACAAGATGCAGAACAATTGGTGATGATACAAGTGGTGTACAGTGTACAGTGATAGGAACATGTATGTCAAAGCGTGTCTATAAATTAGAACAAGTAAGCGAGCCATCGTTATTCAAGTGCGAACCCTCCAAAATCCAAAAATGCCTCCTCAATGGACATCTTGCGCACGACAAGTGCCTCTACAATGAGCCGGGGCTCCTGGCCATCGCCATTTCCTGCGACCTGGACTCTTTTCGTGAAAGAATCGGAGAGCGGTGCAGGGGTGGCGAACACATCGTCCTCTCCGTCGACTTCTGTCAGGCTGAAGGACGGAATCGCGTCGTCGACGGTGATGGTAGCAGTGTCAGAAGTTTCAAGCGGCTGTGGGTCGACGGAGACATGGAGCTCTTCCAGACCAGACACCAGTTCATCCGCGGCGGCAGCGTGCACCTCTAATGCCTTGCGCCGTTCCTCCCTCCGCCTGTCCCTCGCCTGGCGCCTCTTCTGGCCCTTGGTGACAACATCGCCCTGTGGAGTCTCGCGCGGCAGCTGCTTGAACTTCTTCTTCGTTTTCTTGTTTTCAGAAGGAGCAAGAAGAGTGTTTGGCACAGGCTGCCGCCTACGCATAGGGCGAGGCTTGAAGACTGACGAAATCTCGAGGTCGATGGAGAACACCTGGGCAGGCTCAACTTCGGATGCTTCCGACTCGAGGTCCATGGCGAATATGGAGGAGGAAGAGGCCTCGCGCAGTGGCTGAAGACCTTCGGAGTCGTTTCCTGCGTCGTCGTTGTCAAGATCTGTCTCCGTCTCTGTCCCGGTTGTCTGAGCCTCCGAAGAGTCCTCCGAGCCCACCCTGAATGCTTCACGTCGGCGGTGGGTGCCATTGTGGTCTTCGAGGATAGCCAGAGTGGTGAGGGCTGCAGGAACCTCAATCTCTTTGACCACTATGACGCTGGCGCCAATTTCCCCTGCCATCATCTCCAACGTCTCCAGTGTCTGCTCGAGCTCGGAACGTGGCAGGCCTACTAATGCGCCGGAGTCCGCCACGCCGAGCTCGTAGTATGCCTGACCACCGCCCTCAAGAAGGCGCCATTTCAGCTGGGTGACGAGGCGGGCAAAGCGAGTAGCCGAGGGTGAGAGGAGCTGGAGCTTGTACTCGACATTACCGTCGTCGGCCTCTGGGACAAGTTTGGGAATGGTGGTGAGACTGGCGGGTGGCGACGAGCTGAGCGAGCGGGACAGCGGCGACGGCGAAGAGGAGGCTGGGGTCGAGATGAGAGAATCCCAAGGGCTGGGAACTCGGGGGCTCTCCGATTCGGATTCACCAAACATGCTGAGTGTCGACTTTATATGCGATTATTGACGTATATATGGCGGTATATTCGGGGGATCATTGTTGGTGTGTGGGTGTGTGGTGTAGATGGCGGGCGTACTCAGAGCGAGAGGGACATGGTCAAGTACTTATAAGGGCAGGCTGACACGTTTGATGACTCGCTTTGACTTAGCCGCTAACGCCGGGATGATTTCCTTTTTCCTCAAATGCCGCCTTCCCTTTCGCCATCACTGTCCGCCTTGCAGGTCCCCTCGGATTTCTCGCGTTATGAGCACGTCACTGAGCCCGAGATCATTGCGAATCTGGAACTATGGAAATCAAACGCGTCCCAGGTGCTTTCAGAGCTGAAAGATCTCATCAGCAAGCAAGGATCGCTGTCGACAGCTGAACAAGCAGATGTCATATCGGCTGTGGCGCCATTGACCGATGATAAAGACGAATGGACGTCCTCGGAAACAAAGGGGCTATCAGAGGGTCCGTTCACCGTCACTTGCAGTCTTCTGTCATCTGAATTGCTCCCAGGTATAATACACGACTTACACGAACCGAATGTCGATCTACTCAGGCAGATTTTGACACACAACGTCAAACCTCTGTTCGTATCAACACCTCATCCACATCTCAATCCATCCACTGGCCGTAAATTGGCCCGTCCTGCTGGAGGACCTATGGCTGCCCAGGATTTCTTCGAAGGCCAGACCTGGAAAGAACATCCAGGTTCTGCGCACATTGTATCTTTTGTAGTGGAGAACATCAAGGTATATCTCTTGACGCGTCGTCCTCATACCTCACATTAATCATCCGACAGAGCGAAGACTACGAAGGACTATGGCACCTCATCGTTCCGCCAGTCATGACTCTTCTGGATGATTACCAGGCGCGCTATAAACTCCAAGCCGTCAGGATCGTTCGTGAAATGCTCAAGACCGCCCCGCCCCGTCTACTCAAACGTACAGGTCTCGACGCCCTCCTCGTCCAGGTACCATTCAATCGTCGCTATCCGAAGAGACCCTTACTGAACTATCTCTCACCCAGTCGCTGAAAACCTGCCTCGGTCTCGTCCGCAACCCGGAATCCCCTGACCTTCTACGCGATTCCATCGCTGCCTGGTTGACCCTCACGACGAAAACGACTGAACGAGGATCTTCAGAGCACTTTGACCGTCTATGCGACTTGATGGGCGAGCACATCATTGGGTCCGTGTGGTTCTACGGCGCGAGCAACGCAGAGGTCATTCTCGCCACGATCCAGGCGCTCCCGCCCGTCATTCGGGAGCTGGGCATTGGGTGCGCCCGGTTTCTCAAGGTGGGTTGGTCTACGAGTAATTGTTGGTGATGTCGCTAAGCACTTCTACAGGGATTGATGTATCAGCTACTGCATCCTCTACAACCCACTCCCGGTGTATCTGCTAATCTGACGATGCAGCTCGCGTCGATAGACACACTGCTCGTTGTTATGGACGTGTGCACCATCAGGATGAGCTTTTGGAAGGGCGCGATCCTGGATGCTGTCGCGCGATGTTTCGTTACAATGAAAGATAATGATGGTCAGTCTTACCGCTTCTTCTGGTTCGTGGGCTCATCCCACGAAGATATGAATTCCCAACTTCTCGAATCTCTACGTACTGTCTGTCAAAAACTGGCAGAAACATGCCCTTTGGTCGTTGAGGTGCGTCACGAGCCAAAGTGACTTTCAGAAGTCTGACGGAGAATAGGATGAGTTCGTGCGACTGCTGAAATTGGATCATGACATGTTCAGCGATCTCCTCTGTAATTGGAAGCCGAATTCACAGAACCAGACTATCTGAAAATCAAAGCAGAACTCTCAATTCTGTTATAAGGGATGCGGTCATCTAAACCCCCCTGGGCATTCACTTCCCAATACAGAAATCATTAAATATGGAATCCAACAGTTCCTCGACGTCAATAACGCCGGACACCTTCCCAATAGCCTGCGCCGCATACCTCAGCTCCTCCGCCCCAACCACCACGTCATCCGTCCCCAGAAACGCCTCCAGAAACGCCAACGCATCTTCCAGATGCGTCCGATGTCGAGCATGAGTGATTAACGGTGCATGCGCGTCGTTGAGATCGTACTTGTCCTGCAATACCGCGGAGAAGGCGTCCAGGAATTCGGACGTCCCGCGGCCGTCGTTGAGACTTGTTATCCAGGCTCTGCCTTTGAGATCAGGGGGCAGGGAGAAGGACGGACTGAGGTCGAGCTTGTTCAGAAGGAAGAAGGTGGACGGTGTGATTAGCTCTTGTATTGACTCGGGGATGGAGAACGCGGAACCCATTTCGGACAGGGATAGCACGCATAGGGAGACGTCTGAGTTCTGTACGCTGTGAACAGATGCGTGAGAAGGCTGTCTGAAGAGGAGGGGTAATGGCGTACGCGTTCTTTGCTCGTTCGATTCCTATGCTTTCGACGAGGTCGTCCGTGGAGCGTAATCCTGCCGTGTCGGATATGACCACGGGGAGACCGCCGATATCGAGCGAGAGTTCGAGGATGTCGCGCGTTGTGCCGGGAACGGGCGTGACGATCGCAGCGTCCCTCTGCGCGAGGAAGTTGAGCAGGCTGCTTTTGCCCGCGTTTGGGGGCCCGAAGATGGCCAGGCGGATACCTGAGCGCATTATCTCGCCCCGTCTGTTGTCCGACAGGTGCTCCTTGATGGTGTCCCGAAGGTTTTCGACGCGAGTTCTGGCTGGAACGTTTCAGTTATGAAGCCATACGGTGTACAAGACATACATTGCTCGTAAATCCCATCCTCGATGTCATCGCCTTCACCAAAGTCTATGATAGCCTCGATGTTGGCCAGGCATTTTATGATTTCGTGTCGAAGGTGTTCATACCGGGATTTCATAGAACCCTAATGAAAAGGATGAGTGGGGGATTAATTTGGCCTAGCTATGATACCTACCTCAGCAGCATTGAGAGCGACTTTACGTTGGGTCTCGGTGTCCGCGTTAATGAGGTCTTTTAGCCCTTCTACCTGAGTCAAGTCCAGACGGCCGCCCAGGAAAGCCCGTCTGGTGAACTCTCCTGGCTCCGCGGGGCGACAGAGATCGAGGGCCGATAGTGCACCGAGTACGGAGGAGATGATGGCGCGTCCAGAATGGATATGCAACTCCAGCACGTCTTCGGTCGTGAACGAGCGTGGACCTGGTGAACCTGTCTTAGCCCAAGCTGAATGTGTAAGTAAGATCACGCGAACCTTGGAAGAACACAGCCAATCCGCTATCCAGCGTCAGTTGACGTCTGGTTGGGTGCACGATGTCGCAGCGGTGCATCTTCCACGGTTCCGGGGTAGCTATCGCCTTTGGCGTCATGACCATGGTACGCCAGACATGGAGCGCGTCGGGACCCGAGATCCTGATGACGCCAACGCCGGCTTTGCCGTGCGGCGTCGAGAGCGCGTATATCGTCTTTTTCTGCGCGTCGGAGCGCACGACGGCGGAGTAGGGTCTTATTAGCCAAGCATGCCGAGCGGACGTGCCAGAGGCAAGGCGGTGCAGATCAAGCCTGCAGCGCAAAGTTCCTGATGGAAAACCAGCCAAGGCAGGCATGCACTCTTGTCTTGTGCCGTGTGTCGCTGTGCGCCCAGCTGTGCAGCAGTGTCCGGCGCCGTCCTCGCTGATGGTGATGGTACGGGGCAGAAGCACGTGCCATCATTTGCCTGTTGAGCGCTATTCGTTCTTGCCTTTTGCTTCCCAACTCGCTGCTGTCCACCGTCTCGCTTTCCTGTTGACTCTATCAAGACCTCCCGCGAAAATACTGAGAATCTCGTCCTTGTCGCAACTATGGGTCAATCACGTTCGTATGCCCTTCACAGCCATATTGCTCAGCCGTTCATCACCACCTTTCGCCATGGATAGCGTCTCAGTTTATGGAGGACATGCAACGGCGGTCCAACTGTGCGTCTTCTGTTCAACATGCGCCCATTCATGTCCTCAAATAAGTCCAGTCACCCAGCCGGAACTCGAACGCCTGAAGAAGCGCTTCATGAAGCTAGACAGGTCCGTCGCTCACCCCCCGCCCAGCGCCCGCCCCGCCCTGAACCCCGCCCAGCGATGGATCTGGATCGATAGATCGCGACGAATTCCTGCAGATACCCCAGATTGCATCCAACCCACTTGCCTCGCGGATGATTGCCATCTTTGACGAAGAGTGCGGATCCTGTCCCTGATTACCTGCCCCAAAATCTCACCTCGGTCTGTCTGTAGTGGTGGCGGGACCGTCGACTTCCAGGAATTCGTGGGCGGGCTGAGCGCATTCAGCAGTCGGGGCGGGCGGGATGAGAAACTAAAGTGCAAGTGGTGCCCTCACCCGTCCCCATCTCGATCGCTCACAAGATCGAGACAGTTGCATTCAAGGTGTATGACATGGACCGAGATGGCTATATCTCGAACGGCGAGCTGTTCCTCGTGTTAAAGATGATGGTTGGGAACAACTTGAAGGTTACTCCCTCGTCGATTTCGCCGGCGCTCGTCTGGTTGACATGGGCTCCGCTAGGATCAACAATTACAACAAATCGTCGACAAGACAATAATGGAAGCTGACCGGGATGGGGATGGTAAATTGGACTTTGAGGAGTTCGCGCTGATGGTGTCTAACACGGCAAGTGTTTCCATGCTACCGTTAGCGCTATCTGTCTGATATGTCATTTCCGCAGGACATTGTAAAGCAGATGACACTGGAGGATCTCTTCTAATGGTACCTACTACTCTGTTCTCTATGATTGTCGCCACGCTCACCAATTGCTGTGTGTAGTATTGACGACTTTTCCCCCATTTATCTTACCTGTATTGCATGATGGATTGTACTCAAGGGAACACGGAAAATTTACCCATCACGTCGAAGACTGTTGGCGGAACGACCGAGATCAACAACTTGGCCACACTCACGGTCTGGTGCACCGGAGAGAAGGAAAAGCGCCCGTGGCACCATCTTGTTGGAGCATTGTTAGTCTCACCGTCAGATAGGATATTCGCGATAGGATGTTCGCGGAAGTTTACCGTCTGGCACACTGCCAGTGAAACGTTCGTCAAAACACGATAATCAAAACTCAGGAGGCAGACCTGGCGGAGTATCTTGCCACCGTTGTAGGTACCATTGCGCCGGCGATCGCGACATAATGGCAGCGTGCTACCAGTCGAACGGTGTCGCGTTCACCTGACGTTCCATTCGACCCCTCCGAACGCTAGAAACGCTTGGCGAATTAAGAAAGAAGACAACTGAATGCAGCCTTCAATCATACGCCACATTGCGCTCTTCGCGACAGCTTAAAGTGTTTGGGGTCCGGAGTATGATTGCTGCTAAGTAGCCGCAGTGTGGGACGATGGAGGGGCTGATTATTATTGCCAGCTATACATATGGATAAATTCAGTAACTACGTCGTCGCGAGCGTGCTCTACGTGAGGGGGGAATCAGGAGTCCGAAATGCAAACGTACAGTGTGATAAAGTACAGTGTTTAAATCTAGAAGATTAAGGTTGGTGCTACAGTTGGGTGCGGAGACGAGAACCTCCGGATATTGAGTCGGACCGGGGGACGGCCTCGATCGTGGATGAGCTCGAGAGCGTCGGATGTGAGAAGAAGAAGGCGATGGGGAGGAAGAGTGGGTGATTGCGCTGCGTTGGGAAGTCACCGCTCGAACGCATAGTACGAGTGGGTGTCTATGGAGATGGGCTGCGCGGGAAAGCTGTCGCGCGACTGCTGTTGCAGACACGCGAAGCCCTGCTGCTGCTGCACGTTTTGGAAGGGCGAGTGCGCGGACGGGCGCCCGAACTGGGTGAAGACGGACTGGGGTGGCGAGTTGTGCTGCATGGACTGGAGCTGGGCAATGTAAAAGGGATCGGTTGCGGTAAACAGCGATTGCTCGGCTGCGCCGATACGGGATTTAGAACTCCCGGATGAGGGGGAAGGCACGAGCAGGTCCTCGACCATGCGCTCGTCCTCGACTTCGTCGGAGTCGCGCATGAAATCGTCCGCGGACTGTCTGCGGTGGGCGTCCATGGCCTGTCCCCAGCTGAAGCTGGCGGACGGCGTGCGCGACGTGGGTGTGTTGCATCGGTGGCGCGAAGACGCTTCCCGAGGAACATTCTGGGTGAATAGTGTCTGCGACAGCTGGGCCTGAGCATTTTTAGCGCCATCCAAGCCTGCAGCGGTGGACAATGTCGAGCTTACCTGGAGCGCGGCCAAGTCCATGGCCTCCTGGCCTATGGAGCTGGAGGAGAACGAGGAGACGAGGTCGTCGACGGAGAGACTCATGTGGCGCAGATTGTGGGTGGGAGGGGGAATCAAGACGTGCGGACAGGCATTATGATTGGAGTGTGCAGATGAAAAGGAAATGAGATAGCAGCACGTGAGCTCCGCCAGCTACAATACAGTACCGGCCCGGCCAAATCGCATGTCCTTCTTGGAGTGTTCTTCCGTCCTCCTCCGAGGCTCAAATCCCCTTCGGTCCTGCGTGCCTCAGCCTGCCTGGTCTAGAGCACTCTCAGACCGCAAAAGCATGCTAGCCTGGCTTCGTCGAGGTACTTCACGGAATTGCTGTTTTCCCAGCCTGTGCTACTTTGGTCCACCCGGCGACGACCCCGTTCGCGTTGATGACGGCCTCTCGGGCAACGCCAGCGATGCAATCACTTTGCGAGATCGCTGGCAGATCTGTGTATCGTCCACTGTCAACCCCGGACGACAACCTGGCTCATGTGATACCTTACCCCGCAGTGGTACCGCAATCTTCTCCAACTTAGAAGAGCTTGCCTGCCTAATCTAGACTATCTGCACTCTGGGCAGGCTCGCGTTTCGACAGGAGTTCAGTTAGAACACCCCACACCGCTCGTGAGGCTCTTTGGGCTGAATGGACTCCGTGGCATTTGCCAGTTCCCACAACCGTCACTCAGTTCTGGCTCTCGGCTACATGCGTCAAAGACGTGGTGGCCGACGTGCATATCGGGCGACGAAGACGGCGAAGCGTGTCAAGGGCATGTTCTGATATATGGCTCTCGACCAATTCAGTCGACCCATCATTGACGCTTTCCTTTGTCAAACTTGACTGGTAGTGACTGTCCAGAACGCCATCTTCTGCCTGTCAATGACTCTTGCCTTATCCAGTATGATGCCTTTCTATCAGCTTCTACCGCTGTAGCAGCAACGCCTTTTTCCGAGATGATGGTCGAGGGGCAGTGGGGCACGACACAGATGTAGTCAGATGTCGCAACCAACACAAAGGTCGCTGTCCCCAACTAACGACTACACATGATGGAAACACACAGGTCTGTCCTTGTGAACACCTCCGCGTTTTATCATTCAAGGGGATAGATAGAGTTTCGCATGTTACGGTTACGAGGACACGCCTCTCAGAGGCGCCCATCCTGCATCTCTCAGCTCGCCGATCAGATCCAGCCTTCCAGGCCTGCTACAATTCAATTGGGCTCTCTTACCGTATAATCATTCCAGTAGCCCATTGGGTGCCTGCACCGGGTTCAATGTCAGTACTACTGGTCGTTCGGTGTCTATGTGCTCATCGTCAGTCACCGGTAATCAGAGACACCGCGCATCCGAGGCATCCAGCTGGGGTTGGCGGACGCATTCAGACACAAAGAGACTATATTCAGGACGGCTAGCCCTCGTCAGAAGACCCATATCCCAGTCTGGACTTCTACCCCTTGACTAGGAGAAGCAGAATCGTATCATTTGATTCTTGATGTGTATGTTCTTGACCGTCTTTAAGAACGCCGCATGCGTACCGATATCATAGCGGACTCGAGAGAATTCCAGACTCGAATCCAGACATGAGTTCCCCAAATCTTCGCTCGCTTCGATGCGTAAACGACTGTTGTGCAACGTGAATTGCGTCTGGTCTGCGTGTTGTAAGTTACAGCTCGCGAAGGAAGAGGTTGTGGCGCACGGCCCGGCTGACCCGCTCCGCGGACGGAACTCGACGAGTGCCGCATATGCGTGACGTTGATTTTGAGTAGAGTCAGTAGACCATGACAAGTTGAAGGATTCCGACGGCCCGTTGATGGGCCCAGAACTTTAACATCGTAGTAAGTACCTCGCCAATAATTGGAGCATAGAGTACAAAGACAAGGCTCATGCTCATGCTAGTCGTGCTTTACTTGGTGAAAAGCGTAATGCTAGGCATTTGTAGTGATGGTACAAGATAGTATACAACTTGGTGAAGTTTCGTTCCTTCTGGACTCTATTTCCTCAGTCACGAGCGGCAGAGACTCTGACCTGGCTGAACGCATGAGTGAAGTCATCCATCGCGTCCAGGGTGCTCAGGAAGTGCTGATAGGAGAGCGTCTCCCCACGACCAATCGCGAGAGACTGCGCCGTCCTAGCAGCGTTCTTGATCTGCCTTCCATTGATATTCCTCTGCGCCAGCTCTTCCATCTGCTGCGCAGATACCGCGTTCGTCGCCCCAACCTTGGCAACAAATGCGGCCCAGACCTGGCGACGCGACTCCACGGGGAGTTCTCGAAAGTGCAGCGCAACGTGAATACGCGACAAGAAGGCCTCGTCGAATGCCTTGACGCGGTTGGTGGTGAGGAACAAGATTCCGCGATAATACTCGACGTGGCGGAGGCTGTTCACAATTTTTAGAAAGAGGTCAGGAGGAGGGTCTCAACATAAGTGTGTACTCACAATACCGCGACCATCGCGTTCCGGACAAGATCGTGGAGGGAACGTTGCTCAAGGAAAACATCCGCCTCGTCAATCAACACGATGGCCTTCCAGGTGGTCGCAACTTCGAAGACGCGCTCCAAAGCCATGTCCAAGCTATGTGCATCGGTCCCGAGATCACCGGCACCAACGAGGTACAAAGGTCGCTTGACATGCTCACTCGTCGCCTCAGCTGAGAAGGTCTTGCCTGTAGATTGCCCTCGGAATCAGTAACAAAGTTTCAGAGAGGATGGAGGACACAAAGAAGCATACCAACTCCGGGTGGACCGAACAAGTTGATAACCAGTCCGTGCCCTTTGCCTTTGATGAAGTCATCGAAGCCGAGTTCACGATGATGGGCCTCGACGAGGGACTGGAGAAGGTCCTTGCGGTCCGACGGCAAGACCAGGTTGGCAAAGGCGTCTTCGTTCCACTCGACATCCGAGATCTTCTCGACATCAAACTCCACTGCGGGTGATTATCAGCGTCTCCCGTCTTTGGGGTGGGAGGCACTACGTACACCACAACTTGTCCGAGAGACTGAAGCCGTGCACAACGGTGGGTGTGATGAGCAGCTCTTCATCTGACAACTCGACGTCCTCGGCTGCGTCATTGTCCATAGCATGGGATTGGACCACAACGCCTATCGGAAAGTACGTTCTCAGTAAACATCTGTAAGGCAATCGGTGCGCTGACCATTGGCGTAGCCATCTCTTCCTAGCGCCACCGGAGGCAAGCCTGGAGGCAAGACCGGAGCCACACTAGCGGAGTCATCAATCTCTTCGTTAGCCGTGTTCGCCTCCGAAGGAGCCACTGCTGCAAGTGGATACTTGTAATTGGGATTGAACCGGCGGAAAGAAGCGCGGTCAATCATGATTCTGCTATTGATCTAAATCCAGTCCATCAGCAATGAGCCCCAAAAGCACAACATCGGAGAACTCACGTTGTGGCGTAGGAGGTGATTGTACGAAGAGCCGGTTCTGAGAGCCCCGATGCCGTTGAACTGTTTATGGTGTACTCCGTTGAGCCTGACCCACTTCTTTCCGCGCTCCCTGACCATCTCGCACAACTTGGGCGCGTCAGGATGGAAGCGGATGGGGTACGCGTCGAGCGACTCGATCTTGACTGTGCCTCTGAAGCGCTTCAGCAGGATTTGAGTAGTAATTTTCGCCACGCCAACACTTTGGGTCACGGGGCGGTCGACGAGGTCCATGCTGACACAGTTGAGCTGGTAGGATGACTTTCCATCAACGGCTGTAGGGATAACCGATTCAAGCTTGAAGAGACGCGGAGCACCGGTTACGGCACAGCGGGTGACGATGATTGACCGGGGGACGAGGATAGCGTAGATGAGGTCCCAAGTGATCTCAGAGTGAGACTTGAGACGATTGATGGCGCGAATGGTGTTGGCGTAGTCTGCGGTCAAAGTGTTGAGGAGGAGGTTGACAGACGCAAGGACATAGGCATCGACGGAGGTTTGAGCAGGCTTCTTGGCAGCCAAGGCGTCACGATACTCCGTGAACTCGTCCAGGAAAGTGAGGAAGAGTTCAGGATCGAGCTGAGAGGGAAATCACCAGGCGGATCTCGGGTCACAGAGGAGGATGCTCACCATAAGCGGGTCCGAGTTCCACGAGATCCCCGGCCACGACTGGATCACATCCTTGCACGCCTTGAGCATATACTCACTCTTGATTACTATCTTGAATGTTGGCTCATGGTTCTCTTGACGTGGGAGCGTGCGGACAACGCTGTCAAGGGATACAAGAATGAGGCAGTGTTATCAAGCGCCAGGCGTGATTGAACGTACACAAAGCTGTAGTCCTTCCAAGGATCGTTATCACCGGACTTGAGGAGTGGCACAGACTCGACGGTCACTTTGGCGCTCGTGTTCTGGAGTATGTTGGGCGCTTATCGGTGTAAAGTGAAAGCATGGACATACGCGATACCTCCAGCCTTTGTACCAACGGCTGTAGTACTTATCGACGCGTTTGATCTTGAGGGAAGGTGGCGTCAAGGTCTCTTCTTTCACGATAGTCGACACCTTCGACTCGGAGTCAAAGTCGACGCCGTGACTGGCAGTGCTAGAGTTAGACCCCTCGCCGGAGGACTTCATGATCGAGGAGAAGCGACGATGCATGTTGGAAGAGGAGGACGAGTCTGTCTGAATATTAGCTTGTGACCGGGTCTTTATAGGACATGGTCGAGAGGCTGTGGAGCATATGGCATATACATCTAGGGTATCGCAATGACTCTACATCTATCGATGCTGTGATTGTGAGGGATTAATGCCCACCTTGAGGTCTTTCTCATGATCAGAAGAATACAGCACTATACAGTCTTTGATTGATGTATGCACATTGAGACAGGGAATGATACGCACTTGACCGCGAAACGGTACGCGAAGAGGTGCAAAGATAACACGCTCACTTTCCCGGGAGCTTCAATGTATACCGGGAGGTAACGAGATCCTGGCGCTGTAAGCCAAATACGCGCCCGCACCAAGATTATGTTCCGATTATGCTTCTAGTCTCACTCGGTAATGATTATTATCATAAATGCTGGTATGGAGTGAGATCAAATGAATGGGTAGTTTTGGTAAAATAGTGATGAGCCTACCTGTGTTGCAGCAAGCGATGGACGTTCACCCTAAGGCTATACTTACGATCGACTGTTGACCAACTTGAAGTTCTAGGTCTTGAGGTCCGAGGATGAGCTGAGACACGTAAAAATAGCGATGCACGATCTGTTCAGAGAGAACATCTAGTTATATGGCGCGCATTTCGTGCTGTTTGTGAGTGAGCAACGCGTGTCCGAGCCAGACAGCGATTCGACACGGCCAGGACAGGGCTACGAGGAAGCAAAAGCCGGGTGTTATTTGCGCTTGTTACACACGCGCGTTGTTCGTTCTACTTCGCTCTCCGACCTCGAAGGCCTCCTTTTCTGCGAATTGGAGCACCACATCCACCGGCAGCGCCTGTAGGACCCGTGTTTTGAGCAGCAGCGATGCCGGAAACGCAGATCTTCAAAGTGAGCAGCTCGTGGCGTTTTCCCGCCAGACTCTCATCGTGTTTCCTGTCTGGCAGGCCACGTACAGTGGCATTCCCGTGTACGAGATGTATGTGGCTCATTTACACGATTTTACGCGGATTCTTTGGCCTGATACACGTCCAGGATGTGCAAGAGCGTTGCCGTCATGAGGAGGCGGTCCGATTCGTGGCTGAATGCGACGCAAATCCTCAAGGTGGCTGGATTCGACAAGCCGCAACGGACTCGTGTCTTGGAGCGTGAGGTGCAGAAGGGAGAGCACGAAAAAGTGCAAGGGGGGTACGGCAAGTACCAAGGCGAGCTATCTGTCCCGGCTCTCATCGCTCGCGCTGACAACGGCGGCTGTACAGGCACCTGGATCCCTTTGGAACGCGGCCTCGCGCTCGCCAAGCAGTACAACTGCGAGCATCTCCTCAGACCCATCATCGAGTTCCAGCCGTCCACCAAGAGCCCCCCACTAGCTCCGAAGCATTTAATCAGCACCAACGCCGGCTCTCGTGCATCGCGCCGCGGTGGCGCGCCGGACTCGTCCTCTGCGGTCAATACGCGGTCATCTCGCCGCCAGGTCCCCGAGGCGGTCGAGGAATCCGACCGTGAAACGCTTTCTGTGCGTGGCTCGGAAGATGGCTCCATGACCCCGTCCCCCTCCGAGGCTTCATCCAGCTCCCGCACCCCTTCGCCCATCGGCAGCCCAGAACCTGTGTATGGACGTAATGGTACTGCCGCCAAGCGTTCTACTAACAAGAAGAGCAACAGGTATCATGCCACCGACGACCGCCAGTACGATGACATGTCAGACATAGATGTCAATGGCAAGACGGACGCGCGCGCCTATGGCGACCAGATCCTCGAATACTTCATCTCGGACACGAATCAGGTGCCACAGGTCCTCATTAGTCCCCCTCCCGACTTTGACCCCAACATGGGCATCGATGACGACGGGCACACCGCTCTCCACTGGGCCTGCGCCATGGGGCGCATACGTATCGTCAAGTTGCTTCTCTCGGCTGGTGCGGATATCTTCAAGGTCAACAAATCAGGTCAGACCGCGCTCATGAGGAGTGTCATGTTCGCCAACAACTACGACGTCCGCAAATTTCCGGAGCTATACGAACTACTACATCGGTCCACGCTCAACATCGACAACTACAATCGTACGGTCTTCCACCATGTGGTCGATGTCGCGATGTCTAAGGGCAAAACTCACGCGGCGCGATACTACATGGAGATCATCTTGACGCGTCTCGCGGATTATCCAAAGGAACTGGCTGACGTTATCAACTTCCAGGACGAAGACGGAGAAACGGCCCTCACAATGGCCGCTCGCTGTAGGAGCAAACGTCTTGTCAAGATACTCATTGACCACGGTGCCGACCCCAAAATCGTCAATCACGACGGCAAGAGCACAGAAGACTATATCCTGGAAGACGAACGGTTCAGGTCATCACCTGGTCCTCCATCACGCGCCGCCTCCATGTCTTTCAGGAATACACAAGCTGCCTACCCTCCCCTACACGCCCAGCCGGATTACTCGTTTGGCCCTTCGCACGGCGACCGCCCTCCTTTGCATCATTCTGCGGCTGCGCAACGCGCCAGTACGCGTTGTGTTAATGACATGACCAGTATGCTGGACAGTCTTGCTGCCTCCTTTGACCAGGAGCTGCGAGACAAGGAACGCGACACTGTACAAGCACATGCTCTTCTTGGCAACATTCAGTCTGAAATCTTGGAGAGTCAACGATCGGTGTCACATCTCAAGCACCAGGCGGAAGGACTTTCGCATACTCCTGGCGTGCTGAAAACAAAGGAAGAAGAGTTGAGTGTGAAAATGGGGCGGCGGTACAGGCTAGGGTGGGAGAAATGGGTGAAGGACGAGGAGGCGCGTGAGAAGGCCATCAGAGATGCTGCTGGTGGTAACTTGGAGTTGACTGTCGACACCGCGGCTTCGTTGGCAAGTATAGGGATGGATGGCGAGTCGGCGGCTGAGGCCAAAGGGAAGCGCAAGGCATCTTCGCACCCAGAGGACATATCGGATCTCCAGGAGTTGTACGCCAACATTCCCGCTGACACTGATCATGAAGGGATACGACAGGCGTGCGAGTCATACAAGGCGCAGATTGCTGAGTCCCGAAAGCGGAGAAAGGTGCTGTTTGATGAACTGGTGACGTTCCAGGCGGAGACTGGCACCAGCGGACGGATGACAGACTATAGACGGTTGATTGGGGCTGGATGTGGAGGTATACCCCCGTCCGAGGTGGACAGTGTTCTGGGCATGCTTCTCGAGGTGAGTTTCTCTTGTTAGCTTCGTGGACTGTTCACTAAACCACTCATTACGCAGACGTTGGAGTCGGAGGAACCAAGCTCATCGTCTGTAGGTTGGACTGGCTCGGCCGTGAGATCGACTTGATACATGCCACAATAATGCTACTGGATTTGATGACTTCGTCTTCGATGTTGTTTTACTTACTACCTCTGTATCAGCACCGTATTTAAATGTGTCGACCCTCTGTTTATTCCTGTAACTATGTTTCGCGTCATACTATCCTTTCCAGTGGACCATTGATTCAGGCATAAGTAGAAATATGGAAATGGTGAACGAACATCTTGAAATTGCACTACGTCTTGTCCGCGAACTGGCGAAGTGATTGAACTCTGAGCAGATCTAACCACACGCCCAACGTTTCGCACTGCTATTCTCAACGCACGGGATCAATCTCAGTAAGGATGTCTCCGACCCCCTCCGTGAAACCTTGTCAGGACAGACCGGAGCGTTTTCCCAGTCGCTCCGCCACCTCATGTTTATACGTTTGACAAATGAAAGGCTTCAGCAAACAAACTCAGGACTTCCATGCAAAAGCCGTTGCCAACTCGCAGTCCTTCGCACTTCAGTGTCACCATGACCGACGTGAACCAAGGAGAGGGGAGGGGTCAGTCATGTACTAGCTGAAATATGTTGAAGGGCGTGCTGCGATCGATGTTTTCTAGAGTCCCGAGGCGTAGTGTCACGGCGGTTGTAGGACTGGGACAGCCAATGCATGACCATGGACGAGACGCTGGACTCTGTGGCGGAGAAAGTTCAGAATTTCGCCGTCATCTATCTCTGCGATATCACAGAGGTGCCCGACTTCAACAAGGTGAGATCAGTCTTCTTCTCAGCTCCCACGTTCGTGTGCTCATTGGGCGCACCTAGATGTACGAGCTGTACGAATATTACAAAGACAGTTGGATGAGTTCTATTGCGTTAGCGATCTTGCCTAGATGTGACAATAAACAGTCATGACACGGGACTAGTATCTGTACCGTGTAGAATAATCTATGACGTCGACATGAGTAGGGCCGATGAACAACGCAGAGAGCCACGTACCTTTCGGTGACACAACGAGACCTCTGCCTTTCGACGCCCCACGGTAAACCGTCTCAATTATATCGATCATCTACAAGAGTAGAGTCAGAGAAAATCGAGTGAATCCTGGCGTGACCGACCTCTTGCTTGTTGTCCATGGCCCAATTACTATGGAGGAGAGTCAATGGGTGGAAGCGTATTGTCATTGATCTGCTCACATCTTGTTATTATTGCCGGTTCCCAGATCAATCATGATATGTTTATTACTGAGTTTGAGGGGTAAGCAGGGTTTCAAGACAATTGTCAGGAGCGTACCGATAGAAGAACATAACTGTGCAAGGATCGTACAGCTCGTACATCTAGGTGCGCCCAATGAGCACACGAACGTGGGAGCTGAGAAGAAGACTGATCTCACCTTGTTGAAGTCGGGCACCTCTGTGATATCGCAGAGATAGATGACGGCGAAATTCTGAACTTTCTCCGCCACAGAGTACAGCGTCTCGTCCATGGTCATGCATTGGCTGTCCCAGTCATGCCCGAAACGAATCAGCACAACACGGTCTTCCTCGGATTTGATGGCTTCATCGACATGCCAGCCAGATGGAAGATGAGGAAGGAAATAAGACATGGATGATGCTTATTGAATGGCGACGTGAGAGCGTGAAAGGAAGGAAGGAATGCCGGCAAGCCGAATAAGCATCAGCAACTCTTGCACGTGAAACTGTCTCGAAGCCAGTCGGTCGTCCGCGAACAAGATACTCGTCTACTGAGAAGCAGACTATGGTCGTCACCACATACATTGCACAACTCGACACGTCTACATTGGAGGTAATCGACATTGTCAGAGCTATACTGAGAACACTTCGATGTCTATTGTCATAAGTAGCTGACCCCTCGAGACTGTCCTTTCTTATGCAGTCACTCTTGGATATCTCAGTTCTACTTCGCATCTTCCAAGTTAGATCTGACCCAGCCAGCAAAAGGAGCACGAGGACCCAAAAGTCCAATCTTGGCATCCTGATATTCCGTTTGAGACCGTTTGACTTCATTGTACGATGACCTTGATATCAAAATCAGAAGGTTTATGTTGGAGTGGACCCGTAACATACGCAGTCGGTAGTAGCTGATTGTACAGCTTTAACATCCCGAGTCGACTAAGGAGCGGTCTAAGGGAACTTTCAGTGACGAGAAGTTCAAGAAGAGGAGCAAGATTACATGGACTTGTCGCGTAACCTGTGCTTGGGGGACACGCCACGCTTGTAACCATTGATAAGAACTTCGGGCATCTCTGCAGAGTCAGAGACCCAGCATAACGCTGCAACCAAGGTCAATCAGACGTCTAGAGAAGATAGATTGCGCATCACTCGCATTCATGACAAGATCCTGTCGCGGATTCAAGAGCCTCTCGGGAATGCGCAAAGACACGGTCAGTGAATCTTAAATCGGGTCTGTGGAGTGCGAAGCCTGGGGGCAATTCTGTCTTGACAGTCAATTTTACAGTTCGACCAGAGTGACCGTGGCAGCTGCTAGATGTACCATTTACGCCAATCAATCTGCCATAGAGAGCACGACAACAGTCCTCTCTTACCACCTCTCGAAGCTGATTGGGAACCCCGCCAACAATGACACAGGAGATGTACACAGGCTTCATGAATCGTGCGGCTACAGCACCCTGTATCCCTAGGACATTCCAAGATGCGATCTTGTCACTGCAAGACATTGATTGTGTTGGGGGAGCGTCGGCGCGTCCAGGTTTGGTCCTTAGGACCCCCACAAGGGAGTAATTGTCTCGACCCCGAGAGGCTTGATTGGCTGACAGCTCAGGGAAGATAGTAGAGTTTTTGAGTTGCGCCATCTCATCGTCCTGGAAGAAGGCGAGGAAATTGGTAGATGCATCTCCGCCTTGAAGAATGTAAGTCACGTCGAGGTAGTAGAATCTTCAACTTACATGGAACAGTGGAGATGTACATGCGCAGTTCAACGCCATCCGCGAGGCCATACTTGTCATCCCACTTATAGATCCACTTGGACGAGCCGGCAGACTTGCGATCACGATGTATTTCCTCCAAGAGCCATCGCACAGCACCTCGACGCGCCAGAATTTCTGCGTGACTGTCGTGAAGCGCTTCGCCGGACGCCGGCAATTTGACTGTTGGAAGGCATTTCGTTCCTGTTCCAAGAGAGATGACTTTGTGGGATCCAATCGCTGCGTTCAGAAGACAAAAGGCCGAGAGAATGGTGTATTTGCCCGATGGAGGGCTGAATTTGAGAGAGTTATAGAGAGCGAAAATGTCGTCCACTATGTCACTGTCGAAGTCATGGTTGCTGGTCAAGTTGTTCATATTTTCGGGTTAGGGTTTGCAACTTTTCCTCTTGACGATCACAATGTTCTCACTGCTGAGACAGACACTACCACGGCGACTGGGAAGCGCGTCGATGCACGGCGACACAGGTATTCTGGTACAGGCAACAATCAAGGCGACCAATATACCTCGCGTTGTCGACGCCCCGGCAATGCACGAGGAATTCTCGAGATTCGGAGAGATCGTTCGGCTTCGAATAGGCACGTCTACACCGCCTCTTCCCTTCACACAGATTATGACCATACCTTCAAGTCAAGAAGGAAGGCACAAATATTGCCTCCGCCGCGTATATCACCTACCAGCAGAGTAGGCATGCCAAGCGCGCTCTTGCTTTTCATGCATACGATCCGATATATCTCCCCTCTACCAAAGGAAAGTGGAAGCAACTGGAACTATCCATGGCTCTGAACACATACGCTTCTGATCCTCGCTATACGATGGGTATTCGGAAGCACGTTGTCGAAAGGGTACCGAAGGAAGTTCAGCAGCCTTCCGACACCCTATACGTTGGCAGCCTGGATTACACTACACCTGTCCTGGAGCTGAAAGAGTACTTTGAGCGATGGGGCCCCGTGCAAAAAGTTTGGCTCGGTCAGTGGTAAATTCGCATGACACACTCCATGAGGCTCAATCAATTCTAGTCAAAGACTCCCTCGGGCAACCTAAAGGCTTCGCCTTTGTTCGATTCACCACCGAAGAACATGCCAAAGCCTGCTGGGAGGATGCAGACCGGCCTCCCATACGCACAAGAAGAATCGTCGTTCAGTATCAAAAACCCAGACACAGAGGTCCACAAACACCCCAATATCGCAAACCCACTCTTTCTCTTTCCTTTTCCAAGCCATCACCGCCAGCTCTGACGATTCCGAAACTGTTTGTTGGTAATTTGGATTACAAGACCGCTATTGGAGAGTTCAAGGAGTACTTTGAACGCTGGGGCACGGTCAAGAAAGCTGTCATCTGTCAGTCGATTGTTTTGTGCACTAGTTCCTTTCGCTGACTGTGTGAACACAGCCAAAGACGACACAGGGATGTCGCGAGGCTTCGGTTATGTCGTCTTCGAGACAGCTGCCGAAGCGAAACGGTGTCGTGACGACCCCAACGAGCGACCATCTCTTCGTGGAAGGGAGCTAGCCATCACAGAATTTGAACGCGATAACAAAGGTCAAATCCGACGTGTTGCTTGACCTCACTTCGGCGAAACGTTCAGGTCTTCAGCCTACCACGGACATACGACATTCAGCATATGCTAACCCCTGACCTCGCTTCCTACCGCCGCAGTGCGGCCTCTGTATATAGCGCAGGAATCTCGGGCACCTCATGCTTTTCGAGCGAAGCTCTCCCCTTCGAAGGGAACACAGAGCGGACTGCGTGACTGTATCTCATGAGAGCGATGCCTTCAGGATGACCGAAGTCCCTGCCTCTCGACAGGATACAGTACCGATGCATACCGGACGTAACCTCACAACAGTCCCGGAGAGCAGAAACATATTATACGATACATGAACATGATAATCAATAAACCGAAATCACTGATGATAAGTTGGGGGATTGGGGGGTGCGTGCAACAAATACATAGGTAAAATCAGGAGGGTTCCAACACACTATAAGTATATCCAGTGGGTAGGTTCATGCAACCACATCAGCGGCACTAAAACTGCTTCTGCGACGTCGCACACTCCTCAGACCTGGCCGCTCCGTCTTGCTCGCGGGCACAACGACAGCCGCAGCGTTGTTCGTCATCCATGCATCTGATGACGGGAGCCCGGTGTTCTTCGCCACGTCGTTCAACGACGATCCAGGTCGCTTTGATGGTATCAAAGTGGGTAGTCGCGAGGGGATGGGGGAGCCAGCCACCTTGCGATTGACGGCTGCTGGGACAGGAACAGGTTTCTGGCGGACAGCAGCCTTTGCTGCAGTGGTGGTCTTGGTGGTCGCTAATCTAGGGATCTTATTTGGCGGTTGTTGCTGTCCTGATGACTTCAAGGGTGAGACAGGTGCCTTCGAGGGTAGGGCGACACCTTTGCGAACAGCTGCGCTTGCAGCGGTAGAGCGTGTCACGCGCGTAGGTCGCTTCTCCGAGGCCGTCACCTTGGAGGATGATGCAACGGGCTGCTTGGCGGATTTGCGAGTCGCTGGTGGAGCCATACCAAGGACAGGAAGAACGTCATCGGCCTCCTGCTCTTCCGAATCGCTCTCCTCCAGAGCTTCACGAGCCATACGTTTCGTTCGAGGGGTCTTGCGAGGTTGACCCGGTGTGGCAATGGCGCGAGCCTGCGCAGCAGCAGTGGCAACGTGTCGACTAGGCGTGACGGGAGGATGAGCCAGGCTGGGCGGTGGTGTAGTCTCCATACGGTTGAACTCTTCATCTGTATCAGCGGGTGGTGTCGCAGGCGTCACAAGCGGAGCAGGCTCTGTGGTCGCCATCTGCTGTCGCTGTATCTCATCTACTGCTGCCCATTTCGACCATTCCAGCTGCTTCAGATACATGTACTGCTGCTGCGGTCCCACGACACTCCCTGGACGGACTATGCGCATGAAGGCAATGGCCTCGTTTGCGGTGAAGCCGTATTTCCATATCAAGTACGCGCCAATAAGGGTGCCAGTCCGCCCTAGGCCAGCCTTACACTGCATCGCCCGAACATGTCAGCAGTCAGACAGCGAAGAAGAGAAGAAGTTTGACGCACATGCACTGCAACGACACCCCCAGCTTCAACGATTTTATCGGCGGTGTCGATAAATAACCGGACAATCTCATCCGTAGGGTTGGTTCCGTCGTCGAAGTAAAGTTCCATATGATCGACGCCATGGTCTAGAAAGGTATCGCGGTCGTAGAGCTGCGTATTTAAGCGGACGACAAGCTTGATGTTTCGCTTCTCGAAGTAGTCTAGACAGTTGAGGAAGGGGGTGGGAAGCTTGCGTTGAAGTGCAAGGTTTTTAGTAGGCGGCGCTGCAGAATAGAGAGTGGTACTGGATGGCTCCTTCTCTTTCTCCTTCTGAGTCTTTATCCAAGCGGCGTCTACGGGCGAGGCGAAGGCAATGAAGTTGGGCGTTATCCAGTTCCAGTCGCCGTTCTCGACCTTCTCGTAATACTCGTAGTCTTCGACGTCGAATTCGTTCATGTCGCAAAGACCATTCTGCATGGCCTTCCATAGACCCCAAAGACAGTCCTGGATGTTTAGGTTGAAGTCGGAAGGACCTCGTCCAGCGTCACGGAATGGCATGAATTCAATCTCGGCGATGGGGTGGAAGGCTTCCCAAGGGGCACGCCGTTGGACGATCATCTGGAGAAGTAAGATTAATGAAGTGAGGGAATTCGCTGGTAGATCCGATACGAACGACGTATAGGGCCATAAGCAAGGCAGCGTTTGCCTTTCTTCGCGGGTCATTCGAGGCATACAGGACAAGTCTATGCTCGGCCAGGTCTTTGTCCTATCATCAGGCACATGAGTGGCAGCAGATGTGGGTATGGAAGAGGCCATACTTCTAGGAGTTCGTGAATGAGAATACAGGCCTTGTAGACCATTGCGATGTTCAATGGGCCCCAGTCCTGGAAGAAAGAGAGATACAAGAGTTGGTCGTCGATAGTGAAGTAGTAGTAGGATGCTATGTCGTCTGCCGCCGATACCGACTGCCCCGCTCTGTTACGCGTTCGAATGCGCGGCTTGTTATCAGAATCATTGCAGTGCTTGTTCAACAAAGCTGGGTTGGGCGCGGGATGCGGGAATGTCGTGAAAAACAGCCTGGAAAGCGCTCAATGTCAAGTCCAACGTTGTCGACCAGTAGAGGCACTAACCTGTCCGAGAACTGACAAAGCGGCTCGCAGTGAATCCCCATTTTCGCAGCGGAGGGTCCGATATATCGCGGGAGGAGAGGGTCGAGGGCGAAGCGAGTTCAAGGCGTGTTGCCAACCGCACCAAAGGTTGGAATAGGAAATCCCTGTTGCCAAACAAAGCCAAACTACTCTTTCAACAAGGGTCGACGCGACGCAAAAACGCGTCCTGCTCGATCGTCAGGGATTCGAAATGACTCACAGCCGTGGAAGCATTTTCATTCAGCGACATGAAGACACGCATTTACGTCTCTGTAACCCAGGCTGACCTAAATCCTGTGTAACCGCGAAAGCTTGGTATATACTCGCATCATTGAAAACATCCGGTTCCTGACCAACCCAATTGAATGCATCGCGTCACTCATTCTTTACGGCAGCCAATCCACGGTCACTATCAAGCTCATCTTCCTCGACTTTACTCTCCATCACAGCTTTAATCATCTCGCTTCCCAGTTGCCCCACTTCTTCGAACCGACCCTCGAAGAACGCCCTTGTCTCCTCGAACCGCTTGCGGTAGACCTCAAAGCTCCCAAATTTGACGGACTGGCTCCAGCCTCTCGCCGCAACAACGAACTCCAGATCGTCTGATCGGTGCCACGTATCATATATCGCGGAGTGAATGGCCGCTGACAGCAAGGACGGTGACAGGAACAGACGTTCCGAGACACCCAAGAATAGTCGGAATAGCGGTGTCGCTGCCAAAGCTAGATGATGGAATGGTTTTATGTTCAAATGAGCCCAACAATCCACCATGGCCAGCAACGACAGATGGGAGTTTGGCCGGTAGCTCTTCTCAGATGGGACAGCGCCATGCTCCGCTTGTACTTGCCCCAGGCTGAACCGATCCAGAACAGCCTCGGACAACAAGATTGGTCGCCGCTGCTTCTTACCACGGTTCACCTCGTCTCCAAATACTATTTTTCGACCCCATTCGACACGATCCCGGAGTTTCCTCTCTCGCTCCTCCGCCTCGGTCCACGAGTTGCTGGCTGTGCCAGCTTCAATCATCATCTTGAACAGTTCCGTGGCACTCTTGGCGTACTGTTCAATCTGTTCTCTCGCCCGAGGGTTGAGTATGGCTAGTCCAGCGTAGACATGCCATGCATTACTGTAGATGCGTAATGTGAGATTGACTTTGACGGTCTCCATCCCTCCAACATAGAGGCCTTGTTCCCAAGGATAGGCTGCTGCCGAAGCCCAAGCAGTTCCCATACTAATCCCTCGAATGAGCTCGCAGGTAAGGGCATCATTTATGGTGACCGACCTGAGAAATGCTGCATGGGTGACAGCCTGCGTGTTTGCAGTAACAATATCATGATCTTCGTATGACAAATAGACATATCGCGATCCAAAGCAACGCAATATGTTCTCAACTGCAGTGAGGGCGGAGTCTGGTGCACGATGCTTGATGAGGATCTAGGGGAACGAAACGAGTCATGAATGGACCTGACGCGTTTTCGGATGACTCGTACCAACGGTTGACCGACTGTGTTGACAGTAGGACCATGTAATGAATGGCATGAGATTATAAACGCGTCTGGCGGAAGATGGTTCTCGAATGCGGCTTTCTCTGGAGCCTTCACGGATGTCTGTCCGGCGACGATAGCATTCAATTTAGTAGCTGAGGTTCGTAAGGTTCATGGAGTTGTATTGCCTCGGACAGAGTTGGCGCTCACATGGACCGTATTCCGCAACGACGCGCTCAATGTACTCGGCCTCGACAGAGTAGATCATGAAGTCAGACGAGCGTGCAACGCCATGCCCATCAGGAAAGACGGTAATACCAGGAACATCTAGACAGCCCCGGCTTGAATGATGATTTCTACATTCGCTTCATTGAGAACGCACCAGTATATGCCGCCTTCAAATCCTCGTATTTTGTTGGTTGATCACAAACATGAATCCTGGTCGAGGGTCAAACAGGGCCGGGGTGATGTGAAGGTATGCGCAGACTTCTTCCATCCGGCTTGTGATAAGATTCTTGCATACATGCGGCCCATAAGTCCCATGCCGATCAGCCCAATGGTGGGCTGCTTTTCGATGGGGTCGTTGGGACTGACATTGGGGTCAAACTGCATCCTGGGTGTCGAAAGGAGAACTGCTCCCCTTCGGTCCGATCAAAATCCATCTATATGTATACGAGTCACGATCTAATTGTCCAAATGTCCGAAGGTCAATCGCGTGGGTACCGCTTTAATATTACAAGGCTTTCATACAGTACGTGTACATGAAGCTAAGTACTTATTCATGGCCGCACTCGTAGGTTTCAGCAATTCACAAACATGGCTAGCGCTGCTCGAGCCGATGGAAGCAACGCAGTAATCAGTCTGAGGTTGTAGACATTGTTCGATGGTGTGTTCTGAAAGGAAAGAGTTTAGACGATTCTCCGTGGGATGCTGGGGACGAGCGCCCAAATGCCCAACATTGAGACCAGCATGCCTATCACCCTGTCCTGAATCTTGAGTTTCCGGCCGATGATACCAGCAGAATACATACATAGGTTGCAAAGTCGATATGCCCGACTTATTGGCCACAGCACCCGTGATGAACGGCAAAATGGCGCTTCCCGCCTGCCCAAGACTAGCAATCCATCCGACGCAACCGCCGAGAAGCCAGCGCGGAAGAACACGCCCAGCATAGGACATTACCATGGGATACATGGGGCCGAGGGCGAAGCCAACAAATGAAACTGCGACGGCTCCTCCAACAAGGGAAGGGACGAACCAAACAACCAGTTCCAGCCTAGAAGAAGAATGAGATGACTCCAGTATGGTTGAGTTGCTTACCCGATGGCGACGAGTGTGTAGACGAACATGGCAAAGCGGACTCCCATCTAGAAGCATCGCACAAGTTAGCTGCTTCGAGCCAACTGGTAGGCGTGACTGACTTTCTGTGTGATCCAGAGGAGAGCGAGCCGGCCAATCATCAGACCTTACGTCGTCAATGGTTCAATAGGGCAGTGTGGCAGCACGGCTGGGACAGACCTCCGAAAAATCCAGAGGAAATATATCCTGACGATGAACCTCCATCACGCACCCTCTGGATAAAGGTGACAATCCATCCTTGATGAATCTCGTGTGAGGAGAACATCGAAGAGTGTGTAATAAGACTAGAAGACGAACCACCAATGGTCACCTCGGCGCCGACGTATACCAGCGTGAAACCAGCTAGCAGATGTACAGTTTTCAATTTGACGATCTGCTTGATCTTGCCATGTTCGTTGGTCCCGTGCTCATGAGGAGGTAATCCAATCCTCGTCAGACAGGCTGAACCACGTCAGCGAAGCAGGTCGTTCGTAGGAGTGGACGTACTATCTATGTCACGCCCTCTAAATACCAGCCCAATGATGGACGTGTTGATGATCGCCAGCCCGAGAGACACCAAGTAATGGAAAGACCAATGTTTCATGGTAGAAAATTGGGTAGATACCAGCGGTGCGCAGAAAGCGCCGGCTCCTGGGGAAGGCGTCACTGACGTTCAGACAAGTACTACTGTTTCTGAGAGATCATACCGTAGAACGCTTGCAGAAGCATCATTTTCATTTCGGGACGATCTTTGAGGCTAGCAACATATGTGGTTGCCTGGGCGGTCTGTGACAGCAATGAGTTGGAGTAGCAGACGGGATAAAATGCGAATTTCCTGCAGAGATATCCCTATGCCATTGAGAGTAAACAGGGCAGCATAAGCAGGGAAAGGTAATGCAGCCGCTTGTAGAGCATAACCCAGAAGCAGTGCGAGTGAAGCTATTTCAGGATCATCCGCCCGTAAACAGTATGAGTTCAGCTCGGATAGGCCACCTACCAAAAAACATGACGTTCCCAAATCCGAATCGGTCTGTCAGTGGGACGTTGATGAATGCGCCGATGAGGAAGCCCTAGTACCCAACCATGAGTATTCATCTCGCCTTTGGGAAGAAAGGGCTTGCAATGCAGGCCATAACAAAGATGAGCGATACGATGACAAAATTGATCTACTTGCACAAATGAGACCTGCGATTACGAGGAGAGTGATTGCACGCCGCTGATGTCTAGGCGTACGTTATAGACTGTCTGTAGCCTCGGTATGAGGGGCCCTGAGCTTCCGTCATTCCATCCTTCGAGTATTTTCAACCAGCAACATGCCGAGTATTGGATGATTGAGCGAAGACGATGATTTTCCCCGGCGGTACCATCCTGAGGCTCGACGTGGTGATTGGCGCTAATACTCAGGCGAGTAGCTGGAGAACGGTCGTCCGTATCAGCATCCGGCCCGTTGGGACATTCTCGAGATATCGTCTCTAGTTCGTGAGTCTCACGCTCGGTCAGGTCGAGGCTGCCAGTCATGATGTGCTGAGGCAAACTTGAAACTGGGGTCAGTGTGGGGTCGTGGATCAAAGACTGGCCGGACCGGTTTCCCGGCAGAGGCGTAGTTGGGCCAGCCCTATTGCCTTGTTGTCGCTGTCTCATCTGCTCATTTATGCAGAGTTATGCTGCAGATCCCAATCAATTTATGAAAGACACTATCTGAGAAATACATCCAGGCAATTGCGATTGAACAGCTCTTTTCGGCACCGTTTACCGCGCGACGCAGCCTGAGCGCCTTGACAATATATATGTTACCAGAACTTCGTTCGAGATCAATAATCCTTCCCAACAAGCATGGCCAGCACAAGCAGCCTGGAGCAAAAGTGTAAGCAATGGTTACAAAACAACAATCTAGACACTTACATGACCGAGAACCTTTGGACCCCGTTCAATCTTTCATTACGGCGCGGAAGATCTTGCCATCGCCCAACAAACCAGTCGAAGCGGAGTCCGAGCAATAAGAGCTTGCCCTTCGTCAAAACTCCAACGGTCTTGCCCAATTCGCTAAGCATCCTGATTACCGTGCTTTCCATGATAGCGAGGAGTCGCGACATGCCAGTGACCAGCTTCCGATTCTTGCGATCGCCGGGTATAGCTTGAACATCGAAGTCTTGGAGGTATAGAAGACGATAGAGGTCATGGAGGAAATTGGCTATGCATGTTGAGAGTGCGATCCTGGCGGCGAAGAAGAAGAGATTCAGGCGGCCGGCAAGGACACCGACGGTCGCTAAGATGATGGCCACCAGGAACAGCTCAGCTGAATTGGGTGTATAGTCTCGATAAGTCGACTGGGGGAATTTCTCGAGCAATCCGCTATCGCCAAAACCCCAACCGTAGAACCGAGCATAGTCTCGACGGCCGCCTCTCCACCAAGGGTGAACCACACGGATATTCGGAGCGGCAAAGAACACAAAATTGTCGCGTCGTTTACGAACACAGAAGTCAATATCTTCACCTCCACCTGTCTTTGGAAAATCAAGATCGAAGACGATGCCGTCTTTGTTTCTGCGCGCCATCAGGTTGGCGGTTACACCCCAGGGAACATCATCGGAAATCTTCTCGGAGATGTTCCAGAAATACGTGACGCCGGAGAGGTGGACAGCCGACGTGTAAATCGTGTCAGAAGGAGGAAAGTAGACGTTGCCAACAAAGCCAGCTGCCTCTGCGTGAGCACGAACGCTCTCCTCCGCCCTGAACAGCAGATCTGGCTCGGGCTGGACGTCATCATCCAAAAAGAGGATCCACTCTGCCGCAGACTCCTCAATGCCTCGGTTGCGAGATGCCGAAGCACCCATGTTGACGCTGTTGCGTCGAATGCGAACATTGGTGAGATGGCCATATTTGAGCTCCAGCTCATCAGCGGCTTTTGACGAAGGGTCGTCGACGATTACAATGAACATCGTCGAGACGGCAGTCGAAGACTTGAGCGCAAGGATGCCCTCAAGAAGGGGGATATTGACGCGGAAGGAGGGGACCACGACGTCAATAGTGAGCTTAGCCTCGAGATATAGCTTCTGTGACAAAACCCACGCAGAAGTGATGGCGGTTGCTCTGTCGAGCGGCTCGTAGGTCCAGCCGGATGTTCGTATTTTGCTGTATCTGGCCGCAACACTTCCGCCGATTGTGTTACGCAAGTCGACGTCCATGAGCATCAAGGAGGCACCCCATCGCCTGTACAGCTGGAACAAGAATGGGTCACCGTCTTGGTTGATGAAGGTGTCTGGAATGACTTCGCCTCCAAAGATATCAAGATGTGTTCGATGGACGACCGGGAAGGTCGGCATGCCGGGGAACGACAAGTCTTTGAATGCAACGCAACCGAAGCCGACCGGGGCACCAGTTTCTTCGGCAATACTCTCAAACCCATGATGAATCTTGGACATCCAGTCGTCTGAAACCAACTCGACGTCGTCGCCAAAAAGAACAAAGTAGGTGCTCTGCGAATCCTCGTACGCCTTTCGAGCACACTGTCGCCAGAGACTGCAGACACGCCCGGGCTCTTGATACCCTAAGAGCGTAGTGATGGGGATTTCGGTGTCAATGAAGATGCGCTCGGGCTCGTTCATGCCACCGTTCCGACGTAAGAGGTAAGTATCATCGTGATCGATGAGGAGATAAATCTTGAGAGAGAAGGCTACCTTGCTGCCTGAAATGCCAAGACGGTCACTGTGGGTGGTCCTCATGAGAGACGTCTTGAAACGTCGCAGATTCTCAAGACAGGTCTCCTCGGAGGACGCCGAACGGGATGTAATTGGGAGCAAGATGGCAAACGTGATAGCTGTCTTGAAGTCAACGAGCTGACTTCGGCCAAAGGCATCCGACAAGGCGCTGTCGAAGCCACCGACACAAATCTTGTCGAGCTCAGCGGACATCCAAGCGCAGGTGGCCTTCATACCATCCTCGAGAGTCGTGGTAGGAGTCCATGGGTGTAGACACCGCAATGCAAAAGAATTATCAGAGTTTCGCGCCGAGACGCCCAATGGTTTATCTTCATTGTAAATGAATGTAACGTCGTTGGCGGAGAGCCCAACACAGTTGAGCGCGATCTCCGCCAATTGGATGATAGGAAGGCCACGGTCTGACCCAATATTAACGGCTGTGTCGCAGTCGGATGCGAGCAGGGCGAGGATGCCCGCAACACAATCGTCAATATAGAGGAATGACCGCCGCTGATTCCCGTCGCCCCAGATTTCGTATCTAGGTCTCTGACCGTCCTCGGTGTTGTCACGAATGCGACGTGCGACAAGCGCCTTTCGGAGTAAGGCCGCGGGAGCCTTCTCGCGGCCATTGTACCAAGCGCCGCCTGGTCCGAAGATGTTATGGAAACGTGCAATACGAATGGCAAACCTGGGTTTATATTGAGAGAGAACAAGCTCCGTGTTGAGCTTGTCCAAGCCGTATAAGCCTTGGCCCGGGGGACCAGGAGTGACGCCGGTGGCCCAAACGTCATCCTCACGAAGGAAGAAATCGTCAGAGCTTGAGGCAAGCCTGACAGGTCGTTCGGGGTACACACAAGCCGACGACGCATAGAAAAACATTCGAACACTAGTTGCCTGAGCCGCGGCGTCAAGAAGTCGGATAGTCATAGTATGATTGTCCTCATAGAGGGTAAGATCATTTGCGGAGTGGATCGTACCCATTCCACCCATGTTGGCAGCGAAATGCAGAACAGTATCACAGTCTTTGACGATTTGTGTGGCAAAGGCTGCATCTCGAAGATTTCCGATGCAATACTCGACATCGGGAATAAGACCACCAGATGGAGGGTGGATGTCTGCAACACGCACGCGATGCCCGTCATCATGAAGACGACGGACGACAGCGGATCCCTATGCATGTAGTCAGAAAGATGTCCACTGAGAATAGTCAACTTACGATGAAACCGCAGCCACCAGCGACGAGAAACGTCGACGTCTTTGGCTCCTTATGTTGGACGTTGGAATGCATGTTCGTAGTTCGTTGGGATGGAAGATTCTTGGTTTCGAGGTCTCATATGAGGAACCAGCAAGCGCCCGGAGAAACTCGGGCGGCTTCTCTCTGTAGAAATGACTGCAATGCCTGCCCTCAATCCGCAGCGTTCAGATGAGTGTCACTGTGCCATTGAGAAGTACGAGAAATGGGGCGGCTTCTGGCTGTAGATGATTACTACCAGATGCTTCGACTTATTCCTGCAGCGCTATGATGAGTATCACTAGACCATTGAAAGGACCTCGGTATCAGATAGAAGCCTGACCAAGGCTGTGGTGGGGACGAAGTCGCGTCAAACACAAAGCTGTCGTGAGCTAATATAGGCGTCTAGGTTCTAGCTGCCAATCCGAGCACACACGGACTCCCAAGCTGCAGTCAGATGTCAGATGTCATCCTATCTTGTAGAGTCATATTTTAAGCGCTGCATCTTACCAAAAGCCTGCATTCAAACCTACACCTTCGTCTGCATAACCATAATGTCTCCCGCCGCAGAATATCGCTTCACACCGACCCAAGACTGGTTTTCCGGCCATATCGAATCGTGGCGCCAGCTCTTCCGACACGTCCAGACACCTACCCCTCGCGTCCTCGAGATTGGGTCCTGGGAAGGACGCTCTGGCGTCTTTCTGTTGACCGAGCTATGCAAAGAAGGCGGTGACCTAACTGCCATTGATCATTTCGATCTCATGCAGACAGCTGATGGACGTACGCGTGCCGAGAAATTGCGCCACAACCTCACAGCAACCGGAAAGCCATTCCGCATCATCGATGAGTTCAGCGTCCCTGGTCTCATGAAGCTTCTGGATGAAGAGATGTCGGCAACGGTTCCAGGCTTTGATTGGATCTACGTCGACGGCTCTCATCGGTCTGACGATACCTTCCTCGATGGCGAGTTGGTCTGGCGCTTGGCGAGGAAGGATGCGGTCATCGTCTTTGACGACTATTACTGGCCAAAGGAGGCTGAGGGTGGGATGGAACATCCCAGACGAGGCATCGACGCATTCTTGCAGCTCCATCAGGACGAGTTCGAAACATTATCGCGGGAGGGGGACTATCAGCTGGTCATACGGAAGCTGACAGTCATGCGCATCGGGTTCTTGACAAAGAGGGCCGTAGAGCAGAGGTCGCCAGACGAGGCCGTCGGCGACTGCTTCGGTACGAATATACCTCACGCCAGGCCAATATGACGCTGAGACGAGAACCCATAGAATACGGGATCAACCTAGCGTTTGCCGTGGATGGTGGGTACGCCATGGCGGCGTCGGTGGCGATTTGCAGTGCGATCAAGCACGTCCAAGGGCGCTGCACCATCTACATCTACGATTGCGGGATGTCTGAAGCTACACAAACAAAGCTTCAGCTCTCCATTCAAAGCGTCACAGCGGGAAATGCTGATATCACGTACGTCTTTCTCAACCAAGCTGAGGAGGACCTTTCCTTCAAACTGGGTCCAGTGTGGGCGAAACTAGATTTGCTGAAGCGGCTTCCCATCGAGAGGGTGTTGTACCTCGACGCCGATGTTTTGGTTCGAGCAGAGCTTGCGCCGCTGTGGGCGAAGGACCTGGGCGGAAACTCGATCGGCGCAGTGCGTGATGCTGGTTTTCCGGACGGGCATGATGGCGTCGGGGAAGGGGGGTACTTCAATGCGGGCGTGTTGTTGATCGATTTGGCAAAAGCAAGACTGCGCCTTGGCGACCTTTGGGTTACGGCTTATGCCATGGCGCAGAGCATGTTCCAAGACCAGGACTGTCTTAACGTGCACTTCGACGAAGATTGGGCGACCTTGGATGTGCGGTACAACGCGCAGGGACAAGGGACATACGCGAAATCGGACCACCAGTGCAAGGATCCCTCAATTGTACACTTCACCGGACCCGTGTCGCCATCCATTGGAATTGTGTTGAATCCGTGGGTACAACCGTACACTGCCAAGCCATGGGGATATGCGGGCGCGCCTGGAAATCCATACGCCGAGGAATGGTGGACTGCGCTGGAAGATACAGCGTGGAGCGGCGTGCGAGATAGCGAGGAATACAAGCTGAGTCGACAGCTGGAGAGGGAAAGGATCGTTAGTCAAGGCGGCAAGGAGCTAGAACGCTTGCTTGCTGACTGACAAGTTACGTCCTGAAAGGATTCCGTATGTAGGCAAGCCGCAATGTGTATGTACATTGAAGTGAAGGTTGAGTAGCGAATTTGAATGAGGGCTTTGAGAGGACCGAGACAGCCAAATTCTTTGCAAATATGTCTGCCATTTGACGCGCTAAGAGGTCAACTGGACCGAGAGAAAGCCATGAAAGAGATCGCAGGTTACGCCGAAATGAGACTCAAGACTTAGAGTCGAGAGAAAGGCTACTTCGGCATTCGCCGACATGCAGTCTCAACGCGTGACTGGCTGGCATTGCCGCGACCACAACGCGGCCAGGCGAACCACCACCTCGACATTACCTACGGAAGCCTCTACTGCTTTGACGCGTGCGACTGTGATTAAGTCTCCCTTCCAACGAAATCTAGAACCGTTTGGGCCGCCAAGGAAACTCTGTGGCGCCACAATGACCAGCTCACCCACGCTCATTGACCTGCTGCTGCCATCACCTGCTGCTGCCGTCGCTTGTTAGCTCCAGCTGAATTGACCTTCTAGCAGCGACTAGCTCAGTGTCTCCACACTGCGCCCGGTTTCATCATAGCCTCGTCTACGCTCCTCATGACGTGAAGGCCTTTCTCACACCAATATGTAAACTGGCTTGCCGGAGGACCAAGGGAATCATCATAAACAACATACACTCCGTTCAACCTTACAGAAACAACCTCTTAACACAACCATGTTTGGAACACGCTCCCGCAACACCCGCTCCCATCATACCACCCATGCTACGCACGCTCACTCTACTTCTCCTCGCACCACCCGTCATTTCTGGCAGCGCAAGGACCGCGATCGCGTTGCAGGAGGTTACAGTACGTCTTCTCACAACCATCTTGCTTTCCTTCTGACAGACCTTATAGAGGCCGCTCTTGCTAATCCCAACACTACGAGTGCGGGCCGCAAACATGCTAGGCATGAACTACACCACATGGTAAGTTGGGGCATGTTCTATCCCCGAATCGATTCTCATGCCATGTATAGGGCCGCAGTGCTCATGTCCCGTTCATGACGAAGGTCAAGCGCACATTGGGTATTCGTAGCACGCCTCGCTCCCAACGCACCCGCACCGCCCACACTCATAATACCCGCGGAACCCGGCGCTATTGAATGCTTGTAAAGCGCCACTAATTCCGGACCTCAAAAGTTGTAGCTCTATGAAGATTCCTCTTGCACCTGTATATCTAGGCTTATCATACATGACATTATACCCTATCTAATACAATGTTGTATTCATTGATCTCTTTGTGACTTCGTCTCCTCTCTGCGACCGTAGACCGCTACAACCTCCCGAATGATTGTGCCGTCAGGAAGATCTGCGGCCAATGTCCCCGTACTTCTACTCATATCAATTGCGCCATGCTAGCTTGAACAAATTGAAACTGAGAGTGATTTACATTTCTTTCGGCTACGCACATATATATCTATAATGTAGGGATTCTACTTCTTCACGGATTTCTTCAACATGCTCTGCCGTCCAGGACCCACGCCAATCCACTCTATAGGTACGCCCAAGAAATTCTCAATGAACTCAATATACTTCTTGCAATTTTCTGGCAGGGACTCGTACGTCGTCTTGTCGGTGATGGGAGCTTCCCATCCGGGAAGAGTGACATATTCCACATCTACCTTGCCGAGGAGTTCGAGATCGGCAGGGAATCCAGGAAGTTCCACATCATCGAGACGGTATTTGACTGCAATCTTGATCTCCTTGAGAGCGTCGAGAATGTCGAGCTTGGTGAGGTTTAGACTGTTGTAGCCGTTGATGAGACAAGAGTGCTTCATGACGACGAGATCCAGCCATCCACAGCGTCTTCTTCTACCGGTTGTGACCCCAAATTCGCGCCCGACTTCTTGCAGATGAACCCCGATGTCCTGTATTGAGAGTCGGAAAGGTTTCCTGAGTCCAAAATTTACTCACGTTGAGCTGTTCGGTAGGGAAAGGTCCACCACCGACACGGGTAGTGTAAGCCTTGATAACACCGATTGTATAGCCGATGAGTTTGGGTGGCAGACCCAAACCTGTACAGACACCGCCGATGGTAGTGTTCGAGGAGGTGACGAAGGGATAGGTTCCGTAGTCCAGGTCAAGCATCAGAGCATTCGCGCCTTCGACAAGCACGCGCTTCCCAGCTGCGATAGACTGGTGGAGATACACGACACTGTCGACAACATGGGGCTTCAGGCGAGCGGCAAGTTTCTGGGATGGTGTCACTTCGTGGTACTGAGGATGTACTAGGCGCGGAATACCTTGTAACGCTCGATTTCGCCCTCTGTGTCATATTCAAAGTGGCCGTAACGCTTGAAGCGGCCCTCGACGAGTTTGCGGAACTTGGTAGCGAAAGTGTCCTCGTCGAACAGGTGATGGACGCGGAGACCAGAGCGAGAGGCCTTTCCAGAGTAAGCCGGGCCGATGCCCTTCTTTGTGGTTCCTATGCTGGATGAATATGAGTATAGGATAGCATATACCGACCTCCGCCGTACCTCGAGCCGCCCAACTCGACCTCTTTGAGGCCGTCGACGATCTGGTGGAAATCAAAGACCAGATGGGCGCGATCCGAGACAAATAATCGTCCTTCGCAGTCAAGACCTGTAAGAAGCGGGATCAATGACACGGCCGGGGTGTGGCGACGTTCTCCAACCTTGCGATACAAGAGCGTCGAGTTCCTCGAAAAAGGAGGGGACATGGACGACGACGCCTGAGCCAATGAGGCCAACACATTTAGGGTTCACCAAGCCTTGGAAAGTGAAATCAGGGAACATCTAGACCGGTAGAATACGTGTGACTCACCACTGGGCAAGAGATGGAACGCGAAGGTCTTCGCAATCTTCTCCGGGCCCATGGGAACAACGATGGTATGGCCCGCATTGTTGCCTCCGGCGCTGCGAGCGCAGATGTCGGCATCGGCGGCGAGGATGTCGACCAGTTTGCCTTTGCCCTCGTCACCCCACTGAGAGCCAAGCACGACCGTGACTGTGTCAGCACATCAGCTGTCGTGTACTGTGAGTTTTGAGAACACGACGCACCTCCCATAGTCATGCGAGGTCAGTCTGAGTGACTGCTTTGCAAAATGTGGTGGTTTGGTTGTAGTGGTTCTTGATCAAGATGGTTTGAGCGCCGATCATCTCCGCCAGACGTTTTCGGCCGAATGAATTGAGGCGTAATTTATGACAGAGGTGGGACGAAATGAGATATGTGCTCTATGTAGATCCTTGACGATACCAAGTCTGTGATTGTAGAAGATCTATTTAAAAATACGCGGCAGCGTGAACGAATCTGGCTCTCAGCCTCAGCTTCGACCGAGAAGCATCTTCACGTCCTGCCAGCCAATCCTCTCTCGTTCTTTGTCCACCGCGCTTCCCCGTTTGACCTCCTCAAAATCAATCTTCTTCCAGTCCTCGTAGGTGATGATATCAGCAGCGGCGTCCAAAATCTCAGTAGGAGCAGACGTGGAGTCAAGGCGACTGTCATTGGACAGTGATCCACCATCCGAGTTCAGAGGACTGGGCTCGTCGGTGAGATCTCCCAGGATGGTGTCAGCAACACCATACGCGTCCATCATCGTAGCAGCAAGCACGCCCTTCGCGCCCATCGCCGCCCACCCTGATGCATACACGTTCTTCATGATAGTCCAAGGCTCTGTGAACGCTTCTTCTGCCAGGGAAGGTCGCACGACGCGCCCAGCAACCGTCCTTATATGCCCGATGTCATTGTCATGAAATGGGGACTCCGGGTCTCCTTTGAATCCCAACGAAGTGATGACGAGATCAGTCTCCAGCGTCGAAACCTCCCCTGTGGGGACAATACGCGTAGAAGGAGAGATAGCTGCGGTATGCGCCAACGAGAGTTTGACGGGCGAAGAACCAGAACCAGAGTCTGTCAAACCGATGGGAGAGCGGAAAAAGTCGAGGGACCATGTCTTTGAGGTGGTACCGTAGGCATTCTTCGATCCCTTCTTGATGAGCTGGATGCTGCGCGAGTGTGCCCGAGAAATTTCCTTGCCTTCGGCAGGGACAAGGAGCTCCTCGGGAACGGGAACCATGGATGCGTTAGGCAGGTTGATCAACTCTCGGAGCTCTTTCGTGGTAAATGCCGCATCGAATGGACCCCGACGTGCGACGATGGAGACATGCTCAACAGCAGAGCGTTCCAGGAGTGCAAGCACGTTTTCTGGGACGTCATACTGCCGAAGGATGTCTGGGGGACTCAAGAGCATCCGGGCAACATCCAGAGAAACGTTCCCGTTGCCTATGAGGGTAACATGCTTGGTGGATTCTAGTGGTGGTGGATGTGCATTGGAAGGGTGTTGCGTATACCAGTGGACAACGTTCAGAGCAGGTAAACACTTGGAAGACGGTGCCAAAGATGGATGAAGAGCGGGGACGGGGCATCCGGTGGCAAACAGCAAATGACTGTAGTTGCTATAGAGCGACGACAGCGGCAGATGGACGTTGTGCGAGAATGCTTTTCGGGGGGTATCGTGGTAGACGTTGACATTTCCGAAAAACCGAAATCGCGGATCCGTCGCGACCTGGTCAAATTTGTGCGTGCAGTTCTGTCCACAGGTTCAAAGACGTCAAAGGGTAGACAGAAAATAACGCGCCTTTACTTCCGGGTGGTCCGGGGCTACCCCGTATCTCACAAGCCCGTGAGGTGCCCATAGACGGTCATAGACATGGATTGTACCTCTTTCTTTGGGGAGACGCGAAAGCAGACGCGACGCGACATAAAAGGACGACGCTCCCCCTCCGACTATTGCCAGCTTCATGGTCCCAGAATGAGTCACTTATGCATTCTCCGTGAGGGCATCCGACAGTGGTGATCGTAAGTTGCTGAGAAAGACCTTCACTGTCAGCATCAGTGCCATCAAGTCGGTCACAAGCCTGGGACTTTGCCAAGGCTTTACTGTAATATCGTTACCGTGCGTCAATAGAGCTCTGCGCGATCTAGGGAAGACTCAAGTCTACCGATGCATATACTGAGCGCGTTTGAACACAGTCTTTCAGGTCGAGGTGTTAACAAGACTCGGTACACTACACATAGTTGACGCAGGAACAATATATCGTCTAATACAGATAACGGAACGAGCTGATGATCTCCTTCTCCTTCTGCACAGTCGTGTGCACAATACTATCAGGAACGATAAGTGTTGATGCATGGTATGATGATCGATAGAGGCAACTGACTCAGCGCTTTGCTCCATCGTCGCTGCATTGGCCTCGAATGCCTGGGCTTCACCGGCAGCCAGCTTCTTATTCTGCGAGATCAAGTATTGGCGGTACGCTAGTTACAAGGCCTCAGCAAACATTCCTGAAAGAAAATGAAGTAGACAGACCGAAACCAATGGACAGACTGAGAAGGAGAAGACAGATTTCCGTGACGAAAGATTGCCAGTACTTGCGTCCCCATTTCGAAGGCCACAGGTAAGAGGTAGGAATCTGGCATGCCATGAGAGACTGGAGTCATATAGAGTGCTGGAATTACTTGGCCGATGTTGGCAAAAGCATTGACGAGAGCAATTGAAGCAGCACGCTTCACAGGAGGACGGGGAATGGAAGCGCTGATCCAACCAAGGAGGATGATGCCACCTGATTCTCTATGAGCCAACAACATGATGGAAGGGACTGAATGCACCAACCGCTGAAGCCCATACACATGCCGAACAGAGAGATGTATTTCCCTGCCGTGGTCTTGGCTGCAAATCGCAACAACTCGTTAGCGTGGTACGTACACACCGATACCTTGGACACTAACCAGTCAAAGCGACGATGTATCCCAAGAGGGCGAAGCCATAACTGAGCGCGATGTGGTAAAACTTCTCCCCAGTCCTATCAGAATGCCACGAGTTCAACAAGGCGAAGATAGTGGCAAATGCCCAAGGCGGGAAGGTGAGGAGGAGCGTCAGCGTCGTCGAGAATCCCAGAGTCTTTGTGATGGTCGGCAAGAACTGTCCAAAGGAGAGACCCATGATATAAGTGAAGTACATGAACCTGTTCAGAGCGTGTTAGACAACGCCATGTCGTGCAGCAGCAGAAATCTCACGCGAGGGCCCAAACTTTGATATCACAGACGGCGAGAACAACACCATGGAAGATACCAGCGCCGGACTTCTCAACTTCATCAGGATTGTCTACTATTCCGACGTCTTTGACAAGCCGTCCTTGCGCGATCAGGCGCTCGCGCTCGGTGAGCCATTTCGTCCTGGCAAACGACATGAGCCTGCAGCCTTGCCAGAGAACAGTGCAACTCACGTCGACGGGTAATCAGCCAAAATAAAGGGAATCAGCAGTCCGAAGGCCACAGTGATGGAACCTTCAATGATGAAAAGCTGCAATCCAAAGTCAGCGCTTCAGACAATTGTAAGAGCGTTCTGTGCACCCATCTCCAACCACGAATACCGCGAGCACCTTCCATCCCACTCAGAATACCTGCAGCAAGAAGACCGCCCAGGCCTTGGGCCAACATGTTCCCGGCATTGAGACTGCATCGGCGATGAGTCAAAATCCCAAAGAGCTCCAGGTGCCGCGACGAGCTCACCATGCAATTCTCAAACCAATCTCCTTCCGAGTGTACCATCGAGAGAGGTAGTAAACAGATGTCGGATAGAAGGCCGCCTCTGTAGAGCCTGCATGAGGACAAATATCAGACATCAAGGAAACTGGACAGACCGATGAAGCCCAAGAAGAAGCGGCAGATGACCAGATGCTTGAAGTCGTGGCATAGCTTCATGGAATCAGTATCTGACCACGCACGACGGTTTGCTGTAGACTCACCGATGTGAAGGCTGACACTGCGCCCCACAAAGTAACCACGATGGACATGAATAGACGGGGATAGGGTATAGCGTTCATGATCAGGTTGGAGGGAACTTGCATCTTTCAAGAGGTCAGTCAAAGGATAGGTGGCGAAGGGAATGTTGGCGTACGAAGATATATCCGGCAAACAAGACAGACAAACAGGTCGAGAATTGCGTGTCATTGAGGTCTAAATCAGCTTGGAGACCCTTCAGCCGAGCAGTAGACAGATTCCCTCGCTGTCGGCATAATCAGCGAGGCCCTGGACGCGAAAGTTCACAACGACGAACATCCTGGAAGGCGTCAGCTATTGAAGAAGAGAAATTTCAAGACACTCACAATGAAGTTGAGGATGAAGAGCTGTCCGTGGCACAACGCGGTCAGACGATTCGATAGAGGTCACTAGGCGTTCACGTACAATGATCAAGGCCGGCTAAATAGAAAGTAAGATTCCACGACACGTCTGTGGGGTTTCGCAGTATGACTCACCATGCATCGCAAATCCATCTTCCTGACGAGTTTGCGCTCTTCTTCAGCGTCCCATTCGTCTGCGGGCTGGGCTCGGAATTCCTTCGTCTCAAGGGAGTGGACAGACATGACGACAAAGACGAAGTCCTGCTAGAGGCTGGTCAATATCTTCTAGCTCCTTTATAAATTAGAGCATGGGGTACACGATAGAGATAAGCGCGCTCATTTCCAATTGATGCGACTTACCTAAGCTGAGTAGAGCGGAAGGACCGCGGGATAGATCCGAATCATCCGAGCAGGATACGGCCGGCGGATCCGGTATGACGCCGAAGGCCATATAACACTACAGTGATACGATGAGAACTTTTCTAAGCCTTCGATACGACAACATCCCTGCCCCGACGCCATGTCTTACGCCTCAATGCCCGCCCCCGCCTCAGGCCCTTCGACCGAAGATCGCCTTGGTCTTCACAAAGTGATGGCAGCAGCCAGCAACCCAAGAAAGCCTGTCGTCGGTAAGTCGCCAAATTTCTGTTGGTCTCACGAATGTTCGATTTATTCAATACCAAGGCTCCTGGTTGATGCTCCCTGGGGCCTCCCTTGCTAGGATGGTGGCCCAGATGGGGTACGATGTGAGTTTAAATCTGTCCTCGTCGCGCAAATCCTTATTGATCAGACCTGAAGTTCGTCCTCGTCGATTGTGAACACGGCGACATTGCCGATGCCGCTATGCACGCGTCTGTCGGGGCTATCGCGGCGCAAGGCGTCTCCCCAATAGTCCGCATTCCCGCTCCCGAGAACTGGTTGGTCAAGCGCACTCTGGACACTGGAGGTGAGAAATTCGATAACGCTCGCGTATGCAACCGTGTTCTGATGTACTGCCTCAGCCCATGGAATCCTATGCCCAATGATGAACACTGTAGAAGATGCGCGCGCGCTAGTATCGTACGCGAAGTTCCCTGTTCCCCTGGACAAGCGAGCACCCGGGGTCATTTCGGGAGTACGGGGTGCTGGGTCTCCATTTGCGCCAGCGGCATTTGGCCAAGGGATGGGCGATTACATTGCGACTGCCAACAAAAATACCTTCATCGCCGTCCAGATCGAGACAGTCGAAGGCCTCAACAATTGTGAGGAGATTGCCAAAGTTGAGGGTATTGACATGCTGTTTGTGGGGTAAGTCTTGGCATCTCAACGTGAGGGATAACGCAACTGACGCGTAATTGCAGCCCCAACGATCTCTGTTCATCCATGGGATATCCTCCATTGGAACACCCGAATATTCCTGAAGTGCAGGAGGCGATCAAGCGTGTCCTCGCCGCGGCGAAAGCGGCCGGAAAGTATGCTGGTATGTTCTGCACGGCAGCTGATCAGGTCAAAGCAAGATTCGAGCAAGGCTGTGAGTTTTTCGCTTTCCACTTGTTCAGTCACTGACACAGCGCCATTCCAGTTGATTTCATGAACCTTGGAGCCGACGTGGTGGCCCTCGGTGTATGGAATGGTGTAGAGTTGGGGAAGCTGAAGGACATTCGTTCGTGAAGACTGTATGATAGAGGTTAGAAGTCGTACTTGTATTGTATAATGTGAATACTTTGAACCAATCTGCATTTGTGGATGACGGTCAACCAAGCGACATTGCATTGTGTGACAGGGTGACAGCTGTCATCTGATCTGTGACGCTTCGCGAAATCGGAATACCAATAGGGGCCAGCACATCTTGGCTTCGACTGTCAGTCTGTCCTTCATGGACGAGGACAATGGACCCGTCTTCTCGCGCTGGAAGAGCAATTTTCCTCTCTTTGGCTACTTCTTCGATGGCGAAAAACGCGGACGCAACGCTATTGGACAACATGCTCGCGATGACATCCACCTCGCTGATCTGCAACACAGACTGGTAGACGAGGAACTGGAATGGCAAGCAGCTGATATGGAGGAAGATACACCGCCTCTGACGCCTGCGATATCTAATACCTCGCTCGGGAAATTGCCTGAACGACCAGTAGTGCGTATATCTAGCCTGGCGTGCAACACTCTTCTATACACAGCTCTTACTCTCCACATAGACTCCGCAGGACGATGACGAATGGTATGGCCTCGAGTACATGTTGGAACTCTCGACTCGTGAAAGGCGCATGAGTGAAACCCACAGTGAGGTCTCTGCTGGCGAGTTTTCGCGTGTATGCCATCGATCGAATCGTTCTTCGTTCATGCCTACTCACTGATACCCAGAGTCGTGAGTGTTGGGCAGCAATATCAGACCAACATGCCGATGAAGATTCCTATCTCGAATGGCGCGACTGGCGTGACTACATGGATCATCAGAAAGCGTACAATTTCTGCGATAAATCTCGAGATAGCTCGGAGAATTACCTCAAGGAAGTCTGGGCCTGGGATTCTTTCTACTGGGAGCTTGTCTGTCGCTTTTTTGGTCACTTTGATTTCCCATGGTGAAACATCTCCCAGCATTACCGGGGAACCGTCAGCCGTGCAATCAAGGAACAACTGAGGAATGCGCCTCCCGATCCTTACCATCCGCGTCGCAAGAAGAACTTTGCTTGGTATCTGAAGAGGTCGAGGAGTGTCGGCTCCTTGAGAGCTCTGTTGTCTTGATCTGCCACTTTCATTCTTGCCTTACAAACTCACTCGGCCTGGAAACTCTACTCTACAGCCACCTTAATGATCTTCTTCTCACCTTGCCTTTGGACTGTCTTGGATCGGCTCGTAGCACTGGATCATGGAACCTGTATTTCTAATGTACGCTCTTCGTCTCTAGGATGTAAATGACCTTCTTTCGAAGCAGAAATCTGGCAGCTGCACATGCAATACTAGAGTCGAGCACTTGGCACCTGTATGTCATTTCTCATTCCCTTGACATTAGCGAGGAGCTTCGCGATCGCTCGTCGAAACTGATGTGGCCGTACAAAAGTTGATCATAAGAGTCAAATTATGATGTACACAAGTCGATACACTGCTGCGTTCCTGTACACAAGGTGTGGTCATGCCTGGAGACCCCATCCGAACATTTCGTTACTCTTTCCGTCCGTCTCGTCGACAAGGAGCCTAACACACTCCAGTCCGGCGACGGGAAGACGGAGTTGCTTCGCTTGATCGCCGCCATCCAAGGGGAATGGCACATGCGTAGGGATAAGACCAGCTTGCATGAGACAGGTTGCTTGGTCCCACCAAATATGTTCTGTATAGGCAAAACAGCTCAGTCATCAGCCCGTCAGAAAGCGATGACCATTCGTACCATGGTAGAGGCGATCGCCTCGTACGTTGACTACGCCAATCATAGGAATCGCAATTTTCTTGCCAGTAGGCGGTACGGCGGGAAGAAGCCAGTCGATGACTCTATCGTGAGTAGCGTGGTAGATGAATTCGTCTGCAGACCATCAGTCAGGACCAAACATTTCCGGAGCGAGACTACTGACCAACTATGCGGTCAGCACCGATGGTACGAGACACAGTCTCGAGCCAGACATCAGGCGGGTTCCTATAGATACAATGAATACCGCAAGAAAGTCAAGGAAAGAAACACGAACGCGAAGATGAAGTGGTCACGATAGAATACGGACAATGCCTTTCGTCCGATACCGCCAGTCAACTGAATGCGACTCAGCAAGGCTGTGAAATTGGTTTCAGAAAAGAACTCACAGTAGGAACGTGGTTGACATAGGGCTCAGCCTACGACAAGGTTGAGCGAACACACCAAGACCGAGCGAAATCAATCGAACTTACGACCATGGTCCCCATCGTGTTTGCAACGCTGCGACTCTCGAACTCAAAGTAACAATGCTCCTCCCAGATTGCCTCAATGTCGAAGACGGGTCCTCCAAGGTGTTGTCTCCAGAATGGGACATTACGCGAGTGGGCAATTGATGCAGACGCTGAGTGATAGGCCTCGGCTTGAGGCAAGAGGAAATACGGAGAAGGCGATTCGTAATAGGAGACCTTGATGCCGGGGGAGGACTTCACTTGTTCGACCGAGGAAGGCAGGTGCGCGATAACTGGTACCCTGCAGGATGTGGGGGCGGGACCGTACACAACCAGACATGCGATGCGAGTCTCCTTCTCGATGACCGAGAGAACTTCGGCGAGAGACTCCGGGTGATGTACTATGTGTATGGATCAGTCCTGATAAAGATACAGAAACCCCTGACAGAGACGGACCGGTGATGGTGAACTTGTCCTTGGTGTCAAGCTCCTTCAGAGCCAACAAGGCGTCAAGACCTTTGCTGATGGCTTCAGCAATTGACCAGCCTTCGGCAGAGGGTGTCACTCCGACGACTGCGAATCCTTCTTCTGCGCATTTCAGGACTGGTTCGGGGTCGACGGGTTTGATGGGCCGAGTACTTGCTTCGAAGGCGGACGTAGGTGGCAGGATGATGATCATCCCTGGGCCAGTCCCACGACGAGTACGAGGAGGCTGAAGAACGACATTGGAGCTGAGAGTGACCAGAGGAGCCTCGGGGAGGGCAACGATCTGCTCATCAGGAGAGTTGGGGTCGTAGAAGGTTGGGGCAGGCATTGCGCTCGAAGTGCAGATGGAGGATGATAAGCGAAAAGAACTCAGTTAAATAACTGCTAGTCAAGCGTCTCGGCAAGTCCAAACAGTCAGAAATCGGTGTCAAGAGACCTGCTAACTGTCGGTCATCAAAAAGGACTTGGCCGCCGCTATCACTGCCTAAGATACGCTTATTTTTGCACCGATTTGGGATCCTCCCTCGGCCGTGTCCACGTGACGAGATGAAATGGAGGATCGGACGCGGACCTCGCGCGGCCGTGGCGGTTTCACTCGGACAGCTGCGTGTAGTCATAAAAGCGATCACTGTCGATTATTATGGCCCCCATTTCCGAGTCTTTCCATACAACTGAACATGTCATCCTCGAACTTCAAGCAGCTGCGCGTCGCAGTCGTTGGAGGCGGTCTTGGCGGCCTAGCTGCAGCTGTCGCCCTCCGTCGCGCTGGTCACCTTGGTACGGTCCTCTGTTTGGTGGTTGAGCCATCACAGTGCTTATCATACCTTGTAGTTGACATCTATGAGCGTCGCGACTTCAACGTTGAAGTCGGCGCATCCATCTCTTGCGCAGCGAACGGAACACAATGGCTTCGCGAGTGGGAGGTCGATATCCCCGACATGAAGCCCGTCGTCTTGGTACAACAAAACTCTAAACCTCTTCGATCCTCTCTTATCTTGTCCTAGATGAAACTTGTCATGCGCGACTGGGAGACTGGTAACATTCTCAACCAGTACAACCTCGACAACTATGAGCAGGACTGGGGCAACGTCTACAATATGTTCCATCGACAAGACATGCACGCGACTCTCCTCAAGACTGCCACGCAGTCTGAGGGAAAGGGTACCCCGTGCACAGTTTGCGTCGACCACATGTGAGTTCCAGTACATTCTTGACGTCAAGACCTCATTGCGCCCTAGCTGTCAATCTGTCGATTACGAGAAGGGCACTGTGACCTTTTCGAACGGCCGGACCATAACTGCCGACCTTATCATTGGTGCTGATGGTATACGCGTACGTTCACTGGTCCAGTTTGTCTGTCCTTGTAGACCAACTAAAGGTGGTCCCAGTCTGTTGTTCGTGGTCAGATTGGTGTTGTTCCCCAGATGGTCTCCGCCCCTCAGACCTGCTATCGGTGTAATGTGAAGGCTGAAGATGTCCGTCGGTTAGGTCTGAAGGAATGGGCGCTTGAGCCTGCAATGTTTGTTTCTTTTCTTCCGACTGCAATGGTCCTTGTACTGAAGTCCCACTGAAGTCATTACTGGGGTGGCATGGAGGGCAAAAACGGACGATCCAAATTCTACAAGATTGTGATGTCTCCTTGTTCCAACTATGAGGTCGTCTCCTTCTACTGTCAGTCGTTTTTCATCAAATCTGCGCTTCCTCCGCTCATGATGCAAATTTGACAGGCTTCATGCCTACTGAGTTGACCAAGCATCACGAAGAGGGCTTCGTCTTCGAGCAGGTCCCCGTATCGGATATCACCCAGGGACGCTACGACCAGCTCGATCCCGACTGTATCGACCTTATCAAGAACTCCATCGACCGTATGCCGTGGAGGCTCTACAAGCACGAGCCCTACACTGTACGCTTCTTCTCACCGTAGATCTCTTTTCCAACTCATCTGCTTTAGCACTGGTACAATGGCAAAGCTTGCATCCTCGGAGATGCCGCCCACCCGATGATGCCTCACCAGTCGCAGGGTGCTTGTCAGGCCATCGAAGATGCCGCTGCCCTCGGTCTCATCTTCTCCGACAAGTACAACTTCACCAATGATGTCTCTGCCGGTCTCTCCTTGTACCAGACGATACGCAAGCCTCGTGGTACCCGTGTGCAGGAGACTTCGTGGCGCGCCACCCTCAATATCAACGAGCGCATTGGCTTCACCAGCCTTTCCGCCCCCGACGCTGCCCTCGCTGCTGCTGAGGACAAACTCACCAGTGAGTCTGCTGTCTTCATCACTTTTCCCAATTACCAATGATACCTTCTCAGTCAACGAGATGAACAGCTACAAGATGGCTGATCACGTCGCTGCTGAAGTTGCCAAGCTGTCTGCTGCATCTGCATAAATCAATGAATAGACTCTATACCACTTACAACACATTAAGTATCGTCACGCTGAGATACGCTGTACAACACATATATCCACTCTATCTATTCCCTTAGGAGGTTTCGTGCCTCGAACTAGAAGTAAATGGTGCATCTGGCTGTCCATGGAAAGCTTCCCACAGCACCTGAGCGTTATCCTCAAAGCGTTCTCCGGTCGGCTCCGAGCCGATGACATTGTCAAGCAACGCGACGACATCGTCTTCCAGGAAAGCGTAGGCAAACGGTAGTCCCGATATCTCTTCGCCTGAGTAGAGCGCGTTAATATCGAAAGACAACTGAGGTGTGCTTGGGAACAATCTCGGGGAATGGGCAGCAGTAGGCCCTGTAGCAACAAGGTAATCATTTCGAGAAGGATGAGAGGATGATGCGCCATTCCGACGGTCCTCGCCGCCCACAGAGGTTCGTAAGTTCGACAAGCGCATGCCATGCAGCTGGCTAGCTGAGGATGATGACATATCGTCGGGAAATGGGGGTCCGTCGTCTGGGCGCGTCTCCTCCCACGGCCGGCGTCCGTTCACGCTGGCCCTAACGGGTGTATTGTCAGAGATGGTGTTCGCGCGCTTCCTCTTGTTGCTAGAAGTTGATTGGGGTCTAGAACGGGCGATCAATGACGACTGCCACTTGAGGTTATGTGTCGATCATACCTCTCTTGCATGTTCTGAGCGGCCTGCAAATTTTCTATGGCGATTGGTCCGCCATACATCCTCACTTTCACCATCACAAGAAGGTCGCCCACAATCTCGCGACATCGTTTGGACGCAGGCCATATGTCCTCTAGGCCCTCAAGAATGTGTATACACTTCTCAGCATCTTGGAGAATAGCAGAAACAAGTTCCTGGTCACTGACATAATGTATGCAGCGTAGTAACACAACCCCGCTCAGCTGTAGTGCGCATTATTATCTTATCGAATCAGAACAAATGAAGACGCGTACGGTGATGAACTGTACGGCGAAGGCGAGATAATGGGAGGATGGCAGCATCTACGATAGAAAAATCTATATTGCAATGCTTTCGAGTCGCAAAAGCAACTCACCTCCTGCGTGATTTCGCCAATTTGTATACCTGAGAGCCATTGTCAGCATGCAAATGAGGCGACGTCAATAGGTCTTACAAGACCGCGCTGCGCTCATACACTGACCCAACGACGTCAGATCGGTCGAAAGTGATGTGTCATCGGCCGGGATGAAAGGTCGGTCTGTAGTGTTACATTGGAGCTGGTAAGAGGGACTCGATGATCGACGCACGAAGGTTGATTATAGCTGAGTAATATATGAAGAACGTTATTAGACACAGAGAGAGCATATCGGGATTGTGGCGATTATTAGCGGCAAAGCGGACGCTGGGTGGGAGCCCGTTGATCCATCGTTCTAGTTCGTGGTCCAAGGTGACAACAATTTCTTGGGTCTCTTCGTTGACAGGGTTATCAACCCTCGAAGAATGCACGAATCGCATAACTTTGCCTGCAATGACATATATCTTGAGTAGTCTGCAATCTCGTTAGATTCGCAGGTTACGCGCGAAGATCATTCACTCACGCGACAAAGCCAGTCATATAGGAAGCTCCTGGTGATTGCAGAGGCGCCTCAGCTGAGACAAGCAACTGAGCGTCGTCCAGCTCCACAGCTAATGAAAGAGATCAGAATATTGGGAAAGCCAAACAGGACCACGACATACGCAGTTCTACGTTGCAGTCATCGTCAAGGGCGCCGCTTGGTCGTCCGAGGGCGATTGATAATAACCGGTCCAGGGAATACACACACCACCATACGCGTCGCCGAATCTCTTTCTCGAGTGCCGGGAAGCGAGATCTTCTGGATGAGCGCTGACAAGTTGTTCAGAGAGAACGTTCAGAGGTCTAAATTTGACCTACATGCAACCCGAGGTCTTGAGCTCGGCGAATTGCTTGACCAGCGTTGAGCCAGCCTTGGGCGAGCGCTACAGAGACACGTCGTAAAATTTCGAAAGAGATGAGCGCTGCTCTCACTGTTCCACGACGCGTTACACACAGCAAGCAACGCTAAGCATTGCACCCTTAGTAGGTTAGTATGAGAAGATGAGTCGCGACACTCTACAACTCACTGCTCCATTTGCGACTCCCCAGAGCACATCCAGAACAAGAGCTGCGCCCGCTGATAGAATCTGTGCCAGCAAGATATCAGAATGACTGTGGATTGGGTAATGTTGCACTTACTCCATGCCTCCAAATTCATTCGGAGCAGCTTCTTTGTCTTTGCGTTGCGCTCGACCAATCGCACAAGCCCCGCATGCAAATACTGCGAACATAGAAGAAAGAAAGGCAGTGTCTTTGAGCGGCTTCCCTGATTGCTTGGCAGCCATGGCTTTGATATATCGCTCAAGAAACAAATGTTGATGTAGAACAGGAAATGTTCGATGAATTGATGTGAAGTAATTGGAGACGAGCTCGTCGGCTACTTCTGGTGAGGGATACGGTATATCTTGTGGTTGCGGTCTACGATAACGACATGAGTGAGACATACACGATCTTGACACAGAAACCATACAAAGCTTCTTGCGTCTTGAAGTGTTGCCCTGGATTGAAGAATGGCAACGTTATGTCAACATTGCTTTGGCCATGCCTAGGGTCTGGCGAAGCGTCTGGATTCGAGTCTCGTAGGGTAGTCAACGCATCGACAAGCATATACGTTGAAGTACCCCCAGTGTAGCTGAAACTCAACATTAGCGTCACTGTGGCAAGAATCCAGCGTCAGAACCAACCGAAGGTTTCCATAGCTATCCTTTGTAAGATGCGAGAACTTATCGGACCACTGTTCTGGACCGTCACGACGATCGTCCTCGACTTGTTCAGTGACAGACCCCGAGCTTCCCGAGATCCTATCGCGCGAGACCCGAGAAAGATGTTGTATGGCAGCGGACGGCTGGTAAGTCTCAGGATAGTCAAGTCTGCGCGGTCGGTCAGAAATTTGGGGTTGTTTCATTGGCCCCGCCTCCGCATTGAGGGTGACATTGGTGGATCTATAGTCATTGTCAGAGCATGAATCAGGACTCGGAGTAGCTGACATGAACTTACGGAAGTTGTGATGCATGTGTATTTTGCTGAAACCATGCCTGGAAGGCTTGTACCATGGGCACTATCTTCTGGAGCGTGTCTTCAACATTGGCTAGACGAGAATCCACCGTGTTGGCCTGCCTGCGTGATGGGTCGTCGGTTCGTGAAAATGGACGAGAGCTGTGCTTTGATTCGTACTGTCGAGCAACAGCGGCATTGTCGCTGATGTCCTTGACTAGGAATCATGAGAAGGAAACATGAAATATAAGCACCAGGCTTACAGCTGCATATCTTGCCGGACGACACGCAATACGCACAGGGCTCCTAGTTATTGTTGGACCAATGCCAACGATCATCACGGAACGCGGAACTCACCTGACCATTGCACTTCACCTGTCCACCTCGTCAGTCAAGACGTTCTTCGCGATAAGCCCTGGGCCGCGTACCTTCCTCTTCCTACAGACTTCGCAAGCTCGCCAGACTCGGGCGCGTACGTTTAGTTTCCTGATCGCAGCCTGAGCATCGTAGCGTTCAGTGGCGGTGGGGGCCTACCGTTCATTCGATCCGGTTCCTTGGGAGCTGGTGTTTTCGGAGGTAGCGTCTAACGGCTCGCTCATGCAGCAAGAAGATAGCGGGCGGGGCAGACAACTTGACTATTTCAAAGTCTTAGATGAGCGTCGAAAGGAAAGACAGAGGTCCTAATTAGGTTTTACGTCACGGCATGTTCCGCGGATCTCTTCCCAAGGGCCAACGCTGTGAGTTCAGAACCGCTGCTGCTCCGAAAAAGTATCGAATAACGCAGAAGGTTATCGAGCATTGACAATTACTTTATTCTAGTTGCTGATTCATGATCACCACCTTCAGATCCTCTCCCTTACGAACAGTCTCAAGCGCCTCTTTGCTCCGAGAAAGCGGGAATACAGCAGTCACCATCGGCTTCAAGTCAATCTTCCCTTGCTCCATGAGGTCTATGGCCGTCTTGAAGCACCCTGAGGTGTATCGGACACTTCCCACAACGTCCAACTCCTTAGCCACAATTTGGAAAGTCGGGAACGAGTTGACAGCTCGTCCCAAACCGGCTTGCACGTCTATTGTTGTCGTGTTCATTTCGGCGTCTGAATGTTCAAGAAGTCACCACTCACAAGTCCCGCCAGAGTGCGTAAATGTCATAGCCGCATGCATACAAGGTTCAGCCCCCGAAGCTTCCACGGCAGTGTCTACGCCCCACGAGTCGACACCGGCGGCTTTGAGGGCGTCTGTCTTGAAATCGTTGGCCCATGAGGCGTAATCTTGGCCTTCGGCAGCCTTGGGAGAGAGAGCGGCGTAATCCGCCCAAAGCTTCTTCGCAAAATCCACGCGCTGCTGTGATATGTCGAAGGCAAGTATCTTGGAAACGCCGTACGCGCGGGCAGTCGCCATTACCAGGCATCCCAGAGGACCACAGCCGCTGGACACATCGCGTATTGGTATACAATGCAAACCACAAGAAAGTGACTCCTTGACTCACAAGACTGCAACAGTTTGTCCAGCAGCGAACTTGGCGCGTTTGGCGAGCTATGGGAACGTTAGACATGAATGCAGTAATCTTGGATCATCTATGACGGGTAAACATACCTGTACTGCAACGGCAAGAGGCTGGATGCATCCAGCTTCCTCCCAGGTTATGGAATCGGGTATCTTGATGGCGAAATCGGCGTCACAAACATAGTATTGAGCCAGTGCTATCGGAAACGATCTCATTCAGTACGCGGGGATCAATCATTCAAGAGAGCAACATACTCCCTTGTGTGGGTGCTAGGGAAGCCTGCCGGAAGCTACGACACACATTGGTCTTTCCAGACTTGCAATTATGACATCTAGGAGATTAAGTACTCTCATCTCCCATTACGACTGAATGAAAGAGCTCACTTGCGGCAGAACATCGTAGGTTCAATCGCCACACGATCTCCAACGACGAAGCCCGTGACGTCCGAGCCTACCTCGACGATTGTTCCCGCTGATTCGTGCCCCAGAATAAGAGGCTCCGTTATCGGGGTTCCCACTCCTCCATGGCTATAGTTGTGCAGCTAATCGATGCAATTTATTTAGTACGCGCCTTTACAGATACTGGGTTCCGCAACGCACATCACTTCCGCAGAGACCTGTTGATTCCACTTTGATCATCACATCATCCTTGCCTACCGCCGATAGAGGCATTTCCCGGATATCGACGGTGTTCGCGCTCAGAAGGACGCATGCCTTGTTCGAGAGATTCTGGACCATGATGCTTGATCTTCGTAGGTGTCGGGAGTGTGAGAGATCAAGGCTATTTCCAGATCTTCTTATAAGGTATGTCGGAACGGAACCTCGGAAGGTGGACGGATGAGGGACGGATGGCAAATTCCAAATTCGGGATTGCCGCGGCCGACGACGCGCCCGCGCAAGTTCATCGATCGATCGCCAATAGACGCCTGTGGCCTTCAATTTCTTGCAACTGTCTTTGAGGTTTGACTGCTGTTTGAACGTCTCGAGACCAGCTGCTTCTGTTGCTGAACAGGGGACGCGTTCATTCCATCTCTTTCGACGAAGCACCTGCTCGGTCGGAACAGCCAGGCTCGGTTAGACTTCAGTACATGAAGTTCATTGATCGACATCCTCTCCTCGAACCTTTCTCGTCCAAAGTCAACGCGTATTGCCTACACGCATAGTAGCCCCGGAGGTCCGTTGTTTTCTTTGGACACTTGGTCTGCCTCTGCTCCAAAGTTGGCACTTTCTTCTGATGAGCAAATACCGTACTCTCTTGAACACGTCCTCTCGAGTCAAAGCCACGTCGACAAAGCAGAAATCCGGCAGATTTCCCGCTAGATGACTCTATGACGCAAGACGTAGATGATCATCTCAAGCTTGTTAAGCTAGCATACGATATACTCTTGACAGGACTTATGGTACTTGTCAACCACGGAAACGCCAAATGAGTTGATTCTCGTTCAACATTGGTCGACATCGTGTCTACGATTTAGCACTAAATCTCAGCCCGCCGGCCCATTGAGCAGGATCTCTTCTAAACAATGATATTGCGTAACCAAAAGAACTTCGTGACATTCGTTCCCTGGCATTACTGGACTGTTTGCGTGAGGATACCAACTGCTCGACCGACAACTTCACGAATATGCCGCAATTGTAGTCTCGCATCCCCTCCATTGACATGCCACATAACCATAATCGTGGTGGTCAGTATAACCGAATGTCTACTGTCAATTGGAGTGTTGGCGTTGGGGGCTGGGAAAAATTCGAGGGATATGCTCGGCTTGAAGCCAGGCGTCTCAAGGGATGAGCGACGCAGAATTTCAGTTGACTCGCTGAGCGCGCGACTACTCATGCTTGGCCGAACGAACCCTTTTCGATAGACGGAGAACCCGGGCGGTGCGAGTTCGTTCTTGCAAGGTCCACTAGTATGCGCTACAAAGACCGGTAAAAGACTTACCTGCATCTTATTGGCATCTTCGTAAGGCATCTCTCGGGTATTGTCGGTGGTCACCCCTTATGCGCGTAGTATCAGTCGTATCGAGAGCTCAATGCAAGAACCGTCCGAACCTACCTAGGTTCAAAAATCTTTGGAAGGCACGACGTCCTTCACTCTCAGACCCATTGTAGAAAAGATAGACATGGATTGTGGGCTGTATACGTCGTGTCAAGCATAGTATTTACTTCTCTGAATTGAATCTGTCACTCACCTGTCCGTCCACAATAGTCACAACTCGTATCATTGCCTCGACTGCAGAGGGACCTCGTTCCCACCAATCTTCAGTAACGCCAGTTAGTGCATCTAGTTCCGTAAGGGGCAATGTGATGAATCCAGCGTATACGGTACGACGTTGGGCATGTAGCCTAACCGAAAAAGCCGTACAGACCCCGACTCTAGGACCCAAGGTGCGGATCTGCGAAAATAATTCTGGATTCTGGTGTTCACTGACGCGGTGTACTGTTCCATCGGGGGTTACAACGGTTGCCTGTTCATGTACTTGAGGCTGTGACTGGTTGTTGAAGATGGAATGGGTTACCTCGACAAGATTATCAGTCGATAGACCGTGTGCCGGCGTTTGCCATCCATAGCCGTTGACTAGCATTAGGCTAGGTTCGCAGCATCGGTTCACGTATGTAAGCGTTTGGCTTCACGCACCCTCCGACGCCAATCTGTCGGTTGTATTCGATTAGGTATTCTTGATCTCTGGCGAACTAGCCTTACTCGCTCAAGTGTTCCTCCTACGGCTGCAAGACCATATCGCGCACAATGCCGGTCGACGGCACCCCAAAGCGCCCCGCCGCCAATTTGCACTGTCATAGCTTTGGGATGGACTGCAACCTGATTGATATACCTGGACAAGTCAATGACCATGCCACCGTCACTAGAGGACGCGCCAGATACACTATATCCACCGCCACAGACAACGAAAGGAAGGTCGACTCGATGAGCATATTTGATAGCGAGGACTACGTCCTCGTTGTCTTTGACGAACGCTACCACCGCGGCCATTTTTTCGGAGGAGATTGACCATCGTGAAATGGCTTCAGAGTATCCCACATTCTCGGGGGTGATCCAATCGCCCTTGAAGCCCTCGGGAGGTTTTAGCAGTGCAGTGAGAGACGATTGAGAGTGATTTGGGGACATCCGCGCTGACAAGAGAATACGTGGCTCCTAAGCGTGCAGTAAAATGGCCTACAAAGCCCCAGTTTCAGTTCCACAGCTTTCCTGGCACACAAGACAAACAACAACCAATCTGCAATTGGTGCGACAAAGTTGAAAGCAAAGTTGAGTAATACAAGCGGTCCGGTTAGCCGATTACAGTTGTCATCAGGGCCGGTCGAGGGTCGGCGACTTCACATTCACACTGCCTTTACCAAGCTTTCACATCATTCAGTTTCATTGTCATGCCGCATTCCTGTTTCATTGTTTGCGTGACGCGATCGCCTCGAGGTAGATTGCTACTGGGCCTTGCTGTAGCTGCATTGACTTGGTTCCGGGCTATATAGACTTGGTCCCGGGCTATATAGACCCCCCACCCTAGGCGCTGTCTCTGCCCTCACGATCAAAGCTCTGGCTACATCCCCGCAATGACGAGCATGTCCTACTCTGCGTATGATGGTGGGATGCCAAGAGCCATGTCGCGCTCAATGTCCCGTCGACCGTCAATGCAGTCCATGAACTATGGGTCTCCGTACTACCCAAATCAGCAGCTTACAATGGTGCGTCTTACTTTGAGCATTGGGTTCCCAATCTGAGTTCAACACTGTACGCTTAGTACCCCCAGCCGTCCTACGACATGCAGATGTACAATCCTCCTTCTCATACTGTCCCATTGACGCGTCAGATGTCCAGTCGTTGTAGGAGTTTCTCTTAGCTGCCAGCTACATCCTAACATGCCCCGCAGCATTGGCATACGACGACCAAGTTCTCGGAACTCCATATTACCCAAACTACCAGGCCTCGTACCCCCTGGTCCATGATCCCATGCACCGACACAGGCGTCACTCGACAGTGTCATATACTGCGCCACGTCCCAACGGCGTGCTCGACCTCTTCCGACGCCCAAGCTCCGTCCGTATCAAGTTCAAACGCAAGGGCGCCATCCTCAGCGGCATCAACCTCGCTGAAGCACAGATACGCGGCATACGCCTGTCCAACAGCGATTCCTACTATCTTAGTGATATGCATCCAGACAGACACGATAACATCTACGTGAAAGTGCGGGTATGTGGCCTTTGAGCGCTCTCGGAAAGTGTTCGGAAGCTGATTATAGCCAAAAACCAGTGGCCGGGACATGCGGAGCTGTTGTACCATCTCCCATTGGACTCATATGACAATGGCCGGCTGCACTTGGAGACGTTAGCGCGGCGGGTTGCTCGTTCGTGTGTCCACTACTTCAAAGTGAGTGTGGCGGAATACATTCCCGGCTAACTATAGCTGATGATACATAACAGACGAATAGAATCCCCGTGTCATGGGACAGGCTGGATCTGAAGTGCCTGGAGGAACTTGAGTTCGGTGTCTGGGAACCAACCTTGACACTCAATCATTTTGCGTGAAAGTTGACGCCTGCCGACTCTTCTTGCGCGGCCGTGTTCCCGGTGACTTTTGACTGTTTTCTGTGATTGTACCCATGTAGCTTTACTCGATCTCTCAGACTGCTATGCTATCCTCGACCGGAATATTAATCGTTGCATTGTACACTAAACATGGTGCCCGTGGGTACATCTAGGTCTGCATAGAAAGAGAGGGTACGTAGAGTACATCACGAGGTGAACGGATTACAATCGCAGACTGCACCTCTGACCGCAAAGCTCGCAATACTGCCGATGGCCAATCCGCACACAAGACAGAAGCTTGCAACGGTGGCAGCGACGTCAATGTCCTCTCGTTTCCCCTTCAACCTCAGATTATGCTCGATAGATGGCGCCGACATCATGCACATGCTTGAGACGTAGCCGTTCGACAGCGCAAAGCAGAAAAGAATCAGCATGAAGAGAACGTCGGAGTTGATGATGGGGGTATATGGCGTATCCGAGGTCGATGGCCGTTGTACATTGCATAGTAAGAAGAGCGGTATGAAGAGCGTCCGTGAAAGGGATAATGTGAGTAGGCGGCGAGGGGACCATGTCAGTAACCTCGGGACCGAGCAGAGAGATCGCCCTGATAGATCACCAAAGCCGAACACGAAGAAATGTATAGAGCTGAACAGGAGGGGATGCACGTTCGGGTTTGTGGGAGCAATTGAGGTAGTTATCGGAGGAAATACCGCCTGAGTGAGAATCAGCACAATATATAAACATCTGCATTGGCATCTCACGTACCAGTGTGACGATAAACACATACGCAACAGCGATGTGATACACTATGTTCGTCTTGAAGATGTGCAGCATGCTACTGCCATGCTCGTGGTGGCCGCGCGACATCAGTCCCACCCTCTCTTCGCCGTCGTCCTCGAGTTTCACAGGATTCTCCAACGTTCCGGCGACAGCCTTGTACGCAGGCATAGACACCAACCACGCGGTGCAACCAGCCGCCACCAACAGGAACACCGTGGAAAGAAGGAAGAACACGAACGCAGACCGTTCCGCGGCCTCGCCGTGGCCGCCTGTTGGGACTCCACTCGCGTTCACCTCTTCATTCCACGTCGAGGCGATTGCGCTGAGTACCTGGACGCCACTGACTACGACAGCGACAGCGGCTTGACCGGACATCATGGCCTGCATTGCAGTAGGTCCGAACAACGAGGCGACGGCGATGGACGACGTTTGGAGGTAGGAGCCTAGCGCCGCTTGCGCCACGCCGTTGATTAGCACGAATGCGAAGAAGACTGAGGCAGATGTGTGTATGAATGTGCTGATGACAAGCAGGAAAGTGAGGGAGGAGAGGATTATCAGAGACGAGATCATTTGACGCGAAGGGGCATTCTGTACAATTCATTTCAATTACTGATGATGACGGAGGGAGAATATCACCTACCTGCTTCGAAGTAGCAGTAGCATGTGCAAGGAATATGACGTTGGCTGCGGTGAATGATGTCGACAGATATGAGCTGAACGTCAACTGCAGATTCGAGTTAGACAGCCGTGCCAGGAAGTACGGTGTCGCGGTTATCATGACTAATTCATTCTAATTAGCGCGAGGGCCTCCCATATACGGGCGGCGGCGACGAACCATTCCAAGGTAGAAGCACGGCGTTCCCGAGAATGAAATTAATCCACCGAATCCGTGCATCGACAGCATGCGGCGGGTGTCCGTGCGTCGACTCGTGAGCACCTTCGGGGTCGGCTTCATCCTCAAGCTCGATGTCTGTCTCTGGGAGCAATATAGGAACCGGGGCCACAGGATTCTGCGGAATGGCATGGTAGTGCGCCTCGGGGCTGCGCGAGCGTAGCGACATGGTCGCCAGATGGTCGTGGAATCAGAGCAAGCTTGATGAGTCTTGATCGGCTCAATCATACAACTCATTCGCAATGCGGCAAATCGACATGATAGCACTCCGGGTCTGAGTCTGAGGGAACCCATTCGAGCTCCCTTCCCTCTCCTCCATTCGCTTTGCTGGAAATGCTAAATGATTGAGTCGAATCGAATAGACTATATAAATTAAATAGTGTTCTCTTGTAATGTAACCTGTACGGGCGGAATGTACTGGTTCTCCGCGGGGGCCAAAACCATGTTGGACAGACGCTCCCGGATCTTTTGCTGCTTCCTGACCTTCCTGCGCACCTTCCTCTCCAGCTTGACGTTGTGGTACGTCTTGCGAAGCGCGACCTTCTCCTTCCGCTCCTGCTCCAGCCTCAGCTTGCACTTGTACGCCGCGTCCGCCCGTGCGGCGCCCTTCGTCCGACCGTTGAGCTCCTTCAGCTCGCGTTCGATGTACTCCGCGAGCAGGGTCTTCTTGTAGGCCTGGTAGGTCATCCAGCGTTCGTGGCGTTTGGCGAATCCATGTGGGTTGGTGAGCTCTTTCTCGAGGAAGATCTCGGCCGGGTGCTGGACGTCGTACTTTCCGCCGTTCATGATGGTGAGAAGGTATTCGCGCTCCGAGGGGGGCTGGGGGATTATCCCACCCTCATCCTTGGGGAACGGAGGTGGCCGCCAAGTGACGCGTGATACTTCCTCTGATGGTGTATCCCAGGGTTGAGCTGCCGTCCTTGTGAGTAGGCTTTATGAAGGAGAAGAGAATGCGGCGTACAAGCAAGACTCGCTCTCTGCACTTGCTTGGGCCAAGGCAGTAAGACTCTCTTCCCTCTCAGCCGAGGAACGTTAGGCTCGGTGGCAGTCGCGTAGCGTTTCCAGACGAAGGCGCGTTTCTGTCGACTGTACATTGGTTGCGTGGTAGCCGTGCGTAGCGCAAAGACTCTAGAGGTTATACACATGAGCACATTGGACCGGAAGCTGGGATTGGTGCCCACCGTGATAGAATAGACTGGGTTTCGCCTTTGGGCGGAGGGACCCGGTATTCGCCAATATATAGCTGACATTTGGAGTAGTGGACATGGGGACCTCTCGTGTCTTCAGAGTCCTAGAGCAACAGTTTGAGTTGAGATAACCACTCGACACACTGGAAGGGAACGCACCGCGGATGTCCCGGTCGAACTAAAATGAACCCTGTTCGTCCAACGATTTATAGCGACAACGGTGTGCAGCGTGTTCTTCTTGTCTCCCCGCACGCGAACCTGGTCTCCGGGCACGATGTTCCAGTATTTGATGCGGTCTCTGGGAGGCACGACCTTCGGCACGCTGGCTTTGCCCATTTTTGCTGTCCGGTGGAGATGCAGGAGGTCGATGGGCAGCAGGTGGCGGAACTCCTTGGTCTGCCGCGAGCCCGTCGCCATGGCGGGGACCGACGACGCATTCAGCTTCCATCCGCGAGGAAGGCGCGGCATACTGGCGGGACACAAAACTTGAAAAGCGCTGCACCTTGCTTGGCTCTGCTTCTCGGACGAGCCGGCCCGACTTCGGTGATTTCCGCTTGCTGTTTGTTCACTGTTGCAATCGAGTCTCGACGACCGTCAAGAGTTTGCTTCAGGCGTCTGGCACTATCCTGGAACATTGGACCTTGGACAAAAGGGCTGGCCGCGACTGACTTTCTTCTGGCGAAATGATGTTCATGCCTCGGTATCCTCTATCGCGTCATGCTCCCGGTCTAGCTTGCAAACGGATCCATCATCCTTCTACTATCTATGTAGCTGCCATCGGGTCAATTTCTTCGAACTTCTCCAGCGAAGTTGAACAGGCTGTGCGAACTGCTTTTGTACGCGTCATCAATTTCATACATGGGTCTCCTTCGACTTGGCGCAAAAGTAGGGGCCACACAGTGACACTGCCACACCGTCATATTGCACCCCTCCGCAGTCTGCTGAACGATCTCGCACTCCGCAACATCGGCTTTTCGAAAATGTATATATAGCGGCTCATTATCTTGGACTGGATCTTTTTTCCAACGACAGTATACCACACATTCCAAACACATCCACTAGAACTCTCCTCGAGTTTCAAATCACGAACATCCAAAGTGTACTCTACGCAGAACACTTGACCTCACGCATAACACTCGACAAAGCAACCCTTCTTCATCATCATTCAAATGGGATTGTGCTTTGGTAGCCAACGCCGCTACGGAGGAGGAGGAATGGGCATGAACGGCATGAACGGCGGCATGGGAGGCGGTCCCATGGGCGGCATGGGCGGCGGAGGCATGGGTGGCGGAGGCATGGGAGGCGGGGGCATGGGCATGGGCATGGGCGGCGGAGGCATGGGCGGCGGAGGTATGGGCAGAGGTATGGGTCGCATGCATCACGGCGGTCTCGTCAGCGGCTTAGTCGGCGTTTTAGGTCATCACGGCGGTGGAGGCGGAGGCGGCGACTTCTTCGGCCGACCCGGAGGTGGGGGCGGCTTTGGTGGGCCGGGTGGAGGTGGAGGATTTGGTGGGCCAGGCGGAGGAGGTGGAGGCGGTGGACGAGGCGGAGGAGGAGGCTGGTAATCTTGTATGATTTCCTCTCCACCATCCGTAGCTTTGTGCTCATCCTCCTCGCAGCAGGACATTTTTCCCCTTTCTTAACGACAGTCACTGTATTTTCACCCCGTCACTGTAGCCATACTTATGTTATCAGCCATCTATTGCAATCTCTACTTAATCTGAAGCATTTCACAAAGCAAGTTTATTCCGCAGTACTGAGTTACACTGTGTGGCGTCTTTAGATTAGAACCACGAAAGACATCTTGACGTCGACGAAGTAAGCGCTCCTGGCTGTATTTTGTGTATCCGCAACTGACGTAGTACCAGCTCCGCCTTTGACAAGCTTGACGCCTAACCTTGGCGCATCTAGCACAGACAGGAGTCAAGATTCCCTTTACTGACCTCGAAGTGGCGTCGATCGACACGACGTCATGACTACGCACCGGAGTACGCCTCGTTAAAAGCCTCTTGGGCAGCTAGTCCTTGCTTCACATATCCAATACCCCAGCCCTCGCTCTCAACTCACAAACGCAATCCCCTCACATCCATCGTACCAGCAAACATGGGTCTCTTCAGCTCCCCCTCCCCCATCGACAAAGAAGAGAAGAAGATCATGAAGCAGGGCAAGGCCGAGGATTCGAGCGTCAAGCACGCCTTGAAGGACCTCGCACACCTCGAGAAGGACGTGCACAAAGCGCACAAGGTCAGCATCCATCTTCACCTCTTCTCGCCCGTACTCATCTTATCATCAGGCGAACGACTCAGCTCAGCACACTGTGACGAAAAGCGAGAAGAAGGAACATTCCACAACTAGTGCCTTGAACAAAGCTACTGCAGCTCACAATGTGGCCGTCAACAAACTCACCGATGCCGAGAAAGATCTGAAGGTGAATAAAACCTCTCATATTTCAAGCACTTCGCTCAAGCCCCCTCCAGGCCAAAGAACAGCGCGAAAGCAAGTTGAAATCCGACCTGCAGCAAAAGAAGGCGGAGATCGAAGGTGTGGTTTCAAATCAGAAGACGCACAATGTACGCTTGGATGATCTCATCCACATCTCTTTGACCCTCGTGCTGACTTCATTCGCAGGAAGCGAGGGACGCGAGGATCGCCGAGTTGGAAGCGCAGAAGACTGCTAATACGCAGGCTCCCGTTGGGTCCAACGCATCACCAACTGGTGACGCTGGAGCGATTCCTACTACCGCTACGAATGGTGCCACAGGAACAGGCGCGGCCGCCCCCGCTTCGACCGCCTGAGTTACAGAATACCCTGTATGTTATGAACGACACGATACTGTATTAGTACTGGAACGATTCATTCTGTAAATGTACTAGTAGTGGCTGAATACGTAGTAGTAATGCATTGTAATGCTTTAGCTCGAGGCATACAACTCGAAGGCGTCTGAAGAATAGGTTGATAATAAGCATGTGGTATAACATGGGCGAGGCATCGTCCGCCACATCGAATTCCTAGCACTGGCCGAAGTCTTCGTCCGTCAAGTCTTCTGCCGGTAACAGATGACGCTATCCAAGACAAACTGGCGGCTAACAGTAATGCGTGGCATAGTCCTGCCTAGCCGCGTCAACGCCTTGCTTGAAGCCATGTTCTATCTCGAGGTCAATGGTCGACGAAAGTGTCAAGTAACGAAAGCATCCTACCAAACTCCCAGTACCCATCGCCGCTTCGTCGACGCGCCCACTCGGTCTTGAATCCGATCTCGGGTGCTGGTGCGCCGACGGGCACAGACTGGAAGAACGCGTACGAATCGTCCCAGCCCGCCAGGAATCCTTGCCCAAATCGCTCATGGTGGTAATCTCCTGGATACTGTTGCCACCAGTTGGTATGACTAGCTGAAAAGAGAGTCAGCCACATGAGGATGATCATTGCGCTAATATGTACTGTACCTTGAGCCTGATCTTTCGCTGCGTCTCTCCGTGGCGCATGCTGACCATCGACAGCCACACGCCCACGCATACCTCCCAGCCACGCCGGTAGCACTTCGCTTTGTTGCACGTCGCAGAAACTCCAGCCATTGTCCCATCCACCGCCCTTCTTGTACGTCCAGAAGAACCAGCCCGCACACGTCCGCTCGAAGAGCTCAAGCTGAGCATTAGCAAAGACGCGATGTTCCACATCGTGATCAGATTTGATGGAGCCTGGGTTCAAGGCCGCAGACCACTCCCCGACGACGAGGGAGTTCCCGACGCGTCCTAGTGTTTGTACAATACTGTTGTTGGGATCCTTCAGTGCACCAGCATGGTCGTGCGCAGAGGTCTTGATGTCCTCGCCGGTGAAGCATCGGTACAGATGGTGATCCAACACAAGCATGTTGGGGGTACGTTTCTGGACCGACTGCATATACCCAGCGTAGTTGTCGGTCTGCCAACATTCGCCTAGATAGAGTGGCATCGTAGGATCCAACGCTGACAAAGTCTTGATAGCCTCGGAATACCAATCCTTCAGGATCGTGTCCGATGGAGGGGCGGGCTCGTTGAGCAGCTCTATCCCGACGATGTTCGGGTACGAGTTGTTACCCAGAAGGCGTACCAGGACGGAGAGGACATGGAGTGTGTGCTTGCGGTGCCGCGCAGAGTTGAAGAACTCTGGTGCCTCGGATGTTCCTCCGTGTGAATCATGGTTTTGTTTTCCAGGCGCAGCATGGAGATCTGGGTGAGATGGCTCTAAGCGTCGGAGACTCAAGCGCGTAAATTGTGTATCTCACCAATGAGCACCCCGATGCCATAACGGAGGGCTGTCTGAATAGCGTTTACGATTCTCGGCCAGGCTCCGGCGAAGACAGAATGCGTGTCATGGAATTGCGTCCTCTCAAGGACTGAAGAGTCCGCGCCACATATATGGTAGTATCCTATCTGTATGGATACTCTCTATCACCGATGTAGTGAGATTGTCGAGACAAGGACATACTGGTATGCGGACGGTATTGATACCTTTGCTCGCAAGGTACTGCCAGTCCGATTCTGTTATCCACGTATCCCAGTGATGTTCCAAAATCTGTCGTGCGTTGCTCCCTTTAACGACATCAAGATCACTTTGTCCGGGATGATGGGCTTCGCGGAATGGGGCTTCGGCGATCCAGCGTTCGAGGACAAACCAGGCACCTGGTCAGGCGTTAGCTGAGGCTTCAGCAACGTGTCATAGAGAGATCCACCAAGGTTGACACCGCGCTGTTTGCGATAACGATAGAAAGTGGATGGATTATTCAAGTCCAGAGGTGGCGCCGCGGAGCTAGCTGACGCATTGCCGCTGCCGGAAAAGTCTTTCTCAATCTTCTGTATGCCGCCCATAATTTTGCTTTTGAATCTATCCATGGTATATCAGTGGCTCCCACAGAGATGGCGGTTGCTGCAAAAGAGATATAGATGTGCGCGTCATAGTGGATGCCAAGAAGAGAGAGGCGGCAGATGCCGTGGGCCACGGTGATGCTTACATCAGCGGGCTCGGTGTGATTCGGGAGTCTCCCTTGGCCGTTCACCTTTTGTTATCCACCTCTTTCGTCAGTAAATCGTTGCTCGACTCTGTACATTCATGCTGACACCGTAAACAGGTCATGGCCTCAAAAGCAGCGACTGCAGCCGTTGTAAGCTCATAGCGTTACTGTGCTTTCAGGACGGATCCATTGAGCAATTTGCAGGACTTTGCCCGCGTGTACTCGTCATTGGGCCTCGGGAAGGGTTTGCTCTCTTGCATTCTTTTGGGAACGCGTTATTGATGTGGCGCCATACAGAGACCGTCGCCTCCCTCCAAGCTTTCCGGAAAAGACATGGCGAGGCCCAGCGTTTGAGCGCTCAATACGCTTCGCAACCCACCACCATTGATTTCGCCCACTACCGCTCCGTCCTCAAGAACACCGCCATCGTTGACGAGGCAGAGAAGGTCCTCAAGGAATTCAAGCCCGTGACATACGACGTTACCGCACAGATCAAGGCTATCGAGTCTTTCGAAGCCAAAGCTGTGAGTGGAGAGGAGTCTATGGCAGTAAAGTCGCGATTTCTAACCCGAATGACAGGCTGCCAAGGCCAAGGAGACCGAGGAAAAGATTGAGGTTGAGCTCCAGGACCTCAAGGCTACCCTTGCCAACATCGAGGACGCTCGTCCATTCGAACAACTCACCGTGCGTTTCTGTCCTATTTCGAATTGCATGTGTACTCAAATCATTGTAGGCCATGGATGTTGGTGAGGCCCACCCTCGTCTTATCAAGACCGTGGAGACCATGATCCAGAAGGGCAAGTGGACTGTACCAGGTATCTCCTCCCGTATTTCTGTTTTGTGTCCAGAACTCAATTGTATGTGCAGGCTACAAGGAGAAGTTTGGAGATCTCAATGTCATGTAATCGACCACATGAATAGAATACAACATTGCATTAGGATTTCTCGACATGGCTTGGCTCCCTTTCATCAGGCTGCTCACTGTTCCAACGGATTGTCTTTTCCTCGGATTTCAGCACACCTCTTTGTCGTCTGACAAGAAACCACCTCTCATCAGAAAGTCGAATACACGCAGAGGCGTGCTTGCGAGAGGTGTGTACTGCTTTTTGTATCGAATACCAACGACAAAGCTCTGGCGCCGTTGTTCTGTCCGACATAGGCATTTGTGCGATGTACCTATAGCTACAACTACGCTCGAATCATGGTGGAGGTGTTTATCGTTACTATGCGATCCAGGTGACTTGTCGTGCGAAGGGGAGTCACTCGAAGTCGATTTGACTGGCCCGCTTCTTAACTGTCATGCGGCGGTCATACAAATCTGGGTGCCGCCAGATAAGCGCCTCCAGGCCGTACTCCGCGCTCGCAATGAGGTAACTTCGGCGGCGGGATAACTCTTCCTGACTCATCGAGCGCGCGTCTCTGTCGTCTGACCAGAAGGTGCATCTCCGAGTCGTCAAAAGTCAAAGTCTGGAAGAGACGCGCTCAATCGGGGTATGTCCTGCTTTGTATAGTGACCACCAACGATACAGCTCTGGCTTCGTTTTTTCTGTCTAACATTGACACTTGGGCGATGTATCCATAGCTATTACAACCTGAACGCTCGAACTATGAGAGGGTTTGACCTTTACATACCTTCTGCCGATCCAGGTGACCACAATCTCGCAGACTTGCAGGGGAGACACCTGGTCGACACTCGACGCCGAGTTGATGGAACGGCCATGTGGTGGTGATACAAATCGGCGCGCCGCCAGCCATCATATGCGCTTTCAGGACGTAATTCGCCCTCCCAATGAGGTAAGTTCGGCGGCGGGATGACTTTTTTGACTCATCGGTTGCTTCTTTAGATAAGAGGCGGTTTAATGTCGGGACGCCATTCGGGACCGACGAGCGGGCTCTACTACAAAAGAACTCATCTCCAGGTGCTCAGAATCTTCATTCACTACTTACCATGACTTCTCGTGCCGCAGCTAAACGCATTCGCTCAGCTCTCAAGGTCAACTCCTTCATCAGTGGCACCTGTAAGGTTCCCGTTGAGCATTGCAAGTTGTTCTACGAGACAACGCCGACGTCGCTGTATGTGTTCTCCACAGTATACGAGAACACAACATGAGCTGATTCTCCTCTAGCGCAAGCTTGAATCTTGCGAAAGCAACCGAGGACGAATTACTGCAGCTTGTGTCCGCTTGCGATGCTGCGCCCTTCGGACGAGGCGATCAAACTATCATCGACGAGTCGTACAGGAAGGCTCTCAAGCTCGAGTTATCCCAGTTCGCGTTGCCATTCGATCTGGCCAGCACTGCCATCGTCAACAAGATCCACCAGGATCTGGTCGCGTCTGGGACCGCCGCGACTCGTGTCCTTCGCGCCGAGCCGTATAAGCTGAACATCTACGGTATGTCGGGATGTTACGTGGCTTGACCTCCAAACTAACACCAGACTTACAGACAAGGGCGCTTTCTTCAAAGCGCACCGCGATACACCTCGCGCCGACAACATGTTTGGGTCTCTCGTACTCGTCTTCCCCACCGCTCATGAAGGCGGCTCCTTGGTCCTTCGTGAGAAGGGATCGGAGTGGACGTTCAATTCTGGTGAGATGCTTGCAAACAGCTCTCCGGATGCACCAGAAATTGCATATGTCGCGTTCTATAGCGATACGGAGCACGAAGTCCTTCCCGTCACGTCGGGCACTCGCATCACGTTGACGTACAATCTCTACTTCGAGGACACGGCAAACTTCCTTGCTGCCGCCGCAGCTGTCCCCAACGCTAAGCAGATCCTAGTTAGGGAAGCTTTGCAACAAATCATCGACGATCGTGAGCTCCTGCCCGAGGGTGGCCAGCTTGGTTTCGGTCTTGCTCACCAATACGCTATCAAGAAGAAGAAGAAGGGCTTGGGCTTTTCTGTCCCAGAGCTTGCGCGTTATCTCAAGGGCAGTGATGCGATTGTCTATAGCGCCTGTCGGGAGCTCGGTCTCGACGTCCAGGTCAAAGTTCTCTATGACGATAGGGACGATGGTGCCTACCTAGCCTCTGAGCCCATGGTTGATGTGAACTATGAAGTGGAGAATAGTAGGGATCTCTATGAAGGGCTAGAGCTCGTACGCAAGGGCATGGACTATGACGAAGACGGCTACTTGCAACCTGCTGAGGATGAGGACGTACAGAAGATTTTTTGGGTCACCCCAAAGTCGAAGGTGAACGTGGTTGAGTCCGCATATATCTCCTACGGTAACCAAGCCGATCTCGCACATATATACGGCGAAGTCTGTCTGTTTGTCAAGTTACGCCTCTAGGTATTTAGCCCACAGTAGTATACGAGAGCCACCAAATGAACCAAATGTTCTGTACCGCATGCTTGACCTTTGCGACAGCTTCTGAGCCATGTATACCGCCTTTTCAGGTTCACTCTCTGTTTCGAGGACACGGTGGCCAAATTCTTTGCCGCCGCCGCATCTGTCTCCAATGCCAAGCAGATCGCCGTTATGAATGCCTTGCAGCAACTCATAGACAAGCCTAAGTTCTTGCCCCACGGTGGCTAGCTTCATTTGGCTGCTCATCAATACTGACAAACGGGTTTGGGCTTTTCTGTCCTCTCTCGAGTATGCATACGGCGAAGTCTGTCTTCTTGTCGATTTCTGCGTGGTCCAGCTTACCGCCATTGTATACTTTTCGGTCAAGGATGAGCCATAGCAATGGCAATGTCTAATTGTGTGCTTTGCCGAGACGAACACTGCGAGAGAGATAGTAAATTGCTGCCGCAAATATGCAGGTACATATTCAAACCCTCTCAGCCAACCACGTCTGCACCACGCGATCCGCGATCTCCAGCCTGTTCGTCTCCATGAACATCATATGCCCATTCCCGTGTATCCCAACATCTGCCAGCCGAACATGGTCCACTGAAACCCCTGCTTGCCGCAGATAACCAGCCGTACAGTTATCGTATAGCGTATGATAGCTGGATTCAGTGGTCACGAGCAACACCGGAATGTCGAGGAGGTTCGTCAACTTGCGGGGTGGGGACGCCTGATGGATGCAGGTCGTGTTGAATTCTTGGTTGACAGAGACGACCTCCGTGTGTAGGTCGTCTGCTGAGGCAAGTGGAGGGGAATATTGCACAGGTATCTCCGTCAGACCGTACGGCCTAGCGGGGGTTATTGGCGCGAATAGTGCGTTGATGAACGGGGGTCCTATGGGTTCCAGTGCGACGATGGCTTTGACGAGGTGAGGGCGCGCATCGCCCAAACTCCAACCATACTGGCCAGCTTGAGAGTGCGTCACGACTATCGTTGGCTAATGGATGTGTCAGTATTAGCGCGCCAACTAACATATACAAAATTATATTTGCTTACGCACCCCGATCTTGTCGAGTAACAGACTGCCAGCAGCCCTCATCTTTATGCTCGACTCCTCATCTGAGATGAGACTCGGCACGGTGGCAGCATAGAAGTTATCGAATATAGCATCCCCGGCGCTTCCATTGCCTGGCCAGCGCGTATGAAGAGTGGAAGCGGGCCACAGGTCATAGAGTTGCGTGGCTGTGAAGTGCGATTCGATGGTCGAGACTGAGAAAGAAGCCTGTGCCCCGTCTATACCTGCCTGGTATGCAGAACGTCCTCGGGCAGGTTGGTCGATGAGGTATAGCTGGAAGACGCGTTGCAAGATCCAATCAAACTCTGAAATAGGCCTTCATACCTCATATCCCTTCGAAAGGAAGTAATCCGCCCATCCAGGCTGGCCATCGACAGTGGCGAGGAAGTTGGTCCCCGTCATTCCGTGACCGTGAATCATCAACAAAGGATATGGCTGGGTGATTTTTGCTGGTGACAGATGCTCGACGTATATTTGTCCATGGGCTAGAACATCTGGTCCAGTAGAGTTGTATTCCTGGCCGACATAGAAGTAGGAACGATAATGGAGGGTCCGACCAATTGGCGGAGACTGCGCAGGAGAACTGAGGCAACGCAGGGCAATCGCTACAAGGAAGAGGGCTGCGAGCATAGAGATGAAAGGCAGTGATGGGAGCCGCACTACAAGTAAGTAGTGCGAGAAGCTTATAAGCTACACAACTGACCTCGGTATTTGGAATTGAGACTTCACATGACTATTGCTCACATACAGAAGTGGCTCATTTGCGCGCTGATTCGCCTGCCGCTTTGCCAACGAAGTCAGGGACAGAAGGATGCGGGCCGCCATGGGAAACATTCAGGCTCATAGTCAGACTACTTTCAGTGTCGAACAGTGCACTTGGCGTCGACCTGCGGAGTCCTCTGAATCGGAGCTTGTTAAACGGCAAGAAAGATGGCAGCCCCAGCAAGTGAGGTCTTTGTGGTCCTGAGCATTTCGCATTCACGCTGAACACGACAGCTCAATCTTGGGTACAATGCGGGGTCCGGGGGGCACTGTGCGTTTGTCTAGAGAAGACCAATGGTCCAAGCAGGTGGGGGCACCCGGCAGTGCCCCGCATTGTAGACAAGCGTCTGGGCGGGGAATTAGCATGCTCCGAAGGCCGTTGGCGGTCGCAAGAGTCGGCCAGATGGTATCCAGACGCCAGAAACCAGGGGGCGAGTGCCCTTTTCGGCAGTGATGTCGATGACGTAACGGTACCTCCGGCCAAGTTAAAACTAGAACGTCCAGATAGACAGTACTTCGTATATCGTTCTGAAACCGAACTAACGCACGTTCAGTACCTGAACACTCGTACGTTGGACACAGACTAGCACCCACCAAATGAGCCTGTTGTGATGTGTGAGAGCAGCGAGAGAGCTGTATTTGCGTCGCTTTGGGTCCGGGATCCGGCTCTGCCAGTGACCATCATGTGCATCCCCGAGCCTCAGCTGGTCTGGCGGCCCATCTCTCCGCTCAAATCCCCGAGCCCTTGACTTCCCATGGCTTTCTCTGGCAGATCCCCGACTGCTCTTTTCTCGCCGTACGCAATCCCGGAGCCCAAGCCACCCAGTACGCGATCGATCCGCCATTCGCTCGAATCCCGGACTTAAAGATCCCCGAGCTCTTTCAAGGTGAGCACTCGTTCCTCCTGGATTCCTGCCACCTCACTCACAATCCCCGAGCCTTGACAGCTCCCATATACCGCACCCGTCCTCCTTCGCCATCAATCCCTGAGCTACCTCACGGTGAGCCTGCAGATCCCAGACGCGTCCTCTTCCACTGACAATCCCCGAGCCATATTAGCGACAGGTCGCTTATCCCGGACCTGTTCCCATTTGCCCTAAATCCCGGATGTGTTCTATCTTGCTCACTATCCCGGAGCCCTTTTGTTCTAGCCGACAACCCCAGATCATTTCTCTCTTGTGCACAATCCCCGAGCACTGTGCGTCAGCTCATAGATCCCGGACTCTTCCTTATTTGCCATAGATCCCCGAGCTCTCTCAAGGTGAGCCTGCGCATCCCGAACCTGTTATATTTTGTTCACTATCCCGGAGCCCTTAATCTAGCTAACAATCCCAGATCCTTGCTTTCTTCTCCATAATCCCCGAGCACTCTTGTGACCAGCGCCCAAATCCCGGAGTCGCTCTACTCGCCGTGGATCCCCGAGCTCTTTCGAGGTGAGTTTGCAGGATCCTAGACCCTTAATTCTTATATTCTCTGCTCCGAGCTTGCTCATGATCGTCATCAATCCCGGGACTCAATCTCTGCCCAGACGGCGGACCCGACGGCCTGCTCGTCGGTGCGGCGGCCACACGCGGCCTCCTCTTCTCCAAAATTTGGGCTTCTCCTCCGAACACCCTTACAGTGTATTAACAATTCATTGCCGTCACTTTCCTCACGCATGGTGTCCCGCCATAATTGTACCTGCTGTTCAGAACAGAGGATGTCAGAGACCAGAAAATGTCCGCGTCTCCTTTACAGTCGCATCCATCTTCTATTATCTATGTCACAAATTGCTGTATCATGTCGTCTTTCAATGCATCCCGTTATGAGTGTCCGGATTGTCTCCCCCCACCCCTACTCCCGGCCATTCCACACCAATGGGTAGGGTGGGAGGGGGGAGGGAAGGCCCTATCCCATTTCTGGGAGGGGAGGGAATAACTCGCCTCAACCAGTTAGATAATGAGGCCGACAATAAAAGTGCTAGAAATTGCATGACAGAGGACACAAAGCAATGACGTTGCTTGTGTGGGGGAGAGGGTAATGGACTCAGTGGGACTCCAGCTCGGGAGACATGATGGGATGATTTGAGGGGAGGGGGGGAATGGGGAAGAGGGAGTGGGGGCGGGAGAGGGGGGGAGGGAGGTGGGAGTCTGAGAGGAAAAAGAGGTGAGATTGAAATAGGGCGGCGGGCGGGGGGCTGCACAACAATACTGGCCGCGCTTGAATGGGCACAATGCCCGCAGCAGCATGCTTGTCAAATGCTTGTGACATTGGGCCCATGAAAGCAATGCAGCTCATGTATCAAGGAGACTGCTGCCCTCGCTTGGGCCTAGACCTCATTCCCGCCTCCTGCTACTGAGGTGTACTCTCTAGCATGGGAGAGTGGCGATTATTGGCATTGTTGGGCACAATCGCACTCGATGTGCTTCGGGCGGTGGTGGGGGGGCTCACGCGGCCTAGTATCTACAATGTTTACCCTGATGACCATGGTGTTAGTCTTGACAGTGCATTCCAATGGTGGGATGTATTGTATGTTGTCTTGAGTGAGACGGTCGTCAACAGTCGTGGTAGGAGGGCAAGCAAGACAATCCAAGCACTCTTCGGACTCACGGACCGTGTCGCCGGCGCCTTATCTGGCGAATGTCCCCAACGACGGCGGGCGCAGAAGCGGCCTAGAGCGCCTAGTATTTTGCGTACACAATGCTGGACCAGTAATGATTTCATCCACCGAGCAGTCTGAAAAATGAATATGGAAGACATATCAACTACTGGTAGTCGTGTGGGGACAACTTTCTCAAGACAGCGATGGCCAGAACATATTGCTGTAGTCGACGGCTGGCCATTTCTGTGTCTGACATTGTTCTAACATGTATGTAGGGCCTAATCAAAGTGAAATAACTCAAGCTAACAGGCACCATTGACGTGCAATGCTCATTGTCTGCCGATGATGATGGGATACTTGCCATGCAAGCACCCTCCCCGCTGCCACAGACGTTGGAGAGGCCCGAGGCGTGTCATAATATGCTTTAACAACATACAGAGTGATATTCCGATGCTTTAATGCAAGCTCCAAGGCCCTCGACACGGTCCCGAGCAACATTGAGCGTGTTCCGTTCACTGTCCGGCAAGTACCGAGCTGTAGTTGAGACGCTTTCTTGACCGTCGTTTGTCTCTTACCACCACGGCGCATCCACGCCGACTTGTCGTTTAGCTGCGAAATTCAGTATAGGGCTTTTCTTGTATATCTCACTACTTGCACACAAGAATTTCCGCTGACATCTTCACGGCTACCAACAGCCTGAATGACATGGAACCTACTTCCATGTAAGCCGTCACCAACGACGCAGCCTTCGAAATCTAATTTGACGACAGGCAGCACGGATGACATTGAAGCACATGAATATGGGGTGCTGTGCTCAAGAGTAGGGAGGCAAGAGTACCGAAATTCAGGTGTGGCGCAAGCAGGAGCGCTACCCAACGGTCTGCATATTTTCCTTCATTCTACACCCATCCGCCTGCACCTACATATCGCCTCTGATCTCTTCACCTCCAATATGTTCTGTACTATCTTTTAGACGACGCACTTACGCTCTTCCTGTGAATGAAATACACGCTAATAGCTTGTGAAAGGGCAAGGACGTCAACGCGGACGATTGCTGCCTACAAGTATCACAATCGAGGATCTGCAAATATGCTGACTCGGAGGTGGAGGTGTGCAACAAAGCGAAGGGACAACGGCAACCAAGGTCCATTTTACTCAGTAATTGACGAGTTGACAACGACATACAGAAGTATCATGCTGAGATTTCAGAATGGCTAGGACACCTGTGGTTTGTACAACAGATAATGTCATAATCTTCACATTGGCCGCCGCACCGACGAGCAAGCCGTCGGGTCCGCCATCCGGACTGAGATTCCGGGATTGATGACGATCATGAGCATGCGAACTGACCTCGAAAGAGCTCGGGGATCCACGGCGAGTAGAGCGACTCCGGGATTTGGGCGCTGGTCACAAGAGTGCTCGGGGATTATGGAGAAGAAAGCAAGGATCTGGGATTGTTAGCTAGATTAAGGGCTCCGGGATAGTGAACAAAATATAACAGGTTCGGGATGCGCAGGCTCACCTTGAGAGAGCTCGGGGATCTATGGCAAATAAGGAAGAGTCCGGGATCTATGAGCTGACGCACAGTGCTCGGGGATTGTGCACAAGAGAGAAATGATCTGGGGTTGTCGGCTAGAACAAAAGGGCTCCGGGATAGTGAGCAAGATAGAACACATCCGGGATTTAGGGCAAATGGGAACAGGTCCGGGATAAGCGACCTGTCGCTAATATGGCTCGGGGATTGTCAGTGGAAGAGGACGCGTCTGGGATCTGCAGGCTCACCGTGAGGTAGCTCAGGGATTGATGGCGAAGGAGGACGGGTGCGGTATATGGGAGCTGTCAAGGCTCGGGGATTGTGAGTGAGGTGGCAGGAATCCAGGAGGAACGAGTGCTCACCTTGAAAGAGCTCGGGGATCTTTAAGTCCGGGATTCGAGCGAATGGCGGATCGATCGCGTACTGGGTGGCTTGGGCTCCGGGATTGCGTACGGCGAGAAAAGAGCAGTCGGGGATCTGCCAGAGAAAGCCATGGGAAGTCAAGGGCTCGGGGATTTGAGCGGAGAGATGGGCCGCCAGACCAGCTGAGGCTCGGGGATGCACATGATGGTCACTGGCAGAGCCGGATCCCGGACCCAAAGCGACGCAAATACAGCTCTCTCGCTGCTCTCACACATCACAACAGGCTCATTTGGTGGGTGCTAGTCTGTGTCCAACGTACGAGTGTTCAGGTACTGAACGTGCGTTAGTTCGGTTTCAGAACGATATCAGTGCTCCAGGCTAGTACAGAACGTCCAAGGGTTTCCTGTCAACTTCGGCCATGGCCTCCACTTCGTCCCATTCGTACCGCGATCCCCAGACTGTGCTCGATGACATAGGATATCAGTTTCAGCTGGATCCAGAGACGCTCACCGACATCGTCAAAGTCTTCCTGGAAGAGTACCGAGTAGGATTGTCGAACTATGGCCACCCCATGGCGATGATGTGTGTTCAGCATCCCGCCTTTGCCATTCGTTGACCTCCTCACCAGCCCCACCTTTGTCACTGGTGTTCCCGACGGCTCGGAGACCGGGTACGTCCACCATCGTCCACTCCGACACCCTGACCGACGTCATACAGTACCTTCCTCGCGTTGGACCTCGGAGGAACCAATCTGTGAGGACTGTTGCCCTTATTGAGCTCACGCGAGCTAACATCCGCTCAGGCGTGTCTGCGAGGTCGTACTCAACGGAGACTGCACGTTCTCGTTGAGGCAACAGAAATACAAGGTCTCAGATGTTCTGAAAACCGGAGAAGCAAAGGTCCTCTTTGGTGTGTTCACCCATCGATCAACTTTGACTGGCGTCTCATGGCAAGGCAGACTATCTGGCCGACTCCGTTGATGCTTTCCTGACTAGCAGGGCCGATAACGACCTAATGCCCCCATCACACGATCGCCGCAACGATGAGCCCGATGTATTGCCCTTGGGCCTCACCTTTTCGTTTCCTGTGGAACAAACTGCCCTTGATTCGGGAAAAATCCTGACGTGGACGAAAGGCTTCTCCGCAAAGCACGCTATAGGCAACGACGTCGTCCAACTCTTACAAGACGCATTCAACCGCAAACACATGCATGTAAAATGTGTAGCCCTCGTCAATGATGTCTGTCCAGGTTCCTGTAGACTTCTACCTTGTTCTCCTATTCATTCGTCTTCTAGACCGTCGGTGCTCTCTTGTCGCGTGCATATACATCGGGAGGCTGCATGCTCGGCGCCATATTTGGAACCGGCACCAACGGCGCGTATGTCGAGGAGGTGGCCAATATAACCAAGCTTGGCAACTCTCCCGCCGCGGCCAAAGGAGGCAAGATGGTCGTCAACACAGAATGGGGTGCCTTCAACAACACCCGTAGCCACCTACCCTCGACGCCTTACGACAACGCACTCGACAGAGTTTCCATCAATCCCGGCTTCCAAGCATTCGAGAAGTTCATTTCGGGAATGTACCTTGGCGAGATAACTCGACTGGTACTTCTCTCGCTCATCGATGCCGCTCCGAAGCCTCTTTTGTTCAATGGAAAATCGACGGCCGCATTGAATACACAATGGGGACTTGATACCAGTGTAATGAGTGATGTCGAGACTGCTTGGGAAAACGTCGGCCACTCCTCGTCCAACCCGGTTCCACAATGGCGTTCTTTTGATGATGGGAACCTTGATAAAGACTTGCAAGCCAAACTGGAGCGTATCCGCGAGGTTCTCATATCGCGATTGGGTGTTCCCGGCTCTGATGTCTCATTAAGAGATGCAATGGTAAATCTCCGTTGTCGATAATCACGGATATGATCTCATTCGTGTTTCCTAGATTGTAAGATGGGCGTGTTCCTTGGTTGCGCGTCGCGCAGCGCTATTGAGCGGTGTCGCAGTCGCCACGACTATGATACAGACCGGCCATGCAACGTTTGCAGAGTTCAGCGTATCGCATCCCTCCGCCAAGGAGACAGGACAGATCAAAGTTGGGGTTGACGGCAGGTAGGAGGCGTCTGTTGGGTTTGCTCGATGCTTTTGCTCACCGCGTCGTTAGCTTGATTCAGTTCTATCCTCATTTCGAGGAGATTCTTCGTGAGTCGCTGAGGTACCTCATCGGCGAGCCCGTCGAGAAACGCATTGATATCGGACTGGCGAAGGATGGAAGTGGAGTTGGAGGTATGTCTTGTCTATCTCACCTTTGGCTCGAGATTGACTAAGGAATGTCAATTCTAGCTGCTCTATGCGCCCTTCAGGCCACAAAACAATAGAATAATCGATAGATGTACGTTAGACCAGCAAACTTGAAGAAGTCATACAAGATTGTACAATCTATTAGCGGTTTATGGTTCACTTATTTTGCAGAGAATATGTGCTGTTTTTTGTATTATGCCGCGTACATGAAAAGGTAGAGCAGGGTTGCGTATGAGATAAAATATATAGATGCGCTCCTTCCAAGCGACAGTCGTCTAGCATTCTTTTACTGAGAGTCATGGACGATATCTTCAGGTGCTACGACGCTGTAGCGGTCAGACACCTTCTTCCAATCCAAGACGGTCCAGAACTTTTTCATCCATTCCTCCTGGCCCCATACGCCGTAGCCTGCGCTCATCCACGCGTGTTCGTGGACGGGAACACAGAAGAGAGGGTACAGGACATCGGCCATGGCGTAATGCTTTCGCTCTACCGGCTTGTCTGGGCCAAGGTCCGCTGACTGGCTGTACACGCTGGCAGGCTCCCGTGAGGTGTTGAAGTGCGAGGGGTCCATCGCATCTGCGGGGTCAGACAGAGCCAGTCTGGGTGCTGAGGTGTGGTATTCGCGTCGACCGCCAGGGAGGGATGTGGGTGAGCCGGGGAAGGGATGTGAGTCGGACTCGGATGCAGGCGTCGCCGCTGCTTCCTCTGCCTGAGCCTGAGCCTCCGCCTCCGCAAGCTCCCTCGCCTCTGCTTCCTCCGCTTCCTTCAACGACGCATCGACCGCTGCACTCTCCGCCTCCATCTCCTTCTCCCACTCGGCGCGGTACGGGTCGTTCGTGCGGAGGTCCGTGACCAGGAGGTCGAGGTTGGCGAGGTTGCTGGGCTCTTCGTCGCCCTCGTATGGGCCGATGTATTCGCGGGCGCGAATGAGCAGGGTACCCGCACCGAAGGTGGGTATGACGGCGAGACGCCCGGCTCTGTCGGTGACCAGCCAGACGTAGCCTCCGGAGAACATCCCGAGCGAGGCGGCAGAGAAGGTGGACTTGAGCTGCGCCAGGCTGCCGTACTGGTCCGCGATGTTGCTCTTCAGTTGCTGCGTGATTTCGCTCTGGTGGTGGTTGTCAACCTTCTTGCCCTCCTCAGCCTTCCTTGGAGGTTTCTGTTGCCACACTTCAGCACAAGCGTGTCAATTGGGAGGGAAGAACACGTACGAGGGTGTCCAAGAAGAAGCTGTTGTTCAACGCCAAGCTACCGTAGTTGAATTTGAGGACGTCGACTGGGTTTCCGGACGAAGCTATGATGGTGTCTACGACGGTCATGTTCTCGTATTCCGTGCCTAACACCAGTCAGACGCGCGCCATTTGCGAAGCAAAGCATGTACCTCGAACCTCGTCGTTCAGCCTGTTGAGTATCCCATGGCGGTAGTCGACTGCAACGGCCTTGAGCGCCGGAGGTGGTAGGAACTCGCCGAGTCCTTCCTCGATGGCGTAGGGGAGCCTCGTTGCGTGGTGCACGTTCCGGGCAATAAGCGCGCCCCGTCGGGAGAAATATCTAGGTGTCCGCAATGAGCATAGCCGTAAAGTAATCATCGTCCAGCGCGTCGGGACTCGGCAATGTGCTCGTGGAATTTTTTTGGGCCCGAAGCGCTTGTTTGTCGTGTTTGGCAAACACTTCCGGCACGATCGAGGCCTGGCGGGTTTCTTCCACTTCCCCCACCAGGCGCGCTGTGGAATTAATCTAAACCTGCGACGCTGGCATCGACAGTTGTCGTTTCGATCTATCCGTATCCCTTGAACTCAACAGTCCGGACTGATTCACGAGATAGTACCCTCAAGTGTCTATGGCGCCGTTCCTTTGGATAGGACTGTGTCCTTCTACCTCTACTGTGCATCAACAAGCTCGGACCGTCTAGTCCTGCGGCACACGCCCAATCATTCTCTGTCCTTTATGCCTGGGCTATGTCTCTCATGATGTCTCGGCGAAGGAATTCATCATCAGCTCCCGCTGCACGCTGTCCGCAGTCGTGGCGCTTGCGGATGTCGCTATCCGGTACAAAGTCGATGCTTTTCTGCATTGGGCTCTATACTCTGCCGTTTTTCAGGAGCTGGTCAACTGTGTCAGACCAAGTGCAAAGCCTAGTCGCAAGTTTTGTAACTGCATCCCTGCATGCGTATGTTCGACTGATACTGACTGATACTGATGGAAATGCGCCTCGGCATGGACCCACAAGAACATCAATTTCCATGGAACGCGGCTGTGCGGCCATATGTACTACGCCGCGTTTGGTCGCATGGTAAATGGACTCGTGATTTCGTTGCAAAGGCTTCAAGTTCAACTGACGAACAACTCTACACAGGGAGGGAAGGAAGGAAGGAAGTGCACTATACTCAGCTGGGGGCCGACGGAACTACCGAGGAGAATGACTACTTGACTGGCCTTCTGGTGAGGGTGTTTCTGCCTCCCTGATATCCCGGCGCTAGTAGGACGAAAAGATAGAGAAAACGACTCATTCTAGTCCCAGTCTCCCCGTATCATCTTGCTATAAGTATTTCCTGGGTCATCTGACGCTGTACGCTTGTGACTCTTCTAACAATAACAGGGCTTCCTCACATTGTATCCTGTACTTACCTCGACGCACTGTTTACTGTATTTCAGAGCACCATGGTTTGAACGCTGAGATAAGCGCGTCGTCCCCAGGAGTATTTGTGGGGTATTTGACATGTATAAACGTTGTAGCCTGGCAGACAGAACGGTGATAGAACAAGCGGACGTGAGCTCCAACGCAGCAAGCACCACCTTGCATTTTGCATCAATGACCGAATCCAAGCCAACCTTGCAGAATTGTACCTACTTATTTTGCCGTTGAATTGAATCTGGAATGCATACTTACTGTAACGTATCGTCGAGACCAGTCGCGGCGATCGGCGAACACAACCGTTCTGGGAACGGAATGACATCAAGTGTTCTAGCAACAAACAGGGGCGAAGACAGGGTGCAAAAGATCGACTACATAAGGGCCACAATGACAGACCCAAAAATATTCCGCACTTCGCCGCGTGAAGAGTGCTGCTTTCATTTCGCGGCTCCAACTGTTGACAGGTCATGCAGCCGGAAGACTTCCTGACCACATCGCAGGAGGATCTACCTCCTGCATCCCCACCATATCGTCCGGAGGCTAGCTCCTCCAACCTGCACCAGGAGCTTTTCGTGCAGCCACATCCTCAGGACTCGGTATACCAATACCCGCCCAGCCCTGCGTACCGGTCGCGAACAAACATGTCAGACGCAGAGGAGATCATAGAAAGTGGGGGCTCGCCTACGCACGAGCGCAAGCAGCCGACTGTGCATTATCCGGAAGGAGTCAAGGGGCGTCCCGCCTCGTACTTCCCTGAAGAAACACACTCGCGCCCCGCGTCCATTGCCGCGACTGACGATGAGTACGACTACGATTGGAGCGGAGAAGAAGATCTGGATGACGAGGAAGCCAAGTTCGAGGAGAGAATGGGCCTCAAGCCAAAAGATAATAGGTGGACAGTCAAACGGTGAGTCTGGCCTGTTGTCTGGTGAGCTCAGAGCTCAAGTTCTGCTAGTGTGATTACCCTGCTGTTCTCCTCCCTCATTGGGTCCACTTTCCTCGCAGGAGTCATAGTCACTCCGGGGATTCTGATCCACTTCTACTGGTACGAGAAGAATCCGACCGACCATCGCCACTATGTCGAACAAAACGTCCAGGCATGGCTCTTCTGGGCTGCCGCGAACCTCCTCATATCCTGGTATCTCGCACTCATCGTCGATCTCGTACCCATCGTCATTCGTTTCATCATCATGGCTGCCTGGGGACACGTTTCCGAGGTGGTCAAGTCGCGTCTGGAAATGTACGCGTCGGTCAAGAACACCTTGAAACCGGTTCTCTACGCGGCCAGTGGGTGGGCAAGCTGGATCATCATCTTTGGCCACATCTTCAACCTTTTTGACACCGTCGATAACTCCGCCAGTCGCGCATCGTACACCCCACGCGTCTCTCAAGTGATAGAGTTCCTCTTCTTCTTCGCGCTTGTGATCTCTGCGCAGAAGATGCTCTCACACGCCATCGCGTTCTCCTTCCATCGCATCGCTTTCAAGGACCGTACAGACGCTATCTCCGCCGCATTGCCTGTCATCGAAAAATTGCGGGACTACCGACCGAAAGGACCTTCTCGCTCTGGACTGCTCTCCGGTCTTCGCACACCCATGTTCACGACCCCATTTGCGGAGAAAGGGCCATTCGATTGGTCAACTGCCGACGATGGTAACATGGGGGATACCGAGGACACGGATCGCACGATGGTCGGCGGGCGGAAGAAGGGCAAGGCGAAACACAACTCTTCCGGATGGTTTGGACACAAGTCGCGCCAGCCCACCGACGGAAATGTCGACGCCGCTGAGATGGGCGTGTTCAGCAACGACAACTCTCCAGCCGGCACAGACTCCCGCCCTATGACACCCTCTGGTCTGCATCGCTATCCGCCAATGTCAGAGTCGCGTCGCAACTCGGACGAGGTGGGCATCAATCCAGCGGAAACCATCGCTCAGGCCGCCAAAGTCCTCAAATCTGCTGTTCTGCACGACGCTCGTAACATCAAGGGCGACGAGTCAGATAAGACTGCTGGTATTCTTGGACCTGGGACCGTGGACGAAGCGAAGCATTTGGCGAGAGCCATATACAACAAGTTCAGGCCACACAACGCGGGGAGGACATTCCTCATTCCATCTGACTTTTACCCGGCTTTCCCTACGCACGACGCTGCGGAAGAGGCTTTTAGGGTCTTTGACCAGGATAACAACGGGGACATATCGCGTGGGGAGGTCAAGCACACGCTGGTCAAGGTGTACAAGGAGCGGCGATTCTTGGCGCGGTCCATGCGCGATGTCGGACAAGCGCTCCAGACTCTGGACCACATGCTACTCTTCTTCGCCATGGTCATCCTGTTCTTCATCAGTCTGAGCATTTTCGGCGTCGACGTCGGGGACAGCCTGACCAGTGTCTACACCATCGGTATCGGTGCCAGTTTCATCTTCAAGAGTTCTGCCGCGAATGCTTTCGACGCCATCATGTTCTTGTTCGTCACACAGTAAGCACGATTCACCTTGTTGCCGAGGTCATTTCTCATCTTGTTCCGCCAGTCCGTTCGACACCGGTGATCGCTGTTTCATTGATTGTGAGTACTGCCGCACAGTCTGGCAAGCTCTGTCTGACCTCATCTCTAGCGGAGAATCTGGTGGTCAAGAAAATGGGCCTGTTCGCGACAATCTTTACGCGTGTTGATGGAACAGAGACCTATTACTTCAACAGCCAGCTATTCTCCAAATTCATGTGAGTTCTGTTGGTGTCGTAGTAACCAATTTGCTGATCAACAATCAGAACGAATGTCCGACGCAGCGCTGTAAGCTTTTTCTCGTTGAGGCAATGTCAACAACACTGAACGATTCATCGCAGAAAATGGTTGAGAATTGCACTATCCAAGTCGATTGGCGAACACCGCTGGAAAAGCTCGACGAACTCGAGCGTTGCATGAACGAATGGCTATCAACCGAGGAGAATAGGTGGTTTGAGCCCGCCACGTCTATTGCCTTGCAAAATATATCACACCAGCGATACCTCGAGTGTACCATAGGTTGTCTGCATAACGGGTATGTGCACTCTTCGATGTCTTTTATTCCATCGCATTGATTCACCTCCTCCAGTACTTGGCAAGACTGGGGTCTCCGATGCGCACGCAAGACGGCCTTCCATGCTGCAGTGCAGTTCTACTGCCGCCAGCTCGGGATCATCGGATTCGAGCCTCCCATGCCCATCGTGTATGGTGACCCGGACACCATGACATACGTCCCGCCGCCTTCGCCTGGCCTGCCAGGAGACAGCAGATCGGGACCATATGACAGTGGCGAACTGGATGCTGGTGCATCGCCTGCCGAAGCGCCTGTGGAGACCATGAAGCCTACACTTGGTTTCTTGCCGCCCTTGGCAGCGCGGAGGGGGGTTAACCTCAGGCAGCGCAAGAGCAAAGGTCGCAAGGCCATCTTGCGCGGCATGGACGGTTAATCTCGTCCCTCTGCTGCATTTAGTACTGTCTTCAGGATAGACACATTCCGTTCGTTTAGATGGGCATACATAGAGCATTTTGACCGACTTCAGACGGACTAATATATAGAAAACATATCTCATAATTATCAAGTACCTCTTCATGAATGGATGTCGCTCATGACCCTCCAACATGCATATGTGTCACGTACGGTAACGCGTCGTGTCGACTCTTGCCAGTGATTTGGGCAACTTTTGATGCATAGACTCGGCAATGCGTGCAATGAGCGTCACCGAATGGTGGCAGTGAGTGCAAGATGAAAAGTGCACAAAATATCACCTCAGAGATTCCAAACGATACTGTCATGAGCTACATACGCGACTGCTAGGCAGGCTTGGAAAGTTGTCAGACTAGAGCTATAGGTTGAAGTTAGAAGGGTTGAGTAATTACAAGTACTACGCCGGAGTTCCCAGGCCTCCTCCGATCGTGAACCATCCGCGATCTCGAGGCCTGATTCGATTGCTGCTCTGACCATCATAACACTACGATGTCTCCACAGTTTCCTCCCCTCAAAAATGACCTCCTCCTACGAGCAGCGCGTGGTAATGCGTACGTTTAACTCCCTCTCTGGCCAGCACTGATGTCAACGCCAGGAGAGAAAACGGAACGCGCGCCAGTCTGGATAATGAGACAGGCAGGGCGTCATCTACCAGGTCAATTTCCTACAAATGCGCCTTGAGAGCGTGTCTTCACGGTCTCCACAGAGTTCATGAAGCTCCGCGAATCCCACGGATTCTTCGAGATCTGCCAGACGCCCGCCCTCGCATGCGAAGTCACCCTCCAGCCCGTGCGGCACTACGCCGGCCTGCTCGACGCTGCAATTATCTTCAGCGACATCCTTGTCATCCCCCAGGCCATGGGAATGGAGGTCCTGATGCAGCCCGGGCCCCACTTCACCGATCCGCTCAGGACACCGGAAGATGTCAACAAGCTACTCCCGGAGGTAGATGTACACAAGGCTATGGAACTGAGGACTGTCTTCGAGGCAATCACCCTCACCAGGACCGAGCTCAAGGGGCAGGTTCCGCTCATTGGTTTCTGCGGCGGACCGTGGACACTGTTCGCGTACATGATTGAGGGCGGCGGCACGAAATCCTACACCAAGGTCAAGACGTGGTTGTTCAAGTACCCGGAAGAGTCCAAAGCGCTTCTGAACCGGATCGCCACCGTTTGTGTGGATTTCCTGGTCGCTCAAGTGCAAGCCGGAGCGCAGGTGGGATCGATGTTGTATTCGGTTATTCGGTTACTGATTTATATCCCTAGCTCTTGCAAGTCTTCGACACAAACGCAGGAGAACTGTCACCGCATGATTTCCACACTTTTGCCTTCCCTGTCCTCCAACGCATTGGGAAGGAGGTCCACGAACGCTTAGGCGCGGACGCTGTTCCCATGACTCTCTTTGCGAAGGGCGCCAACCACGCCATAGCACATATGGCGGAGCACGCAGGGTACGAAACTCTCGGTTTGGATTGGTGTATAGAGCCTTCCGAAGCGCGCAAACTGGTTGGTGGAAAGGTTGCGCTGCAAGGCAACATGGACCCCGATATTTTGTACGGAGGCAGGGAAGCTATAGAGGCACTCGTGAAGCGCACAGCAGAAAGTTTCGGTGGGTCCAAAGGCTGGATAGCCAACCTCGGACACGGTATCACACCGGGGGCAAAACCCGAAGACGTTCGATGGTTCTTCGAATGTGTTCACAAATATTCTGCTTTGTAGCACCAGACGATCCGTTGTATCCAATAAACCTCCCAACCTAGATCTACAATTATACATGTAATGTAAAAGACTGGTTCATCCAGTCCAACGTAGTGTAACAAGCCGTAAGCAAAGACAGACAGTAAAGTATTGACATAAAGATTCGATATCGTGAGCAGGCGTGAATAAGAGCCACATGTTGTACAGCGAAGAAACCGACAGTTTCACTGGTCCTTTTTCGACATTAGGGCGGGCAGGGTGTCGGCACTGGGATCTGCCTCAGGTAATGATGTTTCTGAGGAATCGGGGGAAGAGGCGAGTGATGATAGATCCCCTTCGCTTGGCGACCGACTGGTCAGATCCAGACTGGGCGTTGTGTGTCCTGACCGCGCCGTCGTCTCAGCAAGTTCCTTGCGTAGAGCTTCGAGCTCCCGTTCGAACCTACAAGAGATCAATTACACATCACCGGTCACCCCGGAAAGATCACTTACTTGCGCCCAAACACTTCGATGTAGTAACCACCGCCATTCCAGACACTGACCGAGAATATGAAAATAAGGAACACGCCACTCCAGAGCGGGCTATCGTATAGAATGAAGACCGCCGGTACTTCGGTCAACAGGGTGTATCCTATAATCTCATGAGTGGGCAGACAATCACATGAAAGGCGGCGCACCAAGTTGACCAGTCATGAATGCCATGGGGCGATATGCCGCGGGTACTGACGATAGCGCGCGACCGATGGCGCTTCGTTTGTCGTTGAGCATCCAGGAGAAAGACGTCGTACGTTGACCAGACTCGATTTTGGCACGGCGATCAACAAGCAGGAACTGTAGTTCGTCAGCCACGTCTAAATTGAGTGGTTTGGACATCGTTTCCTTACCTTCCAGTAAAAGAATTGCCATATCAGGTCTGTGAAACGAATGTGAGAAAGCCTCACTGGCAGAATGGGTGGCACACTGACAGAGGCCGCCGCTCAATAGTAACGCTCTTAGCGGTTCCAGATGAGGCAACTCTGCAAGAGCAGGGAAACGTGCCTCCGCGTTTGGGTAAAAGTGTCTATCACGTTGCCGTTAGCGAGCACGTTTGAGAGGCGAATTGAATTCGGAGAGACATACCGTATTACAGTGAACGTGAACGGAGCATAAATGTGAATGAACAGGGAGGTGACCTTGTCCTGATCATGGAAGACCAGGCTGTTGCGCCATGTGATGACGGCACTGGCCAGGGAGCCCATCGAGAGGCAGTAGCAGGAGACAAACAGGGCTGGACTTGACGGCAGCACCCAGATGTAGAGGAAATTGAGGAACGTTGCGAAGTAGCACATGTCGAATAGAAAGTAGTGCCATGCGCGTTTCTTGTACGTATACGCGCGGAGCGGGAGGAGATACAGTCCCTGCAAGGTGTACGAAACATGAATCCACCTAGGGTGTGGGGTTAGATCATGGAGCCTCGACACGATGATGTACGCACTGGGGAGCCATGCCAAACATCAAGGCAGAGAGGAGCACAGACATGACGCCGAAGAAGAACGATATCTTGTCTCTTGTCCGCACAACCTTGGCCGAGTGCCATTCGTTGGACAGGCCAGTCATGCGCTTCGAGATCTGGGACAATGTGTGGTTGGCATCGGAAACCTGAGATTTCGTAGGGCGCGCGCACCTTGACCTTGAAGTTCTTGATTTCACGGTCGAAATTCTCTGAGAGCAGGTCTCCAGAGATATCCGGCAACTTGAACTTGGTGCCCTCCGCCTTCAGTTTCAATCTATCGCTGTGTTTTTGCAGTTTGCGCTGGAGGAGATCGACATGGGAGTCGAAGTACGTTTCGAAAGTGTCTGCATGTCGCCAGTGGTGAGCCACGCAGAGGAGAAAAGCATCGTGTTAACGCACCGAGCAACGTGAATCCGCCCGCCATTTCCTCGCGTACCGACTGAAGGCGCTCAAAAGAACCCGTGAAGTATTTCATGTTCCGGGTCGTCGTGGGAGATGGTGGCCGCGACATGATGTGGGACCCTTGGAAGATGTGGTGGACAATGGGAAGGGTCAAAACTGGGTCGGGTCCGTTGTCACCTGTTGTCACAGCCATTTTGAGACATGTGGTAAACAAATGACGCATCGCGTCTTGCAACGTGTACTGTACTCGTGAGTCGTTTCGCGGAGCACAGGGTGTGAGTGTACAAGCATGTCTTGCTTTGATTCATTTTAAAAGGCTGAATGAATACATTACACGCAAAACAAATTATGCGACGAGTGCAACAAATGAATTATGAATGGTGTGAATAGTGGCGTTATCCAATTCATTCCAAATCAGTACGGCGCTCGGACGGACGAGATGAAGCTTCGAGTGGCCCGTATGGACATAGCCCTGCCCAAGGAGAGAGATACTGAGTCACGATTGACTGAAAGATACGTAGCTTGAAAGCGGTCGCGCCACAGTGCAGTCAAAGGGCCAAGAGTCGGCCGTCGATCATCGTGATGAATGTCGTTCGCAGTACTAGACCACTCTACACAGACTCTACAAGAGCAGGCCGCCACGCCCAAACTCCATATCCGCGAATGCCTGCTATGTGAAACACCCTCGATTGCCCTTGAGGATATGAGAGGCGCAATGAGGACCGTACATGACAGTTCTAAGCATCGTCTCGTTCATGTCCATCAACGAACTGTCCCGATGGGCCTTTCTTCCAGCGATAGCCCATGACCCTCATCCAACGCTGTGCTGTCTTCAACGACACAGCCTTCTTTCGCCCCAACCTTCTCCGAACATCTGGGCGTGCCGTATACTCGACAATATCCATTGCACGAACATACTTGCCTTTCGACTGCAAATAGAGGGCAAGTTCATTGGCGAAATCCTCGTCCTCCAGTTTTGACTTGTTCCAAGTGCCGTACTTGTTTGTAGGCAGCGCTCGCTGGAACACGTATGCCCTCCCCCATTCTCGAAGCCGGCGCGAGAACCAGGGTCCCTTCTGAGCCATAAACGCGGCATCGAGTGATGCGGCAGTCCATCGCGCTGTACTCTTGGCGTGAGCAAGCTTTTGGCTGGAGGTATATGCGTGAAGGAAGTTTGAGACCTATTCGAGTCGTGTTCGTAGCTGAAGGGGAAGATGAGGGGCAGCCTTGTGACCTTTGCCATTTTTGCGTCGAGGATGAAGAAAGGCTTTGAGCTCGGCATGCGCTTGGAGAGAAGCCTCGACGGATGGAGATTGACGATGCTTGTAGGAGTGGTGAATCGGTTTAGGAATGGGCAGTTCGTCCTCATCGTCTGTCAGTCTGAAGTCCGCGTCCTGTGAATCTTCACTGACTCTTCCATCGGGGAAGTCGTCATCATCCGACACAGTATGCGGATTAGCGCGCAAGTTGTATGACCATGGGTCGTCACTGTCGTAGTCCGTACTCTCCTTGGCTGAGTCCTCATCTGACGCGCCATCTGCCATCTCCGTGTCGCGTAGATTGAACCACCATGGACTCAGTTGAGATTGACATTGGGTACCTTGTCCAAGTGAACACAGCGCCCAGGCGAGGCAGCGTCTGGCAACAATACGGGAGAGCGTAGAATCGAGTGAGGTGGTGTATTGGGGGGTGGACTCGATCCAGGACTGGGAAAAGAGGGAGCAAAGTCGCGCTCAAGGTCCGGCAAGTTTGTCGCGTCTTGCATGTGCTGCACAGCTGGCGATGGAGGCGAGGGAGTAGAGCATCGCGCTTCACCTGCATAGTGCGCAAATGCGGCGAGGAATTCGGGTGTATTCCATGAGTTGGCGGATGTGAGAGACGCTTCTTCAGCAGGTGCATGCAAGATGTTCCTAAGGTGCTTGATAATTGCTTCGATGCAGAGAAAAGTTCAGGCATATGGGATGGAGAATTGATTGGCATTGCAGGCGCACTAGGCGCACTGAAAGAGCTTGATGGGGTCACCTGGATTCTCTGTGAGTACAGCAGCAGAAAGCACAAAGCAAGACTGACGTTTTCCTGACCAGAACCTGCTACATTCCCTGGTGGACCTCTCCTCCGAGCATTCTTGATGTTCCTATTGTTGGAGCTCTTGCGCTTTGGCATGCTGGAAGAGAGGTCCGTCAGGTCGTCGTGGTCGTGGTCGGTGGTCAAGCCGTGCCCGATCACTAATGATGGCGCGTGCTTAGCCTTGACCGACGCGTTACTCCTTCCACATCGTGCCAATATACATGTTAGTACACAAACCAACGTATTTTTATGTTAGAAAGAACTCACAAAGTGTTGCAGGTTTTTGTATGCGTGCCGGAAGATGTTTTGCAGCAATTTACCCTCAAGATTGCAGTGTTTCTCTATCTCCTTCTTCACATTGTTGTTTTTCTTTCTGAAACTTGACATATAACAGTGCTACGGTATATACAATTCGAGTGGTAGTTAAAAATAATTCTCATAGGCCTCGTTGAGTTGATATTGAATTTTGGATATAAGTCCCCGCCTGTCACGCCGATCGATGAGTTTGCGCGACGCCAATCTTTAAATAATCTTATGAGGTAGCCAATAGTCATGAGATATGTAAACGTGTGATTAGTAGCTAGATTCGCATGGAAACTCATACGCCAGAAGGTGGGTTTCCTTGCACTTCGTAGCTCGATGTTTTGTGGGACGAGACGAAGCGCGGAGAGCGGGACGGAGTAATTTTGCATGGATTTGCCAATCACGCGTCGCGGCAACGTCGCGGCGTTCAATGCGCACTCCCTGAGTTCCTTTAGTCTCCCATGACTGGATCTATCACGAATCCCAGTGACCTTGTACAAGCGTACGCGCATTTCGCACAAGATCCTCACAAGCATGCTGATAAACGCAGGTTCAAGACGTCTGGGGAGTTCAGTCGCCTAAGGCGGGAGCTGCTGAACGAGTTTCAGGAGAGCGTAAGCTCGCACCTCTGCTTCTCGCCCGCTCATATCGATGGTTGCTAGGATGGAATCATAGCGTTCAAGGCGCGCGTAGAAGACATCGTGAAGCAGCGCCTGATATCCGACGAGAAGTTGAGATATCTACCTCAAGATACGGTCCAAAGGGAGCTTATGCAAGAAGTGGAACGGTGGGTCCTTGTCCGTTTCTACAAGATTCTCCAGCGCCGCTCAGCCGCTTCTTAGATTCCCCGTAACCGAGAGGGCCATTGCGGATATGCGGTCATTCACCGATGGGAGCCTCTCTGCGAGTATCCAGGCATCATTGAACCGGATATTGCAAGAAGACAAAGGCATCAAACCGCTCGACTCCTCCAACACATCCCCAGCGCAATCTGAGGCCCCTGCTGCGACCGCGGTACAGACATCAGCGCCGATACCGCTAGCTTCTGGCACGATGGTCATCGAACCGTCTGCAGTGACCGCGAATGAGACGTCGGCGGTAGCTCCGCCACATTCTCAGACCGTGATTGAGCCTCTCGACGGAGCTCAACGCGCGGATACAGAAGAGGACCATAAGATGGATACGACTTCTGAAAAGAAGTCCACAGAGAATGAAACTTTCATTCCAGAGAGCTCATCAGAAATGACGGTAAAAGAGCGCGATCCAACGGACGCGTCCACCTAGAAAGTTCCGCGCTTCTGTACTTGCTTTCTTCGCATACCGGATTCACAGTCAAGTACGTCGTTTATATTGAATACAATGATTTACAGCTTCCGCGCTAAATACCAACATAAATGTACTACATACATATAGCCAATCGAGAAAAAAGCAGTCAATCGTCGGCCTGGATTAGACTCGCTGCCTTGGCTGAACGCGGCCTGATGTCGCATTTGAATGGCTTGGGGTGGCTGTTGAATCAAGGCGTCAGATTGGAAACCGGGTTTTGGAAAGTCTCGCGCCACATACCTGATGGTGCCGTTGGTCTGCTCGTGGACAGGCACTATGGTGACACCGTTCTCGACCGTTTTGGATATATCGAATACTGCCAACGACATGGCGCACGAGATGAAAACTGAGGCATCAGCAAGATGCATGCCTTTACACAGAAAGAGGTCAGATGCGTCGCTCGAGTGACTATTCGCAAAGGTACCTGGGCAGATGCTGGAGAGGTGTTACGTGTGGCTTGAGTATAAGAGAAGTGGTACGAACCGTCTTCCAAATCCAAAGCACAATTGACGAGGGTCCCGCTCTGCTTTCCTGTCCTCGGAGCTCAAAAATCGGTCTGGGTTGAACCTCATGGGATCTTTGTAAGTTCTTGAATCATGGGTCAGTTGCCTAAAGGACGGGACGACGTAAATCACTTTGGTCAGATGGAACAAGAGATTCTTGCCAGATGTTCGCAATGACAAGGGCACCCTCTGGTATGAAGAATCCATCGTGGACGTCATCTTTGGTGACGCGGTGTGGTACACCTACACGAGAGCATCAGTGTTGTACTGTGGCCTCTCACGACAAAAGGAATCTCACCCAATGGGACAACACTGTTCCAGCGCAAGACCTCTTTGGCCAGCGCGTCGACATAGGGTAGATTTTCCCGGTCAGCAAACGTCGGGAGGCGTTCGTTGCCAATGACTCGGTCTATCTCCGCCTGAGCTTTCTTGGCAACTTCGGGATGCAACGACAGCGCCAGGAACAACGAGTATATCGCAGAGACCGTCTGCCCGTAAGTAGCAGAGTGAGAAAGGAGACTTGAACGACTATTGAAGACTTACAGTATCAGCAGCGCCTAAAACAATGTCAGTTAGGCTTACACCTGGAATGGAGGTGGCGTACCGCTGTAGAGAGAGGCGGATGCCCACTTGAGATCGAACTCCTCATCTTCAGTCAAGATCTTGCTTTCAAGCATCGAAGACGTGAAAGATAAAGCGGCGGATCCAGCAGCCTAATGTCATTCAGCGGAACGAATGTGTGGGGCGTATTCGGGACCCACGACTTGTTGCTTCACAAAGTTATGTGGTTGGTCGACCATCTCTGATAAGGTGGCGGCCCATTCACTCGCAGTTCGCTTGAAGCTCGCGCCGGGAAACCAGTCGGGAACATGCTTCACTAACGGGCGGATGTGTTGAGATAAAGCATAGACTGAGAGACAGACATACGGGCTGGAACCAAATCGACCAAATAAGCACCGGGTGCTGTCGCAGCGGAGAACTGTTCGGTGGCCTGATCCGCAAGCTTGATAAACGGATCGTTGTTTTCTTTCACTTCGTATCCGTGCGAGATGCGTAGGACAATCGCTCCTGCAGTCCTGAGAAAGATCAATGCCTGAACCACAAGATGCGACCGCGCGACTGACTTTCGAACATGGGTGGAGAGGGCGGCAGGCTTCGCGAGTACTCGCTTCAAAAAGCGGCGCGTCTCGAGCTCTTCAGCTGCGTTATATTGCTTCATCGTTGCGGATGTCCCAATCAGACTGTGAAATATCTTGCGGAAACGACGGAACCGGTCGCCGTACGGCAATAGAACCAGCGTGTTTTTCCAGCCTACCAGTTCGCCTCCCATCTGGAAGACCGGTCGGTCGGAGTAGGTGCCACTCTTCTTGTCCAGCATGTCCACAGCGGCCTGGGCTGAGTTCAGAATTATGATCGTCTGTCCTAGCACGGTGACGGAAGAGATATCGCCTAGACGCGCAGAGGAGCTCAGCAAGCAAGCAGGCAAAAGTCAGCCTACTGTAAGTACTAACCGTAAGTTTCGCCCCATCTCGAGTAGGTCAGCCAGTCCTTATCTGAGGGCATGTCAAGGATATTTCCTACGAGGGGGAGACCAGGTGGACCGGGAGGTAGAGAAAATGACTGTTTTGGCGAGAGAACGCGTCGCAGGAGGATGAACGCCACGACGGCCAAGAACAAGTCGAGAGCGCTCAGGTATGTTAACGCCATGACAGAGGATGGAAAACAAACGCGTGGGGGTTTCGAAGATGATGTCGGCAGAAGAGGCTCTCCAATTTGTATGCAGTGAAAATTTGAATACGGATACGGAATTGATGCCATTCTCCGAGTGCTTTGATGGCTCCGAGCCCAAAGAGCCTTCCTGTACGTGAGCTTGCAGAAGCCCGCGGTTATCGCTAATCGTATAGGCTTCTGGCCTCCGGAGTCTGCATGGTAACGGCACTACTAATCTTAGCGTACAAGGACAAGCCGATCCTTTGAAGTTCCCTCGAGGAAAGGCCAGAGACGTCAGAGACCCAGTGCAGCCGAATACCAAGGCCAGTGCCTGACTAGTCCTTTCGAAGCGATTAAACGTGGCCTGTATATGTTCGACGTCTGCGAGTCGGAATAGGAAGTAACCGTGCTCGTGTACAGGTCACCAGAATGTCAGGATCCGCGAAGCGCATCAATCTACTTACGGCTCAGGGATCCAGCCTTCTGGCTCGCTCTCTGCGTAGGGTCTGCCTAGTCTTCAGATCTTTGCGAGAATGCGAGACAGTGGCAGATGGTCCTGGTCAGTTGATGAAATCAAGGATTTCAGGACGATCGAAATTCTACACTGTTTGGCGAGGGCGTTCACACAATACAAGCTCAGTGTGGCGCAACGATTGTACGTACATACGTTTTGATTGGAGCAAAAGACAAGACCAAGATTTAGTATAGTACAGTCCTACATACTCTACAAAATTTCAAAAAAAAAATCACTGATGAAGACTAACGGATTCTACATCCTGAGACTCCTTGCTGGGGTAGCTTTGCTCCAATTTTTCCGTCTCAGTCGACTAAGAAGTGGGGGTTAGCTGAAGTGTGATGACAGGTCGAATGCATACGTCGATCCCTTCCCCAATATCATCGCGCACGAGTTCCTTCGTGGTGTCAATCTTGATAGAAATATTAGTCTGACGAGGCTACAAACAGGCCGGAGCCTCAATTAAGCACTATTCAGAGAGTAATGACGACTGACAGCAAGAGAGAAATGGGGGCGGCCTGTCTTGAGCCTGTTCAACGAGAGGGTCACGTCGCCAGTCTCATCATCAGGAATACCGCGGATGCCTTTACGAGCATTGAGGGTCGCGAGGACAGAGTTGGAATACACTTGGGAGAAGAGTCGTCAGGCGTTCTCGTGGAAGAGTTTATCAAAGTCCGTACGTCTTCCAAGGCTGAAGTAGAAGGCGACGTAGATGAGCGTCGTGCTCCAGGCCAGAATCTGAGCCTGTGTGACTTGACGAATAAGTCGAGAAGATTCAAGGACTCACGGAAATGAGAGAGGCAATCGCACAGATGCTCGTCATCAAGCCAGTACTGACACTGAATAGAATCTAGCCACGACTCGTTAGTGAGAATCGGAAGCTTCCACGCCGAGCATTGACTGTACCAGCTTGCCAATCATGGTGTCAGACCTGCCACGCCAGTCATTAATAAGGAAGGTCCTCGGACAACGCGTGCACACCTCTTGAAGCCAGTCCTTGACCGACGAAGGTAGAAAGAGAGGCAGGCGGCGATGAACACATCAGTGGCGGCCCCCAGCACGTTGACGGACATTGACAATCCCTGGTACGTTAATTTCCTCGGTGGACCATATCGCGACGAGGCGCTGAATAAACGCTTACGCGCAAGCGGCCGAGATCGCCCCATGTGTTGGGTCTCAAGCGGAGGCTACATCGTGTCCCCATGAACAGATAGTCGAAGAAAATGTAGAAGAAACTGACGATTCAATGGTGAAGGCTAATGCAACGTGGCGGATCATAAAGGCGACGAAGATTATATCGACTGAGTGGCACATACCGGCAGAACAAGCTAGACATCACTTCAGGAATGCTGGATGAACTATTTGGGTACAATATACGCACTGAATGTAGCCAACGCCAGAGCACCCTAGTACGGACGGTCGTGAACATGACTCCAATTCGATACGAAGGTTGCTTACGGAGATCACTGTGAGTGTAATGTTCTCGCCGCTCACTGAGAGACAGGTAAGCATGTTGGGATCTGTATATGTGGTAGCGACGTACTGCGCCAGACTCTCATAGTCAAGAAGCTTTCAAACGGTCGCTCTCAACTTTGAGTGTGTGAAGGTTTCACAGGCGTCCTTACCATTGAACCAAAAGCCCTATGAATCCCTACAATGCAAAGTTCTCAATGATGAACGGCATAGCAGCTCAGAAGGACTCACGTTGAACAATACCTCCAGCTAACGACAGGATTAAGCAACAATCCAGGCAGGATTGGAAAACCTTACAAGTATGCTCCTGATGGCAAGGGAAGATCAGCGATGAAGACCAGAAAAAGTGCGAGGAAACTTGCCACACGAGATGATTCTGTGCTTCAGAGTTGTAGAAGTTCGACACCACATACCAGTAGACTGTGTGTGGTCGATTAGCACAAGCTAGTCATACGGCCAAGGCTAGTGAACAACTTACCGGTATGCGATATCAGGGCCTGGTGAACAGTATCGAAAAACCACACTGTACCGACCTGTGGGAGGTTCACTGGGAGACGGACATGTCCTAGCATGGGAACTGACCAGAAACTTGATGTACCAGACGTCCTAAATCGCGGCATTAGTCAATGCTCAATGAACGTCAGACGAAAAGACCATCTACCTCTTGGTAAGTGTTGTAGTAGTACCAAGTCTGAACGCAAGACACTGACAGGAACGTGAGCGCAGCCTGGAGGTACCACTCTTTCATACCTCCGTATAAACTACAAGAACCAAGTATCCGTCATCTCTCCTGGGAAGAAAAGGGCGAGCAGCGTACCATGAGGCTATGATGACCCCGATGAAAGCAGCGCCCATCCTGCAAGCACCATGTCAGGCAAAGAGACCAGAAGGCAGCTGCCACAACGACGGACGTATTGTTCGCGACTACGCGCACTGTATCACCTGCGTATTCGAACATGTAGAATATCCGAGCAACAAAGACAATGTATAAGCTGGAATGGAAGGGAAATGGGATGCTGCAGCTCCAGACTGGCAAGCCTGGCTATAAAACACACGATGAGGCGCTCGATAGTCTATGCTTTCCTCGTAATAGAAGCCAAAGAATGTCACATAACGCTCTGCGTCTGGATAAGCTTGCCTCATAGAAAACCTTGGAACCAAGAGCGACCTGGGCGAGCATGCACATTTTTGGCCGATGCTACGGCATTCTGGACTGGGCTTTCGGCGAGGGCTCGTTCTATAGGTGAAGGCGTGGTGGGTCATGGGCCCATACCCAATCCATGCAGAACTTCCGTTCCAGACGCCTTGACAGAAGCGCTGAGAGGGAACGACGGCAATATCTGGCGAACTGAAATGAGGGAGTCGCAACGCTGAAGCATGAGCATGATCGGGAGGATCACATTCGGTGCCATCTTTGAGGATCCAAATCTGAGGAGGGAAGCCTTGCGTATGCTGGGTTAATGCGATAGCTGGTGTGTATGCTAGTAAACACAGACTGTACCTTTCGCTCCTTAGTTGACCGTCCGAGGATTTGGCCCACACGTTGTAAACACATCGCCACTCTAACGCGGCGACCAGCGGCGCGAAAGGAATCAGGAGTAGTTTAAAGAGGCGTTGGTCGGGAACTCACACCTAAAGATTAGGCTCATTTACATCTCAAGAACAACCCCAGAAAATCTGTGATTCTAGGACGAATCATGGACATATTACAGCACTTGGTAGCCGATCATGAAATCATCCGCACTGTGTAGCGAATCAGCAGGCCTGGATAATTCTGCGAGGTATCCTGAAGTAGCCACAGTCGTCTCCTGCTCAAGCTACCGGTTAATGTCGGAAAAGTCAAATAAATGACCATACATACGTTCGTTGAACAAGGTCACAAAGGATTGAAGCGTGCTCGTCGGCCTGTAACTTTCCATAATCCATTGGAACGGTGACCGCGAGGTCCTTGAAAACGTCGTTTAAAATCATGTTGTTACACAGTGTAGCGAAAGAGCCTAAAGGGCTGAAATGCCGATACAGATTCCGCGGAGTGCCGTCCTTCGTGACAAGAGCAAGTTGACGGAACTCTAAAGTTCATGGAAAGAACATGAAGGTAGGTATGTAAGCAGCACTTTGAGCACCAGCCTGAGCTAAGGGTATCCGGGCCGTCGGACCGCTGACCCGCAACCAAGAGTGCAACTTCCAGCCTACGTAAGTTACTTACTACTTACCTCCAACTTGCAACAGTTTCAACAGGGCTCTCGACTCCTCTTCATTTGATATTATTATGACTGAAATTATTCTTCAACGGCTTCAATAGGGCTCTCGAGTTCTCTTCCGGCAACTTACGAAACCTCCCACTCCAGGCTGAACCACGAATGTGAACGCTGCCTTCTGAGTATTCCTGACGGTGTACTTCCTCGTCGCCCAGCCGCACCGGTCCATATTTCTGCCATACTCGGCGTTGAGCGGTGCTCTAGGGATTCCCAGACTCAAGAGTATTCGGCGTTGTCGCAGCGCTATCTTAAAGTTATTGTCTCTATCAGCTGGTTCATGCGATCACTGTTGTGCGTCCAAGCATCGAGAAATTACAGCATTTTGTACTCCGAGTCACTCCAGTCTCCAAGCTCTTTCTGTTAATGATCTCTCTGAGGACCCATCCGTATCTTCACGAGTCACACATTGGTTAGGTCTGTTTTTGCACTACCAGTGGGAGTCCGATGGTGCTCTACCATTCTTGAGATTATCACGGGCTACGCCCATCACTGTGACCTTGTCCGCATTGACAGTTTAGCTGGATGTGTGCAAACACGAGAGTCTCACCTTAAGAAAGATTCAGTCAAATTCTCACTACTTCACACTTCCTCAGAAAGGCAGTATGAGCCTCATTCGAACACTTTACATCTACAGTAATAGATTGTGGCGCAATAACACTCATTCTCTTTGTTCTTTTTCCGATTTCGTATGTACCTCTGTCCCAAAATGGTGAGGTTCACAGGATTCCAGTGCGAGCTTCGAGACTCGAAGGTTTGTGGCTGTAACCGCATGACGACAGCTGTTTGGTGCTGCTTACACCTTGACCATACTCGACCACTCACGTCGGCCGCAGCGTCGCACAGACATTCGCTGACCACTCTATTCGCGCGCCATGGCGGCACGGAAACTACAAAGTACGTTACCCGCCGCTCCGCCCATTATACTCCACGTGTAACGCCTACATCCAGCCGAGATTGACCGGACCCTTAAAAAGGTCGCGGAAGGTGTCGAGCTTTTCGAGAACATTTACGACAAAATGCAAGCTGCGACAAACCAAACGCAGAAGGAGAAGCTCGAAATGGATCTCAAGACGCAGATCAAGAAACTACAGCGGCTACGAGACCAAATCAAGACGTGGGTTGCGAGCAATGACATTAAAGACAAGTCGCAACTGGTGGACAATCGGAAACTGATTGAGACGGTGAGTAATCCTGCGGAAGGGCTCCGCGCAGCGCTGATCCCGGCCCTAGCAAATGGAAAAGTTCAAAGCATGCGAAAAGGAAATGAAGACCAAGGCGTTCTCTACAATAGGTCTCATACAGGCTGCGAAACTCGACCCGAAAGAGCAGGAGAAGGAGGAGGAGGCGATATGGCTTCAAGGAAAAGTGGAGCTGCTGCAGATTCAGATTGAGCAGACGGAAGCAGAGATTGAGTCGCTGCAAGGTACAGGCAAGAAGGGCAGGAAAGCGAGTGCTGCAGCTGGGCGCCTGGAAGACCTCGAACACCTGAATGACCGGCGAAAATGGCATGTCTCGAGACTGGAAATCGTCCTGCGGTTACTGCAAAATGGATCGCTATCAACTGAGAAGTCCATATCCCTTCACGAAGACGTGTCATATTTCGTCGACAGCAATACGGTGCGCCTCCTGATAATCAGTTGTCCGCCGTACTGATCCAACACACTTCAGGAGGAAGACTTTGACGAAGACGAAGGCATCTATGACGACCTGCACCTGGATGAGGAGGAGGAGAAATTCGGGCTTCCTGTAGGGGAAGACAACGACAGTGACGATTCGGACGAAGCGAGCGAAGGTGCGTCACTGACATGCTTGTCCCCTGCCGCGTCGCTCACACTTGCTCATAGTCGTAGAACTGCCCCCTCGAACGCCGAAGAAACATGAAGAGGAACCTTCAAGTAGTAAAGTGCATGAAAGCCCCATATTAAAGAAGGCCAACGCAACGCTACAACTGCGGAGTAAGCTACATCTAGCCTTGTTCCAGGACTTGTACTGAAGATGTGACAGAGCACTCGATAGACTGTAGGCTAAGACTCGCACTCCTCAGGCTGATTCTTATTTTTAACGACAGCGAAACCGCCTCCAAATCCCAATTTTGCACAGCAGCCAATGTCGAGTATATTGAAGGCGGGTTTGCCAGCACCAAGACCTCCAGCACCATTACCTCCAATACGGTATGCCGCTGCAGCTGCAGCTGCAGTAGGGCCACCGCCACAATCTTCACAGGCGGCGACGAATTCCGCGCCAGCACCGACAACTCCAGCAGCAACAGCTACATCGACACCGCCCGTGATATCACCATCTACGAATGGGGCATCAACCTCGCAACAGGAAGCAACGCCATCGTCCCCGAGCGTGTCAATGCTCTCGGTCACGAGTCCTATGCTGTCCTCGGCCGCATCTTATCAACCTGATGGTTCATTCTATTCCGGACTGGAGTCTCCTGCAGTTTCAGAAGCTGTACCAAGCTCAGTCGATGGTCCGGCGTCATCACAGTCCCCACAACGGATGTTGGCCACGCGCAGAGGTGCCTTCCTTGATATCTTGTCTGTGTCTGGTCTGAAGTTCCACGGTTAGATTCGCCTAAAGTCTCAGCACCGTCACCCAATGCATCAGTGCGTTCTTCTAATCTACCTCATCGTCGCTTATTCTCAATTTCTTTGTGCAGCATGCATTGGCAAACGCGGATCACGCGCCTATAGCAAATGGCCACCAAGCAAAACCATCGCCATTACCTCAACAGGTGCAACAAAGAGCGCATTCACCGTTACCACCGTCAACACAAGCGCCGCACTTCCCGCCAGGTGTAAAACCTCAGTCAGAAGCACCGTCACAACAAGTTGGCGCTCAGCGTTCATCTGCGGCTCCCAACCAGTTCCCCGGACTCTCGGACTTGGTGGTGTCCTTTGAGAGCGTGAAACAGAAGGGTGCGTCCACCACGTTTTTTTCGGCCTCATGAGATTGACTTTGCCAAGCTCTCCACATGTCAAACCACGATCAGGTGCACAAGATGCTCGAAGGCGGTTTCAACACGAGACCAGAACCTCAAGACACAGAGAAGTGAGTGGCGTTTGTCTTTCATGTGGCGCGTGTTCTCATCATGTCGCTCTCTAGGCCCAAGTACTATGTGCCAAGGCATCCGTACAACACAGCGAGCTATTATCCACAGTCACCTCTGCCATTATTGAGCACGCAGGCAATATTCCAGCAGCTAGATGTGGAGACCTTATTTTATGTCTTCTACTTCCTGCCGGGAACATATCAGCAGTGCGGTCACCCTTTGATTGAAATCAAATTCGTTCATTCTCATGACTTCGGCAGGTATCTTGCTGCGAAGGAGCTCAAGCGCCAATCATGGCGCTTCCATGTCAAGTACCTAACATGGTTCCAGCGGCATTCAGAACCCCAGGCAATAACAGAGGAGTACGAGCAGGGCGTCTATGTATACTTCGACTGGGAAGGCTCCTGGTGCCAGAGGAAGAAGAGCGACTTCCGATTCGAGTACCGGTATTTATCGGAGGACTAGGCATACTTATATCGCACCATTGACATTTTGAACACCATTGTTCCACTACTTTAAGTAGCTGATCTGTACCTTATACGCGCCGAATTGAAACCCGCGATTAGCTTAAATATGAATTTGAATCTAATGTAGGTGGTAGATTTACTCCAGTGTAACGACAGCTCCCAAGGCCTGGAATGCCTTCTGGAGTTTTTCGGCGTCTTCCTTGGGAATGCCCTCCTTCAGGTTCTTCGGTACTGCCTCCACGAACTTCTTGGCCTGCGCGAGATTTTAGCACTATTCGATTATTGCGCGTAAGAGAACGTACATCAATCAAAGTAAGGCCAGCAATGAGAGCCTTGACTTCTCGGATAATCTTGGGCTTCGCGCCGGCGTCGAAGGACTCAAGCTTGACGTTGAAGATGGTCTTTTCTTTGGCCTTCTCCTCTGCTGGCTCGTCGGAGGCCGCGGCGGGGGCGGCAGCAGCCGGCGCTGCAGCAGGCATGGCAATCTCCTGAATGTTCAGTCGCGACTGGGAGTGCAAAGGTGAGATGTCGGAGGAGAGCGAGTACACCGTAGCGCACCTTGAGCATTGTGACGAGGTCGGACGCTTGTAAGAGGGTGAGGCCGGAGATGTCGTCAACGAGGCGGTTTATTGTCTGGTCCTTAGACGTTGCTGGCGGTGGGGGCGTTGAGGAGGTTGAACTGGCGGCGGCGGCGGCCTCCGTGGCCATGCATCTTCGCGTGCAAGTCAACGCCGTGGTCCTGCAGAATGTTGGTTTCGACATGAGAGAATACGCATGATGTGCGCACCGGAGTGAGGGGCGAGAGAGGGCGCGGACGACGCGGGAGCAAGACTAGAGGCACGTTGAACGTTATGTTTGGAAAGCGGTAATGCGGCGAGACACTCACTGCCATGTCGGAGACTGAGAAGGCAATCGGAGGACGCGACTGAAAATTCGAGGGTGTGTTTGGTCCTGTGTCCAAAGCCTTCCGGGCCGCCCAATCTCAAATCGACGCCAAGTACATTGTTAATGTGTAAGTCTCACGGTTCTGATAATAGCCATAGCTAATGTACAGTGGGTACTACAGTACATGATGAGACCAGCTCAAAAGACTAGACCTAGACCCCCCAAGGTGACGTTCAAGCGAAGCGCTCGCTCCATTCCTGCGGGCGGCCACTCCCGCTTCATCGAGAGATTGACACTGACCCAGGACAAATCCGCTGGTCAATCTCTTGACTGCAAAGTGAGTCAGTGACTCAGCGTGAGTATGAGCAGCCGCAGAACGCCATATTCGCCGCAGAGCGGCCTGACTCGGGGACAAATGAGTAATGAGCAAGCATTGGCCGGTTTTGAACTGGGAACTCTTGCACGACTATGCTTCGACTCCTCGTGGCAGTCTCCAAACAGCCTCCCTTCTGACCTTGATGATGAATCTCTGAAGATCTCTGGAGGTCTTCTAAACACTGAAGCCACACATCGTGACGTGTAGCGTGTTGGGTCATTGCCTTCATGCATATAGATGGTCATGTGTAGTGAAGACCGACCGCACACTGATGAGAGCACTTCATATATTGGTTCTCTTGCTTTTAAAAGTACACGACATAGTCCTGTGGGGCCTGAGTTCACGTCCCGACAGGCGGTCAACAGAAACTACATACCCATAATCGAACTATTGCCCAGGCAGGTCATTTCTTGCCTGGAACTGCACGAACGCGAGGGTCCCCGCGCTCGTTCCGTTTCCGAAGCTTTTCTTGCCTTTTGCTCGAAGCTGGTTCCTTCTCCTCGGTTGCCTCAGGCGTAGGCAGGGAAGGTGATCTTCCCAGTAGTAAAGGCGAGATAGCTGAAGTCCAAAGCTTGAAGACGGCGTAGATTGGGATCTGGGAGAGCATATTCTCGATGTCAGTGCTTGACCGAGGTGAGTCGACACGTACTATCATGTACAACCACCAGAACCAGTCGCCAAGCAATCCGCTACCAATTTGACATGCCCCTGCAAGTACCTGCGGTCAATAAGGAGCCATGACACAGAAGTATGGACTCGCAAGTGATGTAGATGACGTCGAAGCACCATTCCGTTACACCTGGTTGACTGAGGTCCTCGCCGTACGAAATCAACGTGCCCGTCGTAGGATCGCGCCTTGTCGTGCCGATTTTGATGAGGTATGAGGACAAGAAGAGCGCAGGGAGTGTAGCCGCGACGTATACCACCAGAGACAGTTTCATTGTCGAGAAGGAGCTGAATCTGAAGACCAAGCGGAGAACCAAGGATATAAGCGTTGGGAGGAATAACCCCATGCGCAATAAGCGCACAGTGGCTTCATTCTGTTGTGCTATACATCAAGAAGATGAGCTGAGAAGATGGAGGGATAGGACGGAGAAAAGCACCGATTCGTTTAGCAGACGCATTCGCCATCGTGGCTGGTGACGAACGAAATGAAAACAGACTCGGGTCAAGAGACCCTGCCAAAAAGGGATGACGGTGATCGGCATGATGTACTGCATATTCTTGAACCTTCACTCTCACCGCCATAGTCTTAGCGTATCAGGTATAACTCCTTCCGCCAATCTATGTGAACGATAGTGTTTCTGATAGACAGTCTGCTCTACAGACATACAGTACTCCACGCGTGGAACCTAGCTTAAGCAGGCTCTTGATTGGAACGCGCTTGCCTCCACACTCCATCATCATTGACATCAATGAGCACCTCAGTCAGAGGGCTCAAGCTGGCCCTCAACGCGAATGGGACATACAAGCGCAAGGTACTTAGGGCACATCCACAAGCTGCAATTTAGACAGCGAAGAGCTCAAGCATGTCCTGAACAGATACCAGAATTCTTGGTTGATCATCTCGTCGTCGGTGGAGGTAACACGTTCCTTGAGACAAGCATCTCGAAACCTCAACACATTTCATAGGCGTTGTGGGTCTGGCCATAGCGCGTCACCTTTGTCGAAAGTTTCCATCTAAGACAACTTATCTCGCGGAACGTCATTCGCGTCCTGGTCAAGAAACGAGGTGGACTGATCACTATCATGTCTATGTACTTCTACTTACAAGCTGCTCCCAGCTCACGCAACTCGGAGGTGATACACTCAGGTAAGAATCAACGTTCGCAAGATGTTCTTGACCTCAACAGCTTTGATAGGACTATACTATCCTGTTGACTCCCTCAAGACGCGTTTCTGTCTTCGCGGCAGACAGATGCTCTACCGATACTGCCAATCCTTCGGAGTGGACTATCGCAAGACAGGAAAGCTCGTCGTCGCTCACGAGGACCAACAAATGTATATCGAGAATCTGCATTCCAAGTCATTGAAGTCAAGGCCACCACCGTACTTTGACGAGACCGAGCCGTTGCTTCCTACGATACTCATTTCTGGGGATGAGGCCCGGCGTATGGAGCCGAATATCTCACCAGCAATTACTGGAGCCCTGTGGTGCCCAGAGACTGGGATTGTCGATTCGCATTCGCTGATGGAGTCCTTCGAAAAGGACATTGTCAACGATGGCGGCGAGCTCGTGTACTCGACAGAAGTTGTCCGCATCGACCCGGCTGACAAGTGCGGTTGGGACGTCCAGATACTCACCAGTGGTGCATCGGAACCCGATGCCATTCATGTCGACACCCTCATAAACTCTGCGGGGCTGTCAGCGCCATATATATTGAACACCGTCCTCCCGGAGGAGCGACAGTTCCCCATGTACTTCGCACGAGGTTCATACGCGTCTTACAATGGCCCCGGAATCAAGGGGATATCCCATCTCATATACCCATGCCCGGAGACAACGGGTGCGTTCGAGGGGTTGGGGACACATCTCACATTGGATCTGCAGGGCAAAGTGAAGTTTGGGCCAGATGTCCAATGGGTGTCACCTGGCGAGAACGAGTCGCATGCGAGGTTTTGGGAGAAGCACCTCATCCCGGACGACTCGAGACTGCGGGAGATGCACCAAGCGGTCACACGCTATTTGCCAGATGTCTCGCTGGAGGGGATGACGGCAGACTACGTTGGTTTGCGGCCCAAGATAGCACCACCAGGGAGTCCGTTCCAAGATTTTGTGATCAGACGGGATGGGTCTATGATCAATTTGCTGGCGATTGAGAGTCCTGGATTGACGAGTTGCATGGCCATTGCAGAGTACATTGTAGAGGATATGCTGGCAGAAAAATAGAATGTATTGCGGGTCTATCCACGAGCGGCTACTTTGGGTACCCAGGCGTTCAGCTTGGGTGCGGCAGTGTTGTAGGACTTGTAGCAGCCCCTGGTGCCGGTCAAGGTCTCTGACCATTCCTAAATTGGATGAGAAGGACTGTTCATCCTGGTGTGAATAGACGTACTGCTTTCCATGGAGGCGTCATGTTCTGCATGACGGTGTCTTGAGTCGGGGGCTCGGCGCGGATGTGCTGCATCCAAGAGTGCCATTCGGGAGGGACTTGAGAAGCGTGAAACTCGTGCTGACGATGGACGTGAGCGAGGAAGAAGACAGTGCTGAATCCATCAGCGTACTTGAGCTAGGTCCACCCATCTGTGACGGCCTGATAACATGGTCCGTTAGCTTTGCGGACATATGGAAAGCGCCGTTAGACGTACCAGGGATCTCTTCTTCAGCATTTCGGTTCTCGTAATATCTGTTTCCAAATCTGCGGGAGGGCTTCAGCCTATGGGCGGCACCGGACTGTTGGTGACAACGCACTGGTCCTTGCCAATAAATGTGCCAGATTTGGCGTCTCCAATGTACTGCAGCTGTCTCCACCACTCCTTGAGGCCGACCCGCCGTGCACTGCGCAGGGTGCGGAGAAACGAAACCATGGTCGAAGTTTGATGTCAAGAGGAATGGGCTCCCGCCGGCGGCCGATGAAGATACGGCAAACCCCGCAAGTACTGCTTGTGAACTTTCACCAGACTACCTCTGTATCATGGTTCCCTAATCCTGAGTATGGCAGCAAATACCGTGGACACCGCGCCAATTCCTCCAGGGACGCCATGCATAGTGTTCAACAGGAACCCTCCTCGTACGCTCTGCGTCGACGTCGAAATCCAGCATATATATTGACTGGTCTGCAGGGCCAGCCATTGTGGTCCAACAAGGGAGCGACAAGGATCGCGTCCTGGTGCATTACGAGAAACAAGATAAACGCCTTGACGAATGGGTAGAAATCCGCTTTCTCCAGCTCGGGGAAACGTCGAAGAACGGGCTCGACGCGCACAGAGGCTCAATGCTTCACGATCCAGAATTGGACCTCTCCGACGAGGATTCTTCCAACGGAGATCCTGCCCCGAGTGTACCACCGCCGGAGACTCAAGGCGCGGATAGAGTCGACAAAGTCATGTTCGGGCAGTGGCTAATCAAAACCTGGCGCGTCTTTCTGATCAACATCTTCGCGTCCATGTAGCTCACTATAGGACAGGTACGCGTCGCCATATCCAATTGAGGCTGTCTCGTCCAAGAAATCCCTCGAGCTTGATATAGCTCCAGATGATCCAGCCCTGCCGAACGAGGTGCATCGATTCGAAGCGGCCAATGTGTTATGGGTGTGCTATAGATGCTTCAAATACATGTCAAGGAAAACTCACGTTGCGCACAAAGTATGCATGCTTCACTTCCAGCTTTCCTCATTGACATGGTCTCTCCAGCAAGTATGCTCCTTGGACAATCCTCCTGGCATAGAACTGTATCGCCACGGCGCCGTATCTATCTATGAAGTTGACGGTGCGATCCAGAAGGCATATAATACCCCATCGTCCAGTGAACTCCTCTGACAAAATCGTCTTTAGGTTTACTGTCAGAATTTATCGCTATTTTGTAAACTCTTTATCGACACTAAAACGCTGTATTTCGATTGTGAAGGATGTAGGTATCCATGCAAACCTTCCTGCCAGACGCTCACGGCTCTCGCTATAGTTCTGTTCTATGTCTTGACAAAGACTATGCCCTCAGGCGAGAAGGAGATTGTGGGGTATTTCTCTAAGGTCTGTAATACTCTTCCGGCTGGAGCTCTGTTGGTTGATGCTCTTGTAGGAAAAAGTCTCCTTCGATGAAAACAACCTCGCTTGCATCCTCACACTACCGCCTCACCAGAAGAACGGCTACGGGATGTTGATGATAGAATTCAGTAAGCGCGCGCCCATGAACCCACTCGAACAGGCGATGACTGCTTCCAGGTTACGAGTTATCTCGACGTTCAGGCATCATCGGTGGGCCGGAGCGTCCACTGTCTGACCTTGGACTACTCAGCTACATGTCGTACTGGGTGGGGACCTTGATACGCTTCTTCAAGAGCCAAATGGCCATTTTGCCTTTGGAAACTGAACGGATAACTCACAAGAGCGTCGGGCAGCCCCGTGACATTTCCTCATTCACCAACTCGCATCGCTCGAAGCCTGACGATGGCGCTGAGAGCACTGTTGTCAGCACAGATAGCAGCAACGATAGTACGTCGCATATTCTTCTCGAGGCACGATACTCACTCATGACTTATGTGTAGTTGAGGAGCCGCCTGCGGATAAGCAGCCCAGGACGAACTTCTTCACTCGGATAATGCCCGATGGCAGTGTCAGATATGATGCAGAGTATAGAGCGACGCTTAGGCAGATAGCAGAGGCGACGTCTCTAACACAGCGCGACGCGTCATTTGCGCTGAAGGAGATCGGTTTTCTGAAGGAACACATTTTGACGAACGAAACGAAACAGTCCATCATCTCGGTGACCTACAAAATGGTTATACAAGTCGCAGAAGCCCGTAAGATTCGGGAACCACGCTTCAATCCTCTGTACAGTGTGTTATAACACGACGCATAGTACCGTACTTACGGAGAGAAATACAATCTTTACAAGAGGAGAGTTCAAGATACATGAGGGTTGACTATTTGGACAGGCAAGGGCGAGGGTATATATGAGATGGAAGCATGGTCCGACGATTCTAGCGATCAGCGATGACAGGTACTTTTCGGTTACTACCGTGATCTTTAGGACCTGCTCGACGTTTGCACAGGAGAAGGGCTCACCATGAAGTACATGAGTTTGAGTTGGTTCGGATGAGCCTTCTTGTACAGAGACTTGTGATCGGCTGTCGCTTTCGAGCCTCCGGAGACCACAGATGGAGCAGACTGTTCCGCCGGGTTATAGTGAGTCTTCGCTCGACTGCACACAATGTGCGCATCTAGATCCCTTCGTCAGCTACCGAGGAAATGGACAAGGAACCCTACATACAGTATACGGGCGCAGGAATCGATACAGCACGAGTAGCCCGGGCATATGTATGGCATAGAACGTAGGCCAGATTCTGCACCTGGTCCGCGCTGAAAGACGTGAGTGATGTGGTCCATTATCAGGCATGGAACCATTCATACCCAAAGTTGTTCTCGTTATGGACAACCTATAGAAGTCGAGTCAACCACATCATCAATACCTAGCACGGAAGTCACTTACGGTGTAATGGGAGCTCCTGCTAGTGCCGAGCAGTCCTGCGTGACTCTGGAGATAGAAGTCGAATTCCAGCGGGTTCGTTATGTCGCGGTCGACGACAGTCCCAGACATGACATTGCCGCTTTTGTCTGTGTCATTGGGCGTGTCCGGGAAAAATCTATTTAGGCGACACATTGATATAGCGAATATGACAACGGTTATTGCAGAGGATCGTACCGTAAGTGATGTCTTTTGCCGACGATGATGAAGGTGATGGAAGGGTTGACCCCCACCTCTTTACAAGCCTCTGTGAACCGCGAATCAAGTGAGTGTGTTATTGGACACAATGCCGAAAGTGGTGGGCACCTTTGAGGAGTGGGAGCTCTGGATGGCGGGAAGGCTGTGTCAGCGATGGAAAAGCAGCTAGTGGGGCACAAACCTAACTCGAGAACCCGCTGGAATTCACCTTCCGAGACGCCATCTGTCGATGTTTGAACACGCTGATTCATGACTGGTAGAAGAGGACGTACCTCGGAAGAAGACCAAACGCTCCGGACGCACTTTGGTGGCTTTCTCAACAGATGTCCTGTAGCCCACCCAGGCTTTCAGTATCTCCTACTCGATCACGATTGAGACTTGTGTGTACTGCAGGCGAAATATATCTCTGACCACTGTCATCTCCTTCAGGTCAGCAATCATCTCTTGGCGCGATGTCTGCAAGTTCGTTCTTGCAATGTACTTGGACTGCGTATGATCCAGACTTCCAACCACTGCAGCGTACGAAGGCGCGTCGCTGCCTGGCGCTGGATGCATGACATCGGCACCTGTGGACAAGTGGTCATAGTCAGTGGAAGCAACACATGCTGAATGCTCGTGCAACGTACCCATGATGATCATGGGGTGAGCTGGGTCCATCATCAGAGAGGTTGTACGAGGCTCGGAAGCCGGGAAGGAATTGATGCCACCCAGTTTGACATTCACCCTATCAAGAAATTCAGCAGTTGACCGAAGAGATGGGACGTTGACGTAGCATACTTGAGCATGACATTTGCCCAGTATTGTGCCTTCCCGGTATTGACATGGCGCTCCTTCACGCACTGCGTGACGGCGCCCGTCTGATCAATAAGTAAGTTCAGACCCATATGACAAAAAGCTCAGCGACTCGTACCAATATATCACCCCAACTATACAGTAGCGCAAATCAGTTGTATTAGATACTATGGATTAAGAGAAACGCTCACTGTTTGATCGCACGATATATTTCAGTGTTCCCATGGTCGGGAAGAACGCAAAGCACCAGCTGAGGAAATTTCTTATATTTCTCATTGTACGCCTTACCGGTATCAGCAATCGCCTGTCCAAGCTACCTCAGATACCTGACATTGACGAGTGGATGGTACTCACCTTCACAACTGTCACGCTATTGCCCTGTGGAGATCCTGTTCCACATACAGGGACTTCGTTGGTGAAGGTGATTCCTATGAGATTGATTGATTTCAACCGATATACATGATTGACAGTCGCGAGTACATACCAACTGCCTTAGCATTTGCAACGAAGTCAGCTATGACCTTTGCCTGGGCTTGTTGACGATGAGTGAACCAGACAAGGATCCACGAAGTTATGATGACAGGCTTCACAAACTTCATGTTGGCCCTGGGTACATTTCAGTGACAAGTATACGAAGACAAGGAGCAACTAACAAATTCCATGACCCCGGATTACGCGATGGAAACTTCAGATCATGATTAGAACAGAGGGCTGTAGTACTAGCAGGTGAAGAAGACTTCACCATGTTCTTGATTTTGTTGTCGATACTGTACTGAATGTTGGGCGGCTCCAGTACACGAGCATTGATAGTTAGAGGTATCTGTGTTTGGTCGATTTTCATGCCGAAGGCCTGGACGTATTCCGACTGGCCGTAGGCAAGAAGCTAAGGCAAAATGAGCATCAATGACGCCACAATAGAACGGATGCACGTACTGAGACACCTTTTTTGATTTCCTCCAAGCGATCTCCAGGCCTCAGTGTGGCGAATTTGACTACAGCCGCCTGGGAGTCCGGTTGTAGCTCAGACCGCGAAAGCTGGCCGGGTGGTACCACACAGCGTTCAATAGGTATGATTGCGCCTCTCTTCGTCTGTATGGGTCATCAGACCACAAGGCGTTACAGTACTGGGAGTTGTAGTCCTTACCTGGATGCATAAGAGAGTCGGATACCGAAGCTGTTGGTTTGCTTGCGCGAAATATGTAGCAACTGAGATCGTGGTACCATTTGACGACTCAAAAGTGAGTCTCGTCGCGCCTTCTCGAGTCAACTTGAAGATTGAGAAAGTTTGCGTTCTCCCCGATGCCGTTGTAGCCTCAACAGTCAGGCCCGCAAGGAAGCGCTGGAGCCGTAACCTCTCTGCATCCGATATGGGCCTAGCACCGGTTGTATTGAGACGGGTGGTCGGCACTTCCGTTACGTTGGCACCGACAAAATCCATACAGAGATCAATCAGCGGGCCAGGACGGAACATGACCCCGGTGGAGATGTCGATGTTTATGATGAGGCGTCCTAATGTAGGACGTATAGACTGAAAGTAACCTCGGACAGCCTGAAGACCTTGGCCGATGTTGATACTCTTGGTGATGTCGTATATGGTCCTCATGCGCGAGGGATATTTCGAGTACGGAAGCATCTGCGTAGCGATGTTGAGAGCCTAACATCATAAAATGGTCATTCGTGGGTTATTCAGTCATGCAAGAGTCCGACGCACTGTAAGCGCTGTTGCAACGTTTTCGTCCCATGTCTGCTGTCGTGCAACGTAGCGTCGGAGTGTTCTGTTACAAAATGAAAATCTGCATAGAAAGGACGATAATGCAAACACACTCGGTATCTATCTTTCGAGCCTGGGTCAGCGTTATCTTGTGAACCTTGACGTCGGCAACAACATCGAACTTGAGGAGAAAGAAAGTAATGAGAAACGAAAGAGTCTAAGACGGGCTCTGACATACGGATCGTGAAGAGTTTGGAAAATCATACTCGTCGATCGTATACATATTTTTGCGCCCGTCATAGATGATCGGTGTGAGGAAGATGTCCGGGTGTGCGCGTCGTAGAAGATCGACGAGTTCTTTGTTGAATTTCGGCTTGTAGTCCTTTTCCATAGCTGCGACAGACCTGTTAAGACGGTACGGGTACAGCAAGGCACAGTCTCTTACCCACTACATGAGATTTGCAGACAACTTAGTCCCCGCAAGATGAAGAAACTCCCCGCCACGCACCGTCATAATGGTACAATGTCAACTCGGGCACATCCATGGGGATGGCGTTCACCTTGACCTTAATGGCCCGTCCTGCGGACCCGAACTCTTTGCGCGGCACTCCAATTGCTTGGACCGCCTCAGCTTCAAAGACCATGTGTCAGAGGAGACCGAAATATGGGATACATTGGCGATGATAAGTAGAAAAACTTACGCAACGGAGCAAGAGACGTAGATGCAGCACCGCCAGCTGCGCCTCCACGTCCCCCTCCGCGCCCGACAGGGCCTCCACGGCCGCGAGCAGGGGACCCAGCGCGTGAGGCAGGTCCACCACGACCTTGACCGCCACGACCCGCTGAGACCCCTCTGGTCGCATTACCGCGGCCTGTCGCACGAGGAGGCATTGAAGATAGCAAGTTTGTAAGTATAGAAGGATGAACGTAGGGATAGATTTGAGCGATCGAAGATGGCGGTTGAGGAAAGCTGTGGAACGAGTCGCGTCTTATATGACAGGTGCGTGCCGCAATGCCGAGTTACCACGCCGCTGTTGTCAGTGTAACGAGCGTTGATCACAGGTTGATCATCATCAGCAGCGTTCACCAAAGTCCACCCATAAGTACCTAGGGCGAGCCGTAACTTTTGGAGTTAAGCGCAGGCGAGTGCAGTACAGCATTTCAGGAATTCGAAAGTCTCTGCTCTTTGGCGTTGCGGCTAACCGCAACACATGGCCTCTATTCTCGTGGCTAACTTCGCTATCGGATTCATCATATGAGCAGGATTCAGCGGTGGTGATGGGATGGGAGAATGGCGTCCACATAGCCTGCCACAGTTGAATTGGGATGTCGAGTTCCCTTTGATTGCGAACTTCTCGACGTTCACTATCACAACATCTGTATTGAGAGCCGGTTCTGCGCAGCTGTGAATCTCGGGTCCTCGCATGTGGCGATAAACGTTCGGAGAATTGGTGACGACAAGCTCCAAGTCTGGAGTAAAGCATTACTCCCTTGTACAGTCTACTGGGATGGTGAGAGTTTGCATGGTGGCATAGTGCCCATCATCGCGAGGTAATCAAACAGTGTGATTTTGAACGAGACGCAGAGAACGTAGGCTACATGAATGCGTTCAGACGATCAGAACTCTTGTACGGCTCGGCTCGAGTCGAAGCGGGGTCCGGTGCCCCTCCCAGTATACTATGACCTGGAAGGATCCAAGGCTTGACTGATGCTAACACTATCGCCCCTCTTGAAATGCCCGAGGTAGGATAACATTCTTGAACCTAAATGAGCACAATCATTAGATCGTAAGGCCCTTGAGGCACATTCAACCATCCGAGTAAGGAATGGCCATGAGTCTGAACGTTCTCAGTATCTCATTGTGGGGACAGACCCGCATGGGAGGCCCCACCAGAGCATAGCTTTTCGAATGAAACATGCTCCGATGGGCGGCGGAAGGGCTTGTGACACTGCGGGGAAGTAAGTTAATCGTCCGGAAGTAAGTTGTCGTACGAAAGGGATACGATCAATGGGAAGAAACTGGATTCTGGTACGACACTGAGCAAGGGAATGACGGTCCTAGTACACATGTGAGAGCATACAATAATGATTCATCAACTGTAGCTGAGCTGATAGTACAAGAATCTGAACGTAGCCAGTGAGTGACTTGATGAAAGCAGACTAGCCAATGAACGCACATGAGAAAGAGCGGCCAACTAGCTCCCTGGTAGAATCACGACAGGTGTATCAGGTGGGAGTGGGATGTTCTCTGGTTTCACCTCTTCAACAGCAATAGCATCCTCGGAATGCTGGCGCTCATCCACGCTCGTCAGAGGGGTAGGCTCGGCATCGCCGCCTTCAACTTCTGTATCTGCCTCGGCGTCCTCTTCCTTATCGTTGTCAAACTCGGAGCTGAACCCTCCTGTCCTCACGCTGTTCGTGGTCCACAAGCTCCGCTCTCTAGCCAAACTCGGAGTCCCGACCTGGATACGCGCACTCCAACGGCTGACTTCGCTCTCCCAACTCCCGCGCCTTGAGCTCCGGGGGCGTAAAGCACGCACACTAGCATCTACATCCCGGTCATCATCACCAGGCGGGAACTGGCTTGCGGCAACACTCTCAGCGTAAGTGCTCCCGCCATACTGCGAAAACGAATCCGCCCCACCCCCTCCAATGGCGGACGGGGGCGAAGAGCCCCAGCCAGGTGTAACTGCACCTGGACGAAGACTAGGATGCGCATATGCGGATGATGCGAGCGTGAGCACGGACGCGTTGTCCATTGGCGGCGAAGAAGGGCGAGGATTGTTCCTTGGATGGTGCTGAGTGTGTAGCGGAGCCTGCACTGTCGACCCCGACCCATCCATGGTCTCCGGCGGAAGAGCAGAAAATGTGACCGAAGTCCCACCATTGAGAGCCGACGTCGTGCCCGCCGACGGAGTCCGTGCGTGGGTGAACCGATGAGAGGTCGGGGTGATAGGGGCTTGGGCAATGTGTGCCATACCGCCACCGTGGAGGTCAATGCTGAGGAGGGTAGTCGGTTTGGTGCTGGCAGCGATGCTACGGAATGTGCGCGGATGTGACAGGTAGGAAGAAGACGAGCGAGACGGAGAAGGAGAGGGCGGGGAGCTCGGCGGCAGGGGGCGGACAGAGGCATCTTCGTCCGCTTCAAACGGTGCGGGCGACCACATCGAGTCGCGGTCGTGCGCGAGCGAGCTCGAGTCGGAAATTGTCGACTCTTGGTCATGATGGTCGTGCGAAATGGAGTCGCCATTCAATGATATGGTCTGACGGTGTTGGCTCAAGCGGATGCTGGGATTGCCGTTCGTGTTTGCGTTCTCGTTTGATGGCGAGGTAGACATGGGCGCTGACACAACCCGGTTCGTCGGTCGTAGAGGAATGGGCGAGCTGGTCCGACCCTTACCTGGGCCTTTGGCCCTTACGGTGCCCGCCAGCTTGCGCTGGAACCAGTGCAGTAAAGGCTTGCTCGACCGGTAGTTGCCCACTTTCTTTGCTGCAGGGTTGTGAAGGGCATTGAGGTTGTGCTGCTTTTTGCTGGATATGGTAGTGTCTTTGGTGGCGTGTTCAGGAGGGCCTTTGGTGCTCGACGCAGGCGCAGGCATCGTGATAGGCATTGCGCCAGAAGAAAGAGCGTAAAAAATGGAGGCAGCAGTCGCTGACAAGCAGACGAAGATAAGAGCTAGTGGTGGTCGGAGTCAAAGTTGCATGTGTACGCACACCACCAAACTGCATGATCTCGATCACATCAATTCCGAGTTAAGATTCCGGACACCACCAGCTGGGTTTCATAGGGCAAGCAGAAGCAAAGCCGACGTATAGTCGATGTTACCGGCATAGTCAACATACTGTAAGTATGTTCTCATGTAGTCAGACAGACGCAACGGCTATGTACATGAATCACAAACACTAACTATGAACAGTGACATTCATGACGCCAAAAAGTAGCTCGAGGGGGCTCGAAGCCTTGCATACCCTCAGGCTGTGTGAGTGTCGATGTTTACCATGGGACGTCTCAGCGCAAGACGTATAGACTGAAACTATCCGCGGCCCTTGTGCCCATCCATATTATGCGCACAATAGTCAAAATCAGAGCTTATATTCGCTCAACATCGACGATGAAACTGACACCTCTTGCCATTAATTCGGGTAGAGTTACCACCAATAAGTAACCTGAAAGGAAAGTACATGGTTGTGAAATATAACGGTCCACTCAGATAATACTACGCAGTCGTACACACATACAATAACATGGAAGACAAGAAGAACGAAAAGAATAAAAAAAAGATCCAAAGCGAGATCATCGGAGAAGAGCGCTGGCGTCCGTCCATATGCTGCTTCAATCAGCATACAGGACATGCTTGTCCGTCCCTTCGATCCACGTCCTCAACTGCTGGTCATCCATCAGCCCCGTCCACTCCCCTGCACTGTCTCGATACCGCAGCATGGCCACCTCCCCTCCCAGACGTGTCTGCACCTTCTCCACTAATTCAGCATGCGACACACGTGGGTGCACTCGTATTGCAATCAAGTCATCCGACAGTCGGTCGAAGATCTTGATCTTCACGAATGCAGTCTGCGGATTCTGGCTCGATATCGCAGGCGCCGACGTTGCCGTGGAATGTGAGCGCGAGCGCGTTCCAATTGAGGACGACGACGCCGAAGGATGGTGTCTCGTCGAGTTGTAACCACTTCCACTTCCGCTGCCTGGCCGATCCGAATGTGTGGTAGGGGAATTGGAGCGTGAGTTGGCGGAGTACGGAGAGGAGGTACGATGCCCGACGTTTATTGATGAGCTCGAGTGCGTCCGATTGTGGTTCTGTGCATGTGCATGCAAGCGTAAGTTGTTATCTTCCGACGGTCGACGACCGTTAGCGGGTGGAGGCTGAGGCTGGCTGTGGGTGGCAATGCCATACGGATGGCGGTCATATGCGCTCTTCTGTTCTTGCGTCTTCCTCTGGGGCGAAGGTGCATACCCCTCGTCCTCATACTCTGAGCCTCCATCCCCCTCCGGCTCTGCGTGATCATCAACCCGCATACGGCCTAACGTATCCCGCACCTCGCTCCCATACTCATCATTCTCCGCGGTAGCTTGATTTTCCAGGTCCATCAACTCCTCGATCTCTTTGACACGCGCCGGGGTCGAGTTCTCGACATCGCCCGGTTTCAAGGCGAGGAACTGCCGCACCACCTCGTGCTCCAGTATATATTTGACGCCAACCTTGTTCAGCTCGCAAAGGTTGTGCAGGTATTCATCGAGTTCTGACCGCCGTGTCGCCGTGAGAGCATCGTCTACGCTCTGCGCGGGCCCAGGCATGTAAGGCAGCATCCTCGGATGTGGCTCTTCCCTCCCTGCTTCCCGAGGAAACGAATTCAGGAGCGAGACCTGGAAGTCGTAAAAGTCGTTGTAGACTCGGAATAGAATCAGGTGTTTCGCAGGTGGGAGCTGAGTCTGTCCAAGCGAAGGATACGGTTGGAAGATGGCATCGATTCGGAACCAGTACTCATCCATCTCGAAATGGAACGAGACAACATCAGCTGAAAGCAAAATCCCATCAGGTAGACAAGGCGGAACCTCGTCGACCTCGGCAAGCTTGGGACTGGGCGGGACATTGGAGGATCCTAGGGTATACGGACTGTTGGGGACAGATTCGCGGTTGTTGGGAGAGTCGATGACGCCGAGGGATATACTGTTCTGTTTGTAATTGAACATGGCCCGCTTCCAATCCTCGACTTTGGGAAGATCGCCGCCGTCCATGAGTGCTTCGACGTCCGGAACTGGCTGGCCCGTCGCCGGGTCGTGGATCTCCACGAAAGACACAGGAATGAGACCCGGTCTCCCGAGGCGACCGATAGGTTTGGCGACGAACCATTCCCGATTGGACTGCGCAACAACTGTGATCGCGTCTCCGCGCTTTGCATCCAACTCGTCAGCGCGCTCCGCTTCGAAATCATGTAAGACGATAGCATAGAATGTTTTGGTAGCTTTGCTTGGCGCTCTGGGTGAGGGCGGTGGGATGTTATAGGCTTGTTTGGTGGGAATGTCGGCCGCCGAAGAGTTACGGCTCAGCCTGTGGCTTGTCAATGGATGGCAGCGATGATTGCATTTTGGGACTCACGAGGTGGCATTTTTGTTGAATTCCTCGAAGAGAGCTTTTGGGACAAGGCCTCTAGCCCCCGATACTGGATTGTGGGCCTCGTACCAGGACCCTCCCTCGGTCACATCTCGTAGAACGTAGAAAAAGTCACCCTTCTTGAATGGGAGTTCCTGTGGGGCTTGTGGCCGATAAGGCGAGAGTGCACGGATGACTTTCTGGGGTGGAAGGATAGATGAAGGGGGTTTAGACACCGCAGGCAAGGGCATGGGGGTTGATATATGGTTTCGGACGGAGTCCTTGTTTCCGTTGAGGGATTTCCGCAGCGACTTCATCGTAGAGCACAGAGAGAAGATAGAAGATAAATCGTCGCAGGTCGTGAAGGAGAGCCTAGAGGTGTTAATGTTCTGCCATTTTGGGCCTTCGAGATCAAAGCCTGCCACGTGCTAACACAATAGACTCTTAATCACTGTTCAATCAGAACATCCATCGCCAATCTCGCGTTTCTGTGAGAAAAACAGTCGCGCTTTCATACTGAGTTCTGTTTCGTATCTTTGTCTCGAACAACATTGTCTCGCTTGACTATACCTCCTTGTCTTTCGGAACCCGCCGCTCCAACTGCGCTGCTGCGACGCGACGCCTGGACTCTGTCTTCGGTCTATCTCCGCCTGATCACTGGAATTCTCTTCAGGCAGACAATCTGTCTGTCGCTTTGATATAACCCGATGCGTCATGCTCAAATGCATGTATGCGAGGGACCTACACTCACAATCATCTCCGGGTGCAATGGTTTCGTGCTAAGCATTCCTTCTGATAAGAATGCATGGCATGAACACCGATCCATTTCTTCGACGCGTGCTTGTATGACCACCCTGCATATCGCTTCTACTTCGAGCTCTCTATCTCCTCACTGCATCAGCTTGTCGTACTGGATACCTCATCATGCACATTGTTGCGCATGTCATGTCTGCCTGTCTGCCTGTCTCCCTCATTGACACTACAGTGAGGTAGTAGCGGGCATTGCCATTGCTGTCTTTGCAGACAATTGATGATGAGATGGCTCATTAGGACTGATGAATCATGCCAGCAAAAAATAGTCGAGACTTGAACTTTGAAGTTCCTATACAGTCGTGAGCTTCTCACGTGAAGGCCGATAAGTACTAGGCCAAGGTTACCTCAGAATTATGGATGGCATGCAATGGAAACTCTACGGAAAGCCTCCATGCCACCCTTCCTATGTTTCCAAATTCCATAGTCCATACTTACTTATCATGCTTGCATGGCCTCCGGGTCGGAGTCCGGGCTGGGCCTCGGCTTGTTCGGAAACATCCGAGATCGGGGTCGGTGACAGTGTCACTTGTGGGTCACACTCCACTTTTTGTTATTCCCCACGGACGACGCTTGGGACGACGAGCTCGATACTTTGGCTAGTATCGTCGTGCTCTTCCAGGAAACCCATCGACACTACATTCTTCTCTAATCTATCATCCCCCGGCCATAATAACTCTTATTGGCGCCCTAATTCCCTCAACAAATACCGCCCTCCCTTCTTGATTTCCTTCCGACCATCCATCCACTCCCTATTACTCTCAGCTCCTCTTAACCCCGCCGGACTCGCATAGAGTCCGCCAAATCGAAGCATTGCTTCGCATACTTGGCCTTACCACCACTTTTCTGCCGCATGGATCCCATTCCCGCCCCCACCCACGCCCGCGAGGAATGGCCCGACGCCGATTTCGAACTTCCAGAGGGTCATTCCATCCACGAAACCATAGCCAAGACCGACAATGACGACGATGAGGATTGGGACCTGGATATGAACCTTGGCAGGACCGGCGGGGCTGGCTTACCCATGCTCTCTGCTACGTCAGTCAGCTCCGAGCCCCAAATGCGCATAGCTCGTCCCCTCTCTTCCTCCTCCTCCGACAGCGAAGAAGGCGAAGGTGTTCCTACTATCAAGGCTGCAGCCCACTCCCAGAGCACTGTCAAGCCTCCGCTCCAGTCGCCCTTGGTGGAAGATTTCGAGGATGGGTTCTCATTACCTACCGACCTCACTCAATTATCCCTCGCACCTGTCTCGCTCATTCACCGCTCGTCGAAGAACTCCTTGGAATGGGGCGACAAGGATCAGACATCGTCTTCGCAGTCGTCGGACGCATACTCGACACTGGGGTTAGCCGATGCTTCGTCCTATACTTCGACTTCTTCAGCCTCTAACTCCGCCACGGAGACTGAGGAAGAGGATGAAGACGAAGATGACCTTGAGGGTGTCGTCTTTCCATCCGATGTCTTCGACTCCGACCATGTAACCCACCATCTCTCAAACGTTCTCGCCATGAAGCGAGATACCATCACGGACGACAGGATGAAGGTCGCCAGTACCGAGGATGACTTCGAGATAGGTCTTATCATTGACGACGACGCCGATTTCAGTCCAGGTCGACTACTATACAAGCAGGCACCGCACATGCGCAGTCTCAGCATGCCTGCCCAAAGGCACGTTTCTGCCGTCAGACCACCGTCCCGCCTTCGACATGACCGTGGCAAGTCCTCTATCCCCCCTCCACAGTCCTCAACACGTCAGCTGCAAAAAGCACGCCTGTCGCCATCCCCTCCTTTACTTCCGCCGAGTCGATCTCGAACTGCCCCCGCTCCATGCCCATCTCCGACTCCATCCACTTCTTCATTTCTGGCAGCAAAATCGGGAAACAGCCTTCGTGGACAGAAATCTCATTCAGGTTTGCACCTGGTGATGCCACAACCCACTGCAAAGAAAGTGACCAGGAAAGCTTCCCTTTCCTCTCTCATCGATACCAGCACCACAGCATCAGGCTCCGGGCTGGCGTCTGAGAACTCCTCGAAGTCTCGATACGAAGAGTCCACCGCTGCTTCGCGCGGAAAGTCTTACCAGTCCATGGGCCGCATGACGGATTGGCAGGTTCCTCCTACCCGACCTTCCACTCCATCTACTAGCACTGCAGCGCTTCGACTAACGATGCCTACCGCCGGGCGTTTCAAGTCGCGGCCCGCATTGGCGGCTATCTTCGGCTCTGCCATGTCGTTGTCGACCCCATCTGTTCCTCGGTCGCCTGGATTCCGCACAGCTTCACCACAGCCCACCTCGCGGCCTCCTTCGCGCACTGCCAAGTCATCCCGTCCACCCCCTATCAGTAATCCATCTACCACTATTTCCGCACCTCGGGTTCTCCGCAAGCCAAAGCGACAACGAACCTACGGGGACGGTACAGAGTTGGATGACATCGATGATCTGCCCACCGACCGTGACCAGGAGAGCCGGTTCAGGGTACAGCCCAAGGGCTTTGGCAACCGCATTCCCGGTGGGAGCTATTCTCCCAAGGCTGGGGATAAAAGTACTATCAGGAAGAAGATGAGCAAACGCGAACGTATGCAATCCTCCTTGTCAGTCGTCGGATTCTCGCCAACTCACTTGTCATCAACAGAGTCTTCCGCAACCAAACGGCCAAGCAAGTTCGACGCTGCCTACCTCAAGTTATCTGCCACCTTCTCACCTCCGCGGAAAAAGAAGATTTTGGCTTCGCCCACGCAGGGGAAGAAAAAGCCGATGTTGATACGCAACTTGGGCGGTGTAGGGTCCCCCAAAGGTACGTGGCCTCCATATATCAAGACCCACCGTGTATTGATCTTCTGTATGCAGTTGTGGGCGATATGAAATTCAACCCAAATACTCTTCGATGGGAGGGCAACGACCATCTTCTGCGCGACTTCGACGCCGTCGTGACGTCCACACGTCCAGCACTCATCACACACCTCACCGGATCTTCCATAGGGTCGCCGGTATCATCCTTCGCAGCAGGCGCAAGGAGAGTGGGCGACATGGTCTTCGACCCCGCACGGCTGTGCTGGATGTCGACGTTGCCTCCGGACGAAGACGAGCCAGACGTCTTCGCCAATCTGGCGGACGATGAAGAGGAAGACTGGGATGCCAAAGGTGGCCCTCTCCGCGTCGTGGCAGATCCCGTGTCTTGCGCATCGAGCCCTGCACGTAACAGCCATACACGAGCCTCATCGGAGTGCAGCGACCGCGGTTCGAGAGCCTCGCTGGTGTATGATATTGACGAGCAATTCATGCAGCGGTGTAGGCTCGCCGAAGAGCGGCATCGTCTCGAGATGAAGGGCTGGAAAAGCTCATTGTCCAAACAGGACGTTTTCTCTGAACCTGATAGATCGTTTCTTAACATGCTTCGGGACGTTGCGACGGCGGCGAGCCGAAAATCTTAATGTGTCTCTGGATCGTTTTGCTGTACTAAATTATCATTGGATTATTTACATGCTTTCTCTCGGCTTTGTCTATCTTTTTACTTCTCTTGTCGTACATGGTAGAATATGGAATATATGTCTTTTCACGAACTCATCTCGAGCGGTTTCCTATATGGTTCCAGTAGTAGATATGCGTGGCCCATGAATGCTGATATGAGCCATATGATTCTGTACGATGCATAATACGTTCTTCGTTCCTTCTTTGATGTCGTGCGATTACCATACTAGCGGCCTTGGGACTCCTCGTACCATTTCTTCGTCCGCCGTGCGCTGTCTTGCGCTATCACAAACACTGAAATCGCAATGTCGCGTCGTACCGTCAGTGAAATCGTTCTTTGTCTGAGCGGTAAAGAAGAATACAGACATTCACGCTCTGTACCATCCAGACCCTCCCTGAATGTGTCGCCACCACCTCCGCCTCCACCTCCAGCAAAATGCTGCGCCTGGTCGATGATCTCAATCAGACGCGTGCGAAATGTCTGCTCCAGAATCAAAACTAAACGGAGGCAGCAGACGGATACACAGACCGTTCTAAACATTGTCTCCATCTTATCTGCCTGATCGTCGTCCACCCTGCCCGAAAAGCACACTCAGTCTATAGCTCAGTTCAAGAGCTTCAGGGCTCACATATCCATGACCGCTCTACCGAACGCGTACCATAAGCCGCCCGCCCCGACCAGCGCCGATAGTCGCACAGAGCACGCCTCCGCGTCGAGCGCGTTCTTGACACGCGAGGCAAAAGGCGGCGGGACAGGGAATTCCACCCAGTTGGAATACACGGCGACGTAGGCCATCCAAAGGGGAAGAGCGTATTTGCTTTGAGGTGTTATCTGAAAGGTGTGAGGATTGGGATACAGTATCATTAAGACGCGACGCACATTCCGCTCGGAACCGCCCCAAAGGTGTCCCATCTCCGGTATCGATTCGTTGAATATGCATGTCATTTTCTGCAGAGTGAGGATTAGCGACGCGTGTTGTTGGCAGGTCGCGGAGCCGCAGAGCGCGACCAAACCGACCTGGTTTTCTGAGAGGATCTCGTCGACGGAGAAGTAGTCGTGCTCCATGACGAGTAGGTTGAGTTTAAGCAGGTTTTGAGCCGGGGTAGCTCATTAGGAAGTCACATGAAATCCACCTGATTTGTGTGGCGCGTAGCAATCTTTAGGGACCGGTAACCATCCCAAGATCTGTCAGTGTCTCATGAATGAGATGCTCTACACTAACGTGGCGTTACGGCTAGCATATGCATGATTCCATAACAATTCTTTTCGTTCCGCTTCCGACACATCACATCGGAAGTATAACCATGATACAATACTACACTCTATCCTTGATATGCAATACAATTGTTTTTTTTGATATAAACGACTTTCACCAATCCATCTTCTTGGGCTTCTTGGCGTCAACTGGGATCTTTCCGCCTTTGGAGTATCCAAAGCCATCCAACCACGGCCAGGTTGCCGTCCTCCTCTGTTCAAAGTCCTCTATGGCCGTTCCACGCTGCAAAGTCAGCGCGATGTCATCCAGCCCATTCAACAAGCAGTGTCTCCTGAAAGGATCGGTCTTGAAAGGTATGGGCGCCTTCCCGTTGGGCCGGCGGATCTCCTCCTTCTCCAAGTCGACCTCCAGATCTAGTCCAGCCTCCGCGTCTTCGGCCAAGGCACGGCAGTCTTCTTGAGGAACAGCGACAGGCAGCATGCCGTTCTGCATCGAGTTGTTGCGGAAAATATCTGCGAAACTCGGCGCGATGATGCAGCGGATACCGAAGTCATTCCTGGAAGCTTGTCAAGATGTGAATCCGACGCGGTTGGATAAGGCTACTCACAAACTCCAAGGCGCGTGCTCACGAGAACTTCCACATCCAAAGTTATTGCCCGTGCAGACCAATATCTTCGCCTTCGTGTACGGCTCCCGGTTCAGGACGAAGTCTGTCTCCTTGCCAGTGTGAGGGTCTTTCCTGAGAGTGAAGAACAGCGCATTGGCCAACCCCGTCCGCTTGAGGGTCTTCAAGAACTGCTTGGGAATGATCATATCCGTGTCGACGTTTTCAATGTGTAATGGGGCAGCAATGCCCTTGACAATGACAAACTTCTGGACAGTCGAAGGTGCCTCGGCGGTAGGAAGATCATCGGAAGCCACGGAAGGGGGGAGTTGGGGAGCGGGGGAAGGCAGGACGGGGTCGTCCATGAAGTCGGAGACATTGGCGAGTTTGAGTTTGGGGCCTGCAGCGATATTCGCGTCAGCAGTGGCGCCCATGAATTTCCGAACGTCGGTGAGTTTGCCAGTGATGGCGGCGGCGGCGGCCATAGCTGGAGAGACCAAGTGCGTACGACCACCTGAACCTTGACGTCCTTCGAAGTTACGGTTGCTGGTACTAGCACAACGTTCGCCGGGAGCTAACTGGTCTGGGTTCATTCCCAAGCACATGGAACAGCCAGCTTCACGCCAGTCGAAGCCAGCGCGCTTGAAGAGGACGTCGAGACCCTCAGCTTCAGCGTGCTTCTTGATCAAGCCAGAACCAGGGACGATCATGGCATGTACACCTGCGGCAACTTTGGCGTCAAGTCCCGCAGCCATAACCACTTTGGCAGCGGAGCGGAGATCTTCTATACGACTGTTGGTACAAGAACCGATGAAGACCTTGTCGACAGTGACCTCCTCCATAGGCGTGTTGGGTGTGAGGCCCATGTATTTGAGGGAGCGCTCAGCGGAGGCGCGTTGGGTAGGATCCGCGATAGTGGATGGATCGGGGACGGCTCCAGTGATGGGAACGACATCTTGAGGAGAAGTACCCCAAGTGACGGTAGGGATGATGTCGGAAGCGGCGATGTTGACCTCGATGTCAAACTTGGCGTCCTTGTCACTCTTCAGAGTTCGCCAGTACGCCTCTGCACGATCCCACTCCGCACCTTTGGGCGACAGAGGACGGCCACGGAGATATTCGAATGTGACTTCGTCTGGGGCGACCATACCGGCACGGGCGCCGGCTTCGATACTCATGTTGCATACACTCATCCGCGCCTCCATACTGAATCCGCGGAAGACTGAACCGGCGTACTCGATAACACAACCCGTGCCACCGGCGGTACCAATGACACCAATGATATGCAGAATCACGTCTTTCGACGTGACACCCTCGTGCAAATCGCCATCCACGGTTATGCGCATGTTCTTGCCCTTCTTTTGCAGGAGCGTTTGGGTCGCCAGAACGTGTTCGACTTCGGAAGTGCCGATACCGAAAGCAAGAGAGCCAAAAGCGCCATGTGCTGTAAACATGTTGAACGTCGTGGGTAGCAGAAGGACGTGTCAACGTACTTGACGTGTGAGAGTCGCCACATACACAAGTTATTCCAGGGAGCTATCAGAATGTTCATTCCTCCATGGTGACTGAGAAGAGGGAGAGAGACATACCGTGAAGCCTTGTTCGGGTCCAATGACATGCACTATTCCCTGACGCTTATCTTTCATGCCGAAATACGTCAAACCAAACTCCTTGACATTGTCTTCCAGAGCCTGGCATTGCGCCCGCGAATCTGGTTCCTCAATGAACGAGCTTATAGTAGTAAGGTTTTTGCGTGACGCGGTCCTAGCGATCGTTCTGATCAACGGCTGTCCAGTGAAGATCGACGCATTTCACTCACGGAATGTTGTGGTCGACCGTGGCCAGCGTGCAGTCTGGGCGCCTCACAGGGCGTCCTGCCGTCCGCCTGCGCGATGGGGTTAGAACAACGACGCCAGAAGGGGAAAGCGATACTGACAATCCCTCGAAAGCTTGCGGACTGGTAACTTCGTGGACCAGATGCCTAGGCCGTGGATCAGCGCCTGTCAACGTCGATACTGCACACTTGTGATTACCTATCGATGTAAATGAGCGCAAGGCCATCCTCCTTGACATCGCTGTGAACCGAATCATCAATAACTCGAAATCACGAAATCGCAGGATAACGCACACCAAATGGTCATCCCAGATCTTGTCGTACAGGGTTCGTGGTCCTGGCACAGCGGTGGGCATCGTGAATGTGTGGAGATATGGGTAAGGAAAGAATTCCTGGTGCAGAATATATAAGCTGGCAGCGTTGAGAATGAGTCGTCTTCGGCCGATGCTTTTCGGAGGCAAGTCCTCCAATGAGAGGCCGGCCGAATGTAACCGTGATCGGGATGTCCCTCCCGTAAGGCCGAATTTGCTTTTCCCCGCCATCGCACTTTGAGTAAGTACGACGTCGATGACTATCGGTACCAAAAAGCTACTTGTCCTCTTCAACTCACATTGCTCGAGGCTTCTGCTCTCCCTAAGGCTTAACCCTGCATCATCTGTCATTCAGTGCTCCAGGATGTCCGCCAGTCCAAAACATCTGATTTGTATTCGCCACCAACAGGTCAATGATATCTGAACGTCACCAGGCTCTCACATCTTTGGTCCTTGACTTTTCTCTACTTGTATGTGGCCGGAGAGCGGTCTCCGCATCTACCCTGATATCGGGTAGCCTTCCTCCAGTGACCAGCCTTACCCCGCATCGTCTATGTTGATAACGAATCTTCACCCCACGCGCATGAGAAGGTACGTGCAGGTGACCCCGCTTCGATGTCATGTCAGAGATATCGTATGTGGCTCCGCCACAAGAGACCAGAGTATAAGTACTCTTGCTGCCTTGATCCTGCCCCAACACCATGGCCATGATTGACGAGAAAGACCGCGCCTCCGAATCCCAGATCGAAGTGGCTGAACCGGACTTTGGTGGGGAGTCCTCGCTTCCGCCTCCGCCGGCCTTGACTGCGGAGGAGGAGAGACGGCTCTGGCGGAAGGTCGACCTCCGCTTGATGCCCATCCTTACCTTGATGTATCTCTTCTCCTACATGGATAGAGGTGAGCGTTTTTGGTTGATGCACCATCACATGCGTCTTCATCTTCCTTGCCATCTGTCAGGAAATATTGGTGGGTCTCAAGACGCGTTGCACAAATCCCTGGTAGACTGTCTTTCAAAGGAAACGCCCGTCTTCAAGGTCTAGCTACCCAGCTGGACCTCACTGGGAACAAGTATAACATAGCTCTGGCGAGTGGAGCTCGTTACACCTCTGATCCTTCCAGCTGACTTGCTCATTACGCAGACCATGTACTTCGTCGTATGTTCAGGCGTTCCTTCGAGTGACGCTTGTTGACCCAAATGCAGCCTTACTGCATCTTCGAATGTCCTGCAAAGTGACTACTTAGAACCTCTGGCATTAAGACATCCGCTGAATCCACGTCCTCTAGCCTAGTTCTCAAACGCTTGCGTCCCTCTCGGTGCGTACTATACACCAATATTCGCTCCCATCACCACATGATCATGCCTATAATATCAGCTGGCTGCCAGGAATAACGGTACGTAGGTAACGATGTATCTGTCCCCTCCATCATTGATTAAGTCCAGGTTGGCTGGGGTATAATCATGTCAGTCCTTCCTCTCCTCTTCGTAGTTCCAGAAAAATAACGAAACCGCAGGACACTTATGGGTCTCGTCAAAACGTACGTTCACCCACCCACCCATGAACCCCCACGCGTTCCAATTCTAATCGCAGTCAGCTATCCCCAACTCGTCGGTGTGCGCATCGCACTCGGTATCGCCGAAGCAGGCTTGTTCCCCGGGGTGGTGTACTAGTAAGTTATGCTTCAAGTTTTTCCCTCCTCATCCGAGTCATTTGCGTTTACACAGTCTGTCGATATGGTACCCGCGGCACCACCTGCAGCTGCGCATAGGGTACTTCTACGCCGCTGCGTCGCTGGCGGGGGCGTTCTCGGGCTTACTGGCGTATGGGATTAGTTTTATGAGCGGGACGCGGGGGTTGCTTGGGTGGAGTTGGATTTTTGTGAGTGGATGAGTGAGCATTGACGTTCGCAGTACTTAATGGCGTGTAAAGATATTGGAGGGTATCGCTACGGTTGCGGTTGGGGTGTTGGCGTTCTTTGGTTCGTCTCGCGCCTAAGTCCGGGCCTGCCTCCGAGCTGACTTCGATAATGCACCTACGTAGTCCTGGTGGACTTTCCTGTGAGCGCCAAGTTCCTCACGCCTGAGGAACGTGCGTTCGTCATATGGCGGAAGAGTAAGTGTCGATCCATCTCGCGGCTGCAACGTATAACTAATCAATATGTGTGATTGGCAGAGTATGACAATTCGAGCGTCGGGGAGGAGGAGCACTTCTCGTCGCGGCATCTTATCGAGGCTGTCACTGATTGGCAGGTCAGTGTGGTGGTCGAACGTGTGAGTGTACTTAACATACCATGGCCATACGACAGGTCTGGCTGCATATTCTCATATACATGTCTATCGTTGGTCCGCGTGAGTCCAAACTTAGTTCTTGGTCATTCGCATTCATTCTGATGATTATGGTTATGGTAGTATATGGGATCACGCTATTCTTACCGTGGGTCTTCATTAGTCTTTACTCGCTGTTTGGATGACTGACCTGCCTCGGATAGGACTATTATTCACACGTAAGTTAAGGATCTATCACCAGCTTCACGTCAAGTCAAACGATGATTGAGTTAACTAGGTTCGGCTTCAGCACCGCAATAAGCCAGCTCCTCACCGTACCGCCGTACCTGTGTGCCAGTAAGTTTTGTCTGTCATTACACCCTCAAATAGTAAAATACCCAGCCATACTGCTCCTCATCGTCGCCCGCCTCTCCGACCGCATGCAACTCCGCTCCCCATTCATCTACAGCGGGCTCCTCATGCTCCTCGTCGGCTTCTCCATCAACATCTCCGACGCGCCCTCCGGCGTCAAGTACTTTGGGACGTTCTTTTGCGTGATGGGGAGTTATGCGGTCTTTCCGGGCGTCGTGGCTTGGTGCGTGCCCCTGCCCCATTCCATTCCCAAGTATCCTCAACATGGACTTATGGATACACGGTGTAGGCTGGGGAACAACCTAAGCGGGCAGTACAAGCGCGGCGTGGGGATGGCGCTCCAAATAGGGATCGGGAATTTCAGCGGGGCGATCGCGTCTAATATATATAGGACGCAGGATAGTCCGAGGTTTGTTTTGGGACGTACGTCTATCTCTACTCCCCTCTATTCCAGCCGCTGATGAGAACTTGGACTTGAAGACGGTCTGGAGTTCATGTTCATCGGGATTGGGCTCGTTTGTGTGCCCGTAGCCGTGCTGGCTTATAGGAGGATTAATAGGAGGAGGGATGCGCTGCAGATGAGTGGAAGTGGGGAAGGGGAGAAGTATGGGCGGGAGGAGGTGAGGAGGATGGGGGATCGGGCGCCGGATTTTAGGTATACGCTGTGAGTTGGGATGATGTGATGTGAATGAAATTGCCAGGAGAGCTACAGTACTGCGATGTGTTACCAGTGCTTGCATGGTCAGCATCCATACCAAGGTCCAAGATTGTTCCTTCCTTCCCTGCTCTCCCCTGTCGTATTTCAGTACCAGAACCCAAATTTGCCTTCAAACTCTCCCACCGGCTGAACCGCCACCGCCCTTATCTGCAGTCTATAAACGTCCCTGACACCGGGGACCTGATAGCGGAAGGCCTTCCCCACTTTCGTCGCACGCGCCTGGGAGGCAGGCCACGCTCCCGGGCCAACAGTAGTATAAGTAACTGAAGTGTCGACTACCCAGCTTGAGTACCTTTCCCTCCAATGATCGACGGCAAAGAACACGGATCCCAGGTCGCGGTCGAGAAAGGATCCCAAGTGGTGGTCGATAAAGCAGAGTCGTCGCAAGTCGAAGTCGAGAAGGCAGAGCATGCAGAGCCGCAATTGAGCGCAGAAGCCGAAAAGCGCCTGTGGCGCAAGATCGACGCGCGGCTGATGCCCATCCTCGCGCTGATGTACCTGTTCTCGTTCATGGACCGAGGTGCGCTCGGGCTTCCTTTTATTCTTTCTGGATAGTGTCGAGTTTGGGTGTTTGGGTGTTAGGGAACATCGGTGAGTCCCAGCCTGAGTGCCGGTGTGCGATGTGATGAGGTGACGGTATGTGGGTTTTTAGGGAACGCGCGCCTGCAGGGGCTGACGACGCAGCTGGACCTCACGGGGGATAGGTATAACGTCGCGCTGGTGCGTCCTCACCCAGTTATTACCCACTGGCACTGATACGAGTCGCAGACCATGTACTTCATCGTAAGCGGGCCGTGTTTTCCGTCTCACATCACATTGACTGAGACTCATAGCCGTACTGCATATTCGAATGTCCCGCAAAGTACGCCCCCTCCTCCCAACATCCGGCTCACCATCCAACTCACACTTCACATTGGCAGTCTGGTCCTGAAACGATTCCGGCCCTCCCGGTGCGTACATACATCCCCCCCTCCAAGTCGGTTGGTTGGTAGTCTCACCAGTAATGATGGCAGGTGGTTGCCTGGAATTACGGTACGTCCCCGTGTCCTGTTTCCCTCCCATGGCCATGGTACTCACCCGGAGGTGCACTGTAGGTCGTGTGGGGTATAATCATGTCAATCCCTTCCCTTCCCTTCCCTTCCCTACCCAACTCATTTGAACACCCCCAGGACGCTCATGGGCTTGGTCAAGACGTGCGTTCCAATTCCCATACTCAAGTGACTTGAATCTGATTTATGTAGGTACCCCCAACTGGTAGGCGTGCGCATCGCGCTCGGCGTGGCAGAAGCGGGCCTCTTCCCGGGGGTGGTGTATTAGTGCGTCTTTGCTCCTCCTTCTTGTCCTTCCCCCATTCTCCTTCTTCTTCCCCTTCACCTCTTCCCCTTCCCCCCTTCCCCTTCTTCTTTCCCCTCCCCCTCCCCTCCTTCCTTCCCCTCCCCCCTCATCTCCGGCCCACCCCTAACGCCCCCCCCCACCAGCCTAACACTCTGGTACCCGCGACACCACCTCCAGCTGCGCGTCGGGTACTTTTTCGGCGCCGCGTCCCTCGCGGGGGCCTTCTCGGGCTTACTGGCGTATGGGATCAGCTTCATGGGCGGGACGGGGGGGTTGGAGGGGTGGAGTTGGATCTTCGTGAGTGCCCGTTCCAAGTTGTGTTTAGGGTAAGTGCGGGTGGGGCTGATGAGTGGGTAGATTTTGGAAGGCATGGCGACGGTGTGTGTGGGGGTGTTGGCGTTTTGCGGTACGTGGATTGTACGCCACCCTCTCCCCCGGGATGTGATTGAAGAGAGTTGGGTAGTGTTGGTGGACTTTCCGGCGACGGCGGGGTTCCTTACTGAGGAGGAGCGGGCGTATGTTGTTTGGCGCAAGAGTAAGTAACAAATCAAGCTGAGGATGGGCTGGGCTGATGCTGGGCATGAGCAGAGTACGACAACTCGACGGTTGGGGAGGAGGAGCATTTCGCGATGCGGCATCTTGTGGAGGCTGTGAGTGATTGGCAGGTACGTCCCCCCGGCTCCGAGTCTGAGTTGCGACAGTCACGGTACCTATGTAGGTCTGGCTGCACATCCTCATTTATATGTCTATCATCGGCCCGCGTGAGTCCAAGTTCCCATCTTTCCTCCTAGTAGGTGTACTGATTCGTACACGGAAGTCTATGGGATAACGCTCTTCTTGCCGTGAGTACTACTCCAGCACCATGCCATTCTCACTGTACTTACCGACCGTGCTTAGAACGATCATCAACACGTAAATCAAGTCCCGCTCGCATCCCAGCCTGGCCTAACTCTCGTATGTATGCAGGTTCGGGTTCTCCCCAGCGATCAGCCAGCTCCTCACCGTCCCGCCGTACCTCTTTGCCAGTACGTCTCCCACCCTTCTCCGTCCCCCTTCTCCTCCCTTCTTCCCTTTTCCCCACCCTTCTTCCCCTTTCCCCTCCCTCCCTCACCCACCTAACCCCTCCCCAGCAGCCCTCCTATACACCTTCGCGCGCCTCTCCGACCGCCTCCGCGCGCGCGCGCCCTTCATCTACCTCGGGCTCCTCATGCTCCTCGCCGGTTTCCTCATCAACATCGCCCCAGGGCCGTCCGCGGGCGTGAAGTACTTTGGGACGTTCTTCTGCGTGGGCGGGAGCTATGCGGCGTTTCCCGGGGTTGTGGCTTGGTGCGTGCCCCATTCCATCCATTCCTACCTCCATTGCTGACTTGAACTTGATACTGATGTTGGATTTGGATCTGGGTGCACTAGGCTGGGCAACAACCTATCGGGGCAGTACAAGCGCGGGGTGGGGATGGCGCTCCAGATCGGGATCGGGAACTTCAGCGGGGCGATCGCGTCGAATATATATAGGGCGCAGGATAGTCCGCGGTTTGTTCTGGGACGTACGTCTGTCTGTCTGTTCTTCTGTTTCTATCGTATACTTACTTACCATTCTTTCTCTCTATCCTTACCATTCTTTCTCTCTATCCTTACCATTCTTTCTTTCTTTCTCCCTACCCTCACCTCACCTAACCCATCCTCACCCCTGCACCAGACGGCCTCGAGCTGATGTTCGTCGGGATCGGGCTCGTATGCGTGCCCATAGCTGTACTGGCGTATAGGAGGATTAATAAGCGGAGGGATGAAGAAGAAGGGGGAGGGGAAGAGAAGAGGTATGAGGAAGGGGAGTTGAGGAGGATGGGGGATCGGGCGCCGGATTTTAGGTATACGCTTTGAGGTCACGGTGCGGTGTGTAGGGGGAAGGTGTGACGAGGAACGATGCGAATCGGATTGGGTTGATACTATAGCTCAGTTCCCTGAGGGTATGTGTGTGTTCTGAGCGACTGAAATCAGAGCCAGTGGACCATCTCCACTTCCCCGGTGACTAATGGCGAGCTGGATCTCTTGTGCTGAGTGTACGTACCCTCCCCTTTGCTTCCTTCCCGGGCCTGTGCTGCTCTGTCCCCGACGCTGCTGCTGTGTGTGCGTGAATCTCGTGCCCGTGCAAAATGGCTGTATGGTCCTTCTCCTCCCGGTCTACACCAATTCTTCCCTTCAAGATCTTCCTCCACCGTCGTCACGCTGAACTTGTACCCCATGATTCGAGGGGTGCTGAACCGAGGAAGCACGAAGAGGATGAGAGCAGATCAAACACATCGTACAGTATTGAGTATTCCAACCGGGAGGCTGAGGAGGGGGAGGGGGACCGAGTGGGTCTTGCAATCATCAAAGAAGCCGCACCCACAAAGAGAGCGCAGTGTCCGCGCCGAGGGTGGGGATGGGGCGTCGTGTCGTGATGCGGTGGGAAGAGTATGCCTCGGTATTGTCTGTGCTGTGAAAAGATAGGCTCAAGACAAGGTTCATACTTACTGCTCCGAGTGCAAAACCAAGGTCCAATATCCAGGTGACCTGAGAATCGAATCGAACCACCGTCCTAAATTCGAGAAAAAAAAGGCCGGATAATTGCCTGGCCTCACACGAGTGCACATAAAGAGACTCAATTTTAATTGCACTCTCAGTAAGAAGACGCGTGTCGGTCCGACAAGCCGGACACACCCCGGTCTGGTCTCCGTCTTAGCCTCTTTTTTCCCGACACCGACACCGACACCATTGAGGATTTTGTTTTTTGATGCGCCGCGCTGTGCGCATCCTTACGGACGGGCGACGATACACTACCGACGCGAGAGGCCTGGGATGTGCGGCCACGTCCTCAAGCTCAAGCGCGGGACCGGGGCCTGGACCGTCGAGATATGCGTCCGCTAGCACGTTGATATATGCGTCCGCTAGCACAAGCGCGGGGCCGTCCAGATATGCGTCCACTAGCACTAGCACGGCCTGTGCGAGACTCGACATAAAACGAAGCGCGGGATTGAGGATTGGGACCGGGACTGGGAGACGCTATGCATCGACAGACGCCAAGTCGGCGATGGCGGGAGCCTCTCCTGGCAGTGACGCGCAAACGCTCACTGAACCGACACGCACATCTGGCTCTGGTGCGTTACCTCTCGACAGACACGGGGTGGAACACGAACCATCCACCTCCACATCCACCACAGGTACGTACCGTATCGCGCTTTGTTGGATTGTGCGTACGAGCGTTGACTCGCCAGGTGCTACGACGGACGCAAATGCGGAATCCTCCACAGCTGGTGCGTCACCCATTCCTTCCTTGCACAGAGCTGAGCAGGAGCTGATGATGTTTCTTCAGGGAGCGCGACATCTAGCTTAGGTATGTGACGCGCTCGTCTCACAATCTCTCTATCTTAAGTGCTTAGGTCCAGAAACAGAAGCGACGTCTGGGAAGCGGAAGAAACGCAAGGGCACTGTAGACACTTCCGGTGCGTCACCCATCTCTTGCCCTCGCACCGAGCTGGAGCTGATAATGTATGCATGTCAGGCGAGGCATCCTCCTCCAGCACCAAAGGTACGTGACACGCCCGCTCCGCGCTCGCTTAGGGACGTGAATCCGCAGGAGCAAAGGCAGGGAAGACGACATCTGCAAAGCGGAAGGGATACCCGAAGGGAGGTGAGTCGTCGTAGCATTTCAAATGTACGCGTACTTGAGAGTCCTAAACCTCTTTGTAGACCCACCGGTGCCGCCGTCGAATTGGGCCGCCGTCGTCCACGGTAAACGTTTTTCCCTGATTTCCCTGTTCACAATTCACTAACGAATCTACCTTTTTTTTCTCTAGCAACAGCGCAAAAATACTCCCTACAGCTGTCCAGCCTCTCACCCAGCCAGTACGCGCTCTTCCAAACCTTCATGCGGAACAAGAACCCCGCGCGCGTCTACGCGCACTACGCGTCCTTTTCTCCTCAGTCCCTCCCGCTCGCTCTACACCGTATGGCATTATCGCGTGTCGTGCAGCCTACGTCAAAGCTATGGGAGGTCACATCGCGGGGAGGGGGACAGGGGCCGGGGTGGAAGATACCAAAGGGGAGGGGCAGGGGGAGGGGAGATTCAGAGAGAAGAGTAGAGGGGGTGGATCGCGTGGAAGAGGTGTGGGGGAACCTCGCGCTCGCGCGGCTGAGGGAGCGGGAGATCCTCGGGGGGGAGGGGGAGGAGGCGCGGCGGTGGGCAAAGGAGGATTTGAACACGCAGCTCAGCCAGTACGCGGCGGTGGCGGACCACCTCGGCGCCGTGCGGGTCCTGCTGGAGGAGGGGGTGGGGCGGGGGGTGGACGTGGGGGCGAGCACGGTGGGCATCGTGCTGCAGGCGATCGCTAGGCGGCTCGCGCTCAAGGTCGTGCGCGGGTTCGCGGCGCGGCGGAGGAGGGTGGCGCGGGGGAGCTTGGAGGCGGTGTTGCGGGTCATGTGGGAGGACCGGGCGAGGCGGGTGACGCCGATGAACTGGGACCTCGTGCTGCGCATCGTGCGGAGCGTCGGGACGCGGGGCGAGTTTGCGTGGCTCGTGCGCGCGGGGTATGGTGTGGACTTGAGGATGCCGGACCGCCTGCACGTCGAGCCGCGCGACTCGGAGGGACTGCTGCCGCGCCCGGATGTGCGCATCCCGATGAGCACCGCCGCGCTCAACACGATCCTCGAGGAGCGGTTTGAGAGGCGGGACTTGCGCGGGCTGATCACGGCGTTTGAGACGCTGACGCAGCCGTGTGTGGGCATCGGGCGGTATCAGGCGATGGACGCGTTTGATGTTGATGATGGCGACTGGGGGAGTCCAAGCATTGAGGAGAGCAAGGAGGCGCTGCCGTGGGCGGAGCCGAACACGACGACGTACGCGGTGCTGATACGCGGCGTCGCGCGGCTCGGGAGCACGACGATGGCGAAGCATTATTTGCTGCAAGCCTACCATCTGGAAGTGGACAGTGCGCATCAGTCCCGCATCGCGCAGATTCGACTCAGGCAGGACGCACCGAGGCCGAGCTTTGCGGTCAATCGCGACATGGTCCTGAGCGTGCACGGTCTTGCGAACAGGCTGAGCCGTGCAAGGTTGATGTGGTGGTTGACAAAGCGGCTGCTGCCGGCGGCAAGGCGTGCAAAGAGGAAAATGATCACGTTTATGGACTGGAGGGTAAAAGAGCCGTGGGCGCCGAAGTTGACTGCAGTTGGCGAGCGAGTCGAGAGCTTATATCTCCCGCCGACAAAGACAGCCTGGTTTGGGCAAGGAGAGAGAGAGGACAGAGTGGCACGCCGGACGCAGCACACCAAATACCTCGACCTCGCGCTGCACAAGCGCCTGCTCCAGCGCGACATCGACGAGCTCGCCGCCTTTTCTCCACACATCCGCATGGTCACCACGCGCACACGCATCCGCCGGCTCGAGTACACCGGCCGGCGCGTCTGGTCCCCGACCAAAGCAACACCGCGCATCTCCCGCGAGGAGTGGCGCGACATCGCCGCCGCCAAGTTCGCCCAGCTGCGCACCCTCCCGAGCGTCGTCCGCCCGCCCACAACCCTCGCGCGCCCCGCGCACTCCATCCCGCTCCACGCGCGCGCACACGTCCGGCTCAGCCGCAGGGTGTACAGACCCGGGCGCAAGCTGATGAAAAGGTACGTGCACAAGCCGTGGCGCCTCTCCAGCCGGAAGGCGATGCAGAAATCCGGGATCAGCGTGCGTCCGCGTCGCAGGGATGTGTGGCGCATGCATGAGCGGCATCGGGTGAGGGACGCGGTGTATGCGATGCTTGGGGTGCGGTTCGAGAAGGGGGAGGGGTGGGGTGGGGTGGGGTTGCATGAGAGGAGGGTCAAGGGGCGGGTGAGGCTCCCTGTCGATGCACCACAACCCCGAGCCCCAGGACCGCCACTCACGACGTTCCACGCACTGGACCCAGAGGCAAGGATCGTGTACACGGCGGACTTGGACGAGGAGACGCGCGAGGCTCTGCGGAATGTGTTGATGGAGCGCTGGGCGCTGGGGTGGCCTGTGCCCTTGCCGCCTCCGCCCCCACACGCACCGCACAGGTACATCACGTTCGTGCCCGCGCCCGAGAGGACTGTGGCGGAATGGGTGAACCCGTATGGGGGGACGCATAATAAGGCGCTGCCAAGGTGGGTGCTGTTCACGAGGGAGGGGGACGTGGCGGTTACGAGTTTTGAAGGTGCGTGGAGTGCTTCCTTTTGTGGTGTGTACTGACGTTGGGTTGGTTGTGCAGTGTTCAAAGCGGTGGAGAACGCGTGGATCGCGAGGGGGTTGATCAAGCGTGTGGTGAGGAAGCTGTTCGCGGCGAGGCAGAGGGGGTTTACGAACCCGTAGATGCGGGGTGGAGGGAGAGTGGGAGGGGAGGGGAGTACAGTACAGTATATAAAGATACCTTCAATGCAAACATCTATTCCTTCCCTTACTCGAGACCCAGCCCCGAATCAAAGTACATGACTCTGTTGCTGGGCATATTTGCAGAGTCTCTGGTCACACGTCGTCGTTGGTTGCGCACGCCAGCTTCTTTGACACCCTACTATTATTTTGTTCAAAGTCCCTCAACGCAACGCGCCAGTGCAAGAACTCAATAAATGACTCTATTATAGGTAACTGATAGAATCATACAGTTTATCTACTTGTAGCACGAATTTGCGTGCCCGCGTCCTACGTCTTGTACCGTCTGCTGTTCGTGTGGTACACGGACTGGACACATACATATTAGCACATAGATTGTATCCACATGTCACCAGTTGTTGCAACTGGCCCCAGAGATAATTCGTCGTACGCACTGGCCGTGCGGATGCACGGACTGCACGCATACATGTTTGTATGTATATTGTATCTACGTGTTTCTAATAGTTCCGACTGGCCCCAAAAAACACTGGCCGTACGCGTTCGCCGTGCGGTCGTGTCTGAAAAAAGCTGTCGTCAGAAAGTAAGAGGAGGGTCAATAAGTAAGTTCTCACCGTGTCTGGAGAATCGTTGTCAATCAACCGCGACGCCTTGCCTGTCCTATCACAAATACGTCCTCTCCACAGCGCCCCAGTGAACGGATCGACTTCAAGGCGCATTGAACGCCGGACAGACGGCGGGTCTGGTGGTTTACAACGATCAGTCTACCGTCGCATCAGTCAGCTCTCAAAACTGCAGCTGGAGTACACTGGACATACCTTCATGAAGCCATAGACACACGGTCGCCTGCCAGCGGCTCAGACCGTAAGACGGTCAGCGATCCGCATCCAACTCATCGTCGGCGGTCCCGAGCCACGGTCAAGTCCAGCGTTGTCTTGCCTGAGGGGAAAGACATCAGACATGGACACGATGTGGTTAAAAAGAGATTACTTACGGGAGGGAATGCGAAAGTCAACACTAAAGTCGTCGCGGAACCGATACAGTACGACCCGCGTTCGATCCGAATGGTAAGCTACGAGGCGTTGATGTCCGCGGAAGCGAGCGAAAGCCTGTTACACGGCATGAGCAATGTAAACTCAACATCAAATGGAAAACTTACCTCAATAGTCGATCACTCGTTTACGACCAGTCTTACGGAGGGCAATGCCGCGTCACGACTGCCTCGACAGTCGTGCAAGACTGTTTAAAGAACGCTTGTGGCCGCCGGCCTCGAGCTTGCCAGGCAGGACCCAGCGGACGTTCGTTCGAGTACCGGGGCGAGAACAGCAGTTGGTGCTTGACGGGCAGTAACGCACACGCCCTGGAATCGTGTCAATTATGCTACCAATGCCCAAGTCAGAAGACTGGACGCACCACTTTCGACAGCCCTATCCGTGGTGCAAGCCGTGATGCGACTAGCAAGTAATTCGACCGTGTCAAGCCAAGCTAAAGCGGTCTAATCATTCGTTGGCAAGGCCAAGATTGCCGGCGTTCGAAGACTAACCTTCGATTCGAGCGCCTGCGTCAACGAGATGACGATCTCGTCCTGCAACAGGTAGGTCCGTGGCGAGAGAACAACGGCAGTTGGTGGGCGACGGCGCATACCAGACGTGCGTTGTGGGTGTCGCAATCGCCTTGCATGAAATCCTGGCAAGATATTGAGTCCACCGGTCTCAGGTGAGTGGCTCTTGGTTGGAGTGCGCGAACACTACACCACACGGTCGTCAGCAATTGTAACAGCATAGTTGAGTCTCCGCGTACCTTTGTCGAAGTCAGACGGAGTAAAACAAGTCATATCAGCCAGTAGCCGCCTGCCTGCGCGGATCGTTAGCAAGAGTCAATCTAATATGAAGATAAACTTACCCTTGTCAACGGCCGCAGTGAACGTGCGAGGTCAAGCTTTGTTTGACTACATGACAACGTCGTGGGAGTCGTCGTTCGAACGTTCGAGAGGCGTGTTCCTTCGTTCGCAGTGGTGGCCGTGAAGCGTCCGCGTTCGGTCGTGGACGGCGGCGGGACGGTCGACAGAGTTTTTGTCACACCAAGTTGAGAGTAGTCAGCCGCGTTCGCTACAGCGGCTGGGTGGCTGAGCTGGGAGTCGATGGCACAAGCTGGCCCTGCTACTACTTGCCAGTCAAAATCAACACAGCATAGACAGGAAAGAGTGGACGCACCATGGAGTGTGGACACCATTCCGTCACGAGGGTCCGTCGCAGGTGTCGATGCCATATAGGCATTGGTCGGCGGTCCCAAGACCTACCCAGGCAAATGTTGGTAAGTACTGTACAGAATACTAGAAACATTGAGAACTTACCTGTCAGCCTGGAGCGTCGCATCTGAGGAAAGCACAATGAGCTTTCGGACGCGATTGAAGACCGCACTAGCCGTCTGTCAGTTGTCGAAGTCCGCGTCGGTCTCAAGGCGGCAACTAGAAATTGTCGGTAAGTCACTGGCAAGCAAAGGAGCGTGTATCACGTACTAGTGAGTGTCGAACACAAAACCGAACGTGCTGAGGGCGAGCGTTCGGCGCAAGATGACCGTCTGTTGACGGTCGAAGCGGTGGTAAGAACACAAGTGGTAGAGTGACAAGTATCACATACCGTGACAAGTGTACCCGCGTCGCGTCTGGGAAGGCGGCGCCGCCGCCAACGGCGTCGAGAGCATCTTGAAATTGTGCGCTTAGTGTATGAGTGTCGAAATTGTTGCGGTGAAAGTCGGTGAGCCCGAGAGCTGGAGGAGGAAGGGAAGGAAGGAAGCTGAATGATGCTGAATCCGATGTTCACCTCCACCTTATATACTGTTCTGGCGCCCGTTTCAAACGCGCCATCAGAGAACATATCATTCTGATCAAATCCAAAACTTTTCTCTGCGGCCAGGAACTTCCGCAAATTGTGAACAAGTCCCGAATCCCTGAGTGCGCAATGTTCTGAATATTCGAATTGCAACACCCTGCCTGCACGTTTGGCGCCTTGGCGACGGTCTACGCTTTGAGATATATACTTGCAAAGTGACTGGAGTCAAAAGTTAGAGCAAGATGACATGAAGACACGCAAACTTACCGCTTGTCTCTTGGTGCGCCCATTCTCATATCCCATCCAATCCACCATCTTCCAAACTTCAATCGGCTTCATTCTGAGCACGGCATTACATCCCTGCACTGCCCCTGAACATCTGATGCCCATTGTCTGGGCTCTGGGAGAAGGTTGAACATGAAGTTTTCACTGATGCACAAACATGTCCATACCTCCGCGTTGCGTATCGCCGCGTTCTTGGCGCGCGAATATGATATCGACTCCCTGAATACTAATAAGATGTCAATCAAAGCCTGGAAGAAGCCGCGAGGATGCATACCTTCCAATCCAATCAGTGTCCAACCCCAGTCCATTCTATTCCCGGCTGTCTGGGGAGAGTTTGAGGCATGAGAACAATAGAAATATAGTGTACATACCTCATAGAAGGTCCGCAGATGGTCGCATTGAAGTACAGCGCGAAGACGAATGAGATAGTGGATTCGTGGCCGGGGGATGGAGGAGAAGGTCGAATGCGGACCGGTACCCCACACTCCCTGAGCCAAGATAAGATCAGATCTCGTTGAAAATCATGACGCATACCTATGGACATCGACATTCAGGGTCCAGGCAGCGCGAAAGCAGTAACGAGTCCACAAAACGCGTTCAGAGCGTCTTTTCCGCGTCAAATTTTGTCGGAAATTGTATTACGTAAGCACAATCATCGTATCCAAATAAAATAAAGTCACCCAGAGGGCGCTGAGGCTGAGAATCGTCTGAGAGCGATTCAGATGTCCGAGCGAGCGTGCGGACGTGGTAGCATGAGTCCAAGTGATGGCGATCACTTGGCGTACCCAGAATAGAAGTTACCCATTTACCACAATGATTTGGCGGTATTTCCGAGGCCGCCGCACGCCTGGACGTTTCATTCGACTCGACTAGGCCGTTCCGCGAGCGGAGCGAATCACTCTGCTGGATATTGCGGCAGCACCCTGATTACTCGGGAACTTCATCCCCAGGGTCCACTTCGTCGATTGCAAATCTATTTGGGCCGCTCGAATGAACTGATGGAACAGTTTTTTGGTTGGGTGTTTCAAGGATTTCACTTCATCCATAAACACAACATGCGCTCTATCGGTAAGTCGGCAATTATGGCCGTGTCCTGTACTTTACCAACCTTTCGTATGATACTCTATAGTGGTTTAGAACGTCTTCTCGGACCGTTTCGGGCGACATACGGATGTATACTGAGTAGGAGGTGTTTTCGTGAGGCTGGGAAGGCCAGTTTGAAGGCAGGTAAGTGATTTTTGTTACTTCACGCATTTCAGAGAGTTCAAAGGTCTTCTATTTCAGGTCTTCTGCGTAAGTACAGGGCCTATATACACCTATTCACGTTGCTACTCTACGCGCCTATCTCCTTCGAATCCAATCGTCCGTCGCGCCCGTCTCTCGACCCCATCGTGTCCCACATGCTCCCCAATTCCGCGCCAAGATCTTCCAGAAGTTCCGCCGCCGAGTCTAGCGTAGATTGGTGCATTTACGCGACGGGTCGCACCATCTGAACAACCCTACAAACTGGTCAGCAGCGAAATTGATCGAACGGAAATCGACAAGTACGTACCTCCGCAAAATCGCCTCTGCACAACTAACGCCGGTCACCAGAGGCCCAGCTCCTCAATATTATAGCCTCCTGAGCCGTACAGATCATCAGCCGGTGTGATGTAGGCCACCGTACCCGTCCAGTCCGTGTTCGTCCCTTGTGGCGCCGGAGGCGCCACCGACCTCAACTTCATAGCTGTTCGTCCTATAGTCTACGCCGCCGCTGTACACGGCAGAAAGCATGCCGTCAAGCCTGACGAGCAGCAAATCCGGGTGGAATGGCCCTGCGAAAGAGAATAAGGGACATGAGAGGTGACACACCTTTCAAAGTGTCCCTCAGTCCTCAAAATGACGCCGATATTTGCCAGATCTGAATCGGACACGACTCCTGATGGTGGTCGCTCATCTCGTATCGGACTATTCGAGCCACTGGACGTTGGCGCAGCGGATGTTCGCGAGGTGAGGCGGCAATGCCGCCTGCAAGCCAAAACCATCTTGCAGAGTCGACGCGGACATGTTGGGTGGTGGTAATAGACGGGATACGGCTTAGAGCTACCGGTTACGAGCATACGGTCTAGAGAGTACGCGTCAGCGCGAAGCCAGGGCAACGGAAATGTAATGTACCTTCCAAATTGGAATTCCTCTGCAAACTGACGTCCGGCAAGCCCAAATCCAACCTGGAATCACCTGCTGAAACGTTCATACTGCCCCTGAATTTGTGCATCCGGCAGTTGGGCATGTGAGTGTCGAATTCGCGAAGTGTGGCGGCTTTGCCGCCTACCGCTCCAAAATCATCGTCATTCGATCTTGGAAGCGCCACGGCTGGCGTAGGTGATGGTCGAGGTATTGTTCCCTCCACCAGCGGTGTATTCGAGCTGAGAAGGTAAGCATGAGCCGTGATTTCGGTGAGAAAAAGGTGAAGTACCTTGACATGCGAGTACGTCCCGAATTGACGTCGTGATGCGGCAGATTGGTATCGGGAAATCTTGTAGCAGGGCGCGGCGCAGCCGCGCTACAACGTGCGGACATCAGTTTCCTTAGGATACCTACCCTGGAACATCAATGCCAATTCCGGGGATGGAAATAGGTAACGTACCTTTGCCCAGCATAGTTTTCCATATTGATTCCGCGTGAACTGTCCAGATCTGGACGAGTCCGAATGGAGCACGGGCCGATCAGACCCTGGAGTCGTTGCGAGCACGAGGCTCGCAGCTCTGCATACGTGTTGGCAGTGGCGAAATTGACCGGGCGGAAGGGCGGCGGAGCCGCCAATTTTAAGACCCTGACATCATTGGTGAGTGGTCTAGATTTCAAATTCGTCGTGCTACTCACCGTTGCGTAGCGTTCGGGGCGAGCGCGGGCCGGGACTTCCAAGGGAGGTTGCTGGTCAGATCTTGGGGGCGAGAGGGAGGCGGCGGAGCCGCCGTTGATGCTGTAAGCATTTGCACGGTCGTATCATCGTTGAAACTAATGAGTGACATCAGAAATCGAACCTGAAGTGGCCGGAGCACGTACCAAAATGCCGAATGTGGCGTAACTGCCAAACCAGTACTCTGCTCGCCGTCCCGACTAGCGCGTTCGCACCGCGTCGTCGCTGGCTATCGAATGCGCACAATATTAGCGCGACCCTGACTGTGTTTCACGGGCCCGGCAACCTATGTAAATCCAAAATGACCTCAAATTCAACAGCGGAAAACTCACTTTGTTCAAAACCCAGACGCCCGCCGGCGAGGCAACACCACGCTGACATATCAAACCCGGTGGTCGGCTGGCGCCGACAAAAACTGCGAATGAAATGAGCAGGACCCTGGATGCTTATGAGGCACTCACTTTGCGCCCGTCTCCGTGCCCCGATCACGATGCAAGCTAGCGCGTTCGAACCGCGTCGTCCCGAGCTATCGAATGCGCATGGTATCGAGTCGACCCTGACCGTCATTTGCAGGCTCTCGGAACGTCCAGACTGTGTCCAAAGTGAGTTCAAAATTGGCATCAAAATGTGGCGTCAAATCTCACTTTGTGCCAGAACCCAGACGCCCGCCGGCGAGGCAACGTCACACTGACGGATTGGACCCGGTTGTCGGCTGCCGCCGACGAATCCGCGAATGGAATGAGCGGGACCCCGGCTGAATGTGACGAACTCACTTTGCGCTCGTCCCCGTGCCCCGATTCCAACGTGAAATGGCGCGTTCGAACCGCGTCGGCGCTGGCTATCGAATGCGCATAATTACGAGTTGACCCTGACTATCTTTTGCAGGCCTGCGGAACATCCGAACTGCTTTGAAAGTAAGTCCAAAACTGACATCAAAGTGCGGCAGCAAAACTCACTTTTTGCACAGACCCAGACGCCCGCCGGCGAGGCAACGTCACGCCAACAGAATCGACCCGATGGTCGGCTGGCGCCGATGAATTTTGGAATGAAATGAGCGGGTGAAGTTGACGTTTGGTACAAAACTCACCTAGCGCCCGTGTCCGTGCCCCGATCCCAACGTGACCTAGAGCGTTCGAACCGCGTTGACGCTGGCGTTTGAATGTGTATGCCTTCAACGCGACCCTGAGTGTCGTTCGGAGGTGTTCGAATCGTTGAACCTGTGCTGAAGGTGAGCTCAAAATGACGGTCAAAACGGACAGAAAAACTCACTTTTCGCCAGAATCCAATTGCCCGCCGGCGAGGCGCCTCATGCTGGAGATCAGACTCGGTCGGCTGTGTGCCGACTCTTATTCTCGTGCCCGTATTGTAGCGCGTTCATTGCTGGCATTCAAGTCTGCGGCCCTGCCTAACTTTGCGGTTGAATGTGAGTACACAAAACACGGTGCACTGATAACAACAAAAAACTCACTTTTGCTCTCAAAGTCCAAGTGCTCGCTGAGTTGGCTGGTGTCGATAGACCTGCTGAAGTCAAGATGGGGACAAAAGGTGCTACATAATAGAACTCACTTTGTGTTTGACAATGACTTGCAAGTGAGCTTGAGGGTGACAGCAAGAGTCGAGACTCAATGCGGCAACACGGAATTACAGTACATCAAACCTGAGCTGACTCAAACACAAAATCGTTCCACTTTCTCATATTGTTCCGGTCTGTTGCAATGAAACAGACCCTGCCCGACACTCATTTCTCAATTCCTCACTTCCAGTCTCATTCTCACTGCATCCCATGCTCTGTACTCACAAGCCACCCAAAACCCAATCAAAATGATACCCACAAAGGTACCCTTCTATCCCAGCTTGCAAGTGAACTCACTCTCAAGCCGGAAATAGAAAGGTAGGGTCAGTGCCAGTGCCAAGCATGCCAAGCCCTCCAAACCCTATATAAACCCCCCCACCCAACCACACCATCTCAACGGTCTCAACCCCGTCCACCTCTCCCTTTTCCCGTTGAACCTGAATGGCGGGCTTGGTGGGGAGCCGGTGGGCGGGGAGCGGGCAAGACGTCCCTTCAACGTGGTGCGCTTCCCAGCGATGGGTTCAAATGCAAAGTCCCGTAAAACGGCCACTGGTGGAGCGCGAGCAATCAGTGCGAGTCGAGAAAGAGGCCGTCTTCCTCCGTATTGGGGGGAGACGGTCCTTTTTTTTAGACTCTTTGGGGCCCGATAGGCCGGGCGCCAGCTGGCGGTTTGTAGAGCCATTTTCATTCGGACTTGTGAGATTTCATGAAATTTTGGTTTTTGAGGGGGAGATTATGGTCGTTGTGGGTGTAGTGTCTGTATGATTTTAGTATCAGTAGATAGAACATGCAATCTACTTTCATGCCATCCTCATCCGAAGCGAGCCGTGAGCGAATAGAGTCTGCCAGCGTCCATATACCAAACCGTCGAAATCTGTCGAAATGGACTGGTTTGTATTGATGGGAGTGAGCCAGGGTCATCTCATTTTTGGCCGATTTCGCTGATGTTGGGCTCTATTGCATGTAGAGTAGACAGTTTCATGGCTAATACGCAAGCGCTAGATGGCAGCGTCAACGAGAACGAGACAATATACGCGACGAGTGTACAGAGGTAAGCGCGCGCTTGCCCATCAACAGACTTTTCAAACTCCGACCCGGGGCGCTACTTGTTCTTGACGACCGCCAGCAACGCTTGCTCTCTACCTTACCATGGCCACACGACGAGAACAAACACGGGCGCCGACATGCACACACACACGGCAGGGAGAATATGTGAAGAGATGAGCAGAACAAGGTGCGTTACGTGCCTACACTACCAAGTCCGTGCTGACACCTCAGCCCCACAGCCCTCAACGCCAACCCCCTGCGCACCACGCTCTTTCACTCCCTCCAGTGCTCCAACCTCTTACCGCCAAGTCCACTCCACCCCCTTCCCAACGCCAACCTCCCGCGCACTACACATCCTTTCCGCCGCAGTCACTCCCACTCGCTCTGCACCGTATGGCGCTATCGCGCGTCGTACAGCCTACAAGCAAGCTGTGGGAGGTCACATCGCGGGGAGGGGGGGTGGAAGATACCAAAGGGGAGGGGGAGGGGGGATCTGGAGGGAGTGGATCATGTGGAAGAGGTATGGGGGAACCTCGCGCTCGCGCGGCTGAGGGAGCGGGAGATCCTCGGGGGGGAGGGGGAGGAGGCGCGGCGGTGGGCAAAGGAGGATTTGAACACGCAGCTCAGCCAGTACGCGGCGGTGGCGGACCACCTCGGCGCCGTGCGGGTCCTGCTGGAGGAGGGGGTGGGGCGGGGGGTGGACGTGGGGGCGAGCACGGTGGGCATCGTGCTGCAGGCGATCGCTAGGCGGCTCGCGCTCAAGGTCGTGCGCGGGTTCGCGGCGCGGCGGAGGAGGGTGGCGCGGGGGAGCTTGGAGGCGGTGTTGCGGGTCATGTGGGAGGACCGGGCGAGGCGGGTGACGCCGATGAACTGGGACCTCGTGCTGCGCATCGTGCGGAGCGTCGGGACGCGGGGCGAGTTTGCGTGGCTCGTGCGCGCGGGGTATGGTGTGGACTTGAGGATGCCGGACCGCCTGCACGTCGAGCCGCGCGACTCGGAGGGACTGCTGCCGCGCCCGGATGTGCGCATCCCGATGAGCACCGCCGCGCTCAACACGATCCTCGAGGAGCGGTTTGAGAGGCGGGACTTGCGCGGGCTGATCACGGCGTTTGAGACGCTGACGCAGCCGTGTGTGGGCATCGGGCGGTATCAGGCGATGGACGCGTTTGATGTTGATGATGGCGACTGGGGGAGTCCAAGCATTGAGGAGAGCAAGGAGGCGCTGCCGTGGGCGGAGCCGAACACGACGACGTACGCGGTGCTGATACGCGGCGTCGCGCGGCTCGGGAGCACGACGATGGCGAAGCATTATTTGCTGCAAGCCTACCATCTCGAAGTGGACAGTGCACATCAGTCCCGCATCGCGCAGATTCGACTCAGGCAGGACGCACCGAGGCCGAGCTTTGCGGTCAATCGCGACATGGTCCTGAGCGTGCACGGCCTGGCGAACAGGTTGAGCCGTGCAAGGTTGATGTGGTGGTTGACAAAGCGGCTGCTGCCGGCGGCAAGGAGGGCAAAGAGGAAGATGATCACGTTTATGGACTGGCGGGTAAGAGAGCCGTGGGCGCCGAAGCTGACAACAACTGGTGAGCGCGTGGAGAGCTTGTATCTCCCGCCGACAAAGACGGGCTGGTTTGGGCAAGGAGAGAGAGAGGACAGAGTGGCACGCCGGACACAGCACACCAAATACCTCGACCTCGCCCTGCACAAGCGTCTCCTGCAACGCGACATCGACGAGCTCGCCGCCTTTTCTCCACACATCCGCATGGTCACCACGCGCACACGCATCCGCCGGCTCGAGTACACCGGCCGGCGCGTCTGGTCCCCGACCAAAGCAACACCGCGCATCTCCCGCGAGGATTGGCGCGACATCGCCGCCGCCAAATTTGCCCATCTGCGCACGCGCACCCTCCCGAGCGTCGTCCGCCCGCCCACAACCCTCGCGCGCCCCGCGCACTCCATCCCGCTCCACGCACGCGCGCACGTCCCGCTCAGCCGCAGGGTGTACAGGCCCGGGCGCAAGCTGATGAAAAGGTACGTGCACAAGCCCTGGCGTCTCTCGAGCCGGAAGGCGATGCAGAAATCGGGGATCGGCGTGCGTCCGCGCAGGAGGGATGTGTGGCGCATGCATGAGCGGCATCGGGTGAGGGACGCGGTGTATGGGATGCTGGGGGTGCGGTTCGAGAAGGGAGAGGGGTGGGGTGGGGTGGGGTTGCATGAGAGGAGGGTCAAGGGACGGGTGAGGCTCCCTGTCGATGCACCACAACCCCAAACCACGGCACCGCCACTCACGACGTTCCATCCCCTGGACCCGGAGGCAAGGATCGTGTACACGGCGGAGCTGGACGAGGAGACGCGCGAGGCGCTGCGGGGCGTGTTGATGGAACGCTGGGCGCTGGGGTGGCCTGTGCCCTTGCCGCCTCCGCCCCCACACGCACCACACAGGTACATCACATTCGTGCCCGCGCGCGAGAGGACCGTGGCGGAATGGGTGAATCCGTATGGGGGGACGCACAATAAGGAGCTGCCGCGGTGGGTGCTGTTCACGCGGGAGGGGGACGTGGCTGTTACGAGCTTTGAAGGTGCGTGGTGTGCTGAGTTTTTGTGGTGTGTACTGATGTTGGGGTGTGCAGTGTTTAAAGCGGTGGAGAACGCGTGGATCGCGAGGGGGTTGATCAAGCGCGTGGTGAGGAAGCTGTTCGCGGCGAGGCAGAGGGGGTTCACGAACCCGTAGAGTTTGGGACTCTTGCGGCGTGGTGAGCGGAAGGGTGATGCGGATTGGGAAGGCAGGAAAGAGTAGTGGACGTGAAGTGAAGGCGTAACTTGAATTCATTCATTCCCTTATTCCCTACGTGGACTCGCGACGAATGTGTGATTCAAACCGTCGGATGGCCACGACGAATGTGTGATTCAAAACGTCCGATTGCAACGACGGTATGTAGTACAGGCTTCATCATGAGCCGTTCAGCGTACGAGTACAACCGCCGGCGATCGTGACTCCATAACCCGTACCCCGTAACATGTCACAAAATTTCCCACTTACCACCCTTCCACCATGTCCATCCTCCTCCGGCGCCTGCCCCGCCTCTCTCCCTACTCCTCCCTCTCCCGCTCTTCCCTTTCCACACCTTTCCGCCATTTCTCTATCACCGCCTCCCGCCCTGCCTCCGACCCCAAATTCTCATACAGCAACCTAAGCGCGGACGACGTGAAGAACACGTCGATATACAAGGCGATCGCGGAGAACCCGGCGCTTGTGGTGTCGATGGAGGAGTTTGTGGGGGTTTTGAGGGGGAAGGGTGCGTTGTTTTTTTGTGGGTTTTGGTTGGGCTTGTGAATGGAGGAGTGGGCTTGGGTTATGCGTCTTGCTTTTTTGCGTTCTGTGTCTTTTGGTCCTGCTTTTGCTTGTGTCTCGGTCCTGCTTGTCTTTTGCCTTCTGCTTCTCCTTCTGCTCATGCCGTGCTGTGCTGTTCACTAACCGCAGCCCGCACCCGCAGGCTTCAACTACGCGGAGGCGCCGTCGCGGCTGCAGATGCTCAAGCTCGGGATGGACCCCGAGTTCCGCGCGGCGTTCAAGAAGGTGCACGAGGGCTTGATGAAGAGCGGCGTGGATCTGACGGACCAGGTGGGTGGCGTTCCGTTCGTCTGCGCGTGTTTGTGTTTCTGCGCGTGTTTGTGTTTTTTTGCGCCGTGCAGTGCTTTCTTTGCTTGCGCGCGGTGCAGTGCATTACTTGCATCCTTCCATGTGCATTTCCCTCGCTTGTTTCGCCCATACTCACCCTCCCCCAGAAAGTGCAAGAAGAGATGGTCGCGGTGTTCGGGATGCGCGGGGAAGGGAAGGACGGCGAGAGCAAGTAGCCAGCCAGCCAGCCGACTTTGTGGAATGACAACTACTCTTCATTACAACCCGGTTTGAAGGTCCCGGATTGGAAAAACGCATTCCGCGCTCGTGGATCCTCACACTCTACTTGCTCGCCCGTGCACACTAACCCTCAGTACTCCAAAATTCAGCGTATGTATCACCCCAGTCCATTCCTCAAAACTCTTTCCATCTACGAAAACCTCAAAGTCAAAGCGTATACCTAAAATTTGGCGCCCTACCCCATCCTCCTCCTTTCCCCCCCTCTACACTCTTCTTCCCTCCCTCCTATCCGCGTCAAAACTCCGATCCCAAGGTCCCATGTTCCAACACGTACCGAATCGGACGCTAAAGTTCCCGATCCCGATGGGCCGCCCCACCCCCGCCGTCCCAAAGATGAATGGAGAGGCCCGGGCGGGGTCGGACGTCCCTCTTTCTCCGTGAACTCGATTCGATTGTGTGTAGTACGTGCGGCCAGACATATCAGAACAACGTTTTCGCTGTAGTATTCCGCGTTCCAGGGCAAGAAAGAACGAGTTCATATTCATGGGCCGTGGAGGCGCGGTTCGTGGACGGGTCACGGGAGGCATTTCGCGTTGTAATTTAAATTTAAATTGGGTGTAGGCCCGGGTGGCTGTCATTCAGGGTAGATAATGTGGATTGTTGCGCGCTCAAACTAATTTGGCTTGCCGGTCAATCTCATGGCCAAGGACTTCCATACTCCGTGTGTTGTGTCTGATAGTGATAAGTATAGGAGGGCAACGACAACACGCATTGGTGCGATCTACAGGCACTTCAAGAGTGGGACATGCTCATCGCTAAGTATGATTCGGATCGACAAACTGCCTACGTTCTTAGCATCACAACCAGTTGCCGCAGTATGCTGACCGTCCCCAAGAGCCGCGTGATGAAAAGCAATGAGCGGAATCAAACACCCAGAATGAGAAAAGAAGGAAAGAGCCAGCGACACTTCATTCAACGCGGACAAGAAAGTACCTGCTGTCGTTCACTCGTGCTGTTCAAGTTCCGAGTTATTGTAAAGTAGATGGATGGAACGAAAGAGGAACCGCAACTAGCTGATCGTTGTGCAAGGAGTATTTTTGGCAGATGCATGAACGACCGGGAGCAACACAACAGAATCACTTCCTCCCCCTCCCGCCGCGTCCCCGCCCACCGCCACCTCTGCCGCCACCGCGACTGCTATCCCTGCCAAGTGCGACGCCACCGCGACCCCTGGAGGCGGTGCGGATTGCTTTACGGACGTTGAGGGTGTCTTCTGGTTGTTTGCCTGTGGACGGGGATGTCAGTAATTGAAGACCTGGGGCAGAAGCCGTTACGCACCAGTTTTCATCTTGCGCTTATCACTGTCCATCCTCCCAATGAGCGCGAGCGACGCCTTCTTCTCGCTCTCCAGCGGTGCCTCCGTGGGCTCAAACTTGCGCTTCACACCCCTCGCCGCCTTTTCCCCCTCCAGCTTCTTGTCGAACCGGCCCATACTCGCCGTGCTCACCCTCGCGCTGCCCAACGTCCTCTCCAGCTCCCTCTTCTTGTCCTCCCTCCCCGCCCTAGCCGCATTCCCCTCCCTCTGCTTCTCATTCTTCTTAACCCTCTCCCTCCTCTCCTCCCTCTCCTTCCTCCTCGGATCAAAATCCACATCTGCCCCCATCTTCACCTCCCTGATCCACGCCTCCTCCCCCTCCTTGTTCTTCCCGTCCCGCCCCCACCTATTCACCCACGTCTGCTTCTCCTCATCCCACACCTTCTTGTCCTTCTTCACGTGGCTGATCCCCTTCGCCTTCGCGAACGCCTCCCACTTGGTGGGCGGCGCGGGCTTGGGGAGGGGCTTGGAGCGCGGGAGGGCGGTGGAGGGGGGCGGGAGTTTCACGGTGGGGCCGTCGGCGGTGGGGGAGGAAGAGGAGGCGGTGAGGGGGAGGGGGAAGAGGTGGGTGAGGAGGAGCTGGATGGAGTCGCGTGCGAGAGAGGTTAGGTGCGATTCGAGGTCGGTCGAGTAGGACTCGGCGTCGATGGGGTTTGGGTCGAGGACTGTGAGGAGCCCGACGTCGACTTCGAGCGGCGTGGGCTTGTCGGCGATGGATGTCGACGGGAGGTTGGACGGTAGCAGGTGGGTCACGTCCATTTTGAAGAGATCGTTGTGGAAGTAAGGAAAGAGCAAAAATGAATGCAGCACCTCATCTGGCGTGTGTGGCCATGCATCGCCCGTCATCTTCTTCACCCGCGGTCGTCATGGGGTGTGCTGGGGTGGGCGTCCATGGCGCTGGGTGCGTGCTGTACTTGTACAAATCGTTCGCCTACCCCGAGTGCGAATCGCTCAATGCGGCTGCTCGGGGTCGATCACTTCCCCCGGACTTGGAACTGGCCGCAAACGTCTCTAATTCAAGTTCTACGCTACTACAGGCCTCCTACTATCATTATATAAGCTGCTGGAGGCGCTGGGGACCTCCTCCCGTATGCTTGAGAAAAACGCGAAAATTGAAACCGACATGGATTCCCCTGCCAGCCGGCACTTGGCTTTCACAAAAAAAAACCAAGCCCCACCCCGAAGGGTGAGACTCGGTATGCAGTGGAGCTAAGGAGGTAAGTTTGAGTCTTATTCTAAGCTAATTTCTATGCTGATCTACATACTAGAAAGTCAAATGGCACGTACCTCAGATCTGCACTTTTGTCATTCTCTTGCTCGCGCCCTCTTGATTCGTTGCCTCGGCGCATTATTCGGACATTGAGTTGCGTGCCGATCTCCCTAGCAGGTGAGTGATTCGGTCATCTGAACAGTCAGAATCGAAACTCACCATGTTGCTACCCAGCTTTCTGGCTCTCCATGCGTCCTCCTCCCAAACCCGCGGATCCGTTCCTTCACTTGGTAATTCAACATGTTCGTGCGATCGGGTTTGGTCTCGATTCGTACTCGGGCCTCGCCGGCGGGGCTTTCGACAAGAATAGGACCGCGGACCCTAACAAAAAGGTCAGTTTGAACGCCCTCGGAAAATAGAACGATTAACTTACTGACCGCAAGGACGCCGTCGGCGCGGGCAGCAGAAGCAACTAGGAACAAAGTCGGTACACTCTCACGAATGTGCCGCCGAATAAAACTTACCGTCCCCGACAGTACCGCAACAGTCTTGGATAGTCTGGCGCAGGAGTCGCCCCGCCGGCGGGGTGTCCGAGTTCAGCAAATCTCGACATCAAATCCTGTATAAAGTGGTAAGTTACGACTTCTACAGAGGGAGCAACTGACCTGATGATTGACACAGCTCGTGCGGCGTCCATACGTCGTCTCGGGCACGGTAGTGAGCTGTGAACGAACGACATCAACAAGGTGCGTACCTCGATACAAGTCATGAGTACACACCTTAGGGCACGGCAGGGTTCGTGACAGCAGCGCAAAGCCGCTGCTGTCAACTGGGTCTTGACATTATAGCCGTGACGTCGCCTCGCCGGCGGGGCGTCTGGCTCTGAAAAAAATGAGTATTTTTGACCTTGACAAGTCCTTAGGAATGAACTCACATTGTGACCAGCTGCGGGACGTTCTGAGCGGTCCGCCCGCTGTCGATACGTCGCTCTTGAGCCCATGGGAAGAGGACTGGCTGTGTCACGGTTCCTGGAAGGCGTCAGAACATCCACGAGAGGCATAAAATGACATACCGACTAACAGCAAAAGCCCTTCTTGAACAGCAGCGGCCTACAGGGGCTTGACTTGAAGGGTGTGAGTTGGCGAGGAGGCTAACAGTGAGCAGACTCACTGACAGCGGCAACGGTGAGTCTTTCGAGACTCTGACCACAACATGGGTGGTGTTGAAGAAGCTAAGTATGTATGAGAGAAGTGGGAGACGACATGTGGTGGTAAGAGGAGAAGGATGGTGGGAATTTTGACAAGGTCCATATGCGCACAGCCGGTATGTCCCTGATTTTCAAATTTGACTTCTCTACCCACTGGTTCAAGGCTGGTGCAGTGTTGTGGCGACAACACTGCACAGGCTATGGTGGGTGGAGAAGGTTTGAAGTTGAGGTGGAGAGGGATAGAATTGTGACTCTGAGAGAATGAGCAACGATATGCATGTAATGTCAGCACGGCAACTCTATTCCGACGGTGGCGTGTATACTTTGCAGCTAATTGCAAATTCATAGGCCGCCCTCATTCAACAACTCGACCATGTGAGTCTTGAGCTTAAGTTTGGATCGAACACTTGAGAATGAAGGTTGAAGAAAATAAGTTAAAGATCTTGTAGTCAAATTTGAGTGTCGAGAACTTAACATGCAGCTTGAGGCAGATAGTGATGCCGGTATGAGGCCCGGAACACTAAAGTACCTTTGAATGCAAAGTGTGTGGTGCGGTGCGCCACACAGAAATCAAGAAAACAAAAAGAAAACAGACGAGATGTGAATCGAACCGGCGCCCTGCAAAATGGAGGAAACATGCTAGAGTGCGCGTTCCCACTACAGCATGTTTGCTCGAAAAAAGAGCATGTGTACCAAACATATCCCGATGAGACGGGCAAGCCTACCCCGTGGCGCACCGGCTGAGGATCTCGTCGCGAAGATACACATACTGAAATGTCAAATTGGACACGGAGAATGACTGAGCACATACCGGCGCTGACGCCTAGCACCCGAGTTGCCCATCCAATGGGATTTGCACTTCATGCCTCTCCCGCCTAAATTTCCTCCTTCCAATTATCCAGAACACACATCGGAACAATTGAAAATCTATTCTGAAACATGCCAAGCAAACGAATCATCCTGAAACCGCGCGTCAAGTCTCAAGTCCGGAAATCTCACCAAAGTACAAGTCCATTCCCTCAGCACACATCCCTCTCTTCCCTCTCTCTTTGAGCACAATGATAGATGCTAAGAATCCATCGCGAACGAATGTCAAAAGTCAAGTATTCGGACGAGGTGAGAGTCAAAAAGGCAGATCGAAAGCCAGGATTCTCGGGTTGAGGTTTAGCACGTGCTATGACGCATATGTGCTTGTTCTCCTTCTTTCATCGTCTCGCGCGCGCTCTGCTCGTTGTTCGCGCTCTGTGCGCTCTCTCGATCAAGTGGTGCCTTACTTGACTATACCTCGCTCGCTCCCCCTCTCAACCTCGACATGAAAGTGGTGTCTATCGACGCGGAATGCTCGACCGGAGTCAAGCCGCGACTGGGGACGATGTTCTGCTGGCCAGAACGCCGGGATGGACTTTGGGTGTGTCATCATGACCACGCATGATGCTCTGGGTGGTTTCAAACCCATACGACGTCGGATATGTCGTGCTATGGACGGGACACGATTGGTCTCCTGGGCCCGCGGGCGGGTAGTTCGGGTGGAGGATGGTCAGGATGATTGCGTGGATGCGGGATGGGCTTTTGTATATAAGGAGGAGGGATTTTGGTGAGTTGACATTATCCTTCCTTCCCCACTTCACCTCTCATACCCCCATTCCAGGATATCTCAACTTTTCACTCTTATATCTTCAACTCTACCTCACCACTGCAGCTTACTGTGGCCTTCAACGACACTTGCTTCTACCCATCTGCTGCGAGCTTTTCTTTGCCTTGACTTGGCATTCGAGAATTTCGGTATGCTTCGCTTTCTATACTTTGACTTGTCCGCACCCTTTCTTTTTCTTTGTATCATTGACTTCATACCCTTGATCTCATGCGCACACGATTGACAAGCTTCTGTCTTTGTCTTTTGACGTCCTCTCATTGTACATGTGTTCTTAACCTCTAACACTTTTTGCAGTATTCGGCCTGACCTCAGAGCCTCAAGAATATCTAACAATAGCGTTAACTGTGACTCGAGATGCCCAGTGGACCGATTGCTCAGCGCTCCGGTGAGTTCCAATCATTTGTTGCGATCGGCGCTACTTGATCACTAACCACGACCGCCGCAGGCTCTACCCACTTGACGGCAGCGGCAGTGACAACGACGACCGTGCGCAACGATGCGCAGCGACTCAGTCAACGATTTCTCATCGTTGACGTGACTTGATCTGGGGACCGCGGCTCTCGCCAACACCTATTCGACCGGGCGTCCAGCATCAAGGGAAACGGAGCACCCAATTTCAAGATGTCGAGAACCATGGCGCCGCTTCTCACACCGTCTCACACAGAGACGCGTTGCATATTCGGTCAGACGATCCGCTGCCCACTTTGCTGCCTGTGAGCGCACCGCGCCCGCTGGACTCCGCCGACGTTGGGGACATATTTCAAGTTCGGTCGGGGCGGCGGAATTTTGTCCGCTGACGACTGGATGGCGGTGACCCTCGCGACTTCGGTGTCATGAGACGGCGGCCTCAGATTTCTGAGTGGAACAGCGCGCCGCAGCGCTCACAGTACGTTGCTCAGATTCTGATCAAATTTTGATATACTAATTGACATCATCCAGATGGCGGCAGCACCACGACGACGACGACGACAATTGCCAGGACGTCTTTGGTGGCGACTGCACTACCGAGGACGGTTCACGTCATCGTCGCACGCGCTGGACGACGATCCCATCGCAGGGCGGGATGGCGGTCGGGACGGCGGAAATTTGGCCGGTGATGGTATCGTGGCTGCTGCCATGGGTGGTGTCTCTCTGTGCACTGTCACCCACAAAAGCTTGGCTGGCTAGGCTCAAAGCAGCGCTGACGGTAAGCCGCCGCCGTTCCGACTGACTTCCTTTACTAAGGCTTCAACAGGATCAAACTACTAATCTAATGCTTTGACAATGACTGGAATTTTGTTCTCAAGTCTTCGTGTTGACTGTGCAAGATCCAACTCAAGGTGCATTCGATTTCGTGTCCGCGATCGGTACTTGATCATCGCTTACCACGACCTTCGCAGGTCTTGACTGCTGAACGGCGACATCCCTGGCGACGACACTACGTGAACCGATGCGCACGGACTCAGCTCACGACTCGTCATTGTCATGATGACTTGACTTGACGTTGCGACGCCGCTCTCGACGATACTCTTGACTTGAAGCAACATCAAGTCACTACAAGCCCAATTTCAGGTTGTTGACAAGACCATCGCTGCCTCCCTCGCCACTCCACACAGCGATACACTGCATGCTCGGATGGACGATCCACCACCCACTTGGCCGTTGTGGTGCGCGCCGCGCCCGCTGGAGGTCGCCGACTTTGGGAGCGCATTCGGGTCGGGGCGTCGGGATTTTGCTCGCTGGCGTCTGGACGGCGGTGACTCCTGCGACGTTGAAGTCATAGCACGGCGGTCCCAAACTTCTGGGTGGAACGGCGCGCCGCATCGCTCGCAGTACGTCGCTCAGATATCAATCAAAATTTAGTCAACTGATTCACATTGTTCAGACAACGGCAGCGTCCCAAAAGCGGCCACGATACTTTCTAAAACTTTTTCCATGGCGATTACACCACCGAGGACGGTCCAGGTCATCGTTCGGCCCGCGCTGGACGACGATCTTATCGCAGGGCGGGATCACGGTCGGGATGGCGGAATGTTCGGTGGTATTGGTATTATAGCCATTGCTATGGCTGGAGGCTTGTTGTGGGCCGCCAATCACCAAGATCTAGCTAGCTAGGCGCAACGCAGCGCTCACGGTAAGCCCCCGCCGTTCCGACTGATTTGCTTGATCTCAATTGACAAAGTCTTGTCCTCTAGTGCTTGTTCAAGACTCTGAGGACTGCCTTCTTGTTGTGGGCCACATCGCATCCCTTATACTGGCCGCACTTGCTGTTGCCGGCTCTCGGAACACCGAACTCGACGAGAATCAAAACTATGGGCAAAACTCAATACGTAGACGACCGTACCGCTATCTGAGCACTCGGAAATGTGCCTTCAGAGATGTGTGCGTCCTTACTTCCACCACCATGTCCATGTCCATCCTCCTCCGGCGCCTGCCCCGCCTCTCTCCCTACTCCTCCATCTCTCGCTCTTCCCTTTCCACACCTTTCCGCCATTTCTCTATCACCGCCTCCCGCCCTGCCTCCGACCCCAAATTCTCGTACAGCAACCTCAGCGCGGACGACGTGAAGAACACGTCGATATACAAGGCGATCGCGGAGAACCCGGCGCTGGTTGCGTCGATGGAGGAGTTTGTGGGGGTTTTGAGGGGGAAGGGTGCGTATCTTCTTGGGTTTTTGCTTTTGGGTTTTGGGTTTTCTTGGGTTGGGGGTTGTATTTTGGGCTCGTGTTGGGAGTCTTTTTGGCTCTGCTTGTGTTTTGGTTCTCCTTGCATTCTGCTTATGTTTTGCCTTCTACTTGGTTTCGCTTGTGCTGTTCACTAACCCCGCGCTTCACCCGCAGGCTTCAACTACGCGGAGGCGCCGTCGCGGCTGCAGATGCTCAAGCTCGGGATGGACCCCGAGTTCCGCGCGGCGTTCAAGAAGGTGCACGAGGGCTTGATGAAGAGCGGCGTGGATCTGACGGACCAGGTGGGTGGCGTTTCGTTTCGTGTGTGTTTTTTGGGTGTGTTGTTTTTGGTCGTCTGTGCTTTTTCGCGCCGGTGTTCTTGTCCCTCGCTTGCGCGTCATACTCACCCTCCCTCCAGAAAGTGCAAGAAGAGATGGTCGCGGTGTTCGGTATGCGCGGGGAAGGGAAGGACGGCGAGAGCAAGTAGCCAGCCTTGTGGAATGACAACAACTCTTCATTACAACCCGGTTTGAAGGTTCCGGATTGGAAGACCGCGTTCCGCGCTCGTGGATCCTCACACTCTACTTGCTCGCCCGTGCATACATACCCTCAGTACTCCAAAATTCAGCGTATGTATCACCCCAATTCATTCCTCAAAACACTTTCTATCTACACACCTCAAAGCGTACACCTGAAAAAGGTCCGGCGCCCTGGGCCTGTCCCTATCCTCCTCCCCTCCCGTCCCCCTTCCCTCCTTCTTCCTTCCCCCTCTCCTCGTCCACACTCTTCTTCCCTTCGCTTGTTCATCCTCCCATAGCATACTGTACGAGACCAATCCCCACGAACAGGCCGTTCAAGCAAGAACAAGTACAAGTACAAGACCAAGCAAACCGCTATACTGTACACCACACCCCCGCTTCTGTTGGGGTATCTAGAGGCAAGGGTATGGAGGGGGGTATGGAGGGAGACAGCTGTCACTGAACTGTGAACACTGACTGAGACCCCTACGTGCAAGGAAACAATCAAGATGTACTGAGCGCGCGTGTACGATGAGGCTGTCTCTTCTCGCCGACTTCGTCGACCGACACTTGAGGGAGGACTCTCCCCGAGTCCCATCCACAACTCGATGCGCCGGGCCAGGTGGGAAAGGGAGTACAAAGGGAGGAAGGAGGAAGGATGGGACAGGATAATTATTGGTGTGGCGAGACGATGACTCGCGTTGGTGATGGGTACGACGCGTCTCTTGTTCAGCTCGGTTCTTGGGTAATCATTGTCAATAAGGACAACTGGCGCACGTCTCAAACCTGAAGTCAAGCCAAGCCATAAGTGTGAAACTGAAAAGCCCGGTCGGCAAGGCGGTGTTTGCTTGAGAGAAAAGGGATCGTCGGAGGCGGAGGAAAAGGACGCGCCATGAGCGATGTCTTGAACACTACGTATACCAGGCACTGCGTCATGAATCATGAATCATGAGCTCAATATACAATCGGCGGTTTGCTTCAATCCCAAAGCACCATGAGGACTGAACATTTTGAGGATACACGACAACACACAACACGATCACTTCCTCCCCCTCCCGCCGCGTCCCCGCCCACCGCCGCCTCTCCCGCCACCGCGACTGCTATCCCTGCCGAGTGCGACGCCGCCGCGACCCCTGGATGCGGTGCGGATGGCTTTGCGCACGTTGAGGGTGTCTTCTGGTTGTTTGCCTGGGACGGGGATGTTAGTAGGGGGTTATGTGGGAGAAGCCGTGACGCACCAGTTTTCATCTTGCGCTTATCACTGTCCATCCTCCCAATGAGCGCGAGCGACGCCTTCTTCTCGCTCTCCAGCGGCGCCTCCGCGGGCTCAAACTTGCGCTTCACACCCCTCGCCGCCTTTTCCCCCTCCAACTTCTTGTCAAAGCGGCCCATACTCGCCGTGCTCACCCTCGCGCTGCCCAACGTCCTCTCCAGCTCCCTCTTCTTGTCCTCCCTCCCCGCCCTAGCCAGATTCCCCTCCCTCTGCTTCTCATTCCGCCTAACCCGCTCCCTCCTCTCCTCCCTCTCCTTCCTCCTCGGATCAAAATCCACATCCGCCCCCATCTTCACCTCCCGAATCCACGCCTCCTCCCCCTCCTTGTTCTTCCCGTCCCGTCCCCACCTGTTCACCCACGTCTGCTTCTCCTCATCCCACACCTTCTTGTCCTTCTTCACGTGGCTGATCCCCTTCGCCTTGGCGAACGCCTCCCACTTGGTGGGCGGCGCGGGCTTGGGGAGGGGCTTGGAGCGCGGGAGGGCGGTGGAGGGGGGCGGGAGTTTTACGGTGGGGCCGTCGGCGGTGGGGGAGGAAGAGGAGGCGGCGAGGGGGAGGGGGAAGAGGTGGGTGAGGAGGAGCTGGATGGAGTCGCGCGCGAGGGCGGTGAGGTGCGATTCGAGGTCGGTCGAGTAGGACTCGGCGTCGATGGGGTTTGGGTCGAGGACTGTGAGGAGCCCGACGTCGACTTCGAGCGGCGTGGGCTTGTCGGCGATGGATGTCGACGGGAGGTTGGACGGTAGCAGGTGGGTCACGTCCATTTTGAGGAGATCGTTGTGGAAGTAAGGAAAGAACAAAAATAAATGCAGCACGGTGATTGATGCGGTTTGTCAGCACGTTCGGCCCGCTGTTCCGGATTCTCGTTACGGTCTCTCTCCTTTCTCCTTCTGCTTTGTACATCCATGGCCTCTTCATTTTCACCTTCCACACCACCGCCCGCCCCACCACCACTCCTCACCGTCCTCCTCACCCCCGGCTCCTCCCTCCACCCGACCTTCCTCCGCCTCCTCGACGCTGCCTTCTCTCTCCTCCTCATCGTCCTGCTCGCTCTACTCTGGATAACGCACAGCGCGCACTTTGTGGTGCTGGTGGGCGTGGAGATGGGGCTTTGGGGGAGCGTCAAGTGGTGAGTGCCGTTTCTTGTGTGAACGCGAAGGCGAAGTTGAATTGGATCGTAGGGTTGTGTATGAGTTGCGGAATGGGGAGGGACAGGTGCAGGAGGGAAGGGAGCAGGAGGGGAAGAAGGATTCATGAACGTACACCACGCCACATCGTCTTCCGACCAGCATCCACTCGCGTCCATGGCAGGCCTGCAAACACACAGGCCAAGAATCCTGTCGTTCCCGGCCATGACGCCGACCTGAGGCTTTCGTGCTTCTCCCATTGTCGCGTCCCTTACTGCCAAGGCGTATCTTTACTCAATACGAGTGCGTTGAGACCATCTTGTCATTCTTGTCCGTCTGTAGTAAACAAACTGAATTTCTATGTGCGTCTGCCACAGTCAGACTTCCCCTCTACAACCTCCAATATCCCTCGCTTGATCCAACGCGCTTCCCTGGGCCCTGGCCACCTCATAGCGAATGGACCAGAGGCGGCGAGTGCGCGCCATTACCGTCACGGTATACAGACAGTAGTAGTCTGCGCACGAATTCGAAGCCGGTCGCGCCCTCTCTCAGATACTCCCTCTTCCACCGACCGACGGGCCCCACGAAATCATGACGCATGTACGCGTGCTGGTGGGTTGGATTTGAGAATGCCGTCCTCACAAAGACGATGCGCAGACTCTCGCGAGCTCCCCACCCGGCCCAAACAATAGGGAGGATGTTTGCATACTAGTCTTCGTGCTCACGCGCAAGTCACTTTCCCGCTCAAAGGTCACGGTTCAAAGTAGGGCGGACTGGTGATCCCGCCACTGCTCAGTCTCGGCCTGGCAGGACTTTGCGCCACCGAACATTCCTTGCTCAAGCAGGTCGGGTCCCACCACGGGCTACGGTTGAGTTGGAACACGGCGTTGGAAGACGCATGACTCCTGAGCTACACCTACCAGCCATGATCACCAGAACCGTGCATACAAGTTCTGAGACCCCAAAACGAACAAGGGGAGCGGGATGTGGGCACCAACGGGTATGTTATTCGCCGCCACTCCGGATGTAAGAGGCCCAAGGGCAAGAGGAGTTGATGATTCGGGTGCGCCACTCTCACATCCCAACCCCCACCCCATGCATATCATTGTTTCCCACCCTCCCCTCGGGAGTTACGCATCTTCGCCCATCTGATATCTATCATCCGAGGCAGTTGGTCCGAGTCGCAGGCTTCCTGCGATGAAAGTTGCAGATTCATCTTGTCAGGGTAGGAACTTGAATGCACACGCGACATGGTTTGGTAGGCAAGTCAGATTTCGAAGCCTGCTGGTAAGTATGGGTGGCCAGTCCATCGCCAGCGAACGAGACGCTTACATACCCACTAACATGGCAATGTCTCCGTTGCATAACATCTCAAATGATCATTGGACATGTGCCCGAGTTGATTATCCAGACTTGATTCCTTCGAGCAAACATTTTCCTTGCGTTAGACACGGCCCGGCGCCATATCGGCTACGAGGCCGAGGTTTGAAGAACACTGAGGTATGGACGGCAACGGGGGTACCGTAAGGGCTGACAATCTAGCGCGGGCCACTCAATGGAGCACTCGGACAGAGAGAGCCGAGGATGAGCATTCCTTCGGGTAGCTTAGGAATGGCTTTCTCAGCCACCGAGCTCAGCCCGCATTCTGATCTCCTCATAAAAGCACAAAGAGCAAGAGTGAGCCAGTGCCATTCGATTACCACGTCATGCCTCTCCATCGTTTCTACGTCCCCCCCGGCCTCTACACTGCCGAAGACAAGTCCAAGATCGCAGAGGCCGTCACGAAGATTTACACACACATCTCCCACGAGCCCATCCCCGCGTTCTACGTGGTCATCCTCTTCATCGACGTGAAGGAGGAGGACTACTTCGTCGGGGGGGAGAACACGCAGAGCTTTGTCCGCATACTCGTTCATCATCTGGCGCGTCAGTTCGACCAGTGAGTACCTGTTCACCTCAAGGGCCCGGGGCGGTGTTTAAATTTTTGGACGCGTATTTTTTTTTTTTTTTTTTTTTTCCAGCAAAGCGGACCCGAAAGCGGCCAAGATTTGGTTTATGGATGTCTACGAGGAGGCGATCAAGCCGTTCACCAAGGATCGGGGATTGGATTGGGAGGTCGCGGTCTCCGACGAAGATGTGAGTGGCTTGCCAATGCCAATCTCAATACTATGCAGAGTACTGTACTTACGAGGGCAGCCCCTGCTGTGGCGCGAGAACGGTTTGATTCCGCCTCATGCCATCGGGGATAAGGAGGCGGAGGATCTTTGGATGAAGGAGAATAAGCCTATTCCGTACGATGCGAAGATTTGAGAGACCGTGACGTGACGTGGCGTATACTCTTCCGGTCATGTAGTGTACCGTGCAGGAACCTTTGTACATCTGAAAGTGACCACGAGAGCTATATTCTGCGTACATTAAGGGGTTCGTATCGTGGAGCTCTGGAAATGTTTTAGCGTATCAAGTTTGAACACGGTTTGAAGGTCCCGGACACAACTGAGTGGGAACGCGGCGTGTGGTCACAGTTATTTTTTGCTGAAGCCACGCACCAAACACTGCGGCACGCGCGGGTCTGCATTGTTACCGAGTATTGCCTGCGGAAGTACCGATTCTGCAGGCGTTACCACGCCGATGATACGCAAGCAGAAGACGGCGGGCAAGCTGGCTTTAGCCTCCCTGTAGTTGTTCGGTGCATCGCAGTCGTTGTATCATGAAACATAGCCAGGTAACCTGACCTACTGTATGAGCAGGACACGATACAATAGGCCAGGTAAATCGGCTTTGGGAGTCAAAGTCCCCATCATGTTACGGCCGGGAGTCAGGCATAGGCTTGGTATTGGAGACCAGAACGGATGCAACGCTCCGGATACTGTAAGTTAAGAGACAAGCCACTTTGACAGCATGCGGGATGTAAGAGAGACCAAACCCATAAACTTTAACCACACAAAGGATACACTGTGCTCAATGACTCCGGCAACAAAAATATCGATACCAACAACGTTCATGGGTATCAGACTCCGGACGACCATGACAGTCAGAATCGGCGTGCGACCCTCGTACTTCTGGCCAGCTGCAAGATGTGGTTCGGAGTCCCTGGGAGCTACACCAGTCAGAGCAAAGACAACCGCGTTGTCCCCAGAGTGTGATTCGCATGAGAGGAGTTCGAGCGCGCCCTGTTGGGATCCGAGTCATCTAGGCTCTCTCGAGGTACTTTTGCCCAGCTGGATAAGCTCAGTCTCAATGTGAATTATACGGTCAGCTTACCTTCTACCAGTCACTCCACTGCAGCAACTCGGATTCAGAGCTTGAGAGTCCAGCAGCTAGAATTGGTGAGTTGACATCCCGGGCCAACAACAGTGAAGATTCACTGCCACATTTGAGTAGTAAAGCCAGAATTGCACAACTTGGATACGTGTTCTCACGTCACCTCAACATATTCACAACACAAGTGTCCATTTGGCGATGTAACTATCCACAACTTGAGCACATACCTTAGCCTTCGGATCTGTTGAACATCCAAATTCAAGTACTAGTACACCGCGAGCACAATCCCAATTGAAGTACCCCCCAAACACCCCTCCTCCTCTTTGACATCGCTACTCTGCATACTGTATCCAGAATGAGAAAAGAAATCAACGCAACATCCACACCCACTCTTAGGCCCCTCCCGTCGCAAAGGCCAGAAAAACCCCGTCCACCCGATACACCTCACTCCCGCCCCAAGTGTCAATCTGCCACGCCACCCTATCCGCCGACTGAGACGTTGCATGCACACGCAGCCGGCAGTCCTGCACCGGTCCCAAATCAAAGCTCGTGATGCCCGTGAGCACAGACGGCGCGCTGCGGAACCGCCCCCGCGTCAACGCCACCGTCCCGCTCGAGCTGCCCCTCCCCCCAAACGTCCCCAGCTCCACCCCGGGCAGGTCCGAGGGGAACGCGACCCACTGCACGGTCGCGCTGTGCAGGACGGAGCTGCCCCACGCCGCGATGGTGATGTTGCACTGCGCATGCGTGATGCTCGACACGGTGATGCGCCCGCGCCAGTTGTCCGACGAGTCGATGCCCCGGAAGGCGGCGAAGATGCGCGGCGTGACGCCTGCGGCGAAGGGCACGTTGAACCGCGCGACGTGGCTGCCCGGGCGCGCGTCCGCCACGACGCCCACGCGCAGGTCGGGGCTGCTCCTGGGCGCGACCATCAGCGAGACGCCCGCGTTGTAGAGTATCCTGTTCCCCACCGTCCGGAGGACAATATCGTAATGGTCTCTCAGGTTCGGCAGTGTCGTGTTCACGACGCTGGAGAACACGCGCACGTTGTTGTCGCGGTTGCTCATGTCGATGGCGATGAGGCAGATGGCGAACATGGGCTCCGCAAGTGTGGTCAGGCCAAAGGTGTAGCGGTGCTCGATGATGGGGCTGTTGCGCGGCTGGTTCGTGAAGTATACGCGGATGCTGTAGGCGTTAGCCGGGTAGAAGCGTGCGATCCCACTGTAGTCTCGGGCAGACATGTTGGTAACTTGCGCCACTGTGAGTCGGCCGTCGGTGAGCCTTGCATCAATGGGATAAATCATGATAGATGCACGATCCACCATAGGTGAATCCTGATTCAGAGCGGAGGATGGGAATGGCACACTCAGGACGTTTCGTTCGACCCAGAGCTCGCTGACGCCCAACTCCGCATGATACTGGATAACTGCACGTCGGTTCCAAGGTATCTGTGCCGTCGGCGTTTGGTGCTCATGGACCAAACCGAGGACATGTCCGAACTCATGGAGGACATGACCACGAAAGGTTTCAGGAGGTGTATCTTGATTGATTTGCAAGTTCATCGTAGGAAGCGTCTCTGGGACAGAAAGCGCCTGCGTTCCAAGATGAGACCAACTGCCGTCATTCATGTTAAACGTGACTCGGATATCAGATGGCGCTTGATTGACAAACTGGAAGCGGAGATTCGTGTTGTGCAGCCAATATTGGGCGTAACTCTCAACCTATGATGGAGGGGAAACAGGGAAACAATGAACGCCTGTCATATGTATGGGGTTTGGGATAGATACTTACCATGCAGCGAAGATATGGTGAGATGGTATTGTCCAGGCGCACCCGAATCAGTGATCCATTTGGCCATTGCGACGGACGATGAGAAGCAATGAATACTGATGAATATCAATGACTGTCATGGCCTGGCGGGAAACCTGCTCACATTGCGGACTATCATCTGCGACAGCTATGTGGACCTCCTGCCCCTGCTGTACCGAGTCTTGGCTGGAAGGCACCGCCTCAAAAGTCGAAGGTACATCCGGAATGACGTTCACCTCCGGCACGTCCTCATGAGCAAACGCGCCATCTAGCGCAGACTCCGAGTCGAAGCGGCGCATGCCAAACGGCGGGCGCGGCGGAGCATCGCGGGCATTAGCGAATAACATGCACGCCACGGTGAAACGACGCTACATAAGTATGTATGAGTTGGTGGCCACTTCGCTGCAATACTGATCCGGGCACATACATTGTTTACTCGTCTGGTTGTTCCCTCTTCGGGGTCCATGCCATCGGCATCAACCTGCCCGGAGCATCAGCCAGCCGACTGATTGCTAGAGAAAGGTTCTCGCCCACCTTACCCAAGTCGATATCGTGCCATTCGGGTCTCTCGTCGCTGCTCTTGAGTGTTCCCGCTAGCATACTAGATGAGTTGTCTCCCATGCAGAGCATCTTGTATGGGCATACCATCGTCTGGCCACCCAGACTCGGACTTGGACTCGGACATTGCGATATCTAGCGCAAGACGATCGTGAGCTCAGTCCCGACGTGCAGCAATACGGCAGACGTACAGTTGGTGCTGAACGGGCCCCTCAAGCGGATAGGGTAAGGTGAGACACAATCTGGTTCTGTTTTCTGGTCTCAGACTTTATAGGCAGCCGCCAGAATGCACGTTCGAATTGTGCTGGTGACAAGTAACGATGCCGTCAAGAAGGTAGGTTTGAAGCCACCGCAAAGCACAGAACACGGACATCGACGCGTGAGTGTCTCCTGGCGAGTCATGCGTCTTCCGACGCGCCAGAACTTGTCCCTCTTCTCGACCTGGTTTTAGCTTCTGTCCAGAAATTAACTGAAGATTCGATCCCAGTACAACTCCGTGGGTGTCGATATTGGGGATGGAACCATCTGACATGTCAACCAGCTTAGTAGGTAGAAGATAGCATTTCTAGTCAAATATGCGGCTTCCGACACCAGAACTTGGCCCTCTGCTCGCGTTCGGACTTGTTTTCAGGCCGAGTCTTGCGTGCTTGAGTCAAATTAGACTCGCTCCCATCACAGCTCCGTAGGCAACAGCCTCGGGTCGGATATGACCATCACATGTCGGCCAGCTGATCAGATGGAGGAATGAATGTTCGGTCGCGTATTGGAGGAAAGCAGAGAAGGGTCCGTGGGAAATTTCTGCCAGGCCTCACTGTTCCCGTCAGCTTTGGCTCATTCGGCGCCTATAGATCGAGACTGGCAAGCTGGAAGTCTCGCCTCGCCCAGACGTCGTAACTCGCATCTTCATGGTCTTCAGAGGTATCAAGAATGCTGATGTTGTCCTCTGGGCGGCCGTCCGAAAGAGGGCGTCAGAACCGGTTGATATGTGGAGAGCTCAGAGCTGTAGTTGGCCCGGGTGTCGAAGAGAAAGTCAAGCAAGATGATACCAGTCTGTTCAGAGTACTGAAATGGAGCGGTCTGGAAGTCGTCGGTTGAGCCCAGGAGACAAGGATGATGGCGCATTGCTAGCGCTCGACCCTCGGCTCATTTACAATCCACATTCAATATCAGCTTCTGAGCATAATTGACAGTCACCTACACCCCTCTTTCATTCAAGAACGCAAGTATTGCATCCCCAATCTCCTCCAAATGATTCTCCAACGCGAAATGACCCCCATCCACAAACCGCACGTCCACATCCCTGAGCAGCTCACTCGACTTGAACGCTTCCGCGCCCGCGGGGATGAAGATCGGGTCGTTCTTGCCCCACACCGCAAGGACCGGTGGCTGGTGCTTGGCGAGGTACGCCTGGAAGGCCGGGTAGAGCGAGACGTTGTTTCGATAGTCCAGGAACAAGTCCAGCTGGATGTCTGTCTGGCCGGGTCGGGATATGAGGGCGTGGTCCAGCGTGTAGGTCTCGGGCGGGATGCGCTCGGGGTGCGGTTCGCCCGTCACGTACTACATGAGATTGAGTTCGTGGGGAAAGAGGAAAGAGGGAATGGGGGTACCTGAAACTTGGTCATGTCGAGCGTGAGCAGCCCGGCGAGGCTTTGGCGCTTCTCAGTCGAAGTCGGGTCGGCCCACCACTCTTTGAGGGAGTCCCAGAACGCGCCCAGCCCCTCGACGAACATGTTCCCGTTTTGAGATATAATCGCCGCCACGGCTGCTGGGCGGGCGAGCGCCAGTCTACAAGAGGCTTTCAATACTTCTTAGACTGGAACTGGGGATCGGGACCGACCTCAACCCAGTAGGCGCGCCGTAGTCAAATATGTACACTGCGAACTTGTTGAGCCCGAGCGCAACGGTGAACGCTTCGATGGTTTTGGCGATGTTGTCGAAGGTGTAGGTGTAGTTCCGGGAGGGCGGAACGACGGTGAACCCAAAGCCCGGGAGGTCTGGAGCCTAATGGCAATAGCCTCGACATCAGCAACGGCGTGTTAGTTGTTAGAACCTCAGACGTACGATGACGCGATGGGTGGGCGCGAGCTTCGTGATGAGGTTGCGGTACTGAAACGACGAGGTCGGGAACCCATGCAGGAGGAGGATCACCGGCGCATCGGTTTGGCCGGCTTCGCGGTAGAATACAGAGATTCCGTCGTCTACGACAATGGAGCGGATTGAAGTGAACATGAGGTGTACAGTGATTGTGGTATTCGCATTTCAGTGACACAGAGACCTTTCTTTATACTGGGTCCTTGTGCCAAGAGATCAGAAGTTGTTGGGTGATTCGGCGCCAGTGTGGCGAGGACCTTAGTAAGAACACGGCCATGGTGAATGTGCTGGTGATGATGTGGGTCAAGTTAGTACGAATCACAAACGCCGGTGCCATGCGATCTTTTCACGTGCCCTGGTCTTCCCTGCCACTCGCCACAATGAGCCTCGTCTGTGTCCTACACAATCACATCTCCATAGCACCACCATCAACCCGCCCCACAGGACAGATACACACGCTGCTTCGTATGCCTGCTCCCATTCAACGCTGAGACTCGTAAGCACCTACCACGGCAGGCCTCTGCCTCACGGAAAAATCCGTTGCTCGCTGCGCTCACAATCATATATTGTCTGAACTACAACAGCTTGTCTAATGATATCAGTACAATATTGAGCACCTCGTTTGCATAACCCTTTTGCCAATGCTCAATGTGTCCAGTCTCAAGCATAGTCTACCAATCACCGGTGGTTGAGGCTTTGGTGATGGAATCTACCAGTACGCTGTTCCTCCCGTGCTGTTTACATATTTACAGATACTAACTCAGACTTCAGACATCAAGGAGGTCCTGTTGTTCCCGGTAATGAACCTAGAGGTTGCCGTATCCTGCTACTCGCTGCACCGGTCGTGGCAGTAGCAAAGTCCTAGATAGGATGTTGGTTCCTTCACTGGCAGGGCTATTATTACTCAGTACGTTGAGCTCACCACAGTTTTCTTGCCATTCTTGCATGGTGAGTGGTCATTCTACGTCAGTCTTGTATACAGTGGGACCGTGACCGTGAGGGGTCAACAAAATGAATGTCATGACGGCAGTTATGTATACAGAGCATGTGCGTCTGTGGCGTGAGTTCGACTTTGGCTCTGTGTGAAACTCCCCCTCTGCAATCTACAGCTTCGAGAAACATTATGACTCTCGATCCTGCCGCACTCCTGCTTGTCGTGCTCTGCTCTTTGTTCTGCTTCTTCTTCCGGAAACGATCCAAGACTCGCGCTCCTCTGCCGCCTGGCCCAAAACCGGATCCGCTGATTGGCCACCTCCGTGTGATGCCAGCAACGAATCATGCAGAGGTGTTTCATGACTGGGCTAAGACCTACGGTTCGTATGTTTGGGCTGTGCTTTGCTTCTACTCAGCTGGTGCTGCAGGTGATGTGATGTACCTCGAAGTCCTGGGACGCAAGATGGTCATCTTGGACTCGGTCAAGGCGGCGAATGATCTGCTCGACAAGAGGAGTGCGATTTATAGCTGCCGACCCAAGATGACTGTAATGGGTCTGTGCGTCTCGCCATCATGTTTGTATAGTCTGAGAACCAAGTCGGTCCCTCTTGATCAGAATGGGCTGGGGACACGCCCTTCCGGGGCTCCCTTACGGCGGAAAATACTTTCTCTTCCACCGACGGGCTTTACAGACTTACTTTGGCCGCCAGGAGAGCTTGGCGTTCCGTCCCGTCGCATACGAAGAAGCAATCGCAATGGTCAAGAGACTCATACACCATCCGCAGGACTATGAGTCTGTTCTCGAGCTGTATGTTCACCTGCCTAGGCAGCGTGTGCGAGTGCTCACGCATCATTGTGACAGATACACGACGCGCATCATCATCAAAATCGCGTACGGTTATGAGTTGGAAAGCGACGATGACCGATTTCTGGAACTGGCGCAACTGCTGTCAAAGACATTTCATGGCAGTGGGTCTCTGGGAAACACACCTGTGGATTTCTTCCCATTCCGTAAGGTTTTCATTACACCGTGAGATGGTACCTTGACAGAGCAGCTCGGTCAGTTGCACACTTCCCACCGTGGTTTCCTGGTGCCTACTACGCAGATTACGCGCGTCGAGCACGCGCTGTAACCCGTGAATTTATGGATCATCCGTTCCAGGTTGCTATGAAAAGAATGGTCTGTGCTCTCTTGCTTTCTGAAACTACTAATGACTTTGTTACCAGCATGAAGGGACTGCTCTCCCATCGTTCCTGTCCACGTACATAAGCGACACACATTCTGAGGAAATACAGGACCCGCAAGAATACATTGAAGAGGTCAAGGAAGCTGCGGGTGTAGTCCATTTTGCGGGAGCTGAGACTGTGAGTGCTTTGTCTACATATATTTCTGTCTACCTGAGCATGACAGTCATGGGCGACGCTTCTTGTCTTCCTAATTGCCATGGTCCTCCATCCGGAAGTACAAGTCAAGGCGCAGGCTGAGATTGATGCAGTGTGCGGACAAGACAGTTTACCGACTTTTGAAGACAAAGAGTCGTTGCCTTACCTCACCCATATCCTGCACGAAGTCCTACGGTAGGCCTGAGAGTCATTTGGGCTTCGAGAAGGAGCATGATGAAATACATAGATGGAATACCGTCGTTCCTATGGGCAACCCGCATAGGTCTACGGAAGACGACATATACAATGGGATGTTCATCCCCAAGGGTTCGACAATCATTGCCAACATCCAGGGAATGTCTTCGGATGAGCGCATCTATGAGGATGCAAGGAGTTTCAACCCAGACCGATTCATACCCAAACCCGAAGGCAAGGGTGAGCCCTATCTCTCGCCCTTTGGGTACGGACGCAGGCAAGGATCATAACAATGGGTTTACCCTTGATGATTGATTGATCTTCTCGTCAGGATATGTCCTGGACGCTTTCTGGCAGAGTCCAGTATGTGGATAGCCATGGCAATGATCCTGGCGACGTGCAGGATTGAGAAGGCCCGCGATGAGAATGGGAATGAAATTACGCCGGAGGTGGGTGTTGTCGTTGGATCTGCTGTCAAGTAGGCTTTGCTTTGTTCATCACGGAAGTGTACTCTAAAAATCTTGCCAGCCATCTAAAGCCATTCAAGTACAACTTGGTGTTTCGTTCTGATAGAGCTCCAGTGTTGTTGAACCTATGATTCGAGTTGTTCTGGTGCTGTTGTACTTGTAGTGTAGGGCTATGAATTATCAGAGATGTATCATTGACCAACGGTAGCGGCTCTCCCAATAGCCTCGACCAAGCCACTTATCACTCACATAATGATATGATGAAGAAAGACACTGATTTCGTCTCCGAGTGACACATGTTTGGTTCAAGTCAACCCTGCTTAACTATCAGATCCAGCTCCTTCAAATCCAACCCCTCAAAATTCCGACTCCTGATCCTCCGACTCTTCATTTCGCTCTTCATCAGCCACACGTGGTACCTATGCAGGAGGTCTTTGCCCTAGATCTTTTTCAGCCATGCCGTTGACTAGGAAGAAGACAGACACTACGCACGATGCTAAACAGTCCCAGACCAAGCGTCGTCCTCAGCCTTACACCAGATACCGTCAGTCCCATAATGAAGAAGCCGCTGGAAGAAAGGACGCACCAAACCGGATCCAACGCCTCGCTCCAGAGCCAGACCGTGAACCGGCTCCAATAGTTCACGTCCGTCAGCATGTCCGCGCTCAGCGTCACACCAATCCCCACTGCCCCCACACCCGCGCTCCTGATCCCAAAAATCGGCCACGGTGCGCAGCGCGTGATGAGCACGTCCATCCCTCGCGCGATAAACGGGAGCGCAAGCGCCTGCGCGAATGGACTTGCCTGTGAGTCGAGTATCGTCTCTGCCACGTCGACCTCAGGAGCAGGAGCAGGATTGGGATTGGGCTCGGGATTGAGATTGAGATTGTTGTTGACTGCACCTCCTCCTTCCTGCCCTTGCCCCTCGCCACGCCCGCCCCCCTCCCGCAGCCTCTGCTCAAGCTCACCCCACATCCTCCAAACCCGCCGCCCCAGCACGCCCACGGCCCACACGTTCCCAAATATCGCCATCTGCCCAGGGAAGACCGCACCGAAGCGGAGCGTCCCCCCGCTCGAGACAACGTCGTACGCGAGGTTGCACAGGTACACGCACAGCCCGAACTGCAGACGCGTCGGCGGCCAGCGCGGCGCGAACGTGTCGAACGGGGTCGTGAACAGCCTTGTGCCAGTGTTGAATGGATTGTAGTTGAGCGCGTCGCGCACGAGCCGGTCGCGCACGGCTTGTGGCGGCTCGGTCGGGAGCGCGAAGATGGCGTTGAGAAGGTACTTGAGCTGGAATGGATTCCGTGAGGCCAGCACGGCTGTGGACGTGTAGCCCATGAGCATGACCGTGTGCCAGGTCCAGTTCTGTCGGTCAGAGGTGAGGAGGGTGTCGAATAGTCTGTATGGTAGTTGTCAGTGCCAGTGCAACGAGCGCTATGCCAGACGCGACGCACTGATCCCCAAAGATGCTCCGCATGGTGAAGTTGCCGTATATTGTCGTGAAAGTCACCACATCTAGAATTTGATGTCCCGTTCCCAGTATTATCCAAGAAGGACACGGAGAGGACTCACGGTCAAAGACGTAAAACGCACCGAACACCGCGCCCGCGCCCAAGATGACCTTGCTCATCGTCTTGGTATACACCCTCCAGAGCCGGAAGGACCGCAGAACTACACCGGGAGGAGGTGTCTCGACCGTATAGATGCACTGACACGTAGAGCATTTACGTGAGCTTGGATTCGAGGCAGAAATGGTCGCCAGTAGGCAAGACTCGTGTGCAAGAACATTGCATTTGCAAGGGTGGGTCCATGTTGGAGGGAGGGCTGTGATGCATTTCGAGATGAGCCGTGATAGGTATTAGGTAGGTAGGTTACTCACGAGTCTCAGCGTCGAATGGGGAGCTTGGCTGCAGGCATACGAAGCAGCGTGTGTGTTGGTCCTGCGAGGCGGGGTCAATGGTGGTGCGATAGAGATGGGATTGTGTAGGATACAGACGACGCTCATTGTGGCATGTGGCAGGGAAGACGATGGCACGTGAATAGAGATCGCATGGCATCGGCGTTTGTATCATAAGTCGTACTTGACCGTCACACATCCAGTGGCACCCAAGTTAGCTCCCTCTGAAGCTTCTCATCACCCAATGGCCTCAAAGTCAAAGTTGGACTTGCTTGACCCAAAGTCCACCATCTTCTTCCTCTGCGACGTCCAGACCAAGTTCCGTATGATGGCTCTCTATGGCCTACCACTATCTAAGGTATCTCATGATGTCAAGTGTAGGGCCCGCTATACATGGCTATGATCAAGTCATTGCGACGGTCAACAAGACGCTCAAGTTTGCCAAGGTTCTATCAGCTCTTTTTGGGACTAATTGCGGAGCACGTTCTGACTCTGTAACCGTCAAAGCTTCTAGGATGTGAAGTACTCGCTACGACGCAGAACGCGAAAGGTCCTTCAAGTTCTCGAGTTTGTGCACTGGGAACTGACGACTCATTAGCTCTCGGTCCAACAGATCCCGCCATCGACACCACCTCACTGGCTGATCTGTTTCTCGGCACCGTCGACAAGACCAGATTCTCCATGCTCACAGACGAGGTCCACGATATGCTGTCTTCCCGGCCGCACGTCACCAGTATTGTCCTCATTGGCATCGAAGCCCACGTCTGCATATTGCAGACTGCACTGCAGCTACTATCACAAGGACACAATCGCGTGTACATCCTGCACGACGGTGTCGCGTCGTCGCACCCCACAGAGAAGGACATTGCTCTGGAACGCTTGCGAGCTGCAGGAGCGGTCATCAGTACGAGCGAGAGCGTTGGGTTTGAGTTGATGAGAGATGCGAGCATGCCGAGTTTCAGGGAATTTAGTAAGGTGGTCAAGGAATATAAACAGGCGGCTGCTGGAAGGACGGAGGGCAAGATGTAGTAGCCTGAGGGGGTGAGTCTATTTATTGATATTGTGTGCACATCTTGAATGTATCACTAGTGTACTTCGTCATGTTCTTCCTGATGGTGTAGGGAACTTGGCTGTTATACGTTGATCATTGATTGTTATTGATTGACTGATCGCCGGACGCTAGAGGTACGAAAGGCACAACTACTGTATTTACCTTTAACTTGATCACTCTATCTCCCAAGAAGGCCGAGCTCGCGGTCAAGATCACCCCCTTGGGCCCGCATGGCATCGGCCTTGGTAAGTCGTACTCAAAGTTAACCCACAGAATCACCAGCACAATCACCATGACCGTGTTCCTACTCAGGTTCTCGCCACACTTGCGCCGAATCACCCGTGAACACACTAAGGACTGAGTATAAAGAAAGGTCTGAAGTTTGAACTGCGAATACCACCAACACGCTGTCTCTCTCATGTCCACTTCAATCCGCTCCATAGTCGTAGACGACGGAATCTCCGTGTTCTACCGCGAAGCCGGCCAGAACGACGCGCCAGTGATCCTCCTCTTGCACGGGTTCCCATCGTCGTCTTTCTTATTCCGCTCCCTCATTCCGAAGCTCGCGCCCACCCATCGAGTTATCGTACGTCCGACCGCCATTGAACTCAAACGCTCTTGTTGAATAATGTCGATGTTGTTGCCTTCAGGCCCCAGACTTCCCGGGCTTCGGGTTCACCGTCGTCCCCCCCTCCCGTAACTACACCTACACATTCAAGAACATCGCCAAAACCATCGAGGCGTTCACCATCGCGCTCGGGCTCGACAAGTTCGCTGTGTACATCTTTGACTACGGCGCGCCCATTGGGTTGAGGTCAGTCCCGATTCCCAACCCCCAGTCTAACTTTAAGTAACCGACGAGATGCTACCTGTGCTAAATGATACTAGACTGGCGCTGGCTCGCCCAGAGTCCGTGACGGCGCTCATATCGCAAAGCGGGAACCTGTTCGTCGAGGGCTTGGGCCCGTTCTGGGACCCCTTCAAAGCGTGGTGGGCCGACCCGACTTCATTCGAGAAGCGCGAAGCCCTCGTCGGGCTCCTCACACTCGCCATGACCAAATATCAGGTACAGTCACCGCAGCCCCTTCCCTTCAAGTTCCCCTGAGTCCTCACTCGTACTTGAACTCGATAGTACGTGACGGGCGAAGCGCACCCCGAGCGCATCGCGCCCGAGACCTACACCCTGGACCACGCCCTGGTAGCCCGACACGGTCAGTTGGACATCCAGCTGGGCTTGTTCCTGGACTATCGCACCAACGTTGCGCTCTACCCGGCTTTCCAGGCGTATCTCGCCAAGTACCAGCCACCGGTCCTCGCGGCGTGGGGCAAGAACGACCCGATATTCATCCCCGCGGGCGCGGAAGCGTTCAAGTCGAGTGGGCTGCTCAGGGATGTGGAGGTACGCTTCGTGGATGGGGGTCATTTTGCGTTGGAGAACCACCTGGAGGAGATTGGGGATGCGATACTTGCGTTCTTGGGTGAGCGGGGGCTCATGTAGGTGGCTGGTATAAATATGACAATCATGGGGAGGAAGATGATAGCAAATATGGAAAGTTCCGTGCAACAAATGAGCCGAGGGTCGAGCATTCAGCGTCGACGTTAAATGCAGCACTGTCCTCCTCTTTCTTGACAAGAGCAACATTGGCTTGCTGGTGTCCCATTAAGAAGACCACCAAGCGACTTTGAGACAGATCTGACCTGGATCCGACCGACCCCGAGCTGGCTTCGTTCTGCAAACACCAAGGGTACCAGCGGTTGTCTGTCCTTGCATATTCATGTCCAGCTTCGTGACTGGCTGAACTAAGTTGAGGAAATATAATCAGATTCAAGATATCCTTACGACGAACCAGTCTCGCTTGTACGTGGACGATGTAATTAGAGCTGCGAGGAAGTCTAATGTACAAAACGGTTTATTATAGAGGTATGCATATGCGTAGAAAGAGTACATGAATGTAAGGGCAGCCGGCCCAAATAAAACACCATAAACAACGTCCCAGAGGCCAATCATGACACCTCCAACAAGTCCAACTTCACTTTCCCCGACTTCAACCAGTCCTCTTTGACGAGCTTTTCGCGATCAGCATAGTACAGCCTATAGACCAGCTTGATCGTGCCCTCACTGACTCCCGCCACCGCCCCAATATCCCTCAACGACTTGGGATATCCCATCGCTAAGCACGTGAAATATATCGCGCCACCAGCGATGGAAACAGGGCTACGACCATCGCCAATGCCAAGCTCGCGAGCAGCGATGATGATATCGGAGCATATCGACTGCACCCGGGGCGGGAGGTCGAGGTGATTGCAGTACCGAACAACGAGTGACTCCGGACCCGTACTGGGTGCCAGCGAAGGGTGGGTTGCGGAGGCCCCAGGTGTGAGGTTGAACGCCTGCTCCAGCGCCTTATAACACTGCCCCAGCACCTTCTTCGACACATGCGTGAGATTGCAGATCTCCCGGAACGTACGCGGGACATGCGCCTGTCGGCATGCGATGAAGATGCATGCGGCGATGATGGCGTCCATGGGCTTCCCGCGCAGGATGCGCTCCTGCTCAGCACGCTTGAAGAGCTGCTTGGCGATGTCGCTGATGGTTTTGGGGAGGGAGAACTGGTCGCACCAGCTCGAGATGTCGCGGAAGGCGACCATGAGATTGCGCTCCTGGCGGGAGCCCTGCCCGCGAGACTGAGCGCGTTGCAGTTCCCTCGATAGTCCATTGCCGCCGTCTCTGAAGCTGATGACCGTGTCCAGCTGCTCCATGCCCTCCATGAGCGGGTCGCTCGCTGCTCCGACACGCGAGGGGTCGTCGCCTTCATCGTTCGCAAAAGTCTATGAGAGCCATTTTTAGAGCGACGCGTCGCGCTGAGGAGAGGAACACGTACACGCCATTCACTCCTAGTATCGACTATGCGGTCTCCCAGCACTAGCCCGCAAGTCTTGCACACCAAGTCGCCCGAGCCAAACTCTTCTGATATTTGCGGATTTGGGTCGCGGCATTCGGGACATATGAGGCGGACGGCGAGGTCTGGGCCGTAGGTGGGCGGAGGTGGGTCTGCAGCCTTCTGCTGGGCGAGCGGAAATGGCTGGGCGAAGGACATGGCGGCAGAAAGGGGGGCTGTTGAGGCGCGAGGCGCGATGAATAATTATTTTATTGGGGCTACAAGTGGAACATTGGTCAGTACGATGCACTTGACTTACACACACATAACAAGTATGTATCTCACACTAGCGTTGTGTCGAGATACTGGCACAGATGAGCTCAATGCCGCAGACGACAACAACGATGCTGGTGGTCGGAAGCCAAGGATGGGTCGGCGGTGCCGGGCGCTGACCAAGCCCTTTTCTCCACAGCCACCAGCAGCCACAGTCATCAATCTGGCTCAGCTGTCTTTCTAAACAGCTCTCGACCCGTAGAATATGCACGAATCTCAAGACCTCACGACCGTCATCACGAAGTAAGCACCGCTTGACATCCAGAGGCACGTAATTGACGCCAAGCAGCGCGCAACCCGACAGCAAAACCCGACGCTATGATCGCCAATTGAGGCTCTGGGCGTCGTCGGGCCAAGCCCTGCTCGAAGAAGCGCGCCTTCTGGTGCTGTCCTCGTCTGCGACGTCCACGTCGATCTTGAAGAATCTCGTCCTCCCCGGCATAGGCCACTTCACCATCCTCGATGACACCATCACCAGCGGTGCTGACGCGGGCAACAACTTCTTCCTCGAAGGGCCGTCGTCCATTGGCAAACCACGCGCGTCAGAGGCCGTTAGACTTCTCGGCGAGCTCAATGAGAGCGTAGTCGGCGAGGCAGTCACGGACAAAGCTGTCGCCACCGTGGTGGGTGATCTTGAATATCTAAGCAAATTCACCATCATCATCGCACACAACCTGCCGCCCAGTCAGCTGAAGACACTTTCTGACACGTTGTGGACGTCTCATGCCGCGCCTAGCCTTCTCTCCGTGTCGTCCTCTGGCTTTCTCGCCGAACTGTTTATACAGCACCAGCCGCATCCAATCATTGAATCACATACTGACAACATGCCATCCCTCCGCATTTACGATCCCTTCCCTTCTCTCCTCGAATACTCCACCAGCCTGAAGCTCGACGAGCTCGACCCAACGGAGCACGCACACGTCCCATACATCCCCATCCTGATCAACGCGCGATCGCGCCTGCCCAACGTCCCCAAAACCGCCGAAGAACGAGCCGCGTTCAAGTCCCTTCTCCTGTCTCTCAAACTCAAACAGGATGAAGAGAACTTCGACGAGGCGTACGCGCAGGCCTATCGTATCTGGACGCCGACCTCCCTCCCCTCAGCGCTTACCCAAGGCATCTTCCCACATCTCGAGACATCCCTCGCGCCGCCCACCATATCTCCGACTATACACGGCCTCCTCTCAGCGCTCAAGCTTTTCACCGAGAAGGAGGGTGTCCTCCCTGTCTCCCCCGCCCTCCCCGACATGAAGGCCTCTACCCAGTCCTATATCCACCTCCAGAAGCTGTACAAAGACCAGTTCCTTGCGGACAAAGCCGTTCTCAGGTCTCTCATCCCTGCGTCAGCCGGTGAGATATCAGAGGACCTCATCGACACGTTCATCAAGAACGCACACGGGGTGCAGGTCGTCGTTGGCGAGCAGTACGGCGCGTTTGACAGGGACCCGGAGAGAGTGGCGAATGCGTATGGGATGGACGCGAAGAACGTCGCGGTGCACTTTGCTTTGAGGGCTGTCAGGGAGGAGTTGGAGGCGAATCCGGGTGCGACAGTAACGGAGGAGGCGATCAAAGCGAGGATCAAGGCCATGGTCCCGGAGAGCGTTGACCTTGAGGAGATGGATGAGGCTATCGGTGAAATGTGAGCACTATTCTTTTTGATGATTCCTCGATACTAAATGTTCCCAGTGTACGCGCCCCCACGGCTGACTTGCCTAATACAGCTGCTCTGCTGGGCGGTATGGTAGCACAGGAAACTATCAAGATGATCACACGACAATATGTTCCTCAGAGCGGGTACTGCATCATCGATTGTGTTGACATGCGAACGGGGGTGGTGGTGTAAAGAGGCTAACAAACGATGTATCATAGATAACCTGCTCAATCAATGCTTTGCTAACAAAAAAGAGTCAACTGATGTCTCCATTTGCCTTGAGAGCCTGGCTGTCATACTCGATCCCGTGTAAGCTGATCGCCTGTAATGAACTGGAACGAGTTTGAACCATGCGAATTCGAATGGTTCTACAACACAATATTACCCTCAGCAAACATTACGACTTGTCCTTGTACACGAACTTTTCCGAGTTCCTCTTCCAAAAGCACCCTCAAATCACCCCCACGACGGCTGACTTGTGTTGCTTTGGCCAGCTCTCCACTCTTGAAGACCGCCTTGCTTGCCCAGTATGGTATCAACAGCCCGTGTGCCGAACCGCAGACGTGATCTTCTCCGGCTTGTAAGTGGTCTGGATTGAACATACGCGACACGAAGGCCTCTTCTCCCGAAGTAGACTCCGTGGTGATGATGTTTGTCGAGAATCCCGACTTTGACTGAGAAGGAGGTAAAGGTCACTACAATTCGCCCGAATGACTGAAATGTTGATTCGACTTACGAGTCCGAAAGAGCGCACATTGACAGCACTTCCTTTCAGGTCTTCTTTGACATCCAATTCCGCAATCATGTAATTGGAATAGCCCCCTACTCCTCGGCCTATGAACTTGACCTTTACGTCGCGTCCAAACGCGTCGTCTATAGCCTTCTTGGCTATGGCGGCATCATCAAGAGGCAAGGGTTCAATCACAGCCGCCGTGAACTGAACTCCAAACCACCCGCTATCCTTCCGCTCAGCCCTCAACACCCCGTGCATCAAGGTCTGCAGCTCGAGGACCTCCACCTCGCTAGGAAGAAGGCCAGGTTTGGTGAACATCGTCCCTGCTGCAGCCAGCGTCCCATGGATACAGATCGCAGTCTCCGAGCCACTGTCAGCGACGAAACGGACGCGGAATTTGGCGACTTTGGGGTCGGTGGACCGTTCGACGGGTGGGTAGAGGAAGACCGTCATGGGTTGGCTGAAGTTTGCACCCAGCTTGAGCAGGGTGCTGGTATCCGCTGCAAGGTCGTCGTCTGCGAGGACGATGGCTGCGGGGTTGCCAGCGAACGGGTCGCTGGCAAACGCAGTTGAGAGGTAGAATGGGTAAGTCTTCGTCATGGAAGGTCGCCGGTGAGTTGGATGGGATGTATGTTCCCTTTCGATGAAGAGTCGACTCGGAGCTTAAGACCTTTAACTTCAAGCTCGAGTCATTATCTCATGACACGAGTCGGAGATCCGATGGTGAGTCATGAATCGCGCGTCGTGTTGCTGTCGTATCTCCTCGGTCTTTCCCTGCCAGACCGACTGCAGCTGGGCCTCACCTGATGGTTGCAAATTGCCACCATCTTCCGAAGTGCTCGAACTCAGGCCTCTTCAGGTATGCGATTGCTTCGTTTTGTCAGTGGTGTCGTGTACATTTCTTTCTCGATGTCCGTCTTCCTCACTGCTGGAGGGCGCGGCCTGATCGCACAATGATGACGATTGGAGGATGCGTCGTGGACCGTGGTGATGGATCAAAGTCCATATCGGCTTTGATCGAGATTCATCCTCCAGTATGTAGTGGTGATGCGCAATTCCAATTTGGAGACTGCAGTCGTTTGCCCGGCCTAGACCGACGAGTAGCGTCTGCTCAGTCGACATGGCCAACGATCTATCATTGCATTCGCCACGGACACGGCAAGGTCATGAACCACTCAGGTTTTGGTTTCGAGACCAAGCTCATGTCCTGATGCACGTACTTGACGCAATTTCATAATAAGCAACACAATTTCGAGTGTACAGTACTACTAGTCTACTTACTTGAAAAAGATGGAGAAGGGGGGTATAAGTAGTCAGAAAAAAGGAATATCACTAGAGCGCTTCGAGGAGTTCATCGATAGAAGGCCTGTCCTGAGGTTCCATATTCCAGCAGGAATTGAGGAGCAGCCACAGGTCGTCATTCAAACCTCTGGCCACAATCTCTGGTGCCGTCGGTCGTGCTGGGTTGATTCCCTGTGAAGACTTGATGACAACTTCTGTTGTGTGCTTGAACTCTCGATAGGGTTGTTCCTGGGTGATGAGCTAGATGGAGAACGTGCTCAGTCAATGCAATTCATGTCTGGCAGAAAAGATGAACGTACCTCGAGTGTGGTCATACCGAAAGCATATATATCGGAATGAGACGATAGTGTTCCCTGCCCTTGACAAACTTCTGGGGCGAACCATCTGTAAGAGTCTGCAACGCCACGACTCTGCGTAAATGGAACACCGGTGATGTCCTCCACGATCTACCACCGGAGTTAGATGTTATAGCTCCCAATTGAGGCTAGGGACCATACTTGGGACAGCCCAAAATCAGCCAAGAGAGGGTTTCCATAGCGGTCGATGGCGACGTTCATCTGCTTAAGTGTAAGCGCGTTACGATGCATAGTCTGAGGTCTTACAGCTTTGATGTCACCATGCACAACAGGTGGTCTCATATGATGTAGAACCTGTATGCCCAGGGCTATACCTTTGATCTGCGCGTAGCTTGTGTAACCGCAGGCCTACATAACTGCAAGAAAGAGTAACGTACCAGTCTCTGGTAACCAGCCAAGTCTAGTCGCGTTGTCTTGACGTAGGTCAAGGCATCGCCCTTCTCTGGCCAAGGGCTGACCATAAATCTGAGAACTACGGGTGAATGATAGGTAATAAGAAGGTAAAGAATGCCTACGGGAAGGGTTCATCATCATTTTGACCGAATCCGTAGAAAGGTAGGATGTGCTTTCCACGATCGATCCTCCACACCTCTGTCCAGATTTTGACTTCACGCATGAAACGCTGTATGGGGTCAATGAAGTGACTTTCTCAAGTTGGATTTCAGAGACATACCCTCAGGCTCTTATCGTCGGCATGAATAGCGCGAATGACCTTGATGGAGACTTTCTTGTGCTCGAGATAAATGCCCTCGTATATGTCCATGGCTGCCGTGCCTCGAACGGGAAATTGTCCAATACGTTTGACCTCATTGCATTTGAGCTGTAGGTTTGGAAGGAGCTGGCCTGATTGCTCCTGAAGCTGGTAGAGGTTCGTCGATAGACCACTATGAATGCGATCCGCTGTATTCCTGTTGTCGGCCATTGACTAGCCGAAGGTATAAGAAGAATATAAGCACGATGCTAACTGACACTTACAGTCTGCATGAGTGACATCAGTCCTTGTATCAAAGCCGTATTCTCAGCGACAGCGAGGTGTGTCATCGCCTGATTCTGGTTTATGTTCGCAAGGGCCTCACGAATCTCTGCATGGTCGTTAGCAGCGTTCCGTTCGAATTCTTCTTGCCAGCGATGCACGCCAATAAGCGAAGCCCACTTGAGATGACCACAGGCCAAATCAGCACTAACACTTTGCATGAGATAGGACAAGAAGAACGGACCTCGAATCGAGTGATACAATCCTCTATACGCGTATGATATTTACCAATATCGCGACTAATCTCCTGGTTTCGTAGCATGGCATCCCACTTGGTTAGCATCGTCCAACCGTGCATTTGAGTCTGAATGTCGATCAAGCAACTATGGAAGCGGTGAGATTATATACCACTGCAGCACCTGAAATGAGTCGACGTACTCGGAAACAATCTGTATCGGTTCCTGCATGCTCTTCGAAGAGTCCACAGCAACCTCGCGAAGCGCCAACAGCAAGGCGTGACAGCGATCTCGGAGTTGACGCGCTGAGGATCTATAGTAAGGGGTCAATAAGACATCGCGCAGTTCGGAAAGCATCGCACCTGTTCACAGTCATACGCTCACATAACTCTACAATGATGCACAGGACTTCGGCAGCAGGCTGGAGGCATGGGACGGGAGCAAACTGAGCGACAATCTGGGCGGCCGATGTGCCAATCTTTGCGAGGAGTACAAGGTCACCGTGTAAGCCAGTCATGGCGGGGGCTGAGAAGATACAGGAGAGCAAGGTACACGCAAGGTATAAGAGTGATGTCCATCGACGCTAGCTGTAAGGATGGCTGTACAAGGCGATGATGGACCAGGATACTTCTTTAGACGCCCACGGCACGCCGGCACCAGCCCTGAATTTGGCGCGTCGCTTGCACTCTGCACAGCGCTTGCATGACATTGACAGCAGTCACAGCACAGTATTACTATAGTATAAGGTACTGTAGTGGCACAGCCATGCGACCGTACCACCGATACCTCAAGACTGACAGTAAATGTGGCACCGAGCATCTTTAGTTTCAATGAACCGTAGCAGCTTTAGAGCCTGTATAGCGCCAAGATTGAAGTGGCGGTCCATAAGTATACATGTAAACAGGGCTCGGTTGGAAACCATGATAAGTGGACACAAAGCAAGGCGAAGACTGAGGACCATGTACTTATCGAGATGTGGGAGGTCGACAGTTGCATTCGAGTGTCATATATTTCAAGGAATGAAACAAAAGTGAAATGAACACAAGTGCTCCGGGGTGGAAGGCAGCACTTGCAATGCCTGGTAGCTAGATTCGCGTAGACGTGGCGTACCAAATGTTGTCGTAAGTGACAGAGCTACGCCCACCCGTCCTCATCGAGATCATCTCCTTCATCACTGATCAAACGCATTCGTATCCTCTTGCCATCCCCAATCAAATTTTCCCATTCTCTAACTTTCCGTCTTACCTCCAGCCGCATCGGTGCGTCAACATAGACCTTGATATACGAGCCCCCTTCATACGCAGCATCCTCCGTGAACGCAATACCGACGCCCACCTCCTTGTGCAATTCAATGAGCTTGTTCCACAATGACACGGTGACGAAGGGATGTTCGAATACAATCCCGACACTTCGCCAGGCGTAACGCATGTCTGGGTTCTCTTCGTCTGGTATTTCCGGTGAGTAAGGTAAATGCCAGTTCCCGGCTTTGTGGATGACGGGGTGGTGGTAAGGCTATTCAGAAGGATCAGATATGGACGATGAAGGTGGTATGTTTAAGGACTACCCGTGGTATGGAGTTCGATGGTGATAAACCAGTCTTTCTCGCGAGACAAGGTTCTTCAGTGGGACCGTCATCGCCACTGTTTCCAGGGCTGAAATGGTCCGGTTCCATTCCGAGGTAGCCATCCTCCTCCAACATTACCTTTGTGGGTTCGTGCCACTCGGAGATCTGGTCGCCATCCCACTCACCCTTTGGCTCCTGCTTGAGTCGTTTCACCGGCGGGGAACGAATGGTGAACTCGTCCGCGTCGAGAATGTCGCTGATGTCCTGGCTTTCCACTTGAGAGTCAGACTGTGACCGACGAGAGCGTAGGGGGGATGTCTGGGGTGGCGCAACGCGCTTTGGCGGCGAGAAAATTGGTGGTGCACGTCGGATAAGAGGGTTCTTTCGTGGAGAAGTAGACTTTAAACGCGGAGGTGGTTTAATGAACTGTGGATTCATCTTGGGCATCGAAGCCGGAGAAGGCTGTCGAGACTTGGCCACGAACACATCCGCGGAATGGTGGGATTCTTCCGCGCAGTTTTGCCCTTCATCGTCCAAATCGCAACTGTCAATGAACGTAGTATCAGCCTCAATAATATCGTCTTCCTCGTCTTGGCTATACACGGCAGAAATCGAGATTTCTCGAAGATCCTCCGAGCTGGCCCTTTGAGAGCCACTGTCCTCTCTTTCCGACAGTTGCTCGTCGTCCGAAGTCGAGTGTCTCGAAGATCTCCGTAGGTATCCCCAAGCCTGGTGTGAAGATGTAGATTCGTCGTGTTCAGCCCCGACGCCGTCGTCAATATCCATGCCCATGTCCGATGGTTCATTGGCTGACCGTCGGAACGGAAGAAGAAGCTCCTCGATGTCTTCCTCATCTTCCTCCTCCGCACGGCTGTCCTCCAATACAAGTGAATCTTCGATCACTTCATCTTGATGAGGCTGGGATAGGGGAAAGTAGCTCGTAGGTGTTCGTCTGGAGAGATACGGAGGAGTGGGATCGCGACTGCCCTTGACGAATTGAGAACCGGGGGGATGTCTACGAGCACGAGAAAGAACAGAACGGGAGGTTTCTTCGTCGTCCGTTTCAAGATCAGAATCCGGGATTATCTCGACTAGTTGCGGGGGTGTCGGTCGTGTGACGCCCGAGTTGTCATCGAAAAAGCGCGTCCGCCTCGACGCGTCAATCTCTTCTTCCTCCTCCTCCTCCTCCTCCTCCTCCTCGTCTCCTTTGCTATGTTCGTCCAAAAACCCAGTGTCTGCTTCCTCAGACACATCCTCCTGACTGTCATCTTTCTCATCAGGCTCAATCAACGGCTGTGGCCAGCCCGAATGAACCCAATCCTCCAGGCCAGCTAAGTCCTCTTCGACAGGCTCGCCGTCATTGACATCAGAGAGAAGACTGCGCAAGTCGACAGCTATCCATTTACAATTCGAGACTGCAATTCGTTTCGCCGCCGCAATGACATCGTGCTTGTTACTCCTCGTGTGGCAAACAGACCGGGAGGCTGACGCGATAGGTGGTGTGGTAGAATAGTGGTGTACGACGAGAGTCATCGTCACCTCACATGGCGGTCTAGGGCAGACATGAAACTTGAAGCTTGCCTGATGTCGTGACGCCACGTGCGCGAACAGGGACTATCCGACTAGCACAAGTTCTCGGTTTCTGAGGTGTTTAAGCATGACTTTGGGAGCCTCTACATTAATATCCTACATATACGAGAAGGTGTGATGTACAGGTGAGTTTATACAAATACGTGATATCAACAGAACAGACGAAAGCAAAGTGGTACAACAACACAGAAATAATTCGAAGCCGGCAGCGAGCCCGCTTTACCAGTTTTGGAGCATTATTTGGGCAGATTCCTTGAGAAAGGGAGTCAGCCAAATATCAATGAGCAAATTTTGAATAGGGCATACCTTCAGCCGTGTAAGATTATGAACGATTGCCACATTGACAATCGTGCGCAATTTTCGGCGGACGTCAGCTTTGCTGATAGTGAACTGATAGGCCCCCGAGCAATGGCAAAATCGGGATACAGTGTCCGATTGTATTTGCTGGCACCGCGAGCACCGAAGATCCTGCTGGGCGAACGACCGTTCCAACTGGAACAGCATCTTGATCAACGTGAATTCGATAGAAGGGCGATCGTATTCGCCATTGCAGTCAGCGCATATCCACCGCTGCACGACGTCGACGTTGTTCGGCAAAAGTCTGGGGTCCCGGCAGAAATCAAAGTCGCGCAGCGAGTCACAATGTCGGCAAGGAACATTGTGAAGGATAAGAGGTTCGCAAGGGTTCCGGAAGATAGCTTCGTTAGCGAACTCTTTGACGCCAATGAGCTCCAGCAAACTGCGCTTCATCAGGCCGATCTCGACCTGGTATTCCTTGGCCAATCCAAAAACGGCGCAGGCTGATTTGACGAACTCGAGTACTGGGTCGACCATATGAAGGTACGATCCGGGTAAAACAGGAAAGTTGAAGTCGCCCGTCTGTTCTTCGTTCATCTGTTCCTCCTTGTAACGTTCTTGGATGCTGCCGACCACCTTGAGCAGTTTGCGAGTCAGCCGCCGTGCTACGAATTGCTGAATTGTATCCTCCTCCTTTTTGACTTCTCCCTTTGCGTTCGTGTCTTTCTGAGAGGCGTCACCATTCTCCAACGATCGCAATGGTGGTCTGGTCTCCTCGTTCGCCTTCTGTCTGATCTTATACAGCTCCACCAAGAAAAACTGCACGACCGAGGCGAAGTCCTTCTGGGTAGCAGGTGGGAGGAACTCGGCAATATTCCAATGCATGTCAATGGACAACGCGTCAGGTTGTTCTAGGGCCTCTGGTTTCTCGCAAACAATGGCGGCCATGTTGGCGTTGTCCATGAAAATGACATAGTCATAGAACTTTTCCGTCTTGAGATAGACATGCTGAAACAGCTCGTGCGACGTGACTGCTGTGTTGATATACGTGGCATAAGCAAAAGCGGTCCCGGGCGGCTTGGAGGTGGAAAGGATGATACGGCTGAAGTCCGCGTACACGACCCGGGAGCCCAAGCGTCGAAATTCTGCCAATAGCTGGATGAAGGTTTTGCGCATAAGACCATGGACAAAGCGATGAATGCCAGTATCGTATAGCTGGGATGCGCTTGAGCTGATCCATCGCCAGAAGTGGTCAATCGCCAAGGAAGCGGCGACTTGATCGTTCTGGATCCTGTCAAGCAACCAGGTCTTGACCATATTTCGCAGGATGCTGAAGGCCTGAGAGGAAATTTGCGACTCTCCCAAGGTGAGATCTCGCTGTTGAACTTCGCCATTTTTGTACTCGTCCAAGGTCCGCGAGACGGAATCGAATGCTGTCGAACCGCCACTTCCTTCCAATTCGTTCACGACCACAGAGTGCATGACAGAATTAACGGCCAGATTGCGCACACTGACTTCGAGACAGACGTTGGAGAAGCAGCCAGAAGAGTGGAATTCACTCGACGGCAGGTCCTCCGCTTGACGGTTGTCGTTCTCGAGACCACCCAGGTCAGGCTGCTCGCCGGGGGACCACCAGAGGACCATATCGTTCTGTACGAGGCGACGAGCATAACAGAGGTCAGAGACGAACAGCGGCTGGTCGCCCTCTAAATGACCGATCGGTACGTCGTAGTACTCCGCCAGTGCTGTACTGCGGTCGATCCAACTGCCCAAGTTCAGATAGCGAATGATCATCTTCTGGGCTACATGACTCTGCCACGGGAAGACATCGAGTGTATGCGCGCTGCGGACCTTCGTCATAGACAGGACAGGGAACTTGGACAGCTTTGGAAGAAGACGGTCAAAGTACGACTGGTCCTTACTGGACGAAATGACGACGGTGTAGGACTTGTCTTCCATCAATCCAAGTTCTCGTGATACAGCTTTGAGTGCCGTTGCATCTGAAGCATGGTAGGTCGCGGTGAATGTCAGGGTATCTGGATAAGAGACTGAATCACAGGAGCCGTATTGCTCCTGAAACCTTCGTTTCAGTTCTGCGTACGTAGACTCCAGTTTCGATATTGGCTGACGTCGAGTAGCGGGATCGACAATGTACAACTTGGCAGTGCCATTCGGAATGAAGGTAGCGAAAACGTGTAGGGGGGCATTGGCGGAGCAAGCATGGTACAGGAAGATGAACTTCATAGAGTCGCCCTGGAGATACCGTCGTTTCGAGTTCGAAGGGATCCGCTCCAGTTGGTGCAAGTCGAATCCGACTGTCTGGCCACGGTTGAGCGTCATGGCAGCGTCCTCCACTGTACATGATTTCCCTAATTTAAGAAGCCCCCGAACAACAAGAGGGATCTAGATCATTGCAAGATCAGAAACGACTGCGAAAAAGGCACACGATACTCGTACCTGCTGCTCAAATACGCCATCCACATTAGGGTCATTCGCCAGATCGATGAAATGCTCCTGATACGCATTGTACACATCCTCACGGATGCCGAGCTTATAGAAATTGGAGGATGGTAGGTCCCGTGGAAGATTACGGGTTACTTGCTCGACGCTGTAAAACTCTGTCTTGAAGAAGTCGGTCTTCGGCGTCCGGAGGTGAACATACATCTCCCGCGGGATGCGAAGTGGAGCAGAGACTATCTCCCCGTCCACCGAGAGCCACAGGATAAATCTCCCAGCTATCTTGCTAGGCCGGATCTGAATGACATCCCATGTTCGGTTCGTCCTGACCTTGACCCCGCGAAACATAGTTGGGACCACAGTCGGTGCAGACGATGCGTTGCTATTCCAGCGAGCATCCTGGCGTTGCTTCCACCAAGGACGCATCGCCTTGATCCAGGCCGAGTAATTGACGTATGGGTCAGGAATGGATGGTAATGAGTCCTCTGTGGGCGTCTCCACAACGGGCTGCGGTCTCTTCTTCTTTGTGACAGTTATGCGGATACGACCATCAGTTGGCTTTGACTCTCCGTCGAAGCCATCCTCTATATCAGGTGGTGGCGTCGAATTACCTCCTTCCGCAGGTGCCTTGAAGAAGTCCGTGAGCTTATTTTGCTTAAACTTGTCCACCTGGCCTGCGACACGTCTATGAAGCCAATCGGGATGGCGAATGCGAGGGACGGGGTTTGGGACTTTCTGCATGGCGGCGGGAATAGTGATGAGCTTTTGAATGACGGAGCCCAGGCGTTCGATGTAGTAGTTCCAGTCCAAAATGTCGCGCAGGTCGAAGTTGACGAGGGTATTGTCCTTGAGCCATCTACGAAGATATGTTCGCTTGACGCTCTCCTCCGCAGAGAAGATGGCAAGAGGAACCGCGCGGTCTGTAACAGGCGAACCGACGGGCTTGGCGGATATGATGAATTTACAAGCGAGGCCCTTGTCCTTGACCATCTGGTCACCCAAAAACTCGGCCAGACGACGCGCGGTACTGATGGATGTCGACTTCTGCCCTCCGTATTCAGCCAATGTCCTCGACATGCTGCGATTTTCAGAGATGAGCTCGACCAGTTCTTCGTCATCCAGAGTCTCCGCCTTGGTGAAAAGGATATCCAACCAGCGATCCGCAACTTCGGCGACAGCAGCGTAACATTCCTGCGTAGTCGACCCCATGAGGAACTTCTCGAAGATCTCTGTCTGGAAGATCTTGATGAGCTGCAATTCTCCTCGACGCTTCACCTCGAATCCCTTAAGCTCGGCGAGGGAGCCATCTTCGTTGAAGACCGCATAGCGCTTTTTCAGCAGCTTGTCTTCTTCTTTCGATGACGGCAGAATCATGGCCTTATAAGGCCCATCCAGCTCGAAGAAGATAGAGTTCTCGCTGTGAACGTCATATCTGCCAGTTTCGGGGTTCAGATCATGGTACTGGTGATTCGTAAATTCGGCATGAACGAGATGATTGAGCATAGTGCACGGATACGAGAAGGCGAGCGATTTGCCGTTGGCCAGTTTGAACTTGAAATTCTCCGGGAAGACGCCAGGAAGCATGCACCAGATACCGTCAGTGTCCAATTCCAACGGGCGTCCGATCTGCTCTACAAGAGCTCGCGCCATTTGGATTATAGTGGCACCTGTGAGGCAAGTGATTCCAGCCATCTCCATCGAGTGCCACCTCGCTCCCTTACGCATGACATAGCCGTAGAAGGAGTTCAAGATGCACTTGTGCGCCAATTGCAGGGAGTCGTACAGCACGATCATCTTCTTCGCCTCATCCACCTCGGCTATTGAACCCCCTGTCGCATTGACATTGTCCAAGTTCTTCTTCCAGGTCTTGTGAAGACCCTTGTACTCGTATCGTCGGTCACGGAAAGTACGGACTGTGTCGACGTAGAATGGATTCTCACGCTGGCAAACGATGGCCTCGCGGTTCTCGATTTTCGTGTCCTTGGTCTTCTTGTAGACCTTGCGAGAGTAATCGCCCAGGCGCTTGTGCAGTAATGCTGTCTGTTCTGCGTCGCTGAGATCAGGGAAGCGTCTCTGAGACCCACCAGGCCGTCTCGGAGGGAAGGTCTCTTGGTTGAGAGCGTGTCGAATCATGTTGTACTCATCCCTGTGAGCAGGGAAGAATTCCCCTCGCCAAGCCCAATCTAAGCGTCGATCACAAGTTTTGCCAGGTCGGTTATAATCACAGACGGCGCAGACTGCCTCGTCCACCATAGAGTCAGGCTGAAGTCGGTTTGACAACATGATGTTGGGGTACATGGCGGCGACATCCAAGTGGTAAATTAGAGGGTTGTCGGTTCGCTTTGGGTTGTCGCGCATGATTTCCAAGGCTGTCTGGATAGCATCTTTGACTTCGTCGTAATTGGTGACATCGTCCAAGGATGCCTTGGATTCTTCGACGATACAAAACGTCAAGGCGGCATCGAGGTCGTCGATCAGCTAAATCCGCAAGTTAGCTGAAGAATTTCGATGAGGGATACAAAGACTATACCTGTTGTATGGCGGATGGGACAATTTTGAAATCAGTTGCGATATCGCTTCGAAACACGCCCGCTTCCAAAGCTTCGACGTGGCCACCGACGTATGTTTCCGAAGCCAGAAGATGGCCGTCGTACATATGGCCGTGCTCCTCCTCATGCCGGTTTGGCATGATGATGCGACCGCGGTATGCTTCCACCTGTACCACCAGTCAGAATTTGCCAGAAATGAAGGAAAAGGTCGCCGACCATGAGTAGAGTCTCACACAAAGTACCGCTGCCCTTACGAAGCACTTCGTCGGGACACAGTGGGATAATGTTGCACAAAGAGAAGATGAAGGGGTGGACATACTTCATATAGAGATAATACGTCGCCACAGCATCTGAAACCGAGTATGTGGCCAACTCCTTGGGCTGCTCCATGGCATAGCTAAATCTGTCGTTAGCTTATGACTTGACAGATTAGGTGAATCAGACTAACGGCGTCATGAGCTCAGGATCCAACTCGACTGGATTGTACCCCAGCTTCGACTTGGTCACCGCCTTCAAACCTTGGCTTCCTTGTGGGAGATACGAGTCACGCTTCACCCATCTGAAGCAGTCCATATGCACGCAGGTCCTGCTCTTGTACTCGTCTTCCGAGTCCCTTGTGAATCCCGTCTCGAGGAACATATCTATACCGTTCACTTTGGCGCGTGCATCGAGGAAAGGAAAATCGAAGAAGTCGCCGTTGAACGTGGCCATGACAGTTGGCTTCACATCCTGGATATGCGAGAAGAATCGTCTGATAGTTGCGGCCTTTGATGATGTCTTCGTTAGAAGATGAAAGATAGAGAGATGTAACCACTCGACCTCATCTTTCTCATTGAACACAATGAATTCTCCCTTGTAATCGTCTCGGGGCGTGTATTCGAAGTCATCGACGTCGTCACTGATGATTTCTCTGTTGGTGATCAAGTACCCTTGCCCGTCCACCATGTACGAAATCATCATAACCTGGTCAATCGCCTGGTCGGGGAACTTGAGCGGGGCCTTTGTCGTCTCAATGTCGTAAGCCATAACGACGGGATCCGCGCGCTTCACTCGCTCGACAATCTGCTTGAAGGATGGCTGGCCCTCCGTGAAGGTGACGGTGTACCAAAGCCCGACGCGTAGGTCATTGTCGATGGCGACACGAAGATAGTACGGGACGTCGTACTCCCGTACGTCAATGATGCTTTCTCGAGGATCCACGTCGCGTCCAGGTCCTTTACTGCCACCCATGCCGAGTTCTCCCTCCAGCTCAATATCCATACTGGCCGCACCAGTGGTAGCACTGACAACCTCTGCATAGGCGTCCACAGCGTCGCGTTTCGCGCTGTTTTCTAGGGCAAGCGGTACGATCTCGCGTCGGACGGCGAGTAGATCTGAGACATTGCGGAAAGACAGCTGCAGATAGAGACGGCGGTGGCCCATAAGATGGTTTGGCAGCTTGAGGTCCTCTTTGCGCTCGCGCGTCACTCGCAGAAGAACGCCCTCGTATTTCTTCATGAGCCATTCTTCGATGGTTGTCTCTGTCCCAGTCTGGTCATGCTTTAGCGCGTGAATCTCAAAGTGGGACAATGCGCACCTTGCACGCGATATAGAAGTAGGGTTCATATAGAAATGTCGCCTTGAACATGCTGCCGTCGTCCTGAATGAAGTAGTAGTCCACCGCCGCCTTGCCTGAGGGCCATTCCGGGTCTTTCAAAAGCGTCTTCGACGCGCTTTAGAGAGCTTCATGGCGCAAAAAGGGAGACATACTGCATGCATATTGATCAGCCAGCCCTCTTTCCTCCCGCCCTCCTCCACCCTCGCGAATCCGAGCTTCTCATCGACCTCGTCGTTTACTGCTATAGTTTCGAACCGCTCAGCGAGTTGCGTGCCGTCGTCTTCGCGTTTGGGTGCTTCTCCGGCCTTTGCGCCGCCTCGGCCGCGTCCCCTACCGCGCCATCCACCGCCACGGAAAGACCCTCCGCCACGAAAATTACCTCTTCCACGAGAAGAGGTGAGTCCAAAGGTGCCACGCCCTCTGGCCATGATGGATGACGGATGATGACAACCTTTCAAGAGGAAGGACTGAGGGAACAAGGGTGTGTGATGTCACGCGTCTGGCATATTGTCGAGGTGAAATATCTAGTCCAATTCAAGAGAGAAGGATGACGACAAGGAGTTGATTATACAAGTGCAGAGCGTGTATTAGAAAGTGGAGGTATGTAATTTACAACTATATATCGAGAGACAATGAGGGTTGACCCTAGTCCTATGTTTCCTTGTCATCATCCCGCTTTTTGTACTTGCGGGCTTCCATTTCCTGTCTCGTCATGCGGGTACCCAAAATCACATCCCAATGTATGAAGAAAGGTTGCGCAAAATTCGACTTGATACCGACAGTCTGTCAAGAATTGTGAAATAGCGAGTAATTGAGAACAAGACATCGACGAACCTGATGATGAATGTCGTGATAGTCGGCGTTGTTTGCCGTCATGAGCTGAAGAGGGTCAAAGGGAATTCGGTATCCACAGTGATCGTCGACAGTCTTGAACGTAGCCAGGGTGAAGAGGACCATAGTTTGTCGTGTAGTCATAAAGGTGCATGTTTCAGCAACGACCGAGCCAACAGAGTCGAGAAGGAAGCCCTCAACAGGGTGGTTGTACAGCGCACCGAAAGCGTATGGAACGTACAAGCGATGATGCCATGAGTGGAAGTGTTTGTAAAGCCATTTATTGACGTGCATCCAGCGGTGCAGGAAGTACTGCCAGGTGTCGATGAGGAACCTGAATCGAGCAATGAGAAGCAGTTTGAAGGAGAGACGCATCGAGACGCACATAGCAGCCAGAAGTTGGACAAATGGTATTGCCCACCAATACATGTAGTAGGCGACGACGGGCGACAGATGCTCTGGGGCGATGGCGGCCAGCAGAGACTCGAGGGATGTAGCAATCTTCTGAACATGCGCTTCGTGACCGAACACAAATTCCTCCTCTTCAGAAAGGGCAAGCAACCCGAGTGCCGTCTGGATGGCGTGTTGGAAGATGACCGCCCAGATGACTTGGGACCGCGTTGCTCGATTCTTCGACGTGACCTCGGTCGACTCATGGATGCGATACTTCTCAAGCCATTTCCAGTCCGACATGTCAAGATAATGGAAGAAGAGGCAAAGTGCCCAATATGCAATGACCGGTACGGCAAGGGTGACATGGTGGTCGGGGACACCCTCGATGAGTTGTGGTCGACATGAGTAGTAGAAAGGCACGTTGCCACAATCGTGGCTTGTAGCGTTGAGAGTCCCCAAGGGCGAATGACCGTCGCTGAACATGTCGACGGTGGTAGATGGTGGCGAAAACACAAGCTATGTCAGGCCAGTGTCAGACAATTTTGAAGGAAATTGCAATTCTCACGGGCCGAATCCAGCCCCTCAAGGCTACAATCTGCGGGCTCCGAGGTTCATCGAGCCTTTCGTGCCATATACTCTGCGCCAGACTCTATGATCTGAGTATACAGTTGAATGTATACTTACACCTTCGAAGAGCCCTCACGGAGCCCAGACTTACGTACGGTGTACTGTACCAAGAGTATGAAAAAGACTGGTTCTTGCTGACTCAAGTTCGGTTACAATTATCATACGCGTACGATCCGGTCCCCGGAATCCGCCCCCGCTTTTATTTCTTTCCATGACCGCCCCGACTCTTTCGGACTCGCAAGTGTGCTCTGGATCAGAGGCTCGAGTTGGCGAAGTACATAAAATCATCAATGCCCCTTCTTCTCTGTACGCCACTCCTTGAATATACCATCCAGGCTTTTGTAGATCAAGTGTGAGGGAATACACCTTATGATCTCGCCGACGCTCTCGTTCACGGCGGCCTTGCCCTTTTCGCCGTCCAGCTTTGCGGCGTATTCAGTTGCTAAGCGAAATATAGCCAAGACAGCCAAAGACACATGTGTCTGCTGGGCGCCATGTGCGGAGTCCGTGGACATCGCCGAGAGCAGCGGGCCAGACACGCTACTAGGCATCGAGATCGATTGCCCGGACGTATTGAAGGACGACGTAGCTCGTTCGCCGCGTACCAGACGCAGCAGAATTTCCAAGAGGTTGTCCATCTCTGACATATGTGTCTTGATGAAACGCTCTCTTTCATTCGGCGCACCCACAAGCGAATTGCCCGCCCATGAATCAAGAACATTGCGGATTGTTGGAGGCTGGAACATTCGTTAGTGACGAATCGGTGAAGCGGACAAACACAACGTACAGGGTCAGGATCTACCACAGATATCTTTTTCTCCCAGCCTTCAGCCGCTTCGCCGGCTACCCAAAACATCCTGCCAAGCATGCTCCTCAACCAATCCTGGATATCACCAGTTCTCACCCATTTCGCCTCCGAGAGTGGTTTCGAAGTATCAAGATAAGCAATCAAGGTAAGAGTTCGAGGGAACTCTAGTTTTCCAAAGGGAGGCAATGTCGAATCAAATTCGACGGCCTCGTCAAAAGGCGGCAAGGCAGCATATGAATGAGATGCTTCGGTGAGACCTTCTAGCTGTGGATTATCGTCAGTCTTATGGCCTCGGAATGAAAGTGATACTTACAACAATCCCCTTGAGAGCTTTTTCGTCCATTGCAGCGGATATAGTGACCTCGATCCGACCCTCGCTTCTGAAGACCTTCAGGCTTTCAACCGCTTCGGCGTCAACGATAAGACGTCTATTTCCGTTAGCATAAGAAATGGAGAGTCGATTGGCAGACGAAGTTCGAGGTGGTTTGGCCGGTATGCTTGCAGGAACGTGGACAGGCAAGTCAGCGTGCGGCGAGGCTACAGACGTTGCAGCCGACTGCAAAATGGGCGACGCCGGTGGCTCAGGCAAGTGTTCAGGTACTGCGCCGGTTGCTTGTGGCTGCTCGTCGAAGCCACTGACCGAAGGCAGCGTGGATGCGGTCAAGCCAGGTGGATCGAGATCGGCAGGTTCTTGCGTCTCCTCTGAGGGTTCGGAAACCTGCGTTGCAATGAATTCAAGATCATCAGTTGCCTGGGTCTCACTATAAGGAACAGAAAATGATGTGTGAGGAACAGAAGCGGAAGAGAAGCATCAGATACAGACACATGAGCAGACGATGCAGTTTCTGACAAGGAAACGAGGAGAGGATGAGACAGGGCGGGATCGGCAACATCAACAACGACAGAGACTTCGGGCAAAGTAGCACCAGCAACTTCGGTGTGCTCCTCCTCAGGCTTCTTGTCCAACTCTGTGCCACTTCGTGTCTGGTCTGTACTGGCGTCAGAGCCAGCTGAAGAGTCAACACGGTCAACAGTAGCGCTTGACGCATCGGCTGAGCTCGCCACCTCGTCATCACGCATCTCAACATCAATAGCATTGCCTTCGAGATTTCAGAGTCAGAGATGTTCGTGCACAAAACCTTCCCAGCAAACGGAGGAAAGGACGGCTCAATAATGAAAAACGAACGGCAAACACACCTTCAGTATTCTCAGCGGGATCAACGTCGGTTGCTTTGTCCTCGTCGTCGTGAAAATTTTGCGTAGCGTCGACATGAAGCTGTGAGTCGTGATCTCCATCGTTCGCGTGCTCAGATTCTTCGTCGCCTTCGACGATAGCAGCCATGAGCCAATCATGCTCACTGGCGGTTGTGTCTGCAGCACTTGGTGCAACACTGCCCGAGACGCTGTCTCTGTCATCTGCCATGTGTGGAGGCGGACGGGGAACCCGGCAATCCTCCGCGTCGAGATCGTCATCCTCAAGTTTCTTACGCTTCCCTTTCCGTGAGTCAGATGAAGCAAAGGAGGGCCCAGCCGGAGGATGGGACGAGTTCATACGAGCGTCCTCCGCAGTCACGGGAGTATGGAAATATATCCGTATGCGAGACGGTAGCTCGTTGGGTTCAGGGATCAGGGAACCAGAGCTGGAGGCTGGCTGTAGTGAGGAGGATGTCCCGTTGAGCTCCGTCGCTACGCTTTCCGCTTCATCCGCATCCTTTGGTTTCTCACCATCGTCGCCGCTCGAGGGATCTCCTTCAGGTGGTTTGACAGCAGAGCCTTCTCCCTCTGGTATGGGCTCGTCTGCGGGTAGCGTCTCAGACTCGGTAGGCTCAGGTAAGTCTTCCTGGGTAGAAGCATCGTGAACAGCTGCTGAGGGCAACACACCCCAAGACCAAGAAAGTTCCTGTATCTCGAGACCAACAATCTTGAAATCCGTAAGAGTCCTCTTATTTTCGTCCTTCTTCCCCACACTGCCAAAGCTAGAGGACATCGAACCTTCACGAGCACCGAAACCGTCATGCCGACCTCCGCGATTAGCATGACTCTGTCCACGTCCGCGAAATGGACCTGACGGGTAAGCACCAGTACCCATGTTGAACGAGTTCCCTCCTCCTCTGCGGTTATTTCCAACGCCACCAAAATTGCCGCGCGAATTATGCTGTCGTAACGGACCACCTCTGTTGACTCCGTTAGCAACGAAGTTGCTTCCAGTCCGGCCTCTGCCATTCATTCCTCCGCGGTTTGGGTTCATAGGCATCCCTCTCCCGCCTCTGCCACCCTGCGGACCACCACGCATAGGACCGCCGCGTCCCATGTTCGAGCCGCTAGGAATTCCCCCGCGGTTGGTTTGAGCAGGCATAGAATAGGCGCCAGATGGCTGACTAGGTCCAGTGGGCAGTTGGAAATGGGGCTGGGTGGGTGGCTGGGCTGGACGATGTTGTTGGTTCTGCGGCCCATCGAATCGCTGGCGTTTAGCCGGCGGGAGGTGCTGAGGAGAGGCGTGTTGTGACTGCTGACGCATTGGTTGCTGCTGCTGAGGTTGCTGCATCGGTGCAGAAAACATGGGCTGCATAGGCATGGGTTGGGACTGCTGCATTGGATATCCTGGTTGCGACATCGGTTGTACTTGGGGGACGTAAGGTGAATAGCCAACAGCAGGTTGATACGGGTTGTAGCCGGGAGGGGGGGCCGATGTCATGGCTGGTGGAGGAGGATGGTACTGCTGCTGCTGCTGCTGTTGTTGCTGCTGCTGCTGCTGGCGTTGCCACTGACTCTGAGGACCATAGCCGTAGTTGGCGTACAGCGCACTCTGGTCAGCAGGTGGACGAGGAGGTTGGGAGGCGCTCCACTGCGCATTGTAGGCATTTGCGCCAGCCTGTTGAGCAGTTGCGGCAGCCCAATAAGCAGAGTAGTCGGTTTGAGTCGGAGGTGCAGGAGGCGGTCCAGGAGGTAATGGCGGTTGTGGAGGCGTGTAAGCGGATTGCGGGATGAAAGGATTTTTGTTCATTAGTCTTGTGGCGCGTCGCGGCAAGGAGTAATATAACTTCTATCTCGGTGAACAAGTCATTTTTCACTGAGGGCGCCTTGAGAAGCGGTAGGCACTTACAAATAACTTCCTGAGCACGTTTATTAGCAGACAAGTAAAGGTTTCGAAAACACAATCGCAAGACCGAGAAGTATAGATTATGAGAGGAAGTGGTCGCTGTGACCGCGACGGACAACTCCAAGTGAAAGGCGAGATGAGCAAATGTGTTTTCAGGCTCCGCTTGACCCTAACCTCGGATCACCCTCAAACTACATCCCACTTGGCAAGTTGGCAATCTTCAGGCTCCCACATTATTACATTACAGTGGTCGAAGAACACACTATGTGAACAGGACAGTCGGATTTGGATGTATGATAATACAAGAAGACGCTGAACTGTGGCACAACTGCTTTTGACGTGATTTTCTGCACTACAGCCTGAGGGACTGCCGTGGTGTTAGGATGTTCAAGTTGTGTCATCCTAGGACCTAAACATGACGATGCATGCAGAAAATACCCCTACTTGACCATGTTCAACGGACGATCCGGGTATCTAGAGTGGAGAAATTCGATGACTGACAATAGTCAACGCTTCAAAGAACTTACTTGGCCTTGATCCTACCCGCCAAATCTTCCTCGCTGATCTGGTCCGGCCCCAGTTGATTTCCCAGCGTCAACCATCTGCGTTCCGTCAATGAGGGTTCAAAAAAAGTATTGCATGAATCAGCATACCCCGGACGTGTGTTGTGTTTGCGGCCAAAGATTTCCACCTTGCGCCCGCCCGGACACATCCTCTCTATGAGCCCGTACGCCTCATCCGGCTTCCTACTCGTCTCGCGCACCTCAGATACAATAACATCAGTGTCCAATCCGCGATTGACCCATGTCGGGAACTTCAGGTTTCCGTCATCGTCCTTGACCGTCTTCACACCAACGAGCATGTGTTCCTTGGTATGATTCAGCCAGTGACCTGTCCGCCCTGTTCTTATGACGCGCTGAAGTTGGTTGGTTTTGACCCATACGACTTCATCGACGCGTGTGTACCCCCAATGGCGCATACATTCTCTGCCCACTTCCATGGCCCGTCCCGTAACCCAGAGGAAAAGAAGTCCTTCGTCTTGAAGCATTGGGATGGGCATAGCTCTCATCTCGTCGTCGGTCATGGTCCCATACGGTAACTACAAATCATCAGTGGTGAGATTCGAGAGGAGAGTCAGTGCAATGGGAAGACATACGCTCATATGTATATCCCATGGTGGATCCGCCATAATGACATGAAACTTTCCAAGAACACTATAATCAAACCGCCGTAGATCACAATTGATCCATTGTGGGGGAAGCTACCGAGCCAGAGTGAGTTATAGAGCTGGATATTTCTGACGAAAAATAGTACCTTCCGTGGCAGCTCACCAGTCGGTCCCAGACCGAGTTCCAATCTGTGTGAGTTGGATTTGAAGACTGCCTTCGTCACCGCCTCCCCGTCGCCTTGATCCCAGTCGACCTCATAATGAAGATAGCGACAGGGCGCTTTCTCTTTGCCTCTTCCACCGGCGCCTAATCCAGACGGGAGTGACGTCGGCCCCCGCATTCCAGATGTATAAGCGTGGGAGGACCCAGGGAAGGGCGGTATCGAGGGAGATTGTGCATAAGTTGGCTCACTGTAGCACGTATTGAGGTAAGAGCAGTGTCCCAGCGACGGATCAGTGTGCTGGCGTATCAGAGGGCGGAAGTGTATTCCATCACAGATGGTAATGGGGGCGTCTGGGGAAGCGGACGATGCCCGACGGGCTTTGGCACATTCGTCCTTGGTTATATGGGAACAGATAGGTTCAAAAGCATCAGAATCGGGAGAGCGGAATTGCTCGGCCAACAGACGGCCTTTGGCGGTGCTCTTCTGAATGAGCGTAAACGCTTCGCGTTGCTCCTTCGTGAGGGACGACAGGGCGGAATGGGGTGCAAATTGGGAGCTGTCCTCCGCCGTCGAGTCGTCGTCGCCCTCACCAGCAGCAGAATCGGCCTCCTCATCGATGACCCGTTTGCGCTTCAGGCTCTTCGAGAGTATGACACTTGAAGATGATGCCAGTGACGCCTCCAGAATCGTGAAGTCGCCATCGTCTCTAGTAAAGACTAAACAACCTTCGTCCCATGCGTTGGACAGGCCTTCTATAACGCCCTCGAAGCGTGATAGGTCCGTGAGTCGAATCCTAGGTGTTGGTTTGTTTGGAAGGAGACCCTCTGGCGGTTTATATGTGATCACGCGAGTGAGGAGATCAAGAGATGATATTGGCGTCGTCAGACTATCTGTCGCGAGAAGATGGCGTATCGCAGCAAGGACTACCACTTTGAAGTCGTCGCTGGACATGATGGTCGAAGGGAAGGATTAGTGACTTGTCACGTGTCACTTAGTTATTCTGTTCATAGGAACCAGATAGCTGTTCACTCGTCGCCTGAGGCTGTATTGAGTTACAAGTCTCACTCGTACCTGAGGGACGGGTTTCATTTACTCATTCCTACTCGACACGGACTTTGCAAGTCGACCTCTATCGCTCACACACCCTCCACATAAGTACACCTAAAGTTCTGGCTTTGCATACTATACAGATGATTTCGGGTTTTGATTCATTTGCTTTCGTTCTCTCAAGACATATCAACCACACAACGAATGCAGTCTCCGCCCTAGACCCCTCTGTCAGTATGTTAACTCCAGCGGTATCATTCCACTCACATGCATATCGTGGAAACCCTCGTTGATGTCAGCGAGAGTCCTGTAGTGGGTAACGTACTCGTCGATCTTGACTTTGCCTAGGAGGTACTCTTCGACAAGACCAGGAATTTCCGTCCGGCCCTTGACGCCACCAAAGGCACTTCCACGCCAAGTGCGACCGGTTACCAACTGGAAAGGACGGGTAGAGATCTCCTGGCCGGCAGCGGCAACGCCGATAACAGTCGATACACCCCAGCCCTTGTGGCAGGCCTCCAAAGCCGCCCGCATGACATGGACCTGGGCATTGTGAGCAGCGTTCAGTGATGACACGAAGAGCACCTACATTTCCAGTGCAGTCGAACGTATAATCAAGACCGCCATCCGTAATCTCAACGAGGTAATCCTGGATACGTGTGCCCTCGGGAAGAGTCGATGGGTTCACAAAGTCCGTAGCACCGAATTTCTTCGCCCAAGATTCCTTACCAGGGTTGGTGTCGACCGCGATAATGCGGCTAGCACCGACGAGCTGAGAAGTCGTGATGACTCCGAGACCAATCGCGCCGCAACCAAAGACCGCCACGGTCGAATCCTTGATCCCAGGCTGCTTGACGACAGAGCCCCAGGCAGTGGTAATTCCACAGCCCAGAAGGCAGACCTTTTCGAGAGGCGCGCTCTCTGGGACAGCAACGACGGAAACGTCGGCGACGACCGTGTATTGGGAGAAAGTGGAGGTGCCCATCTACACGATTGAATCACGACGCGTCCTTTGACAGAAGGTGGCACATACGAAGTGGTGGATGGGTTTGCCATTGATGGAGAAGCGGCTAGTGTTGTCTGGCATGAGACCTTTGCCTTGAGTCGCGCGAACTGAGACCGCGATGAGCAAAGATAAAGCGTGGCTTCAGAAGGAGACATACCTTTGCCGCAAAGGTTGGTCTTGCCACTCTTGCAGAACTTGCATTCCCTGCATTCTAGAGGTAACCATCAAGATGATTGCCTAGACGCGTGATGGAATAGAGATACCGGCGGTATAGAGAGGGATGACATGGTCGCCGACCTTGACGTTGGTCACTCCCTCCCCGACTGATTCGACCTTAGGCGCATGATCAGGTTAGATCCGAGGAAGGTAAGAGGCGTCTCACGATTCCACCTCCCTCGTGACCGAGGATGACGGGGAACAGGCCCTATCGATGATAAGTTGAGAACGATGCGGGTAACTACTAAGATGCAGACCTCGGGGTCCTTTCCACTGCGCGTATATTCGTCTGTGTGACAGATTCCTAAAGAGAATGGGTCTCAATGACGACCAAGGACACAAAAACCGAAGCATACCGGTGTGCAGAATGTGGATGCGCACTTCATGTGCTTGTGGCGGCGCGACGTCGACGTCTTCGACCTTGAGTTCCTCCCCGGCTGCCCAGCACACAGCAGCCTTGCATTTGATAGTCTGTCCTTCAGTTGACATGGTGGTGAGAATGAAAGAGAGACGTGAAACTGAAATAGAAGAATGGCTTACTTTCCCTGGCGTGCGCATGATATCATCAGATGTCTCCGGCTCATCCTTGGCGCCCTCGAATACTATCAGCTCCTTTGAGTCAAATCTTCGAATGACACTTCCTCAGCAACCTTCTCGAAAGTGTGTTGCTTATCTATCGCTGTATGGGACCCATTGATATTGCACACGAAATACATACCTCGAGAGTCGCGTCCTACTTGATCAGCACTGAGCGCTGAGGTGTATTGTCTCTTGAGTCCCATGATCACACAGTGCACTGATTCGTGAAGCCAAGTCTGGTAAGTGCGTGACGCACGTCGCACTCTGTCCCTTACCATGTCCTTCTCCAACATCTATTACAAGCGGGTTCGTCTCTCCCCCTATCAGATGCGATAAGGCTCTCAAAGCTAACCCAGACAGCAGCAACGCCCAAACCGTGCTATGTCTGCTACAAGCCTACCCCAATTGTACTCGCCACCATCAACACCGTAGACTTTCTCTACACCTGCGAGAGCCATCTCAAGGATCGCGGATTTGCCTCTGCCATACAAGAAGAGAAGCCTACGCCCAGCGCTAGTCCCGAGGAAATTGCCAAGGTCAAGGCTGAATGGGAGGAGAAGCAAAAGAGGAAGCAGGAAAAGGCGAAGGAGAAGGAGAAAGAACAAAACAAGGACAGTGAAGATGGCAAGGCGACAGACAAGAAGGACGCTGGCGATAAGGAGTCCAAGTCGCCCGCACCAACGAGCCCTTCGCCGCCGGCGACTCCGACGGCTACACACGAACGCTACTCTCTCCACCGAGACTTCTACGCCAGTGCGTGACTGTCCTTTATCGTCGACCTCGCTAACCAGTAGCTTCATTCGATGCAGTGCGCCAGGGCGAACATCGCAAGCGCCGTCAAACTGCCCAAGCCAAAGATCTCGCCCCACGCCTGCCTGGCGCTCCCCGGGGTGCTGTCGGTCCCTCATCCTGATATACCCCGCCACGCTGCGGAAAACATATCTGACCTCTGCTTGCACTATCAGTCGAATGTAACACTATGCCGGAATTATAATGTCCTTTAGGCTTATCCAGCCTGTATCCTTGGTTGACATCACTCGCTTTGCGACAACGGTGCCCCAACTATGTGGGCACTAGGGCTATGACAAGCTACGAGACGTGGATGCTCTGTGAGTCAAGACCTCGACGTCGATAACTTCGACTTTGGCCGTCATGTTCAGTCTCGCGTCATTGAGCCGGTGCTATGCACATTACTCACTTGTCGACACGATTGTCGGATAGCATGTTCAACCGCACCCCCCAAAAGTCCAAGCACTCTTGCTCGAGAGTTCACGGAGGCCGTTCCCTCAATACACCAATCACGTCAGGAGAAAGACTGGGAACGTGTATGGTTAGTCAGGCTCTCTTTCACGAGCTTTGTTCGAAGCCTTCGGGACCGGCTGGAGATATAGCTAATGGGTGTACATTCATGTCCATAGTGGACCTGGGGCTGGAGGCGAGGTTTGCAGCTTTCTCGAAGGACGTTACGTGTTGTGTAAAACGGACATGACTCGTGGGATGAGGACCGTACCGCCACTATGGGAACGAGAATCGAACCAAGTAGAAATGGCATTGCGAGGCTGTTGTTTCGGTGGCGCACGGGCGACGTGACTGTCATGTTCAGCTACATTATCAATTTATCATACATACGACTTGTTCGATACATCCCATCTCGAGCACGTCCCACCTGTTTTCACTGACGACGGATACACATGGAGCGCGGGTATGTGGATATGGACCAAAGAATCTGGAACGTCCAAGGGGGTAGATATGCAATGCTATCGGATAGTCTCTAGTGTCTCCATCGACGTGACGCTGTTTCCACGAATGACCTTGAGAGGAAAGACGTGTTAGCCGGCGTGCGGTAGGGAGAAAGATCCGAAGATGTTGATCAATCCACAGCCTTCTCTGCGTTCCCACTGTCTGCCGAGTCTTTCCCAAATCACGCTCTCCCCAATAAGGGCTTCATCCTGCATCCACCCACGCCTCGTCAAAGGAACGCAAGAAAACTCACCACAGTTCCAATCGGGAACTTCTGCCCAGGCGTACTCTCTTCGTTGGCGTCGTCGATGACTAGGTTGAGGAACAAATCATAGCCGCGGAGCGTTCCACTAACGCGACGTCCGCCCTGAAGGTGGATGAAGAGCTTTTTGTCCATGAACTGGAGGAAGAAGAAGGAAGTGTATATTAGCGTTTGTCACTATATCACAGTCGCGGTATGCGCTGCACTTATTTGCTATGATCCAGGCATCGGAGCAGATAAGCACATACCTTTTTGAGTTCGGGCTGCGAGGCTTTTGACATCTTGGTGGTGGCACGAGGAAGAGGAGTGGCCAAACAGCTGCCAACACCGTCAGTAAGTTCTCGCTCCTAAACTCATCGTCTTGCTTTTCACGATATCCTTCGACTTGCTATCCACATACCGCCCACGCCCTTGACAGCTACCACCGAATTCAACGTCCTTGTCAAGAGATCCCCATCCTTGGCTTTGACATCTTAGCGTAACACACGTGAGATCTTAAGTCTGACCACCGCCCTATTAGTCCTAATCGTGCCGTTAGGACACAGAACTATACCATTAGGATCAGAACATGTCCACTCCAACGTCGTCTTCGGCGCCGACGTCTTCGCGGGGACGTGGTGGACGGCGTGGTGGCGGCGGAGGAAGACATCGTGGGCCTCGACGGGACACGAAAGATTCTGTTTCGGGTGATATCAAGAAGGACACCGCGGCCACTGAGGCGGTGAAGGAGAAGGAACCGCCCAAACCGACTTCGACGCCTGCCTCTGTGCCAACAGAGCCGAAGCCAGTTCCTCCATCGGCACCCGAGAAACCCTCGCTCGAAGCGCGGCTCACGTCCGCACCTACTCCTTCGACAGTCCCCGTATCTGTTCCGACACCTGCCTCTTCAAAACGCCGTCAGCCTAAACAGAACAACAAACCAATCCCCGCAACAGTGTCAGCGATGAACGGCAAATCTCCATCAACACCCGCTCTGACAGTCGGAAAGAGCAAACCTCCAGCAAGTGTCAAAGTAGCGTCAACGAAGGTAGCTTGTCTATCTATCCTGTGAAGGCCGATTTGACGACGCAATAGACGCCGATAATCAAGCCAACCATTACGACGACGCCCGCCAAGCCTAGCATCACGACCACCATTCCGACTCCAACATCTTCCCGAAGACGTGGTCGCCCAAGCCCACTCAAACCCTCCGGTTCCTCAACCTCACTCGGACCCTCGACGGCGCCTCTACCAAACAACTCACTGACCACCAGCAATGTCCTTTCCGTTCCGGCGAATACGGATAATGGCCCGCATTCTGCACTTGACGCGTTTCGCCGCAGGCCAGGGACGCCCGGAAGCCATATCGACTGGGCGGAAGACGAAGATGAGGAGCTGCCGGACTTGGATGATTGGGTCAAAGAGTCAGAAGAAAGGAAGGAGGAAGTGAAGTTGGAGCAGGCTAAGGCGGAGAAGGAGAAGGAGGAAGAGATGATCTCCCCGATTTTGGTGGATGGGCTGACACTGACCTTAACTCCTCTCCTCGCACCAGGACGCGTGCTGACGCCGACACCTGAAGTCAAGGCTAGTCCAGAGTCAGCTACAGTCAGTCTGGAAGGCCAAACCCCCGAGATGAACGGAAACTCCTCACGCTTGCATCCGTCGCTTCCCACCAAACCACATCAGCGAGGTCAGCCTCAACCCCAGCAGCCAATTTCACAAGTTGGCGGCAGGCGTGGTCGTGGTCGCGGAGGTCGCGGTGATTATAACAATGCACCGACGAACGGCCACCGAGATAATCGTACATATCTGGGCCCGCCTTCTCCGCGCCCTCCGGCATCACCTCGTCAGCCTTCGCCGCGTCCGCCACCTTCGCCGCGCTTCAGGAACCTCGCAGCAGCACAAGGATGGCAGGCACCAGCTCACTTCGCGCCTCCGTCTCCCAATCTCCTACCTCCGTCCTCACCTGGGCTTCAGGCAAGCATGCACGCACCCCAGCCAACGACGCTTTCCTCTCATGCTCCTCCTCCTCCCCCACCACCTCCTGCAGCGACCGGGGAGATAACTTTTGCCTCTATCGGCAGTAGCTTCACCGAGCACACACATGGCGGCGAGGCAGGAGGGACCGCGTTCGACAGACACCTGGCAGAAGTGAGTACAGCTGGCCGGCCTTTTTTTGGGAGTGGCAGGGGGAGGGGCGGGGTGGGGGGCAACCAGGCGGCGGGTTTTGGGGGTAGGGGAATGGGTTTCGGGGGCAGAGGAACGGGATTGCATGGTCGCGGTTTCTCAGCAGGATTCGATGTACGCGAAAAGACCCTCAATTCGGCTCATGTGAGAACACAGTCGTCTCCGTCTCGGCCTGTCATTACCGGCGACGCGATTTCGAAACTGGTCAGGAGCATTGGGGTCACCAGTACAGGCGGTGGAAAGAAGTGATTCGCCCGTGCAACTTTGGATATTTATCTATGTAGCTATTTATATTGTGGATCTTTTCGACTATGGTACCGTACATGCATTCTGGAACTTTGAACAATAATTTAAAGGGCTTCAATATGTCCGTCAGGAAGCAGACCCGCTTTGTTCGAATTATCAGCAAACACGTAGTAGCTCCGATGCACAATTTCCAAGCTCCTTGTCCAAGAGATCCCATTCCAGTCCGGGAGCTCGTACAGCTGCCACCAATCCGCGAACGTGATTCACAGCGGCCAGCAGGTCCAAAACTGGGTAGACGTTAGCAGCTTCTCAAACGAGAGGTCCAAGAGATGCACGAAGAACATGCTTGCGAACGTAGCACATTTTGTTGTCATCAGCCTGAACTACAATTATGACCTTGTCACAAAATGCTTCGACGATCTTCTCCCAATCGTTGGCACGGTCTTCCAACAAAGCGCCTTTGATGGGATAGAATAATATTCGGAGAATAGGGATCAAAGTCGCACATATAAATGCGTCGCTCAGAAGACCCGCATTCAGGTCGTCTCGCAACGAGTAGAGGCAAGTTTTGATGTCTGTAAATGGGAAGTGAGCAGTTTGAGGGATGGTACGCCGTACCGTCCGGACTTGACTCACGAGATAAGTCCCAAGTTTGAACGGCGCGCGAGGCTCTGAGTCGCTTGCCATCGGGAGGGAGGACCAAATCAGACGCAAAGTCAGCTGTGCAAAGTATCGCCCCAGATCTTCGTCCAGCATCAACCTTTGCCTTTTCGTCTGGCTGAAAAACAAGAATAGAATGCGATCCTAGCACGCCTGTTCGGCGCCATCCACGGGCAACCCTCGTGTGCAGAATTCCAGATCTCCGCGAGGAAGAACCTTGTCAAGCCAATATCGCGCGTCACGCTGGCTCATCACGTCCGAAAGACAATTAGCCAGGTGCATAACCGTATCCTTGTTCTGCGAGTAATGTTTATCCAGCCAGTAGATGGCACGGCACGCATACTGCATCGCATGAGAGTCGACCTCCAGATAATCCTTTTCGACCTTCACCCCAGGGAAGAAGGGGATGCCATCAAAGCATGGTAGAATTAAACGCGACAACAACCATGCTTGTGGAGACTTATATGCACATAAGGGCATGTCTGGATAATGTCTTCGCAAGATGAGTACGATGGTAGGAAGGCTGGTGGTGAAAAGGATGACGCCAAAGCCAACAAGCACTACCAGTGTGACGACGAGTGCCGCCATACGATCAAGCGTCCATAGAAGGTCAAGCACGCCAATGATGAAGAGAAAGAGGGCTAGTTGAATAAGGACTGGAAGAACAGAGATGAACTCCTCAACATGCCAATACCGGAATGCTTCGTAGCGCAACTGACGAAGCGCAACCGAGTCCCGGTAAGAAAGCGCCGCGTCCTTCCGGTACTCCCGTAGGGGCCATTGTTTGCATAAGATGCCAAGTAGTGCTGTCATGAGGGCCACTATCAGACTGAGAAACCAGAATATATTGATTCGGCGGTGGGCCGCTGTGGGAGAGAAGTCATTCTGTATGGCAGTAGATACGTTCGAGTTGGTGTCGGAGAGTTGCGTTGATATTCGTAGGAGAAGGTCCACGGTCATGTCCCCGGAATCAGGTTGCAACCATTGGTACGACTCGATGGTGAAGGCAGTCACTGCCGCCGAAAACAAACCTGCCTATTCAGAGGGTCAATTGTATCCAACGGAATTGGAGGACAATTGACGCACGAAGACTAGGAGCGTGTCGATGTCCGTATTCCATCCATGACAGAGATAATTGTCATGTTTGTCCAGTATATCGTGGCATGCCTTCCAGGAGTCTCCACTGCCTAGTAGCGTAGATTTCATCGATCGTCCGGAGAGCTGACAGGAGGCTCGATAAGTATCTGCTTCGACCAATACGTGAGGCTGCCCTCACTTGATCGTCGCATGCCTTCTCGAATACTTCGTAATCTTTGGAAACACCGGAGCGTGAGTCCGGACGCCTCTTCGATTTATCTTTGCGATCCCAGCTGCGACCTCTGTGATGAGCATGTTCAGAGGGGCCCTGTGGCGTCGCTCCTCCAATATCGTTGCTGTCCTGGTTGCCCGATAATCTGGAGGAGGACGTGCTATCTTGATAGCATTGATTGCTTGGCGTGATGAAATTTCTCTCCAAGGCAGGCGCGTCTTGTGAGGGTGCCTATCGTCACAGTGTGTAGTTGTCAGCTCAGTGTCGTGGAGATTGGCAACTGGAAACACCAAGGAAACACTCACTAGAGGATCCGCAGTAGATAAGCTTTGAGGCCGGTCGAGCGTCGATAACTTGCTCATGGTCGTTTATTGCACGTCACTCGTCTTGACAGTTATCCGGCTCCGGGACGGGCATGGGAAAGGCTGTTCCGGAAGAGAGGGCTCATTTGAGCATGTCCTGCTACTACTAGCTTCTCGTAGTTGCTCGCAGAGAAGATATCTACATATTCAGAAAAGCTGTCAGCACTTTTCAAGAGGTGGTAAGGATGTCGAGGTCAGGTTGCAAATTATAACACTTGCACGTATACCCTTCAAGGGGTACTTGAAGTATGTGCTTGTTTTCATCACGTAGAAAAGACTAAAGCGCAACATACCTTGTCCGCCTCGAGACCGAGGGCCAATAGGTTTCGACTATTCGAGCGCAAAGAGTGCACATGGAAGTCGGCCCGAAGCTGCGATATGGTCGCCATTTCAAATGGCGACCATTGCTTTTGGCTTGGTCCTGACCTGGTCCTGACTCCATCATCCATTATCAGTGCGGCGCGCTGCCCTGGCAAGGCTTAGGTTCGGGCAAGGTCACCATGTACGGTCCGGGTCTCGTGGCGCTATCACCCTCGCGAACATGTGGACTTACCCTTGGCTTCTCTCCGTAGGTCAGCTGCATCAGGTTGCATTTCAACCATGGATAAAACCTCTGATTCTGAAACTACTGAACCTAACTCTTACCATCATGAGGCCGCGCAACTTCTTGGAACTTCCGACTCTACTAACCCCCGTCTTGATGGGACTTGGAGGAGGACTAGTTCAGGCTCAATGCCCTGATTACACTTCCTATTCAGCCGTACGTGACCGTAGGGAATGATGTATATTCTCAAGTTTGACGCAAGTTGCCTGCAGACACCACAAGGAAACTTGTCAACCGGACCTTTGGCGCTCCCTTATATGAGACCAGTTCCTGCTTGCCGTACCTTCAACAGCTCGGCCGTCGAGGTGTGCTCACCGTGTTCAATCCCCGCCATTTGCCTGGCTCACCTTCTGCCAATAGAAAGTAATATCCGATATGAAAGCACGTCTGAAGGACCCCGACATTGCCAGATTGTTCGAAAATACATTCCCGAACACTCTTGGTAAGTACAGGCTACACTTCTACCCGTCCAACTACTAACAACTTGATAGATACGACAGTCAGATACTACAATTCTGTGAGTGCTGTTTCTACGTACCATCCCATTCAATTAAGAAGACAATTGATAGACCGAGAATTTGGCGTTCATCATAACGGGTGTACGTGCCATGACATCTTATAGACGTGTATTGCGCTAATTTTGTAATCGCTCTCTAGGATATCACGTATGCCTGAATCAGGTCGCGCATTTCTTGTCATTGACCACCTCCTCAGTGCCCAATGGTTGCGTGATACAGCCAATCAGGTACCCCCGTTGGTCGCTTATCGTTCTGGGGAACTAACAAACATTACAGTTCGCGCATTATCATACACTGTTGGCAATAGACGAAGACCTCGCGCAACTCGTCAAGGCTGTCATCAACAATGAAGCGCGCTACGTAGCCGAATACCCTTACTGTCCGCGTTCACTAGTTTTGCATCATGTCTTAGCACTAATCATGTATTACAGGTGGGGCGTTCCAACCTCCCCCAGAAAGTGGTCTTGCTCCAACACACAACGCTTATGCGGATGGGGTCACCGTCAACCCGTGAGACTTGCAATGACGAGACCCTCATCATGCTCATCTTGGATATCTAGACCGGTCAACAATCAAACTGTTTTTGAATGCAAGGTACGTACCTGGCACTCATGTAACGGCCCAGAAACTGAGATTGGTCGCCTCAAGTACGAGATAGACTCCCTCTGTGGATTCCTCAAGCTTTCGCGTTCGTACTACAACGCCACTAAGGATGACTCTTTCATGAATGACAATTGTACGCGTTTCATTGGCACTCGTCAGCCTGCAATGACTCATGTTATGTATAGGGTTCTCTGCCATTGACCAAATCTTCCGTGTCATCAACGAACAGTCTCAGCCGTCCTTCGACAAAGACTTCAATTTCATCTCGTACTACAATTGGACCGGAGGTCACGGTGCCCTATCGCCCAGTGTGCCGAATGCTGGAAACGGCGAGCCAAAGGCGTATACTGGAATGGTCGGAACCCACCATCGACCTTCGGACGATCTCTCAGTCTTCGCGTTTTTGACTCCCGCCAACGCTATGTTGAGTGTTGAGCTCGGTCATCTGGCGGACATCCTAGACGCTACTGGACAAGCGTGTAACGTCAGCCAGTCAGCAAAGGAATGGAGTAGCCGCATTCACGACTCGATCTGGAATCACACCCTCGTGGACAACGTCTTTGCGTATGAGACTAATGGTAAGCACGGGCTTGTTCTGACAAATTACCTTCGGAATAATGACCATCATCAGGATATGGAGGTCGATATGTCATGGACGACGCGAATGTTCCCGTGGGTACAGCACTTGCGCCGGGAGGGTTGTGTCTAACGCCGTCTTCTTTCAGTCTCTACTTTCCCTTCCATATCTGGGCTTCTTGGAAAAGGATGATCCGGCCTATGTGGCGACGCGTGAGGTGCTGTTATCTTCCAGGGATCCTTATTACGCCTCCGGTAATGGGTTCAGTGGTACGGGGTGAGTAATCGTCAAGCTGCACCATCTGAAGATCTGAACTCTCTTCAGTGGCCCGCACGTCAATGCATGGCATCCATGGTCAGGATCCTTCCTCTGTGCTGTATTGTTCTGAACACTCACAATCTGTACCAGGCCTATGTCCCAAATATCTGCCATCTTTGGTACCGACAACGACGACGAGATCCTCAATTCGCTGTATATCATTGCAAACGTTCGTAGTGATATCACAACTTGGCCGCACTCCTCATCTGAACCTACAAAACTTGCAGCATACCCACGGACTTGGTCTGATCCACGAGTCTCAGTCAATATACAACGGCTCGGATTACACTCGAAGCTGGTTTGCGTGGGCGAATAGCTACTTTGCCGAGTAGGTTCACACTTGAAATGAACGGAAAATCACGACTAATTGGATGCACAGGATGGTTTTGGACTTAGCTCAGCGAAAGCCAGGTCTAATCTTTGTGGAGGATGAGAGCTACACGCCAGGACAGTAAACGCACCATCGCATATCCGTTGTAGTCTGGACATAGTGTGAAGCTCTGTGTGATGCATCACATCAATGAATATCTTCAGATATCTTCGTTTTACGCGTGACATACGACACTCATTGAGCGCAAGTACGTCAAGGAGAAAGGTGGGTGTCGGGATTGAGGCGTGCTGTGAGATTGGCTCCAACGTGACAATTATTGAGGTCTCTACATTGAGTGTGGCGTACTATGTGACTGTACCCTAGCGTATCATCGTGGATAGCATCAATATGAAAGCAATCCAGTGTGCGGAAAGTGAGCTGAGTCGTATATACTTAGCAGTAGCTCAAAATCGTACTCTCAATACTTCGACTCTGAAACCTATAGATCTCAGTCTGAATCAAACTGTGAAGGGTTAGACACGTGATGTCCACCAGCATGCCTCATTTGGACAGACGGCCATTGACCTCGCTCATGTTCGAGGATCTGTTGCAGACCACCATCTGAGCCGGCTTCCTCCCTCAGACAAACATGTCTCAAACTCCTCGTGAAATCGGGACGCTCATCATCGTCATTGACAAGGCCGTACGTTTCCGCTTACAATATTTCGTTGCCAGCACTCAGCCAGTGCTTTTAGAATCATCTCCCAAATAAAAGGCATATAGGAAAGCAGGACCCGTACTGTGCGGTTGAGTTTGAAGGCAGAAAAGGGCGGACACCGACGATCAAGCGCGGTGGCCAGCATCCCGAATGGGACCACGAGCTGCGCTTCCCTGTGTACGAGGACGTCGAGGACGAACTGGCACGAACTGGCGCAGAAGAACGCGCCCCGTCTCCACCGCCGAAGGACGGTTCACTTTCCAAACCAAGCTCGCTGCGTGCAACGAGAAAGAGTCGGTCCAAGAAGGCGTTCAAATTGGCCGTCTACTCGGACGATGCCCGGGAGCCTGAACTCATCGGCGAGACCATGGTGGACCTTAGCACGGTGCTGACCAAAGGAGAGCAGGATGGTGCGTGTCGTAGCCATGCCGATCGTTCCCCAAAGTGACATATGATGGTCAACGCAGAGTGGTACACGTTAATGTACAAGGACAAGTTCGCTGGAAAGGTTTATGTGGAGTTGACGTTCTACTCTAACGTAAGTGGCTAATGTCCTTAGCTCGCCTCCTCGCTGACCGTTGGCAGGAGGAACCACCCCCGAAGCCGTCCAAGGCCAAAGCAATGCAGGTAAGGCCTGATTATGCCGGACCGGGAGAGTTCATAGCAGAGAGTGGTAAACCGAATGGACAGCCTCGCACGGTGTCAACACCCCATCAATTCTCGAGAGCGCCTCGAACGTCGTTGAGGAACCCTTCAGGATCTTTGGTCGAGCTCTACACGCCTCCATACGATCAATCCTCCTTAGGAGAGGTTTCAAATGAATTCAGTCGGCTTTCTGTGGGACATTCGCATTCGAGTCGAAGGGAAAGCTTCCCGGTAGGTCTTTCTGTTGATACCAATGAGGAAAGCTTGTGCTCACCTGTACCTTTAGCCTCTCAACGGACAAGGCCACGCTGACGGAGCGTATCATCCGCGCCATTCCATGACTTTACCAATGGATCAGCCGCACGGATACCCGCCAGATGCTGGTACGACGTATAGTTCATTCACCCCGCCCACTGCTTCGTCGGGCCCGTATCATTCTCATCAGGCGCCATATGAACCAGCTCCGACGCCCTCCTTCGCCAAGTCATCAATTCGAGCGCCAAGATACAGCGTGCCAACAGCATCCTCTGGATTCATGCCTTTGAATCAAACGCGCGCTCTCCCTTCATACCCGTCAGAGCCGTCAGTGTTTGCCCCGACATCGTCACACACTCCCGCCCCTGGAGTGTATGGGACAGGCACTCCTGCCCCGCCGAGTTTATACAACGCGTCTCATTTCGCGCCACCGTCAAGTTTCACACCCATGCCCTCTCAGACACCTGTACCTCACTCGAGTTCGGGACCTCTGACATTTCAGACGCCTCAGCCGTACCAGTATCCTCCATACACAGCCAATCCCCCTCCGCCGCCGCCGTTCTTGTCGCATCCCCAAACTCCGCCCCATCCGCCGTCGCATCAAACTTACGCTGCTGCTCCTTATACGAACGGAACGCCCAGTCCACCAAATGAGCCGCTACCGCCGAGTACCTCGCTTCCCTCAAGCCATAGTCCTGGTACTTCTCGGCCCCTTCCACAGCCTCAGGCACCGCCCAGCGTTCCGCATCCCCCGCAGCCTGCCTACGACTATACCACTGCCAATAGTAGCGTGATGTTCCCCACCGGAAACGGTCATCCGCTGCCTCCGCCGCCACCACCACCCATACAACCTAATCCGTCCCCGCCTCGTACACCTCATCAACAGTTCCAGGCGCATCCACAGTACCAGGAGTACCAGGAACCAGTGCATGTACAGTATCAGGAACCCGTGCATCAGCATTATCACGACGCCATTCACTCAAGTGTCTCCCAGCCTAATCTGCTTCCGCCTCCGCCTCCGCCGCCGCCCGTTTCTCAGTACGAACCGAGGCTGCCTCAGCGGCGGCTCAGTCTTCCGCAACCTCCACAACAACGCGGGGCATTGCCCATACCTCCACCCCCGCCCCCTACCGACCTTCATATAGCTGGTCATCCGCTCCCTGTTCCGCCAGCTCCACCGTCACACATTGGTGTTCCCCAATCGTACGTCCCAGGGCCTCCGCCTAGACCGCCACAGCTTGATGCTGAGGGGCGCTGGATTCCGCCATCGGTACACCCGCTCCCTCCGGCCGGTTGGGCTTGAACCCAGAAACTGACGACAACAAATTGCATATACTTCTCTCCTCGTACATAGATATTGGACTCTACGCTTTGATGTTTTCCTCTGCACGCATTAACATCCCATTGACTAATAACCACATATCAAAGGACGCTCATAAGTACAGATTTGACCAATGTTTCTAGTATACAAATCATAATGACAGGACAAGGTGTCACTGCCATGAGTCCAGCTTATTTACGCAAGTGCTCAGCTGCATAATGATACTAGTCTCTGAGCCTGTCTGTTTTGTTGTAGCGGCCCTACAAATACTGAGACGTTGAGGACTATGAATCGGATCCAGACTCTCTATCGGAGCGCCATTTCGCGATTTCGGTCTCGGTCGGAATGATACCGCGCCTTCCCAAAGCGATGCGTGCTTGTCGTCTTATGTCATTCTCCTCGACGCGGCGTCGGGCTTCGTATTCAAGGAGGGCGCCTTCTGCACCAAAGGTGAGGCCAACCAGGCCAACTGGATAATCGTATGTATGAATGTTGTCTTCGGGTAGTCTGGTTCGTCAAGACGTACATCCTATCACCAGGAATGCCTTGAAGGGGATTGTTTGTCGTCGGAATGCCGGCCATGTATAATGACCGATAATTGCAAGGCCCACCCCAACGGCACTTGTGCGAGCTGCAAACTGAGGCGTAACAATGATTGTTTAGCGACGAGTACTAAGTATGGGCTGGTCGATCCGCACCTGTAGGCCTGCCTCGACCTGCACCTGATACGCTCTTTGCACGTCTTCTTCACGACGACGAGCAATGCTTCCCGACATGGCATACGGCGGCGACGCCGAAAGTGATGGGAACTGGGAAGGAAATGCGTGCGACGATCGCGACGTCATCTTCCCATCTTTGCTTTACGCCATCACGGTTCACCATGACCAGTCGCGTCTTCACTTCGGGTTCGTTGTCCATTCCACCACCCACTGAGTGGGATCTATTGCCTCCCATGCGGCGGAACAGGAAGGCATCCTCCTCGCCCTCGCTTGCTCCTGCTACCAAAGCACAATGCTTCTTCACGCCTGAACCCTCTGTGCCTGCACCTGAACCTGAACCTGGACCATCGCGGAGTGCGCAACTGATCAAAGAGGAACAAGCCGATGAAATCGAGGTGATCGTGATATCGAGCGACGACGAACAGCCCGAGCCAGTGCCTCCCAAGCTGGCAAACGACCGTTCCTCCTCCCCAAACAATAATTATTTCGCGAGCATGAGGGACGATCCCACCATGAGCACGCTCCAAATAACACTGGGAGATCCACACGATAGACTACGACGCGTCATTCGCCATCCTTCTTTTTCGAAATACTCCTTCCTCTCCATGCATGGTCTTGTACGTACCTTTGAAGTCAAAGACAACACCTTGAAGTAGGTGTTGAGGCTTCCTTGTGCTATTCTTCTCATACCCATGCAGGTCAACTCCATCACATCAACCCAACAAGAGTTCTCGGCGTGATCTTGTCGACGATGCCTGTATTCTCCACAATAGAACTGCGTCCATGCTCGTCACCTGCCGAGCTCAAGATGACAGACAGATTTCTGCATCTATACTCGAGCCTTCCGTGAGTTATATCACGTGCAGCGGACTTTGTCCTGATGATCGCGAAGTCACTCCATCCTCCAACCCTCAATCGCCCTTGGAACAAGGCGAAGAAAGGCGGAGTTAGTTCACTTACCACCATGATGCAACCCAATCTGTTTGTCAGTGGCGGCTACGATCACGTCGTTCATCTCTGGGAAGTCAAATCTGATCTCTCAACCGCCCAACCCCGAGCACTGCCCATCAAACACAACTCTGTAGTCCAAGCCCTGCTTTCGACGCGCGACACCAGCCATAAGCTGATCTCTGGCGGTGCGGACTGTACTCTGAGTGTCTTTGATCTTGCGTCCGAACGTGTCGTGAACACTCTCAAGACCAGCAACATCATATATAACCTGCACTCACTGTCTTCGCCCTTCTGCGTGCTTGTGGAGGTCGCTCATCGGGATCTACAATTTGAAGTACGAGACTATCGTTTGGTGCCGGAAAAGCCCGTGCATCGATTTGGATACAACTGCCAGCAGGTGCCAGGAAGGTTTATACGAGGTAAGTGCGCGTCTGCGGAACCTTATATATGTATCTGATATTGTGATCCAGGCGCCACGCTACCAGATACCGAGTTGTATGCGTGCGGTGACCGCGAGGGAGTCGTGCGTATTTGGGATCTGCGCAATACCCGACATGCTCTCTATGAGGTATGCAAAATTGCACTTTACTCTGCGCTTTTGTTAACAGCCTGCAGATGGTCTGTTTGGACGGACAGAAGGTCGTGCAGGCTCTGTTCCACGATTCTTCTACTATTTTGGCTTGCGGCAGTGACAGTGTTGTGCTACGGTCGCTTGTATGACTTCGCGATAACATGACTTCCCTTCCTGCTGCTACAGATGGTGTCAATCAGAATATGCTGCTCTCGCAAACACGAAGGAACAGGCGTAGTCCCTTCCCTTCGACGAACCAAATTCACGAGCGTTGGCCAAGTACTCACAGACATCCGAACCTATCCGAACATAATGCACGCGCACTGCCAGCCTTTTGATGAAGTCACGCGAGACGCGCCAAGGTATACGCATTTTGGGTTTACGTTGCTCATGAATGACGCCTCTCTAAATTGCGGAAGACGCAGCTCAGGGCATGGCTCGCTAAAGTAACTAGGCGTTGTAAGACGTCAAGCTACTCATTGATTGGAAGCAACTCACAGGTGATACATTTGCATATTGAATTGTGGGGCTGCAACTCCATCAGCCCAGGCTTCCTCACGTTGGAGATGACCCACAGTCATAACAATAGCCGAGTGCAAGTAGCAAGTATACATTCCGGAGCCTATAGAGATAGGTGAGAGCTAACGAGGTATCATGGTATGCAGGTAACATGGAACTCTCGAATTGGATTCTGAGACGCCGCCGCTGACAGTGACAGGCGTAAGTACGCCTACTATTCCAACGACGTCGACCACTCGTCGACCCTGTCTCGCGTGTCTGATGCGATTTGATGTCGGTGTATATATACGAAACTTAGCCTGACGTCAACAGCCAAGGGGTGTGGAATCTCTGGATCTTGGACATTCCATGAGGCCACGCGAGCGCAGCTCGGTGATGTCCGAGCCGCTCTCGGATCAGTAACGGCTACACGGCAGATCACACTAGCCTGCGCCAAACCTTCGTGAACGTTGCGTGAACGATAGCGAACTGACCTGCGTCAATTATATGTAGTTCATCGGTACCATGTGTCAGAATAAGCATATTTAAAAGCTGAAGAATACAGTATCTTCTGGCAGTGGTCCTAAAGTCCGAGTTCTACCTGTATGTAAGTTACTTCAATAAGTAATTGTACATGTAGTGTGTGACGTTCTGTATATTTGAGAACGTCCTGGTGTGCTTGTTGGTGAGCGGGTTACAGACCTTCGACGCTTGGCACCAGCATTGACTTCTTCTGAGTGGTCTACCCTCCGCCCGTCAATTGAGACATTACTGTCTCCAGCGAGAATGGACTCCGGAATACCTAGTGCTAGCTCTGTGATGATGACGGTATTTGGGAGACCCGTGCAAATGCCCCGGCAGGTGTTAAGGCCGATCCGACGGCCGTTGCTGGCCGCTGACTCAGACCTGCCTTATTGAGGGGAAGCTGCCTTATTTGGGGGGGTAGGTAGGTCGTGCGAACTAATCCAAGATCCAGAGATTCCACACCCCTTGTCAACAGCACTGTCCATTCATGGCTACCACCACCTCCCGAACCGCGTCGACGAGCTCGAAGTCGCCGTCTACGCCAGAATCAAACGCTTCGGAGCGCACGGTCATTGACCCAGTCACTCATCTCTCCCTTGCTATTCATGATCATACATCTGGCGAAATACCCCGGGAATCCTCACAAGACGAGGCAACCATTCCTGATGCTACTCCCAACTTTGTTGCCTCCGAGATGAGAGCACTTCTGAACGACGAGATACAAAACAGTTATTGGCGATATCCCGAATTGGAGCGCCAGTATAGGAAACGGACTGCGGTGATTGTCGCCGTAGCTGCGGGTACCGGTGGCGCTGCCTCGTTGATCCTGACGTCGCTATTCCGCGTTTTTGCCAGTCGGAACGATATTCTTGCACTTGCATTTGGGGGCGTCGGCTGTTGCGCCCTAGCGCTGGTGGCTGGGGCTGCCGTTCTTCATGCTAAGGTCAAACCACCGAGCCCTCCGCCTGACGAGAACCAATCGAGTACTGACTTGGTGCGTTTATGGACCACTTTTGTCTCATCATCGGCATTCACTCAATCTATCTACACCAGAACGCATCTCATCGAAGCCCAGAAACAGCCGCGTGGCTTAACTCATTCCTTGCCTCCCTGTGGCCCATCATAAATCCCGTCATATTCACTTCCGTCTCTGACATGCTGGAAGACTCTCTCCAAGCTTCCCTTCCTAAATTCATCCATGGGGTACGCGTTGCGGACATAGGACAGGGTACTGAACCGCTTCGCATTCTTGCCATACGCCACCTCAAAGATGGAGCTGCTGGGGAGGAGTGTGAGGGTATGAAGCCAGAAGAGGGCGACTTTGTCAATCTCGAGGCAGCCGTCGCCTATCGCGCTCAAGGCCTTGGTGGGGACTTCAAAGGCCGCTCACAAAATATCCATCTACTCATGGAATTCTATCTGTCCGGCGGTATCACCCTCCCCGTGTGGGTAGAGATCACAGGAATCATAGCGACTACGCGTATTCGTCTGCAGCTTACTCCCAATCCACCCTTTCTTGCGGACATGACGCTCACCTTCCTTGGGCAACCCAAGGTCACTTTGGAATGTACACCCTTGTCTAAGCACTTTATGAATGTGATGGACATTCCCGGGCTGTCGAAGTGGTTGCAAACGTCCATTGACGGCGCTATCGGGCTCTACGTTGCTCCCAGGAGCTTGGGTCTGGACCTGAAGACAATTCTATCTGGGAAGGAGAAGATGGATACGGACGCTGTTGGTGTCATAATCGTGACGGTCCGCAGTGCTGAAGGATTCAAGAACGGAGATGCAAGTAGTTTAATGCCAGGTAAAGATAAGAGAGCTGGGGATCCGTACGTCTCTGTTGGATGGGCAAAGTGGGGCAAAGCGATGTGGTCTACTAGGTCGGTGTAGCCGTCCTTCTCTTCTGGCTCGTCATTGAAGTCGTTCCAGGATCATAGAAAACGATCCACGCCCTGTGTGGGAAGAGACGGCTTATGTTCTCGTGACGCCATCGGAGACTAATGCTCGGGAATCACTCAAGCTTCAACTTTGGGATTCAGGTTAGTTTCTTTGAGGTCATTAGGGAGACTGAGGCCTTTGGTAATACATGTCACAGATCGACTTACGGCAGACGATCATCTTGGCGCAGTAGAAGTCCCTCTCGCCGAACTCATGTCTTCCTCTGACACGCTGAACAAAATGGCCTCTCGCCAAGACACCCTAGGGAATGGTTTCCCCGGTACTTTGGAGTGGTCTGTTGGATACATGACAAAGACGACGCTAGAGCATCATCTTCCCGACGCTGGAGATCTCGTGGAGGACCTGAAGGAAGCCGCACAGGTTAAGCTTGACGAGAGCAAGACCAAGCCTGCTGCTATTGGAGGCATCAACCGACAGAAGGACGAGGCTCTGAAGGAGTTGACAGACGAGATCATCTCCCGCACAGCACCCTCCAAAAACTGGCCCAGTGGTATCCTTTCGGTGCGCGTCGAGCAGATTACTGGTCTCGATATTCCTAGGACTCGGGACAATGCCGTACATGGTGGTGGGGAAGAAGAGGAGAGCAGCGACCTCCCCAGCGCTTATTGCACTATCATCGTCAACGACGAGCGGGTTTACAAAACGAGGACCAAAATGAAGAGCAACAAGCCTTATGTGCGTAACACTTTTTTTTGCTCGCATGTCATTGACATTATTGTCTCAAGTTCAACGCGGGAACCGAACGTTTCGTGAAGAACTGGATGGATGCGACTGTGATCATAGCCGTCCGCGATCTTCGACTACACGAGTCGAACCCGCTTATTGGAGTGGTCTTCCTTCCACTCAAAACATTGCTGCATGAGCGCGCCCAAGTGACAGACTCTCTTCCTCTTGTTGGCGGTATAGGATTTGGAAAACTTCGATTCTCCTTGCTCTGGCGTAGCGTCCAAGTTGAATTGCCGCGAGCGCTCTCTGGCTGGGATGCTTGCACGCTAGAAGTCCAGCCAGTCGCAGAGGCCAACTTCGAACTCCCCCCTGATCTGGCGACATCCAAGTTGCGGCTGGAATTAGGTCTGACGCAGGGCCAAAAGATCAAGATGTACCCAAACAAGAATGGAGGTTGGACCTCCAAGGGTGATCGTACCCTCGGGTTGGCAATGAAGAACCGTTTCGCTGAATGTCTAGTTCTCAAATTTCGGAAGCATGCCTTTGGGCCTGATGTAACCCTGGCCTGGGGCGTGTTTTGGCTTCGGGACTTGCTGGACAAGGAAGAATGCACCCTCGAGGTTTCCGTACAGAAGAGGGACAAGGACGAGTTGGAAAGAGCGCGAAAGAACGTACTCAAGGAGGAGAATGTGATTGGGAAGCTGCAGCTGAAGGTGAAGATATGGCCCGGACTCAGCGGATATCACAGGAAGCTTGCGCAGGACGATCCGAGCATTTCGGATGTATTTCAAGCATTGGATTGCGCAGAAGAGTCTTTGAAGGAGGACGGCGAGGAGGGTGTCGAGTATGACACGGACTCATCCCTCTCGGACTCATCGTCCGCTGCATCATCGGAACGGGAACGAGCATCGGACGGACCTCTGGATGCCATCAAGGATCAGATAAAGCGCAAGGATGAGTTGAGCAGGAAGCACCGCGGTTTGATGCAGTGGAGTGGCGTTCGTAAATTGGAGTGGATTGGAAAGAAAGTGGAGGGAAAGAAGGACGATGTAGAAAGGAAAGTGAAGGGAAAGCTCCATCACCGGCCGATGGATCGAGAAATCGAGAACGAGGTTTGATTTTGTTTCGGACAGACTTTCAAGGCATTCACTACCTGTACGACTACCCATGTATACCACATCTGGACACGAATCTGAGGACTACTATTTTGTGCATCATACTCAATATGCGACGGCTTACAACTTAATACAAGCACCTGCGCCATATGACGCGGCCCGCCACATCCAATTCGGTAAAATAATATCCCACGCACAGACCATATACCTCGGACGTATAAAAAGAGCGCCCGAGCTTTCTGTGGTTCTTTAGATACATACTCGAACAGGATCTATTCTATAGAAACTGACCGAGTCTCGCATTTTTATAAATGCCACATCTCTCAAACTCAGTCGATGATACTTGTTCTCCCTCGCTCTACAGAGAAATTGGCCTTTCTTTGGAGAGGTCTCGAGGACGTTTGGCGATTCTTCTGAACGTGCTCGTACGAGTCGTTTGGGAGTCTTGCCGGCGAGGAGAGTTCGTGTCTGATGGGTTCTTTTTTGCTGTATGCTATCGGGAACTTCCACTTGGCGGTTCTTGGGCTACCGTAAAAATTTCTGGTTAGATACGTATACACACGATTGTAATAACGACTTGAATGGGAATCACTGTATGCTTCCGACCGCGTGTAGTAGTTTTCGGGAGAGAAGTACGATACAAGGTTCCACAGCGTGCGATGTCCAACGTTCAACAGAGGCAAAAAAGGAGGTGCTGACTATGATTGTGGCGCATACAGAAGGTTGATTGCTCCAAATTTCCCAGATTCCAGACCAGCGTAGTGACGACGGCCTGAAGACCGAATGTACATCAAGCTTCCCTGATGTTGAGAGGAAGGCTGAGGAACTGGCGGTCCCAAGAGTGAAGGATGCGCACCCACTGAGTTTCAAGTTCACCGGTATGTCGAAAAATGAACGGGCTAGAGAAAGCTCAACGTGCTCATCTTGAGTACAGTTGAATTTTCTTGTCAGCCAGTATAACTAGGTGTTCCCGAAACATCATCATGAAAGCATTAGAGAGTAGCCCTTTTCTGCCTCGGACGGGCCGAGGGCAAGTGAGTCGTATTACTATCTCAATGTGAGCATAACCGCTTCACAATGTCTCTTGTGGATCAGTTACTATACATCGAAATTCAACGACTACAACGACCACAGATACATGTTACAGCGATCTTACATCTCAACATACAAATGCCTCCTCGTCACAAGTGCAGTAGCGCCGGGCACAATGACTATTGTTTGAGTGTCGTCTATTATCATCGCTGGACCCACGACCGCGTCACCAATCTTCAGCTTGTCCAACAAGTACACAGGCGTATCATTGATGCGCCCAACTTTGTCGAAGTATACCGAGTGTCTTGAGTCGCTGGTCTCTGGGCTGACGGTGGTACGTGCCAGCTTGGAGACCTCAGAGTAGACCGACTCCCCCAAGCTATCGAAAGTCTTGCCGATACCGCGAACCTAAAAACTGTCAGCTGTGCAGTCCCAGTCATTCTGAAGCAATGACCTTGATATCATCGACACTAATGTTCTTCGTCTCCAATAAGAAGCCGAATTCTGATTTGTACACCCTCTTGAACGCTGCCTCGAAGTCTTCGTTTTCTTCCGGGTTTGGAAGCACCATCAAGGCAGTGTCTGTACCATCGAACCGCATATTTAGCATGCGCTCGACGTGGATCCTCTGTTCTTCGAACCCTTGTCGTGATAATTCTGTGCGGACATCATTCGTCAATTTGTCGAGACGTGCCAACAAGGATGGCCTAGTGGTGGACGAGTAGAATGCGGAGGAAGGCTCTTGCAATTCGAAGGCGCGATCGGCAAGCGCAAGACCGTAAGCTGAAAGAATGGAGCTGTAGCGATGAATCAAGATCGTCTTGATGCCTAGAAGACTGGCGATTTCACAGGCGTGTTGACCACCGGCTCCGCCAAAACTTGCTAGCCTGTACTATGGTCAAAACCACGTTGAGCACAGGATGTTTTGAAACCTACACATGTCGGGATGTAGCATGGCCTCTTGCCTCGGTTAGAGAACGTATTGGCCGGGCCATGGTTTCATTGGCAACTTTGATGAAACTGTGGGGGTCCCATTGAGAAAGAAAGAGGCGCAACGTCAATCTCAACTTACCCATAGACGACTTCATCCAGACTGAGTTTGCGACCCTCTTGTTCGGCGTTGATATCTGCTACCACCACATCAAACTTATCTTTGCTCGCCTGTACATCCAAAGGTTCCTTCTCCGACTGGCCAAAGATCTTTGGAAAGTAATCCGGAATCAAGCGGCCAAGCAGGAGATTCGCATCAGTCACTGCCAGTGGTCCGCCTTTGCGATAACACGCCGGTCCAGGTTGGGCTCCAGCACTCTCGGGGCCAGCACAGAAGAGACCGTTACGGTACGTGAGGCAAGATCCGCCGCCGGCAGCAACGGTGTTGATGTCAAGCTGTGGTGACTGTATCGTTGTTCCTGCGGTAGTCGTTTCGTAGACAATCTCGTAGCGACCGTCAAAGCGCGACACATCAGTCGATGTACCCCCGACATCCAACCTGAACCGCGTCAATAAATGCAAGGGTGCAGTGAGAAGAACTGACTTACCCAATGATGGGTTTCTTTTGCGTCTCGTCCCAACTCGTCAGAGCATAGCCGACAACGCCGCCCGCAGGTCCACTCAGGATGCTCTTCAGACCAGAGAAGTTATCTAGATCCAATAGACCACCGTCGCTGCCCATGAACTCGACGCGAGGACTGCGCATAGAGCCATCCTTGAGTTTTGCGTCAAATCCAGAGAAGAAGCCATCGAGATACTCCCTCAAAATGGGGGTCAAGTAGGCGTCGGCGGTCGACGATACGCCGCGAGGGACGATCTTGATCATTGGAAGGAGGGATGCAGATTCGGACACCTGTGTGAAGCCCATGGAGCGCGCAAGGTTGCCAACAGCACGTTCATGTTCGGGATATGTATAAGAGTGAACAAAAACGATGGCAACGGAACGGTAGCCATTGTCATAGAGTTTCTGGAGATCGGCACGGACGACGTCGAGGTCTAGATAAGTGTGAGCTACGACTCCTTGGCTGATAGTGCATCAACCTCACTTGGTTTTTGCATTATTCGAACGGCCTCGCCAGATAAGCCCTTGACGATCTCACCAGGACCTTCGGCCAAGCCTTCCCCGTCCCAACCGTTGCCTGTATAGCGGGTGTTCACTGTCCCTTCTTCGTCAAATTGTATAGCGTGTTCTTCGGCTTGGGGATCTGATGTATAGCCGACCAATGTTACTCTCTCTTCGACTTCCATGACAGTGGAATAGAGGGGAGGTGTGCGACGGATGTTTAAATCGAAAATCCTCGGTCTAGATTGGTTACCAATGAGGAGGAGATCTTTGAAGCCCTTGGTGATGAGGAGGGCATGCTTTTGACCTTTGCGTTCAAGAAGGGCGTTGGTGGCTACTGTCGTAGACAACCGGATGTAATCTGGAGGAAGATATAGCGTACGAAGACGGAGTCGACATTCACGCACCAATCTTGTCGGTTTTGAGTGTTTCTCCTCGAGGAATGGTTTCGCCAGTAACGATCTCGAGTATTCGCCTAATGCCCTCTGTGGGCGCATCTTTGTAATTAGCTGGATCTTGTGATACTGCTCGGGCTATGAGATTACGACCAAACAATCATGAGTAGGCGCTGGCGGCGTACATAGTTTGACGACAATCTCTTTCCGTTCGCCTCCGTTGGGATCTGGGTACGATCTAGATGAGGATCAGCATAAGACAACCAAAAGATATGGCCATGATTTACGCGTGTACGTCACAGAAAGTGCCACCGCGGTCGGCGCAAATACGTATGGACCTTTCTGGGATTACTGAATTCATGGCGGTCACTGATAGGTGTGGCAAGGTGATTATTATTATTATACTGAGCGTGGTCGGAATACGCACGGAAAGATGCAATCGCTCGTCGGAATGTGCCGTAGGTGTAATGCTGTAAACCGGAATTATTTCCAGGGATTAGACATGTGGAACGAAAGCCTGTGCCAATGCTTCGAACGTGCCCACCATCAGGCAAGTAGCAAGAGCCAAGAGGGGGATTCAGAGCGTGTTGATGTGGACTCGGATGACATCACTTGAAGTTGAACGGTCGGTTGACGGAAATTGACCGGAATTTCCCTCCTACCACCAGCTGCAGTGTGGTCCCCGGTCGAGCAATAGTTCCGTTGCAGGTCTCTGCAACACGGAAATTTGTCAACAGCCTCCCTTCTCTGAGCGCCGGCGTTGTTCGCGCCTTCAACACTAGTGCTAGCGACCATGGTCCTCATGAAGTACTGAATTATCACGGCGTCTTGGAGCATTGGAGCTCTTGATACATCGTTACTAGGCATGACTTGCGACATCATCCCGTGCGGCTCTTGCCAATGAGGCAATACTTGCCCTCAACTGGGACTCAACACAATATGCGAGGCTACCTCGGACTGAGTCGTCTCGCATACAGCATCGGCCTTCATTAGACGAGTGGTCTTCCCGCCCATCAATCCCGCCTACTTCCCGTTACCGACGCTATGCCCGGGCCTCGAGGCCCCATCACATGCAACGCCAGCAATTGCATAGAAGTTTGTGGGACTCGCGGTGATATGCGGGGCAATCACGTCACTACCGGGCTGCTTTCATAGTTTCCCGTCCGCACTGGTTGCTCCATAACCGTCGCAATGGCGTTCCCTCTTCTTCGTAAAGGATCTTTACTGTCCCGCACAGGTTCAACCGATTCTAGCATGTCCCGCGCCAACCTTCTAAACCCGAGCGAGCAGGTGTCCGCCAAAAGAGTACGTCTTCTAGTGCTATACAACACGAAAGTGCTTCTCAAACCTCTTGTTTGGCAGAGCCCACCACAAGCTGCATTTGCAGGACCTCGTCAGAAGTTTGGAAGAACGACCTCAGTCTCGGACAAGGTATGTCTTTCCTGAAGGTGCTTTCAACATCTGTTCACTTCGACCAGTTCTCTCTGGGAGCCGATCCACAAACATGGGGCTCGGGTGTAACCTATGGGGATGCAGAGGCGGACGACTCAATACACAATCCGGTTTATAAAAACGGAAGATTAGTCGATGACACTGGCCTTTCTTTCTCGGGAAGGGGTCTAGCCAATCTCGGCTGCTTGTCAATAGTAATATTAGGTTTGCTCACGCTCTTGTGAGTTGCTCTCCTGGGATCACTCTACCCTTCTTATGGACTTCCCAGTGTCGGATTCCCTGTGGCTGAACACATTGGCAAGCTACGGAATCAAACAAGTGGCCAGAATCTCGGGGTAAATGGGACGGGCCAGGTATGTCTGTCTTGGTGGCGTCTCGTATATTGTACTTGAACTCTAAAGGTCCCTGTTATGCCGGGAGGGTACGCGCTAGTGGATGCAGATACACCGTCCGACAAACATACAATAACATCTAAACGTGACGGTAACCAGTGGCAGCTCGTGTTCTCCGACGAGTTCAATACAGATGGGCGGACGTTCTATCCAGGAGATGACCCATATTGGGAGGCCGTAGATTTACACTACTGGGTTCGGTCTTCTAGCAGATACAATCACATCGCGATTCTCAAGCTCACTGTCTTGTAGGCCACGAACAACATGGAGTGGTACGACCCAGAAGCCGTCACAACTAAAGACGGAAGCCTCATGATAACTCTCTCCAAAAAACAAACACATGGACTTGATTATCAAGGAGGTGCGCTGAAGTCTCTTTTAAGCATGTTTACGTTCTGACGAATCTCTCTAGGAATGGTTTCGTCCTGGTACAATCTCCATGTTCATCTTCAATATTCACTCCGCTTAGTCCATTTCAAGGAATAAATTCTGTTTCACCGGTGGATACATAGAAGCGTCAGTACAACTTCCGGGGGCGAGCAACGTCGTTGGATTATGGCCCGCTGTATGGACGATGGGAAATTTAGGGCGCGCCGGTTACGGGGCCAGCCTCGAGGGTCTGGTGCGTCCGACCTTCCCGAAGTGTGAGAGTATACTCATATACGTGTCCAGTGGCCATATAGTTATGACGCTTGTGATGTTGGAACGGCCCCAAATCAAACTATCGACGGCAAGCCTCTCGCGGCGACGACTAGTGGAGCTAAGGACGTCAATTACGAATTGTCCTATCTACCTGGACAGCGACTTTCGAGATGTTCGTGTCCTGGGTCTAATCATCCTGGTCCGATGCATACGGATGGAACGTATGTTGGCCGCTCTGCCCCGGAGATTGACGTCTTTGAAGGACAGGTGTGTACGGGCGGCTTCTAGTGCAGTGTAAGTCTTCGCTAACCTTTTCATACAGATCACGGGAGATCCCTTGTCAGGACAAGTCTCGCAATCAGGACAATGGGCTGTGCGTCTTACAGTTCTGATACGCGCTCTGAGTTTCCTTCCTGACGACTCCATATAGCCCTTCAACAAGGGTTACATATGGCAGAACACCAGCGACAATCTCATCATCGCTGACGATACGATATCAATACTGAACACATATATCGGAGGCAAAACACAGCAGGCAACGTCTGTCGTCACCCAGACAGATCAAGACTGTTACCAGCTTGAGACAGGGTGCTTCTCTGTCTATGGATTCGAGGTGAGCATGCTGTACTGCGACAATAGAATGAATGTTAATGGTGGCATAACCTTATAGTACAAACCTGGTTACGACGACGCTGTGAGTGAGCTCCTGTCACATGTTGAGACGATACCTTACTTACTCTTCCCAGTACATCGAGTGGGTCTCCAATGACAAGTTTGCTTGGAGACTGAATGCAGCTGGAATGGGCGCCGATAGTGCTACTGAGATTTCCGCTCGTCCTGTTCCTCAAGAGCCTATGGTCAGTTTCATTCTCCTTCGAAACTATTTATCTCACTCTTACATCGCAGTACATCCTCCTCAACCTCGGCATGTCGACAAACTTTGGCACAGTCGACCTGGAACATCTACAGTTCCCGGTAATCATGTTGGTCGACTACATTCGCGTCTACCAAGATCCTGGTAATATAAACATCGGTTGCGATCCTGAGGACTTCCCAACACAGTCGTACATCAACGCGTGAGTTTCTAAGCATTCGCGCTGGCTTGTCGGAGCGCTCATGAATGGCTCAGATTCCCCGAAGCCTATGCCAACCCCAATCTGACGACGTGGGTAGATGATTACGGACAGACATTTCCCAAGAACTCATTGGTGGATGGGTGTTAGTTATGCTGTGTGGACAATCTAATAGTGTGTATCTATGTGGCTTCCATTAGATCTCTGGACATTTGTATCCTGTAGTGTTGTACCTTAATTACATGTAATCCGATACACTCATGCCTATTAGTATCTACGCCACTTTGTCCGAGGTTCATGTGCAGTACGAAAGGAGAGCTTGATTCAAACGTTTCCAAAGCAAAGGTACGACGATAGTGTTACAAAGGTGTGATACAACAACAAGACGGTTCTCAATTAGAAAGTCATCGCCTTCGGGAGAGATTGGGTTCTGGTGTTGTGGCCTTCATCCCCACCATGCGTTCGACGACAGCCTACACAAAATGATGAGTCGTGCAGAAATGAAAAGCCGAAAAGAGACTAACCTGGGCTTGATCCCAGTCAAGTGCTTCGTCCTCTTCATCCTCCTTCTCCTTGCTGTTCTCTTCGTGTCCGATGCCAAGACCCCATCCACCCACACTTGCTCGCGCCCCGGGACCCAAAGGATCAGGACTCCTGTGACCACATCAGTTGCAAGGTCGTCGCCTACGCTTGTCAATACGCACCGGAGACTCTCCAAGAACATCAGCCGTTCTCGCTCACGGTCCATATCCAAGACCGTGCCCCCCAGACGCGGCGTTTCGCCACCATCAAGTTCCTCATCATCGCCTGACGGGTTCATCACTCCAGTAAGCGTGGGCAGACTTGCGCCCTTCTGTTTCTGCGCTATTCGTCCTCGCCGGTCTCGCGGGAGTCCACCAGACAAGAAGCTCGGAGCACGGGCTCGACCATTAGGTTTGGCTGTGGCCCGCGCATCGAATTGCAATCCCGGTGAGCGTAAGATCCTCAGCAGCTCCAAGACGGCGGTCTCGCCTTCAGTAGGCTTGGAGTGCGATTGAGTCAGAGAGAATGCTGGAGTTCGATGTCGACTTTGTGACGCAAGCACTAGGAGCCTGGTAAATGAAGGTAAGATTCGAAGGTACGCAAGGATGGAGAACGAGGCGACAAACATTTGTTGTAGCCTGGGTTGTTGATAACCAGGCGTTTCCTGGAAGTTGTCTTGCCTATTCGTCATCGACAAGCGGGATTTCAGGCGCGGGGCGAGTGGAAGGATGACCTTGTCTCTGAATGACCGGAGAGCAACGGCTCTTACGTCCAGATGCTGGGGTGAGAGAGCGGACATGGAAGAAATCGAGCCTTTCGAGCCTTGCCTGCTGGGTGACGACGGGCGCTTGGGTTGACGATAGAGTTGCAAGAGCAGAGGATCTGTTTGTAAGGGAAGGAGGGCCTGCAATCCTGATGTCAGTGGGTTGAACGTAGATGGGCAACAAGTGAGACCAACTCCTTCAACATAAGGTAGGACCTGATCCCAAAAGAAACCCCAGATCTCAACGACGCGACCGATCAGCTTGTCGTCCTCTTTCTCTGCTAGCTTGGCATTGAGAGTTCGCATCCCGGAGCCAATGAGCTCGGCCGTATCCTCCTCTAGTCTAGACAGGGCCTTAGAAGGCGACGATGCGGCCGTTGTGATGTGCCGCTTAACGAGAACATTTAGGTCCTCTCTACCTTGAGAAGGTTAGCGAGGGACGAGAAGGCGCCTGAAGCGACGCACATTGGGATCCTCAATGGCTCTCCGTTGAATAGTGGAAGTATGTGGACGTGTAGAGTTCCCCATGGGTCAGAACTCGATGTAGACGCCATATTAGCCGCCGTCATGGCACCAGGAGGAGGCAAGGAAAGTGAGCTTGCAGATGGTGCCTGTGATAGCGCAGGGGTGAGGCCGGCAGGGAGGGTTAGGTTTCCGAGTCGATGCATTTCGCGAGTGACAAGCTTGGAATCATAGGTTCGTCCGTACGATGCCTGGAAGTTAAAGGGACAGCGAATCAGAACATCACGGGTGCGATTGCTGAACTAGGCAAAGATGTCCCACCTTGGAAGGCGATGTATGTACTTTATTGGAACTGGACATCGTAGGAGACGGTGGAAAAGTAGGTGAGGTCGGCGGTACGGCAGAATCAGATGTCCGGCTGTGACTGTGTGGATGTAATAGCAGGGCTGGATTCAGGGAGGTCGACTTTGGAATCACAGAGCTACAGTGGCCAGAGCTATGGTGGTGGCCAGCCAGCGATTGTAGCTTGTCGGTGAGGATGCCAAGCTTGCGCGACGATGTGCTCGGCTCGACGGACGAAAAGAGACTGCGACTCGGGGGATCCGTCCCTGACGCTGAAGGTGATAGGAACCCGAGCCGAGGCGGCGGCACAGGCGTCTGACGCGGCGTCGCGGAATCGCTCGAGGATCGTGGTCGACCATCGTCTGGAGTGCTGCTGTCGAAATGCCGCAGACTATCACTGTCGTGCGCGCTGACACGCCCATCGGTCCCTGGTGTCAGACCTATCGGACTGCCAGTGCCAGTGTCATGCTCGTGAGGTCTACGGGACCATCCGTGCATCATAGTGGACAGCAGTCGGAGGGCGGTCAACGACGGTGTGGTCGCTGTTCAAGACGATATAGGAGGTGGACCCACCTGAGACACCAAACTTGGGTCGCGTCCTCCGCTGTTTCATTTGCTCAACATTCCTGGTGTCGAATCTCGCAATCTATCCTCTTGTAACCTGTCTCTGCGGTCCTTTGCAGGTGATTGACGCGTTTATCGCGGTCGACTAGCCTAATCACGCAGGACCGGAAGTGCGCACAAGAAACATTGTTCTTTCCTGGCAGACTGGCATGCGCAGACTGCAACGACGAATGCTCAGCGATGCATCATGTGTCGATTCTCGCGACAGTGATAGGCAATGAACTACGAACCAGCGCACTGGTGGTAGTAGGGTTTCTTCGAAACTGGTACGATGCTTTGTCTCACGAGCAGTTGGAGGGTGGTCAACGACGCGGAGCTTCATGTCGTTGTGGATTCACCCACTACTGAATAGCTTGCAATGGAGATGCACCAGCAATTTAGCTTGTCACGATGTGGCGTCGACGTCGCCTGTTGTCTTGAGCCGCGTCCGATCACGTTGCCCAGCACCTCTTTGCACTTGACCACCAACACCATCACTTGCTCTCTTCTGCCCTTACGTCTCTTTGCTCCGAATGTCAGACACTATCTTCTCAGGACCGTGCTTTGGTGATCTCTCTTCTTCCCAGGTAGGCAAGACGCATTCGTAGATATCTGAATCAGCGTTGACCGATGTCGCACAGGAATCCACTGCGAGCGTCACAACGAAAGACATTGTCGACCATCTCTATGTTTCAATGGAAGGCACGCCTGTTCACAACGACCCCGCGCAAGAAAATGTGAGTATATGCGTCCCACAGTCATCTTGCCTGACAATCAACAGTCGCCTCCCGAGGAACACCGCAACAGTCAAACTCTTTCTCTTGAATCTCAAATGCTCTCTGATGACCTCGTCGACAATCCTCTTGCTCCGCTAGCAGAAGACTCTACCGATACGCACCACAATCAGTCCATGGACTTCGACGAACCTCAGGCTCCGTCCATGGAAGACGACATTCTCTCTTCTTTGAAACGATACGCCGCTGGATACGTTGCTCAAGAAGTTCTACACGCTGCAGTCGATGATGACCAACAACTCTCTGGCCCTGATTTCCAGAAAGACGAGACTCTCATACTCGAAACTTCGAAGTCCAGCTCAGAATTCTTGTCTTTCGCCATTCAGCAAGATCCCAAGCCCGAAAACTATCTGGAATCGACCATTACAGAAGCCTCAGGCGGTGCAAAACCCTTTCAAGCCGACTCTCTCATAGCCGAGGACGCTTCTATTGACGAATCTCAAGCGAAAATACTGTGTCCCCCGAACCAAGATTTGTATATGCCTCCTGATTATGCACCGAGTATCACGACGGATACGTCTCTCACAGAGGTGCAAGATAACTCTTCTTCACGACCTTCGAGTCCTTCTAGTCTATTGTCTCCTGCGGGTTCTCAGCGTCCCTCTTCTCCTCCGACCAGTCACTATGCAGTGACATCTGAAGACGTACGTATGTTTTCTGTTTGCTCGGGCCATTTTCAATCAACGCATATATTACAGTACTGCGATGCGCTTGGTGGAAAAGACGAACCTACCGAAAGTGCGATCTTGGCTCAGGAACACCCGGTGAGTTGCCTTCCACGAGGGCGCATCACACATTTTGAAGCTTGGCGTTGTTAGCTCGACCCACCAATCTTTGAGCCTTTGCCACCGTCGTCTCCTGTACCTCAAACATCTTCCCCACGGCACATTCCATCAGATTATCCTGACGAGCTGGACTCGGAAGTAGGATTTTCTCTCAATCACATAGAAACTCAGACTCATCACTGTTTAGATGAACGACGCCGGTACACCCGTCGACGAGGAAGTAGAGTATTTGGATATTTCCCCATGCGGGGAGACAGAGGTGAAATTGCCTTGACTGCTTGCAAGATATATACATACTTACCTGCATGTTCAGGATGCCGCTGCTCAACCTGATGACGAGGAATCTGAAGACGTTGCCCTTCCCGGGTGCACAGATGGCGAAGAGATGATTCCTTGCTTTATGGACAACCACACCTCCGCTAGCTCTCCGCCGGTATGACACTTCTGAGGATGTTTCAAGTGTCGACTGACATGATTCCAGGAGCGTTCAGACGGCGATGAATTGGACTTTCATTTGAAGGATACGGATAGCTACGTATCCGCCAGCTCTCCGTCATCGGTATGGCATTGTTCCGGTTTTTAACAGTTTAATGACCGTATTTGCAGTATGAGCCAACTAGTGACTTGCCACAGCACTTCGACTCCCTTTCTGAGACCGAGCTGGAGCATGAAAACTCCGAAGCTATCGATAACCGCCGTGAGATTAATTCTGAGACGATGAGTTCACCTCCTACAGCAAACAAGACTACTACTCCCGCTACTTCGCCGATGCGTTCGAGTTTGCACTCGTACACGTCGCCTCTCCGTTCCCCTACGGAAACTGGGTTGCCTACCCTCCCATCTTATCCAGGTCCTCAGTCTTCTCCCGTACGCAGCTCGTCGAAAAAGCTCACTTTGCCCGCCCCGAAACGACCGACAGCAGCTGGACATCAGCGTCAATTCAAAAAGCTCTCTGCGCCCTTCCGGCCTCTACAAATGAAACAGGAAACCCTGCCCTCAAGTCCTCCCTCATCTCCCACTAAAGGAGTGAAAGGAGGGCTGTCACCCGCCACGCTGGCGATGCCTCCCCCGCCCCCTCCGAAGCCCGTCGATGTGAAAAAGAAACATCGCACCGTACGAGCGTCGGGTCAGTTCAAGTCCCCTTTGGCGGTGGCATCTGCGATCAACGAGGGACCGTCTGTGAGGATGACGCCCAATATACAGCTCCTCGAGCGCAAGGTTCAACTCCTCAAGCGAGCACTGAAAGTTCAGCAAGACGGCGACGAGAAGATTCTGGAAGACCTCGCGAAAAGATGGACGGAAGCGGGACGAGAGGTCGCTTGGCAGCTGTGGGATGTCGTCAAGGACACTGGCAGCAGTGACAGTGGAGGTGGAGGTGGTAGCTGGGGATCTGCCAAGCCGAAGCGTGGATTCCAAGAGAGCTGGGGATGGGAGGAGAAGGGTGATAACAAGCGTTCGAAGACCGAGAGTTGGGGTTGGGACGAATCGCCCGCCAAAGCAGATGGTGCCGAGGAAGACTCTGGCGAATACGAGACGGCGCCTCCCAAGGAGGAAGAGTGCGAGGAAGAAAAGGCCGACTTTACGCTTGGTGTGATGCTGAGACAGTTTGGCATCGATCCTGGCACGCTTGGGTGGAATGAGGAAGATGGGATGTTTGTCGATAGGTAATTGCTCTGGTTCTTGCTGCTCTGATATTTCGCTACTGCTCTATCCCATCGCTTTCGTGTTGCTTTTGCTTTGACCATGCTCTTAAGCTTACTGTAATCCGTTACCTGCTTGACAAACTGTATTCTGCGCTTCAATATTAGGACATGTATTATAACGTGAGTCGAGGGATATTTCCAGAATCAAGCTAGTCTTCTGATGATATAGTCTCAGACTGACTAGACTGCATGGCCGAGTTGTAGATCTGGTAGGCGTGGCGTAGTCGCGGTCGTAACTGATTCATTGTAGGATACGGAACGTTGCTCATCTGCTGCTCAGCTAGGGTTGCGGCATCGCAAAGTTCCGAGACTGTCAGATACTCATTGAGCAGATTGGAAGAGAGGACACAGGTTGGGACGCACACGAGGATATGTTGACGGCTTTCAAGATGTCCTTCTGAGTTTGAGTCAGAGAAGTTTTCCAAAAGTACGCGTTTTCTTCGTCTAAAAAGTGTCAATTGAGAGCATCCAAGCAAGTGGCCAGGTAACGCACCGAACAAGAATTTTGCGGTTTCTTTCGCGCTTGCTTTCGATTGTTTGGGCGTCTCCAATGCTCGTTTCTCTTCTTCGTCCCGCTTTGCCTTCGCATTCTCGAATTTACCTTCGAGGACCTGCATTTCACCAATTACAAAGTATTTCGGCCTAGCTCAGGTTGTGCGACGCACCTTCAAGTATCGGTCATATCGCGCAGCTGCCGTTGGTCCACTTTGGGGTTTCAGCCGCATAGATCTGCGCCATGTTATGTTGCCACAGGTGTTCGTACTAGAGACATTCGAAGAGAGGTAAGAATTCCGAAGAACGGAGCGCGTTGCTGAGGATGATCTTTGGAAGAACATGGCGGTCGTAGACTGAGTGGCAGGGTTATCTCGGCAAAGACCGAGAATATGACTGAGTGTCAGTGAGTGATGGCATGTGATGCAAAGTCTCTACTACGGTCATTCGATTACCACATCCTCGAATCCTCTTGCAACTGGTCAGTGACCGACTTGAGCCTCTTATCAATGAGGTCACTGACCCAGTTGCAATACTCCTTGACTTGGGACTGGAGAAGCCTGTACTAAGTACAGAAACTCGCAGAGATTGGCAATCCTGGTGACTCAAAACACTGAGTACGAGGAACGGAGTCAACATGGAGTCGACACTGTTAGAGCTACCATTTGACATCTGTGAACTGAGGAGATTTTGGCTGACGTCGGGCAAACTGGTGAGAGGTCTATGGTGTATGCAAGTGCACGACAAGGAATGGAGTTGAAGGTTACTGGGACGGCGCCAGACAGGATACTATGCATATACAATTTGATATTCCATCTGAGAGAGCAATGCAGCCGATACGCAAGCTAAACCGTTACTTACTGTACAACAAGGGACGAACTTGTGGCGGAAACGAGGCAAAAGTACAAGGCAGCAAAAAGCACAGTAGCGATAACAGTCATAGCGATTTCCGAGAACACTTGAACAGCTCTCCTTCGAAAGTGCGGTCGACAGCGAAGAGCGTAGATCGAACGGGCGGAGCGCCCAACAGGTCATCAATCGATATTCGGAGCGGCTTCTCCTTCTTCTTGGTTGAGTGCATATACTTGAGGTCGAAGTCCTTCCAAAAGGTAGAATGAGCGCTTGATCAAGGTCGAGGGTTAGTAAACGCTGAAGTTTGAAGATTTACTGGTGACATACAGAGGTACGATAGACTTCTTGAATTTTCCAATGGCGGCTTCAGTCAGAGGAAACTCCATGTCCGCGAAGTTCAGGCGTCGAATTTCCTGACGGATCGGGGACTTCGGAGGACTAGGCTGTTGCAATGTGGGTTCTACGAGAGATCTTGAGTGGGCTTGCAATCGTGTAGAGGAGATCGTCGGGAATCGTTCTGGAGAAGAGCTCTGGAGACGTTGTCGTTTCAAAGGCCGATAGGTGACAAGAAGAGACTGATCCATGACACTGTAGGGGCGCTTCTTTGTCGCGATTGAGGGCGTTGAGCTTGAAGAGAAGGACGTAGGGAAGCATAAATCGACAGAGCCAGCGCGCCGTGTTTCGTTCAAGAACGGAGAGACGTAGAGACCTGGAAGGCATAAGTACGGTGCCGCAGCAAGCGAGATACGCGACACACTATCAAGGACATATTTCGAGATGGGTAGCAAGAAGTTCTGGGAGATGCATGTCACAATCCAGTCAGCGTGTAGGACCTAGTCAAATAACGTGTAATCTTGACGGAGAAGGTGGTACTGCATACATACAATCAGTGTCCTAGAGAGCAGCCTGGAATACGTGAGCTCTCGACGTGTTTTAAGCACAAGCAGTAGTACTCACTCTGTCGACCAGGGATCGTTCAGTCCATCACAGAAGAAGGCGTCCGCGGCTCCAAAGTCTCTTGGAGACTGAACAAGAGTGCCGCCGTATTTGACTATGAGAAGTGAATGCTGAGCGTCGTCCGAACTCCGCATAAAGTTGAACGCGTACTCCATTGGAGGCGCAATGAACGTGAGACGGATGGACTGAAGCATCCTAGAGCACCAGATAAGGATATGAACGGATACCCCAGCATGAGGATACCTTTTCTTCCGGTGAACAGCATCAAGGGATAGACGCTTGGCCTAGAAACAGAGGATGTGAGAGGTGTAAGAGAAAGAACCCTCGTGGTCGGATCTCCGCACGAGCAATCGGGCAATATCTAGGGTTAGGGTTGTAACCGACTCTTCAACTTGTAATTTACAGTATAACTATTATTTCTACATCAACCTTGACTTTCGTACGCATTACTCTTGTGCTTGGGTGTAAATGACCAAGCCTCGTGAGCTGGTCCCAGGAACATCTCCGATATCTTGACCCAATCCTGGCTACTATCGCTCGCCAACAGAGTTTCTGCGCGCATATTAGTTAACAATGACAGAGGACTTGAAGTGAGCAAGGCTCACCAAGTTCATTGCGCCCACGGAAAGCGGGCGCCCGGTCGTTAATCCTCCCCGGCAGAGTCTCCAAGAGGCCTATAGGCACGTACCGATACTGGAAGGAAAGCGCTTCACAGAGGTAACGGCGCGTGGCATTGATACCTGCAGTATCGGTACCGAAATGGCTCAGACCGAATTCAGAGAACTGGATACGGAGCTGTGAGCTTGGAAGTGGTGAGGTGCAATTTCACAAACCTGTCTGATAAGATCGAGCCGCTCCCGAGCGCTGATGTCCCATTCCCGCCGTTCCTTGATCTCCGTGAAGACCCAAGGCTTGATGAGAGCACCGCGAGCAACCATGACACCATCCACACCGTACTTGTCAATAGCGCCCCAGAAGTCTTCGGACGAGAAGCAGTCCCCACCGCCAAAGATGGGCACCGGCGCCACTAACAATATGTCAGATCAAATTGACCGCTCTCTGACTGGAAGACCTACAATCCTCTTCCTGCTCTTTCGCACGAACCGCCTCGACACACATTTTGACATAGTCCCAATCGGCCAATTTCGTATAACGTTGTTGACGAGTACGTCCATGAAGCTGATAAAGTTGAGCCTTTGCGAGAATAAGCCACAAATTGGAGACTCACAGTCAGCGACGAAGCACCAAACTCCGTGGATAGCCGTGGCATGAGCTTGTGAACAGTGTTCTTTCCATCCTTGACACCGGTCCTTAACTTGACGGTGAGAGGAATATCACCGAGCGCCTTGTTCATGCCCACAACAATACGACCGAGCTTTCCAGGCGCGTCGAGCACTATATGAACGTCAGTAGCAAGAAGGGGATCTGTATAAGGATGTGCATACGCGCGGAACCACTCCCTGACTTGAACACCAAATCGATGGGACAACCACAATTGACGTCCACAAAGTCGATGGTGCTGCCAATCTCCTTTGCAATAACTTCCGCTGTGGGAATCATCGTATTGGGTTTGTTGCCGGCAACTTGAACACCGAATATACGTTCAGATGGATGACGCCGGACTAGAGACCACTCTTCTTTGGAACCTTGCAAGAACGAGGTTGCAAGTCCCACTATGTCATGCGATTAGTAGTGAGTTGGTCCAGACAAATGACACGTACTTTCTCCACAAGTAATGTCGGCACCCAAGGTCACACAGAGGCGACGGAATGGCTGCTACAGTCAGTGGCGAATATTTACGCCAGACTGATGACTCACAAGATTGCCAACAGTTGTCAGAGGAGCGAGATCTGTACGGGTGTTGGCGTCAGACGCTCGATGGCTGCCAATGCATCATACATACACGTCTTGCCAGCCCAATGTAAGCGTTTCTTCTCGTTGAATCGAGTTGAGACGTCCGGTGTATCAATCTGCGCTGAGGACGACGTCTCGCCGGTCCGCTGAGCGATTGTATCGTCGGCTGTAGGGGCAACAGCTTCATCGACCACCATTTCCGATTCTGCAAGGGCCTTTTTCGCAGCAGCAGCCTGCTTTTCAGCCTCTTCTGCAGCTTTTTGCTCCTCCTGTAGAGCGTTCGCTATTGGGAAAGGATACTACGAGGTTTCAGTCGCGACGTCCAAGAGTCTAGGTTAGACACTCCTGACCTTTTTGGATCTCAACTGCTTCTGTACCTCCGCGCCGATGAAATTAGCCTCTTTCCCGCTAATGGCTGTTTTTGCCTTCTTTTCCTCATCTGTGACCAGCGAAAGAGACCCATCTTCGTTCTTGCGGATGTGAGATTTGAGGAAGCGGCACTTGAATCCATAACGACATTCCCCAGTCTCAGTGAATAAAGGACAGATCCCCTCCGGAGTAAGTTCCTCAGTCTCGGTGGCTACATCTGGGGAAGGAATGAAGGGTGGATCGTCACGTATTTCGGACACGCGAGGAATACGGAGATCGGACGGTTTTTGCTCCAGATAAGTCGAAATATCGTGGTTGAACTTGCACTGCCTACCGAAGGACGCGTCAGATGAAGTCGGGATGATCAACATGAAGTCACGCACTCTGCGCCAAACTCGCAGACCGAGCCGCTGGCAACTTTCCAGCAGAGATCCAGTTCATCCCGGATTTTGCCAAAGCGTCTGCCCTTGTTTTGGCCTCTTTGTGCTTTCTTCTCCTCCTTGCTCATTTTCTTGCGACCACCTCCGCTTCGTGGATCATCGCCCCGTGGGTCACGGGCGCCGCGAGCAGTGCTTCCTTCAGCAGCATCGTCGTCGGGTACATCGGTTGTCGCCAACGGTGCGGATAACAGAAATCTAACGAAACGAGACAATGAGAGGAATCCGACTGAGAGAGGTGTGGTCGTACTCTGCCTTTACGGGTGCCGTTCCTGGTGGAAACATGGTCAGAGGTGAAAATCGCGATGACGCCGATCTCTGAGGGAGTGGACATCGGGCCGGACTCCCGACAAACTGGGAGCTAACGAGCTTCTGAAGTTGACAACTTTGCACAAGTGGTCACCAAAAGATATCACCTGGTGAAGTCTTGGCTAGCGCTTTGAATGTAGAAATTGATTCGAACTATGGACAGGTAGCCTTTCGGTAAGGCGACCGGGATGGATTGGTGAAAGTGAGCTAATCCTAGCCCGGAATCGATGTAGAGCTCTCTTCGAGCAGAATAAAGCATATAGTAGTTATCACAGCCTTTCTACAACAAAAGAAAGGTATTTACATCCTAGTTGGAAGCCCTTTGCGCTGCAATGGCGAGAAGGATCACCAGTATAGCAATTATGATGAGAATAACGGCCCAAGCTGAAACGCGAATGAGCTCGAGGAAACAACGCACAGGTTGAACTTACAAGGAGAAGTAGAAGACGACCCAGGCACAGACACAACACGTATAGAATTGTCGGCGCTTCCTGACACGAACAATTGCGAGGTCGGATTGAAACATATAGTGGTCGGAGGAAATTCGTGCGCCTTCAGAATAGACACGACGGGCTAAGATGGAAGAACAGTCAGCGAAACGTTCTCGATGACAAGGTTGGACACTTACAGCCAAAGTTGTAGCGTCGAATAAACCGATGGTAAGGTCAGAAGAGCCGAATCCAAGATATTGACCGTCCGGACTAGAAGACCGTCAGCGACAGAAGCGACTACGGAGTATTGTGTTGACCTTATGGCAAAGCAGGTCAAAGCTCGGTCTCCGATCTTCCGCGTCTTGGCTACTGTCCACGTCGCCGTGTCCCACTGAACGATAAACGACTGTCGCGGCATTGATTTAGACTTGCGCGTCCGCACAGGTGTCGTGTTGATCGCGGCGAAGAAGATCCCTTTATCATTCGGATGGAAGTGTCCAGACCTAAACGAACCCCCTTCCAGAATGTGTGGAAGCGGTATACTATGCTCGAGAGTGGTGGTTATTGACGGCGCAATCTTGGGCTTTCCCTTCTGCTTCGGTTTAGAGGGTGAAGTGGGCTTTGACAGGGTGTACACGAGGAGAAGACGTGTTGTTACAACGACCAGCTGCATCACCGGTCATTTTGGGGTGTGCTGAGAGCAGGAGAATAGACCGCACCGTGTTTCCAGCGAATGCGGCGTCATATATTTCGCTTTCGGTATGTATGGAGGTGGCAAGTGGCACCAGCAGAGGGAAGGAGAGTAGTTGCAGCTGGAGAAGATTGAGAGCTGGATAACGAAGAGCATGTAACGCGTTACGTCGTTGGGTCCAGCCGCAGCGAGTATAGTGCCGTCATTGGACAGGATAGAGACTTTCTAGATGAGGGTTAATTATGCATCTAGTCGAAGGCTTGTGCCCACCTGATAATCTTCTAGGTTTTCAGAGCTCATGGTTCCCTTCTTGGTGAGCAGACCTAGCCTTTTGGCATAATGTGTTTAGAGGTACGTGGCGCTAACATCAGCAACACGTACTTGCGATCCTTGACCTCAAAGACGCGACAGTTTTCATTCTCTCCCTTGGCAACGAGCTCTTCCGTGCTGTTTATCCCGCAAACGAGGGTCTGTGCCTGAAGAAGGCAAAACAATTGGAGGATAGCCAGATACCACAGAGTGAAGCTTGCCTCAATGTTAGTGGCCATGCTCATGGGCGCGTCTTCGCCGGCTTCGAGCTCAAATTCGTTGAGCAGTTCAATTGCGCGGTTCTGCGAGACATTGTACAGTTTCTGGTAGCATAATATCGTCAAGCAGGACAGAATGTGCTAAAACACCGCAATGGTCATACCAGCTTGTTTTTGATCCCGCTGCGAGCCGCGCCGCCTCCGCCGCCGAGGACAAGCTCATTATCGCCAATGAAAGACGACGAGTAGACTGGAAAGGACTGGAAGCTATGAGCCGTGTGTTGGGTACGCATGATGGAATAGGAACACGAATGAATAGGCGCCGAGTCCACTTCGAGACACACGTTCCAGTCAGGCCCACCGGTCCGAACAGTGACGCTCCATTACTCCCTCTCCGACTTCCCCTTTGCGGGCTCCGTCACATCGCTATGGCCCCCGTACGCTCGTTCAACACGTACGACCTGACGAGCAAACTTCCTGAGCTCGACACAGCGACCGTCATCGGCATCACTGTCGCCATCGCTGGAAATGTACTCATCTCGCTGGCGCTCAACCTCCAAAAACTGGCCCACAAAAGACTGGACATTGTCAAATTGGAAAAGTTCCAGAATGGTGCGACCAAGAGGCGGGTGTCCGCGGGTTCTAGTTTGAATGAGAGGGATGAGGATGAGGCGAGCAGTGGCGACGACGAATCGACGCAGACTATACGAGGACCCAGGCGGCGGCCTTCGGAAAGCGAGCCTCTACTACCCACGACTACCGACCCGGCATACGGGACGTCGGAACCGGCACCACGAAGAACGCTCTTGACCGTATTGTCATCGCGTTTTCGCTCAAAATCTTCGGTCATCATCCCAATTGATGTAGTTGTGCAAGGCTCGACACCACCAAAGACTCCAGCAGAGTCGGTCTCTGAAGAACACGCCCATCTATCCCAAGGTAACGAGAGCGACTATCTCAAGTCAAAGATGTGGTGCGTTGTGTCGACTCCCTTATCCGCCGACTAGTGTAATTACGCGCTTTAGGTGGATAGGCTTTCTTCTCATGAACGTTGGCGAACTGGGTCAGTCCTCAAGCTCATCCCGACGCTCTTTGGCTAATTCTCTTCCAGGCAACTTCATCTCTTACGCTTGGGCACCAGCCTCAGTCGTCGCACCTTTAGGCACGGCAAGTACACTTGATTCGACAATGCATGCATCGTGCTTATCCTCTAGCAGTTTGCCCTAATCGCCAACTGTTTCTTTGCCCCCCTCATCATGAAGGAACGCTTTCGCAAGGTAATTACTGCCCATGATCTCCTTCGCATTCCAACATACATATCCCCTTCCAGCGCGATCTTCTTGGAATTCTATTCGCTATCATCGGCGCAGTGACCGTGGTACTGGCGTCCAACACGTCGAACACTAGACTTGATCCTGATCGACTGCTACAAGCTATCTCACAAACACCATTTATCGTCTACTCATGCATTTACGTCGTTGGCGCCATTTTCTTGGCTACACTTTCTGAAGG